>OZ020272.1:523181-1150440 GCA_963971205.1 Aethes cnicana
CACTATATCAGATTCGGCTAACTGAACTCCTAGTTTAGCAGACAAACTAAGGACGAGATGCATAGTACGTTCATGTTTCTCTTCGTCAATGCCTGATATTTCTACATCATTGCATAGCACCTGCTGGTCGCGATCATTGATCTCTAACTTGAGATCGGAGATGGCCTGCTCCAGTTGCACGACATTATTCGCGGGCTCTACGGGATGCTGCTGGCGCCGCTCGATGGCGTCAACTCGTGCCGCTGCCGAGCAGTGCGAGAGCTGCCAGAGCAGAGCTAAACGGCAATATGGCAACAGAAAATTTAATAGTACTACATATAGAATGGCCACGGAATCACCCGCCTGAATCTAGTCGGCGCCCAACTCGCCCTTACTGTCATTTGTTTCATCCGGAGATGGAGAGTGGATCATTGGGCCGCGTACTGGTACACACTTAATTACAAGTGTACAGACTACAGACGTCCTCGCACGCAAACATTGACACTTCATTCGAATTGTGCTTGTAACTACGTAAACGATTTGTATGAAGAATTTTAGTTCAACGAGTGAACGCCAGGGGCGCTGTACTATTCTTCATACAAATCGTTTACGTAGTCGCTAGCGAGTACGGTCACTGTAAACTCATGGTATTGCTAGTTAGCTCTCGGCGTGACAGTTCTCGGCGTCAGCTCTCGGGGATACGATACAAGCGAGCCGCAGGCGCTTTCGGTGGGACCCGTGATTTAAAGCACTATGAGTTATTTTGCGTCGCTTCACGCCCCGCTCAATGCATCGCGCATCGCGTTGCTGGTCACTTAGCGAGGCCAGAGAAGAGTGGCAATAGTGTCCAGTTAACGCGACGGCAGTCCGCGACGTCAATTATCTAATGTCCATGACTGTGGGCGTAGACAGAATCACGTTAATAAACTGGATCCAAGCAAACCGAGATCTCCATTAAGTGAATGACGAATCCTTGAAGTCGATAAACTTAGGAAGTCAAATTCAGGTTGGCAAGCGCTTAACGACTACTTTTAAACGTTTCGCTACTAACAGTGAAATAGCATAACTATGGCCGTCCTGGACAGCGGCCAAGGTTGACGCCGACCGAATTTGCAAACGGCCCAAGCGACAAGCGTAGAATAAAAATTAAATGCCTATAACTTGATTTTTTTAAATTAAATTAGAGAGCCTTTATTCAAATAAAATATTAAGGTATTTCGAAGATACTTGAAACAGAAAAATAAACGTGATATTGGTTCTGGGTTGGAGTGTAGTATAAAACCTTACTACGTATAACCAGGGAGTTCTAAAAAGCGGTAAGAGGGTAATTCCAAACAGGAAACAGGGCCGATAAAATTACAAGCATTAAAATTAGTCCCTCTTGCATTAGTTGGCATTGCCAACGAATTCGAAATCTTATGATTAATTTTAATAGGGGTTCTATCTGCTTGTTCACCAACCAATCCTATCAAAAAGTCAACAATATTTTAATGATAATGTGCGGAGAGGCTTGTTAAACGAAAGACTTTTATCACTTGCATTTAATACCTACCAATTGGTATACTGTTTAATGATATAATGCATGAATAATTATTTTAAAATTGTTTTAATAATGAGTTTTTTTCCTATGGCTTATGTTTTGTGTAATATGTATAGGATTAGGATTTAAGTGTAGTCTTAAGTATTGCTCCGCCCTAGCAGGGTCCATGCCCATAAGGTCTTGTTCCATCTGTACCTACCTACTATGTAATACCATGGATGCTTCAATAAATGAATATGAATATGAATACTCATTTATTGCTATGCCATGGTGTTTACAAGATGTTACATTTTACTTAAGTGCTATGTCATGGACCCTGTTAGGGTGCAGCAAATACATATTAGAAACTAGACCTTAAATACTAGGTATACATGGTATGGCACATTATTCTTATAGCCATGTATGGTTAGGGTGTGTATGCAGGAATAAAAATATAAAATTTAATTGGGTATTACTAGTTTTAGATAATTATTTTGTATCTGACTCAGTCACATAAAAACTGAAAAGATCTTATCCCTTGCGCCACACACCATGATTACCGCCGCTATAAACATAATGTCGCTAACCATCTCATTATACTTGTGTATGACTGGTTTCCCATTGTCAAAAAGCGTAGCAAATAGCCCATTGTTACACACGCACGTAATACTATATTTCCGTATATTGATTAATTACTATATTTGACTTATGGTGGCCGTTCCCAGCTCATTTATACATAGTAAATAGTTTAACAATAAATAATTACCTACCTAAATAGATACTTAATTTAAAGTACAATACAGATCGCCAATATCTATACACATTTGCACATTACGCCCTTGCAAAAAGGTCCAAAAAAATTTAAATATTAATGAATTCGACTGTACCATAGGTTGTTTTAATACCATAAATCTCGATTGTAAATTGATCATAGGTATCCGTCAAAACAGTTAAAACCGGCTCTCATACGAGGGTAGGATAGATATAAAGGCTTGCACCTCTGGAAAAACAATATTTGTGAAATTTTACTGATATTTTTTGGTTGAAGAGAATCTGACCTCTTCTTCTTAGTCACATCCTTATACGAAAGAATGTGTACGTGGTTGTAAGCGTTTGTTTGACATCTGTCTTAGCATGCACACGTTTGGGAGTCTTGGTAATGCTTTATAAATTAGGTTCCCAAATGCGATGAAGCGTTTTGAATTTTGGAGGGGCGGGTCATGTTATCGCAGCTTAACTTGATCGTTGATCGCGAATATCTGTTTAAAATTTAAAAAAAAAAATATATTTATGCAGTTACTGTTTTAAGATTCATCTGAACAATGTTGCGGTCTGGGATTATACGTGACGTCAATCGCGTCGTGACCATTTTTTGCATCCTCCATACAAACAATACTATAATTACAGCTGGACTCATTCCTACGTACTTAAATAGGTAAATATTCAAAACCTTGTTATTGGCGTTTTATTCAAAATTCAAAATTCAATCATTTATTCAGCATATTGGCCACATAGGGGCACTTTTACACGTCAGAAAAGAATTTACTAGCGCTTCCTAGACCCATTGCTTGAGAAGAAGCGCCGCAACAAACTCAAGCAGAAGGCCTTTTTTCAAAATTTACACATAGTTATAACATTTACATTACATGTATAAAATATACATATCGGTACGTACTACAATTACATTGAAGGGATGTATAGTCCCTAACTTAAACTTAAATCTAAGATCTTAGAGATGTATAGTCTCCAAGGGTCCAGAAAAAAAAAGAAATATTATGGAGATGGCCTCCATTGTCAAATAAATATAAATTCCATAGATGTCGACAGTCTCAAAATGTCAATAAATAATGAAATACATCATGTATAAAAGAGTTCATTAATACATGTCAATAAGAACATGATGAGGTCTCTCGCTTAAAATGTTTGACTTAGTAATATATTTAAAGCTAATGATTATTTTTAAACGTCCTTGCAAGCAGGGCTTGTAACCGGTTAATTAAAAAAACCCCGAAATAGCCAAATATGTAGAATTATTTTAAACTCTTTATGTGGAACTCCATAGTCTATTTAGGTTATTACTTCGTATTATTTTATAGCCTTATTAAACATGAAATAATAAACGAAAGAACGATAAGCAAACCGGTTTATTTGTATGGGGGCAAAAACCGGTTTCAAGGCCTGCTTGCAAGCATGAGCAGACCGGACCCCACAGACAGCACCCGTTCACGAGCGTGACGCGTATCTCAGCCATCGCCTCCCTCAACCATTTCTTAGGGAAGGTGGCGACCCGATCAACGACGCCGCTGTAAGCAAGGACCTTAAAGCGAGCATGACCTGCTCCAGCTGCTGGACAAATTTGGTAGTGAAAGAAAAAAAAAAGAGTTAATATTTGCCCAGCGAGACACATATCATGTTACTAGTCAATAATAATAACCTAAGAGGTTGGCTTAAAAGGATTCTTATCATCTAAAAAGTCATTCACCGAATAATATGCCTTCTTTAAAAGGCGGCACTTAATGAACGACTTGAACTTTTTAAATGGCATATTAGCAACATCAGAAGGCAATTTGTTATAAAATCGTATACAGTTCCCAACAAACGAAGAGCTCACTTTACGAAGACGGTAACCAGTAACAAAAAGTTTATCCTTATTCCTAGTGTTAAAATTGTGAACATCACTGTTATGCTTAAAGTCGTGCAAGTTCTTACGAGCATACATGATATTTTCAAATATGAATAGTGACGCAACGGTAAGAATGTTTATCTCCTTGAATTTTTCTCTAAGGGAGACCCGAGACCCAAGTTGATATATTGCACGTACAGCCCGCTTTTGCAACACAAAGATGGTTTGAATGTCAGCTGCTCTCCCCCAAAGTATAATTCCGTAAGACATGACACTATGGAAATAACTATAATAGACTAACCTGGCCGTCTCGACGTCAGTGAGCTGCCTAATACGCCTTACTGCATATGCTGCAGAACTAAGTCTACCTGCTAAGGAAGAGATATGTTCGTTCCAACGCAGTTTTGAGTCTAGAGTAAAGCCTAGGAAGATTGTTTTCCCCTCAAATTCTATCGTTTCATTTTTTAATTTAACCTGGATATCGTCTACACGTGGTGCATTAGAGAGTGAAAACCTCATGCATTTAGTTTTCTTAGAATTCAAAAGTAGATTGTTAGCTGTAAACCAGTTAACAACTGTAGAAAGTACATTGTTAACCTCATCTATGTTATTTTTCTTCCTATCTACTTTAAAAATGAGTGAGGTGTCATCTGCGAATAGAACTATTTTATGCCTCTCTTGCACAATACAGGGCAAATCATTTATATAGACCAGAAATAAAAACGGGCCTAAAATTGAACCTTGCGGCACACCTATAGCAACAGGTGATCCGGACGACTGTGTTCTGTTAATATCCACTCGCTGTGTTCTATTGGAAAGATATGACGAGATAAGGTCAAGAGCATGATCTCTTATCCCGTAAAAGCGTAACTTATTCAACAAATTAATATGACTGACGCAATCAAAAGCCTTAGATAAGTCACAGAAGACACCAATGGCGTCTTGGGACTGCTCCCAGGCATCAAAAATGTATTTTACTAAAGTAGTGCCAGCGTCTGCAGTACAGCGACCTTTGGTGAAGCCAAATTGGCTGCTGTGAAATAGCTTATTCAGATTAAAATGTGACATTAGTTGGTTCAGAATAAGTTTCTCAAAAACTTTGCTAAGAGCCGGCAGTATTGAAATAGGTCTATAATTTGTGGGGTCTGTTTTTTTCCCTGATTTAAACAAAGGAATGATTTTACTATGTTTCATCACATCAGGAAATACTCCAGCGTCAACGCAACTATTAAATAATGTAGCAAGCGGAATTGCAATAGGTTCTATGATAGATTGCAGCACTTTGACTGAAAGGCCCCAAAGATCCTCAGTTTTTTTTAGATTGAGTGATCGAAATGTTTTAATCACAATGTTTGGGGTGATATATGTAAACTTAAAAGGTACAGTGCATTCTTCTAGATTTGTTCTTAATATAACTGCAGCATCATCAGGAGATGACTTTAAAGATCTAGTAGTTTCTAATGGTATATTAGTGAAGAAACGTTCAAATTCATTAGCTACGTCAATATCAGAATTGAGTACGGTATCTTTAATTTTTAGGCTGTAATGTGGGTCTCTGGGTTTGGTTTTTCCTGTTTCAGTGTTAATAACCTTCCAGACGGTTTTTATTTTATCGTTTGAATTTGATATCTTTTTGGATAAGTACTCAGCTTTAGCAGCTACACATATCTGTTTAAAGTTTTTTGAATAGTTCTTAACATACTCTAGAAATTCTGGGCTTTGATTTATTGTTCGTTTAGCGTATAACTCGTAAAGATGGTATCTTTTCTCATGAATGTCGGCTGTAGCCCAATCACTAAATATAACCTTATCTTTACTTTTTACAGTGATGAGATTAAAACAAGAGTCAAATTCCTTCTTGATGCAGTTAAACAATGATAAACCCAGTGTGTCTGGATCGTCCTGTTGCTTCAATATTAAGTATTTTAACCGTTTGGTAATAATACAGCAAAATTTTTCCAAACGACGTTCCGAGATAGGCCTGCATGTTATATCACGTGAAATTTTATCAATTTTGCTTACAAATGATGCCTGTTGACCGCAGTGATCTGAATTCAAGTTATTAATTATCGATTTATGTTGAGGGGTCACATTCGTAAATATATTATCTATACAAGTTGCTGTAGTTGCCGTAATTCTAGTTGGCTCGTGGCTTTTAGAATCTGATACGTTCAGGATTTTTCCCTAGTGTTGTGCTTTTGATACCAATACAAATGTTTTTTCTTATCGTTATGTAAGGTATGGATGTTAGTAACAATAGTGAATGTGTCTGCGTGTACATAGTGCCACACCGATCCAGATCAACCGCAAAACCGCTAACGAGATCAGTTCTCGTATTATATGAATAATTATCGAAGCGATCACGAATGTCGTGACCGCGGCCCCAAGAGGCGATGTTTATGGGGCGAGACTGCTACTTAAACGCGATAGACACGCGAAGGTGAGGAAAAGTGACAATTCAGATCGATGTTTACGAAAATCGTGTTGAATCTATGCGGGAACCGGAGAGCAATGCGTGTTCTAGCGGCCTGGGAGAGAGAATGCGACGAAAACCCATAGCTGAATGATGATAAGGCCTCGTAGCATGGCTATACCACGCCTGGTCTTAAGCATGTAGGCATCGCAAAGCCTTCTCAGTGTGTTTCCGACATAAAAAGAGACCGTCCTTCGTTTATTATTTTGTTCTGAAATTCACTTCACTATTTATTTTATGTAGGTAATTAAACCCTCTTCACCACGAATTGAAGGACTTTGGGAGAGCGCACCCGTATACGATAATTGACTGTGAAATTTTCAATATATCTACCTAAAAGAGGTTATCTTCGTCTCATTTAGGATAGATTATACAGATGTATATTCATACGTTCTGCGTTGACTCCATCCTCCTTGTCACCATATGAGTAGAGAATTAAAAAAAAAACCTTTCTTAATATTTTCGTTTTCAAGGGAGTGTATCAAGTGTCATACTTGTACGTAGGTTTACTGGGCCAATGGATAATTTTATCGAGCACGTTAATTTTAAATTAGACAAATTATTATTTATTACCATATCATTTAACGGATTTAAATACATTCCAAAGCGTGCAATTAAAACCCAAGATCATGCTTGATAGCAGTCATGATCAGCGCCGCGGGCGCGCCCTATCCGTACAAGTAGATCATTGATCTAGCAGCAGTACGAATTACGGCTAATCGTGCGCATGTGCGTGTCCGATCTCGTGACGTAAAGTGATCAATGGACAAACGATAATTATCAATGGGAAAATTTCTAAGTAAATTAAGTGTTTTTAGACTACTGAAGTTAGCTTTGTACAGCACGACACAACTTAGAAGGCGCGTGACGAAGCACTTAAGCCGTTGACGCAGAGTCTATTTTTGCTTAATCCACGCGCCTTCTAAGTTGGGTAAACCTGTAATGTTCTTCGAAGATAAGATGACCAAAATGCACTTGAAAGTAGTGCATTTTCGACATCTTATCTTGAACATGACATTACAATATACAATTTGGAATTTGGTTTCCGTTGAAAAAAAATGAAGAAATCCTTTCTTCTCAGTGTTGTTAGATAGGTCATGGTAATATTCAGGGTGGAAGCCGTGGTGGCCTAGTGGTTCGACCTACCGCCACTCAGGCAGAGGGTCGGGGGTTCGATTCCGGCTCGCACCTCTAAGTTTACTTATGTGCGAAATTTCAATTTGAATTTACCACTGCGTTTTTCGGTGAAGGAAAATATCGTGATGGAAAACCTGCACACATCTGCGAAGTAATTCAAAGACGTGTGTGAAGTCCCCAATCTGCACTGGGCCCGCGTGGGGACTATAGCCCAAACCCTCTCGTGATGAGAGGAGGCCTGTGCCCAGCAGTGGGACGCAAATAGGCTGTAGTAGTAGTAGTCGTTGCGTCTTCATCGTTCTTGTGCCTCTTGCCAACAGTCGCAGCTTTAATTAGGCTAGGCATACATACATGTATACATACATACATTGTCGGTCTGTCTGTCGTCCATATAGGTACTGTAGTCTGGTGTTGGGATCCTCTGTCTCTAAAATTGACACCTACTTTCCAGATGGGTAAAGCCGTCTTTGCTAATGCCTAGTGGTTTATATTAGCTTTAAACGACATAAACTTTGTGACTACGTCAGCAAGTTCGAACTCCAACCGAGGTAGTATAGCCTAGGCGTTTTAAAGCGCTGACAAGACCTAAATTGACTTTATTTTAACAGTATTTAAACAGAAACTATTTGATGTTGTAAGGCGAGTAAAGTATATGTTAATATTCAGTATATACTTAAAAAAAATGATATTTCGTAAAAAGGATTTCATGAAATCGGTTCGGTGAAAAAAAATCGTGAAGTTACTACAGTCTTCTAATCCTATTCAAACGGTTCTATATATTTCTAAAGCGGATTTCTATAATTAAATACACTGTTCCGTCGTACTCATACCATTTTTTTCTTATTTATATTATTCATGCAATGTGGGATTTTTTTAATCTTAATCTTTCTGATTTTCTACGTATATCGTCCATATAAGGCGGTCGTGCTTCTCGCTCCCTCCAATGCAAACAGACATTGTCCGCTGAGACAGTTGCCTGCCTCGATTGCTCAAGGTCATTAGCTCCTGTCAGCGTCTATCTGCATGAGAAGCAGTAGGTCAAACCACTAGGCTAACACGGTTTCCACCTTACACCACAGCTTCCGTGTTTCCGTCAAACCAAGTTTTAAATTATATTAATTATTCGTATGCCCTTTTAAAGTGATCGGTGTCACCGGTGGGATTTTTGATACTTTTTTGATGAGTTCCGGCATTAGCTGTCTCGCTGACCCTATAAACTCTCATTAAGAACCAAATCCCTTATGTAAATTTATTTGTGGAGGACAGATACCGGCCTCAGGGCTACTTGGCTATAGGTCAACCAGAAAGCTGGGACGAATACGAATAATTACTATACAGTCTGCATCGGATATACATATCTAAGCGAACAAGGTGATCATAACCGTCTGAAGATGACCTTATTATCGAGACGTTGTATATCGTCACCTTGTTTGCTTATATCGGGCGACTGTACAATACTTCTGTCATAAACGTAGTCGGTCCCATCTCAAATAAATTCACACTTAAACTGTCGATGTCGTATATTGTTGAAAATTTACCTTTACTTTTATGGCTCGTTCACAAAAAAAAATGATTAATTATAATTACATGTTTGAGCTAATCAGTCAAGCAATGATATCATCGAACACAATGTCATGTCATTTTTGAGCCCCGGTTCCTTGTCAATTTGTCAAAGTTGCGATGTATTGATAATTTGCATACAATGTTTCCATGTTCTGCATACAATGTCAATTGTTACCATTAGATATAAATGTTGCACGGTGCATGAAAATTTGCACTGCACTTAGCAGTATTAACAGATTTCGTGTCTGTTCGCGTCGGCAAACACGAGACGATAGAAAATCCCAATTTCGTAAGATATACATCCACAGTGAGAATTGAATTGCTTAGTAGATGTGTGCAGATGTTTTCCTTCAGCGGAAACGGTACGCTCGAAATATTAGGGATGACGACAGGGTAAAGAAATCGAAATTCTAATTAGTCCGTCAGTCAGGTAATAAAAAATATTAGACACGTATTTTTTGTTTTATCAAATTAACAAAGTATGACTAAGTTAAAACGCATTAAAGCTGGAGAGTGGGGGCTAACTACGTCACCGTTAGGTATAATTCGTACCTAACCGTGACGTCACGCGACATTTCAACTCAATATATCTCCGCATAAGTTTGATTACGTGAAAAAAGAAAAAATACGTGTCCAATACTTTTCAATAATCTTCCTGATAGACTAAGAAAAGAAAAGTTGTCGTCATCCCTTGCTATAATATGTAGCTGCCTAGATAGCGTGTATGAAGAGTTGAAGCGCTCCCTGGATACTGCTCACATACAGTGCTTTTCCGATACCGCCGCACATTGGAAGGAGATTGTCGGCACAGGGCGGACACGGCCTATAAATAAAAGCACGATTTCGAACACAACTCGAATGAAGTGTCAATGTTTGCGTGCGAAGACGTCTGTACACTTGTAAATGTGTGTGTACGAACTACGCGGGCCAGTGATCCACTCTCCACGGTAAGGGCGAATTGGGCGCGAAGTGCGCGCCGGCTAGATTCAGGCGGGTGATTCCGTGGCCATTCTGTATGTAGTACTATAGGGATGACGACAGGGTGAAGAAATCGTAATTCTAATTAGTCCGCCAGTCAGGTAATAAAAAAATATTAGACACGTATTTTTTGTTTTATCAAATTAACAAAGAATGACCAAGTTAAAACGCATTAAAGTTGGAGAGTGGGGGCTAACTACGTCACCGTTAGGTATAAATCGTACCTAACCGTGACGTGACGCGACATTTCAACTCATTATATCTCCGTATAAGTTCGATTACGTGAAAAAAGAAAAAATACGTGTCCAATACTTTTCAATAATCTTCCTGATAGACTGAGGAAAAAAAAGTTGCCGTCTCCCCTATTAAATAATGTTGTCGGTCTATATTCAAGTAGTTACCTTGTCTCCGTTAATACTGAAAGCTGAAACCGGTGAGCTACAGCGAGCTTGAGTCTCGAAAGTACCATTTACTACACAGTAAGTGACAGTATACAATACCCCTTCGCTCCAGTTTGCTTCGGTACCCAACCAGTCCATAAGCAGTGAGCTCTGCCGCATGGCCGGCGTTAAGGAATGTACTATTATTGTATACTTAGATTTTTTTTCGTTATTATATATCTACTAGCTACTGCCTGCGACTTCGCCCACGTGGAATTCGCGTTCCCGAGGGGATTAAACGTTTTTCTGGCCTGGCTAAAAGTGGCCTATATCCTTCCCCTTCAACTATCTCCTTTCCAAACATTGGATTCGATCCAGCGGTTTAAGCGTGAAAAAATATCAGACAAACAGTTACTTTTACAGTTTTTTTTATAATATGAGTTTGGATCTTAGCTCTCACTATAATCGCACCAATAAATTTTAATTTATAGATTTCCTTTGTTTGCAATAGGGTTTTCGCTTACCGTAGGTACTTCTCAAGCGATCCCAGTGCGGACTACTAACTCTATGGCATAGCAAATAGAGTCGCTGTATACATATTTTGACGCTTTAGCAGTACATATCTTTGCCCCGTACTCGCTCCAGTTCCAGAGGTATAATACCTTCACGTTCAGGCAGTGTCTCACTAGTTATTAGACATTTATATTGCGAGTGCATAGCATCTACGACATTCGTAGCTAGTACACCGCGCACCGGCGCGCGCGCCTCAGTGTTGTGGTGGCTGTCCATAGAACGACCGCCTTGCTGAGTTTGCGCATAATGCCGGAATATAGCGGTGAGTCGGGCAGTGGTTGTTTATTGTATAAAAAAAAATACCGACATGAAAAAAATTGTAGTATATTAATACCTGATTGAGCTTCGATAAATTGCAAATCTATTTAGTCCGCCGGTTAGAGTATTAAAAATAACGGACACGTATTTCTTTGGTTTTTTTTTAAAACAAATATAAAACGCATCAAAACTCGGGAGTGGGGGCTCGTGACATCAGAATTGAGTACAAATTACATTAAACGGTGACGTTCACAAAATGTTAAAAGCGTTTTGTTTTGGTTTACGTAACAAAAGAAATAATACAGGGGCTATATTCGAAGTCTTGAGGATCTCCCTGTTCCCTATAGGATCGCTCACGCGTCAAGTGGAACTTTAAACCTAGCTGCGTGAGCGATCCTATAGGGAACAGGGAGATCCCTATTTTAAAACTTCGTATATAGCACAGGCCAAATATTTTTTGCTAATATTTAACTAACGGAGTAATTAGATTTTATCAGTCATGAAAAAATGCCTTCTTCTAAAATTTCTTCTCAAGCAATGGGTCTAGGAAGCGCTGGTAAATTATTTTTCTGACGTGTAAAAGTGCCCCTATGTGGCCAATTTGCTGAATAAATGATTGAATTTTGTTTTTTTTTTTTAATTTTGTTAAAAATGCGAATATACCTATATCTTTTCTTTGATGTCGCGATAATTTGCGGTCTTAGGAAGAACTAGGATAGTTGTTATCCCTGATATCACCCATTATAGAAGGCCAAGGGTTACAAGTCTAGAATGCAACGAACGACATACATACAGAAAAAAGCGCGAGGAAAAACGAGTCCGATAAAAAAGGCATGAATGTTTATAATCCCATCAAAACATAAATGTGAAATAAGAGCCAAGTTCAATATTAATTCACCAATAAAAGAATTGAGATCTATATTATATGGGTAGGTACCAAGTTATTTGAGTCACTTGGGATGTATTTCAAGATCAAGATCTGACTGCTAGTTTTCATGTACATGCTATGTATGTGTCTAATCAAATTATCTTCGCTAGGACATACGCTAGACAGTGTCGGTATTTCTTGTTTGTACTGACTACCGTTAGGTTATGGATGGCTTGACACACTGCTGCGTGCCTAGATATACTAGATATACGTGTACCAATACCTAACGTATCTAAATTTTAGTTTGTGAAAACTAGCCAAGTCAAATCTTGATATTGAAATACATACGAAGTGACTCGCAGAACTTGGCACCCATATAATATAGATCTCAATTCTTTTATTGGTGAATTAATATTGAACTTGGCTCTTATTTCACATTTATGTTTTGATGGGATATCATTACTTTTTGCACAGATTGATTTGATTTCTTATTCTTAAAAGGTAAAACGGAACTCTTATAGGATTACTTTTAATTAAGAAGAGAATAATGTGCAATACCCATGTATACCTAGTATTTAAGGTCTAGTTTCTAATATTTGCTGCACCCTAACAGGGTCCATGACATAGTACTTAAGTGAAATGTAACATCTTGTAAACACCATGGCATAGCAATAAATGAGTATGAGTATGAGTACTACGTTGTCCGTCAAGACCATTTTTCTCAGGAACGCGTAGCGCAGTCAACGCAATCAAAAGATATGCACGTTCATGTTGCATATTTTGCGATTTCAGAAGGGAATCAAAACCTATAGGGTACTTCACGATGACCTAGAATCATGAAATTTGGCCAGAAGCAAGGTCTTACAGAATACTTACGTACAGGAATAAATCTGAAAGCCGTAAATATTATAGTTTTTTTTTAATAATACAAACTTATTTTTGCGGTTGGGGCAGTAACCATGTCTACTGCACCAATCGCAAATAACAAGTTTGTAATGTTCATCCCTCATTAAATACTAATTTTATCGAAAATTTAAAATTTTCAGATTTTTTTCTTTGTATATACGCCTAATAGTCGGTATTTATGCCAAGTTTGCCAAAATAACAAGTTTGTAGGTCATCTGGAAGTGGGTTAAGTTTTGATCTATCGGTCAGTCGATGATAAAAATGACGATTTTCGGACGTTAATATCTAAACAACCGTTAGAGGTATGTTTATGAAATTTGGAGCACATATGTATCTCGCCGGCCGAGATATGTCACCTAAATTTGGCATGTTTATGTGAAATAGTTTTCGAATTATGAGGGTGTCAAAAGTGGCTCCAAATGGTTCGTTTGAAATATGTACACACGGTGCTGCTCACCAGTTCTGTTAGCCTGAACTTTGGCTTGACACGCTACCGTGTGTCTAGATTAAAATGGAAAACTATACATATAAGAAACTAGTTGATCCGGTGAACTTCGTATCACCCGCGAAGGCGATTCCCAAAGTTATTATTCTTTTATTTAGCTGTTCCTTTAGTTAGATTATCCTGTTCTCTTTTTCTGTACAAGCCTTCCATGAATCAAAGAGAATAAAACAAAAAAAAGGAAGCCAAATCGGTTCAGCAAGCTCTTGAGTTTTATCGAGACTAAGGGCCTTATCACACTTGCGATTTGCGAGCGAGTTGAAAGCGATTTCAATACAAAACTCTTACGCGGCGAACTCGCGGCGTGTTCGCCTCCATACAAAACTCGCTCGCGAATCGCAAGTGTGTTAACGCTCTAACGTAGAGATAATCTACTACAGAAAGTCACGCGCCTCCACAATTCAAACGCTTCAAATTATTTAAAAAGCACCACCAACACTCAACGCATGTGCGTGCTGAGACAGCCGTCAACTATGCGTTGAGAGTGTTGGGGCTTCTTCTCAAGCAATGGGTCTAGGAAGCGCTGGTAAATTCTTTTTCTGACGTGTAAAAGTGCCGCTATGTGGCCAATTTGCTGAATAAATGATTGAATTGAATTGAATTGGTGATGCTTTTTAAATATTCTACTATCACTACATATCTACTATATAAAAATAAGTCGGGTTTTCCTCCCTGACGCTATAACTCCAGAACGCACGAACCGATTTCCACGGTTTTGCATTCGTTGGAAAGGTCTCGGGCTTCGTGAGGTTTAAGGCGGTACGAAGTCCGCGGGGTCAGCTAGTGTAGTATAAAACAAAGTCGCTTCCTGCTGTCTGTCCCTATGTATGCTTAGATCTTTAATTGAAACTGCGCAACGGATTTTGATGCGATTTTTTTAAATAGATAGAGTGATTCAAGAGGAAGGTTTTATCATATAATTTATTTATCCGAATTCCACGCGGACGAAGTCACGGGCAGAAGCTGTAAATAGTAATAAATAAATTGAAGCGTTTTACTCGTAAAATGTGGAGGCACGGGACTTCCTATAGTAGATTATCTCTACGGCAACACCTATAAATGTATGGCTATAAATATTTAAATACATTACTAATATAATCCATAAAACTATATGGTTTGTTTCCAATAGCTGTATTGTATTTACACAAGTACAGTACTTACAAGAATACAATAAGAAATGACTTACTGTGTCCCCGGTATGGTTCGGCCAGTTTTCGTGGCAGCTTCCGATACGCTGCCACGAAGTGCTGGAACAATATTCCACCTCCAATTCGAAACGCAAGTTCAGTCCAAGTATTTAAAAATAAATTTAAAGCTCATTTACTAAAACTGCAGCTCTCAACAGGTATATAAAATTAAATAATCATCCAAACTCTCTAACCCACATTTGCTAATTGTTATGTGTGTTAAGTTCCAAATGTAAAATATCTGGTCACTTAATTTTGTCAATTGGTTTATTGTTTTGTTACTGACCCCACCAATGTTTATTTTATTTTATGTTTTTTGAGTATATGTTTATTGATTGAACAATTATTGTTATACTTAATTATCATCGCCTGGACAATTGTTTTTTATTTTTTAGTGAAGTTAAAAAAGAACGGAGTTTTGTTGGCACCAACCTGTATCTACGGGTTCCAGCTGAAAATCAGCGCTGAGGCCCTGCCCAGCATAGAGCTGAGCTGGAACCCTTTCGGCTAGTTGTAATTTTATTTTACCTAGTTATTAAGTAATGTAAGGTTAATTAGCCGAATAAATGTTTTTTACTTTTACTTTTACTTACTGGTTCTGAATTTATTATTCAAACAAGGGCTACACTATAAATAAAGCCTTGATCACACGTACCGAGCAAACGGGCGGGACAGTGCTCTCGGCCGAGCACTCGTGTGATCAAGGCTTAAATCAGAATCTTAATTTATTACATGTTATTACCTACCTAAGAGGGTTTACTCCGAAAGTTGGCAACGTCGCCAAGAGCTGTCAAATATTTCGTTGTTTTCATTAATTACACTGAATGAAAATATGAATTATTGCTCTATGGTTGAATAAAACATTAAGTGTGGATTGCAACAATTATCATAGGAACATGAAATTTTTAGGACTATGGAAGTACTATCTTTTGAAAACTTTCTATCGCATTTTCCATGCATTTTAATGTTATCTTATCATTTGAATGTCTAACCAACAAATATAAAACGAGACGCGTCATTCAATTCATAGAATAATAACTTCTTTATTAATTCAGTATTATTGAGAAATTAATAAAAACAGCGAAATATTTGACAGCTATTTGCGACATTGCCAACTTTCGGAGTAAACCCTCTTAAGTAAGAAAACAGAAAATCGTCTTTAAATCAAGAAACAGCGAAGTCGATGTCAAGTTCAGTGGAATACAGTCATTGCCTATTGGGTTGGTTCACTTTTAAGGCCGCCCCGACCCAGCATCAAATTGCTCATGTCATGTAAGATCATGCTTTTCTAAGAAATTTTAAAAGTAAAAAATATGAAAAATCATATGTTATATTTGATTAGATCATCCTTACATTGACAGCTTTCGATACACGTTTCACGAAACTTCGCTCGATACAATTTAATTCCAAAGTAACTTTTAACTCGGACCTTTAATCCAACTTTACTCCAGTTTATTATATCAAACAGTGTAAAACTAAATATTACAGAAAAATTATCCATAGTACATTGACAGCTTTATAAATGCCATGTTTTTAGAGCGCTTGATGTTAAGGTGCGTTGAATTTTTTCACGTCGTACCTATCTATATGTATCTAATATATAAAATTCTCGTGTCACAGTGTTTGTAACCAAACTCCTCCGAAACGGCTCGACCAATTCTTATGAAATTTGTAGTGTATGTTCAGTAGGTCTGAGAATAGGACGTAAGCTATTTTTCATACTCAAAAAAAAATCCTAAGGCGGTACGAAGTCCGCGGGGTCAGCTAGTTATACTATATTAATAATGAAGCTACATAATTAAAAAGGCGTCGATACATAATGGTGTTTATGGAGTACAGTTGTGTCGCGCGATTTCACTATATCTATAAGCAAAACATTATGACGATATTTTAACCACAGTATCAGTTATCGATTCTAAAGCATGTTTTTTAGGTTTTTTTTTAGTAAAAAAAAAAACAAATTTTAGTACTGTCCAGTATGGGATTGATGGTGTGAGCGATACCTGTATCCCATACAATTTTTTTTTACCAACTCGAAAAAAATCAAAAAATCAAAAGAACATGCTTTGAATCATTACCAACCGGGAACCATGCAGATTACGATTATGAGAAAAATATTAATTATAAAGCTAGATATTTTTTGCAAAAAATGGCCTTCCGCATTTAAAATACCTACGTCGCATTAAATTCACGCACTTATTAATTGCTAACATTAATTTGCGCGCACGTTCACTATATATTCTTGAATAAATAAATATCTTAGTCAAATATTTTTTGTAAAATAATAACATTGGCAATGCCAGAAGTTCTCAAGGACAGTAGCGTAAGTAACAGCTAAAAAAGTTTTCTCAGATGAAAAGACTTAGCCAGATCGATTAATCCCCCCCGTAAACCCCGATATTCCACATCTCGTCCAAATCGTTGGAGCCGTTTCTTAGATAGCTTCAAGACTAGATTAGCGCGTTCAAAGAATAAGATAATTATATTTATTAATAATAATAAAATCATTTATTTCACCCAACTAGAGGCATATTTTGTTAGTAAACATTACAGTTCTAGTGTTAGTGGCTAATCCTACGAGAACATAAAAGAAAAAGAATAACTACATTTATCTTCTTCGACTTGTCAGTAAATGAATCATCGAGCAGTGATTCAGATAGTGACAGTCGAAGCGCATCGCGAATGCCCTCAGTATGCTGTTGGAGCTGGCGCGCACCCGGCGCTCCAGGGATGTGCACCTTTTACGCATGGTGGCGTAAAAGCAGTCCACTCTCGCATCGGCCAACATACCTGAAGCACTACAGTATCGCGGCAGACCCAACAACACCCTGAACGCATTATTATATTGAACCCTCAGGGCGCTGTACTGTCGTTGAGTATAGCTGATCCACAGGCTGCTCGTATAAAAGTTCGTACAGTAGGCTCTGAAAAGACTTAGCTTAACTTCTATCTCTTCATTATTATTATGGATAAAGGAGTCCGCAGTCTTCCCGCTGATGTGACATAAGGGTATCAATCAATGACGTCATAGGCTAGCCATGAATGCCATTGTAGAGGATGAACTTAGGAACTGGGTGAAGTGGGTTATTAAATTAAAAACAATGAATCTATAATAGCAAATGTGGCGTAGGCAGCGTATTAGAATGGCGCGCGCGAGGGCATTTTTCCGAACTAATAACTTGACCTTTTGACATTGACAGCTCGCGTAGCCATCGTCGCGCTACCCTCAGATTTTCTTTATTTAAGCGGGTTTATCCCGAAAGTTGGCAACGTCGCATATAGCTGTCAAATGTTTTGCTGTTGTTATTAATTGGCTATGGGTGAAAAATGACAATGTGCTCGATTATTTTTTTTATGGATAGGAATAACCTTCCGTATCAAGAGAAAAAAATCTCAGAATTTTCCGTGCCGTAGATTTCGCGTAAAAAAAAGAAATTGATTTAGAGTTACGACGATTGAAATAAAGGTGTTTCCATGGTCCAAGTACGCAGCACTACTTCTTAAAAAACAAGTGTTGACACTATTGACGGTGACAGTTCTTGCTTCATTCGCTTTTCATTCGTAATAACGTGTTTAAAGCATACGTCGTCGTTGGGGCCAAGCAAAATCCAGTAAGCAAAAGCAGTCACCAATAAGCTATTTTTCCAATAAAATTGTTAAAACACGTAAAGTTATATTCGTACGAAGGAAGCGAGAACTGTCAACGTCAAATGTCAACACTATTTTTTTTCAGAAACATGTGCTGTGCTTACTTGGACCAAGGAAAACCAGAATCTTTTAATCGTTATAACGCAAAACCAATTTTATTTTTTACGCAAAATCTACGCCACGGAAAATTCTCGGACTTTTTTCTCTTATTACGGAAGGTTATTCCTATCCATAAAAAAAGAATCAAGCACTTTGTAATTTTTCACCCATAGCCAATTCTTCAATATTACTGAATTAAAAAAGAAGTTATCGTTCTATGGTTGAATGACGCGTCTCGTTTTATATTTGTTGGTTAGGCATTCAAATGATAAGATTACATTAAAATGCATTGAAATTGCGATGGAATTTTTTCAAAAGATAGTACTTCCATAATCCTAAATATTTCATTTTCCTAGGATAATTGTTACAATCCATACTTAATGCTTTATTCAACCATAGAGCGATAATTCATATTTTCATTCAGTAATATTCATAAATTAATGAAAACAACGAAATATTTGACAGCTAATTGCGACGTTGCCAGCTTTGGGAGTAAACCCTCTTAACTACCCGTTACCTATTAGGTGACAAGTGTTGCTATTCTTAATAATATACATGGTGGGTCAGAAAATATGGCAAATAATTAACCCACAGTATCGGCTATCGATTCTAAGTATATTGTATAGGTCTTTAATTTTTTTTGAGTTGGTCAAAAAAAATATTTTGTATAGGATTCAGGCGTCGCTCACACAACCAATCCCATATACAATTATTTTTTTTACCAACTCGAAAATAATTAAAGACCTATACAATATACTTAGAATCGATAGCCGATACGGTGGGTTAATTATTTGCCATATTTTCTGACCCACCGTGTATTAAATATACCTAAACAATCTTACAGCCGTGTGTGCAAGTGCGTCGTCTATAGCCATGATGTAGCTTTTTAAAACAAGTAGTCTGTCGGCATAGGAAACAAACGGGCCGAAGACAAAGACAGAAGTTGTGTTCTGTATTCTGCATGACTTCATACAAAACAAGCAAACCAATTATGGTCCACCTGTTCAGTTTCGTTCACTAATTGAGCGTGAAATAAAACCTGTACTGTGTACGGTCGACGTGAAATAGATGTTTACACTTTTTCAACTTATACCGTTGTATTAAGGTCCAAAAGTGTAAACATCTCTTTGACGTCGACTGTACTTAGCTACTTAACACTAAGATACGGTTATTGTTTTTTTTTCATACTTAATGAAGGTGATTGACGAAGAAAAGGAAACTCTAACTTTGGTTCTGATCGTGTCATTGTCGCTCTGTTTGATTATTAAATTATATTTCGGCTGAAATGATGTTGTTCGGTTTGTTCTTGTGCTTTGAAAATATTGATAGTCGTTACCAGGAAAGTTTTTTTACAATGAATATTTTGAAAAAAACTGCGATAGTTATTTAGTGGTTGTGTGCTGTGCATATACCTATGAACCATTGAAAATGGTGCTATTTTAAAACTTTCTTTTAGCATGTTTTAATCGAATAAGGCCGGTGCAGGTACAATCGGCAAGACAATCTAGTTTGAATACGAATTACTAATACTATTCTTGATATAAGTATACGCCATTATTAATCGAAAAAACGAGAAAATATGCTGAATAGGTACCTATTTGGGAAGTCTAATATTATTTTATATTTTATTGTCTACCCTGTCTAAATAGACTGTCAATCTCCTTACATAGCGGCGTAGTTACATAAGCTCTGTATTATGAGCATTATCCAGGGGGCGTTTCCATAGTAGCCTGTATAGCGCCCTCTGGGCATTGCCATGGGAGTTCAAATGTTCATACAGGCTAGAGATCGCTTCAATGTCTTTAAAAAGCACCACCAACACTCTCAACACATGTGTGCGAGCTGAGACAGCCTCAACTATGCGTTGAGAGTGTTGGTGGTGATTTTTAAATAATAATAGGAAGGGACTTTAGATAGTAGAAGATCTCTACCTAGACACCGACGCAATGCGCGAGGCGTAAGTGTAACATGTCTCGAGATGTGATAGTGTTTATGGAGTAGCGGAGTCGGAGCGTTCGTCGTGTCATTTATATCGAAACTTGTTTAATTTTGTCGCTTGACATGCCGCCGGTACCGGAACGTGGCCTTAGACTAGCAATAACACTGACAGAACTCAACTGGCTCTAGTAAATAAATAGTAGAAAGTGTAAACAGATATGTAAAGCAGACTTGTGTAAATTTTCCCCACTAAACCAACTAACTACAAGTCAACTTCAAGTTTATTACTGCTCGCAGTTTCATACTTTATTAAAGCATGTTTCCCGTTCGCTTGCGATTTCGCTTCTTTTTACCCGACTGCACTAGAAGGAGGGTTATGTTTTTCGAGTGTATGTATGTATGTATGTATGTATATTTTCTTTGGCACGTTCTGCAGCCTAAATGGCTTGATGGATTTTAGCATGCGAGGTGTCGTTAGATTCGTCTTATTAGTTCTGAACTTGTGAGAGTGACACTGAGTATATCAAAATTGCAAAACACAAAATGGCTGACTTTTGGAGGCATTTGAAACGTTTCAAAAAAATTTTTTTTTGTTGAAGTCTAGGGTATCAAAATAAAGGGTTTAATGAACGGATTACAAAAATATATAATGTGACATCAAAAGATTGTTTGCAGTTGGGTATATTAATTTTTTTTTTTAATCGAGTTATTCCTTAAATTAGAAAAGGCCCTAACCTTTTTCAATATGCCATATTTGACCTATTTCAGCGCTATGATATGCATTTATTTTTTTATTCTGTTTCCTTGCTGGTATTAGAAATTAACATAAGTACAATTTCTAGTTTTTCCCGGTGTTTGTAAGTACTACTACTACAGCCTATCTGCGTCCCACTGCTGGGCACAGGCCTCCTCTCATCACGAGAGGGTTTGGGCTATAGTCCCCACGCGGGCCCAGTGCGGATTGGGGACTTCACACACATCTTTGAATTACTTCGCAGATGCGTGTAGGTTTCCTCACGATGTTTTCCTTCACCGAAAAGCTCAGTGGTAAATTCAAATTGAATTTCGCACATAAGTAAACTTAGAGGTGCGAGCCGGAATCGAACCCCCGACCCTCGGCATGAGAGGCGGTAGGTCAAACCACTAGGCCACCACGGCTTGTAAGTATGAAATGAAAAAGTAATTCTAGCCATTACATCGATTTCACTGGTTTGCCTACTGATCTAAATAGATATAGGTACTTAGCGTTATTTCAGGAAATCTTCTGTTTGTGTGCTTCCCAGCTTCCCTACACTCCCCAAACAACCTACATGCCAAATTTCAGCTTTCTACAAGTACAACCAATAGTTTCAGCTGTGCGTTGTCTGTCAGTCACTCCCTCAGTCCGTAATGGAAGGATGGTCTACATATATATAACCTACACTTTGATTGATTAACTAGTAGACCTTCACCTTCGTATTTGCGACTATTATGCTTAATGCAGTAAAAGAAGGCAAACGCAAAATCTATAAAGAGATATATTATGTAAATATTGAAGGATCCATGACTAAATACTCATCATACAAGTTTGCCCTGACTGAAATTACTATACTTATTGTTTATTTATTTTTCATATCAACTTTATCACTTCCAGTCATATTGAAATTATACAAAAAATAAAGATTAAGTATAATATTAGTACAGCTCAAATTCAGCCACACACACACAGTAAGGTACAAGCGTATGTGTGGGTATGTCCATTTTGAACTCTTCGCTTGTAGCTACTGAGGGGCAAGACAGGTAGTGTCCCGGAGCCCCTGGCCTCAGGGGCCTGAACTCGATAACCGTTTTTTTTACTTAAAAGTATTTTTAGTAGAAAAAAAACGGGGTCCACTTAAGGCTGCGTTTCAACGAGATATGTGCGAATATACGTCGCGAGGGATGTGTTTGCTCTGAACCAATAGAAAGACCTGCGCCTAGCGAGGATAGGTAAATAATAGCCTTACTCTGGAAGCGACCCCTTTTTTTATCTCCAGGGCCCTTAGATGCAGATCGATTGACTGCACTAGAATATTTCGCCCAGCCGAAATATTTTAACGCGTTTTTGAGTTACGTCTATTCTCACAGCAGTTACAAATCGCAATGTCATTGCCAAGGTGAACGGCGGAATTGGGAAGCGAAAACCCGCCGCTCGTGAATCGATGCGGTGTTTCTACACGTGTTTGTAAACAAATATGTGCGAAATGAGATGCCCATAATCTGATAATGAATAATATACCTAATGCATAAATTAGTAGAAGCGTCTGAGGAATTAGAGCAAATAACAGGTCCGAATACTCCTTGAGATCGTAAATTTTCCATTAGAATTACGAGAATCTGCTGCGTTACTACAGAAGCCAAAAAAGGATAGACTATTTACGCCCCGGTGCTGGGCACACCGAGCAAGGATAGTATGAAAGAGAGCTCGTTAGATTTTTAAATTGGTGACACCTCTGGTGACACTGAGCAAATCTATCGACCTCCAAAAATTTTGTCGCTTCAAATTTTTTCGACATAATTTCTATATTTCGTATTTGTTGTCTTCAGGAACCGATGGAGTGGTGGAACAGACACGCCGGCGGGCGGTGCCGGTGGTGTACCTCAGGGGGAGCCACTACGAAGTTGGCTACGACACGGTGAGCCCACTGCCCACTGTCGGGCGGACGTCCAATTAAGCGTATAACAAGGCAATGTGCTAAATTGGAAACACTGCACCTCACGCGACACAAGCGCTTGTAGCGAAAAATTCAAACGCGATCGCCCTCATTGCGAAGTTGCTATATTACTTGTATCACATCTTCAGGGTCGCCTGTTCTCCTCCGTGATCAAGAACTTCCTGGCCACTTATGAGAACCAGCCCGACTTGGAGCGAGAGTACGCCACAGACGCCGGCAAGGCGGCGTACGATAAGACCCTGGCCAACATGAGGCGCCGCTACCCGCAGTACGTGCGGGAGATCCAGGGTATCGCCGACGGCGCTGATGTGCCGTTCTATAAGGTGATTATACTCTCGTCAGTAGGGAGGACCCTAGCCAAGATGAGACGATTTTAGGCAGGCGCGGTCCCAGACAAAGATTTTGGGGGGGATCACGAGTCCCATGATTGGTAAAATGGCCATATATTGGGACGTATCCGGTTTTGGGGGGGGGGGGTCATGACCCCCACGCCAGCCTTGATTTTAGGCTTCCTGCAGAGCTGTGCGAGGATGTATGGAGGGTTGATGTAAAGGCAATCTTTATAGTTCCAAAAGTGGACACCAAATCGGGTAGGTTGAGGGCGCTGCGGTCGCCAGAAGTGTCAAGCCACCTAGGCGGATAGTCTGCAGTAGCGCCTTCAGATAGCGCTGCGAAAACGGTTGTGAGGAGTGTGTTTTGTTTTATTGCTTATCAAATCCGATGGACACGTTTTCAACTGTTTCGCCATATAAGATTGCGCTCCTTACCAAGAACATTCCACATTCCATACGCGGATGCTTTGCTAGGGATGTGTTTGTCATGAACCAATAGAAACATTTCATTTCCCTACAACGGAGCGAGGATAGGTATCTCTGTTGCAAACGCAGCGGTATGTGCTTTTATTTACCTACGAGAAATCGACATTTACCGACGACCCCGCTACTCGTCTTGTTAACGCATTCACTGCCACCGACGCATATGAGCGTTTTGCTGACTTTCCCGCAGTGCCTTGAAATCACATATGCGTTGCAATGTTCCCTTAATGACAGATGTGGCACCTGGCGAAAGTTCGTAAAACATAAGTGGCAGTGAATGCCTTAAACTTTGTTAACTTATGGTTTTTTATTTATTCCAGTTGTTCCTGCTCCATCTTGATGACATCATCGGCACCATCAACGACTCGAAGCAGCCGCGGGCCGACGCCGGCGGCTGCAGCTCCATCGGTATCAACACACCGGACTACGTGAGTTGCGCCTCTTACACTCAACCCCATCCTATCTGGGCACAGACAGACGGACAGAAACACCTAAGATTCCTAAGAATTGATTGAACGGATACAAGCAGTGAAAGAGTAAAGAAAGGCTTCGTCTTCTCCATAAACTTGACTTCAAAACCTACTTCAATCCTTAAACTTTATAACATATTTATTTTTCCTTTTGTGTACCTAATTGGTATGGAAACGAGCTCACAGGCCACCGAACTCTTGTGATTCTATGACCCTACCCTTAGGCCCAACATCTCCAAGAAGTCCCCAATCCGCACTGGGCCCGCGCGGGGACTATAGCCCAAACCCTGTCGTGATGAGAGGAGGCCTGTGCCCAGCAGTGAGAGTAGTAGGCCTAACATGGAATGCTTCTGTGCCGGTAATTTCACGGAACTAGCACCAGGCGCTACCACTAACATATCCTATAAGACCTAGATCTCTTTTCCGGTATGGTATTTCACTTACCGCTGACGCCTGTGTATGAGTATGAACCTGATCACACCTGATGGACGGTTATGATAATGATAACCCTATAATCACATCTAAGGTGGAACGAGAGACCAGGGCGCCCTCAGACCCTCATCACAACTTCACTTGCACTTCTGTCAAAGAATATTTAATAGCACTACGTACAGAATGGCCACGGAATTACCCGCCTGAATCTAGCCCGGGCGCAACTCGTCTTTCCCGTCATTTGTTTCGTCCGGAGATAGAGAGTGGATCACTGGCCCGCGTACTGGTACACACACATTTACAAGTGTACAGACGTCCTCGCACGCAAACATTGTCACTTCATTCGAATGGGGACTATCGTTTCTTTGCTCACCAGTTGGCGCCACTGTTGACTAAGGTCCAGAGGCATAGCTGTCAAAGGCGACTTTATAAGATCGGCGCCGAAACAAAGTTGTAAATCTTGAATCTCATTAAGTTTATTAATTATAAATAACTATCATCATATCGAGTAGCTATGCCGCAATGTTGTGTAGATCCGTATTGTTTGGAAAAAAAAAAATTTTTCAAACCTTAATTTCACGGATGAAATCACTTTTCAACAATATCACGAAGCCCGCCAAAACCAGTGAATAGTGAACGTTATTGGACCTCACGCGACACTAGCGCCTCTAGTGGCAAATTCAGACGCGATAGCCCCCTTGTGTTCGAAATCGTGCTTTTATTGGCCGTGTCCGCCGTGGGCTTCTGTTTCCAGGCCATTCTAGGACACAACGAGGACGCGTTCAGCGCCACTCTGAACCACTGGTACATCGTGTCGGCGCACGTCATCCCGACGTCCGAGGACGCGGCCCACGGGGTGAGTCCACACTCATAACTAATACTAGCTGACCCGGCGAACGTCGTACCGCGTAACAGTCAATGAATGATTCTGCTGTCAATTGCGAAAGATGACTGAAGCGAATTTTAAAATCATCATGATTTTTTGCATGCATTTTTTTTGATATTTCAATGGTTATTATCCTATTTGGGGCGGAATGAAAGATCACCGAAATCGGTTCAGTGGTTCTTTAATTTGTTTGATATACATATTGGAACGTATTTTCTAATGTCAGTTTGCTCCATATATTTTGACATATTCTGTTGAGCACTGTTCGTCCATATGTTATTACTTATTATATGTCAATGGCAGTCGGGTTTTTTTTTATTATAATATTAAAAAGCGCACCGACGTACAGCAATTTAAAGGAGCTTTGAGAGAATTCCTAAACAAGAAATGTTATTATTCTGTTAATTTTTTTTCAATGATGTATTTTAAATATATGAATATTCAGGTAATATGTTTAAGCTGTATTAAATATCAAGGTAAATACCATTTAGTTTTGTGAATACATTGGACGAACAGTGCCTAACAGAATATGTCAAAATATATGGAGCAAACTGACATTAGAAAATACGTTCCAATATGCTAATAACGCCTCTTTATAACATGTGTCAAGACAAATATGTTATACAAAAGTAAACCTAACACTACAAGACTTAAGTGTCAAATTTACTGAGCGCCAAACGGGGGTCCGAGTTGTTCGGGCACCCGTTTTGACGGGCCATTTTTCTCTGACTGATTGTGAATCCTTACTTATTATTATAAGTAAGGATCAATGTGTGAATATTATAAATTTTGTATGCCCACTTTGTATTTTTAAACCATCTATTTTATTAACCATTTGATCTATTATAAGTAAGGATTCCCGCCGTTTAGAAGCCGTGGTGGCCTAGTGGTTTGACCTGCCGCCTCTCATGCAGAGGGTCGCAGGTTCAAATCCGGCTCGCACCTCTGAAATTATTTATGTGCGAAATTCAATTTGAATTTACCACTGAGCTTTTCGGTGAAGGAAAACATCGTGAGGCGGAGACCTGCACGCATCTGCGAAGTAATTCAAGGATGTGTGTGAAGTCCCCAATCCGCACTGTGCCCGCGTGGGGACTATAGCCCAACCCTCTCGTGATGAGAGGAGGCCTGTGCCCAGCAGTAGGCCGTAAATAGGCTGTTGTAGTAAGTAAGGATTCACAATCAGCCGGACAAAAATGGCCCGTCAAAACGGATGCCCGAACAACTCGGACCGTTTGGCGCTCATTAAATTTGACACTTAACGTCTTATAGTGTCAGGTTTACTATTGTATAAAATATTTATCTTGACACATATTATAAAGAGGCGTTATTAGCATATTGTAACATATTATGTAATGTCAGTTTGCTCCATATATTTTGACATATTCTGTTAGGCACTGTTCGTCCATATGTTATTATAGGTCAATGTATGTAGAGATCTTCTACTATCTAAAGTCCCGCGCCTTCACATTTCAAAACGCTTCAATTTTTTAATTATTATTTAAAAAGCACCACCAACACTCAACGCATAGTTGATGGCTGTCTCACCTCGCACACATGTGTTGAGAGTGTTAGTGGTGCTTTTTAAATACATTGAAGCGTTTTGAAATGTGAAGGCGCGGGACTTTAGATAGTAGAAGATCTCTACCCATGTTCAGTCAGCAGCAGAAGTAGATAAGCTGTCCAGGTGTTCAAAATGACCTACACACGCCCTTAACGTCTTAAGAATAAGGTCGTGTGTAGGTCACCTGGACAGCTTATCTACTTCTGCTGCTGACTGTTCAACAAATAAATAATTTCATTATTTTTTTCAAAAATCGATGTTTTTCACAGGCGGTGGAGGAGCGGTTCGCGTCTCTCTGCTACGCGGGACAGCTCCCTGGCTACACCATGGGCTATAACGAAAACGGCCTGGTGTTTTCCATCAACACCCTAAGCCCGCTCAACCTCAAGCCGGGAGGCACGCGTGAGTGTTGCCAGATAACCCACCAAACATACCACTACTGTTAATAAATAAAAATAAATAATAAAATATATTTCTCAAACAGCGAGGAAATACGTAAGGTCAGTCGGGGCAAGTGCGCCAGGATGGGGTAAGTGCGCCTAACATAAATATATCGAAACCTATAAATATTACTCAACTAGTAGTTGGCTGTTTACAAGGCATAGGGGCGAAATAAATTTAGGCGCACTTACCCCACATCAGTATTTACTACTTCCATGATCGTGGATGATTTGGCCATGGAAGTTGTACTTATTACCTCCATGGATTTGTCAGTTTCTAGAGGTGTCTCAAATAGCAAGCGAATTAAAAAAAAACACACACGACAATAATGTTTTTGCTGGCCAAGGCCGGCAATGGACAGCCTCGCGTCTTCTTTTTTTGAAAGTAACACGAACATTTCCAAGCCTGTTTGAGAAAAATATATTTATTGAAAAGACATAATAAAAGGAGCATTTACAACAGTACACATAAACGAACACGGTTTCAACGTGTACTGCCGATTCGACAAACGCAAACGCAATTATATTGTAGCCTACCTTGAAACAAACATGCAATAATTCAATAATTATATGCCACACCAGCTGGACACAAAGCGGCTGATAACGTAAACAACGGCGAGACCATCGCTCCACTCTGTTGTTTTGTAACTATGTGGACATTTTGAAAAAAGGCCTTCTGCTTGAGTTTGTTGCGGCGCTTCTTCTCAAGAAATGGGTCCAGGAAGCGCTGGTAAACTCTTTTTCTGACGTGTAAAAGTGCTAATTTGCTGAATAAATGATTGAATTTGAATTTGAACTACACCTACTACGGCCTATTTGCGTCCCACTGCTGGGCACAGGCCTCCTCTCGTCACGAGAGGGCTTGGGCTATAGTCCCCACGCGTGCCCAGTGCGGATTGGGAACTTCACACACATCTTTGAATTACTTCGCAGATGCGTGCAGGTTTCCTCACGATGTTTTCCATCACCGAAAAGCTCAGTGGTAAATTCAAATTGAATTTCGCACATAAGTAAACTTAGAGGTGCGAGCCGGAATCGAACCCCCGACCCTCGGCATGAGAGGCGGTAGGTCGAACCACTAGGCCACCACGGCTAGCCCAAACCCTCTCGTGATGTGAGGAGGCCTGTGCCCAGCAGTGGGACGCAAATAGGCTGTAGTAGTAGTAGTAGCGTACTATACATATTATTATATCCACTATACATACAGCTAAGGCCGTTTACCTAATTGGTAGGTAGGTATATACTTATCTTATCTAGCCTATTAGATCCCACTGCTGGGCAAAGGCCTCCCCTCCTCTCTTCCACTCCTCTCTGTTCTTTGCCAGTTCTGGCCAACCCGATCTAAACTTGTCTAGGTCGTCGCGCCATCTCCGTCTAGGTCTGCCTCTAGTGCCTCTGCAACGATGTCCGTCCCGAGGTAGCCATTCGGTGGCTAATTTGGCCCATCTGTCATCGTGCATGCGGCAGACGTGTCCAGCCCAGTTCCACTTTAGTTTGGCAGTCTGTACCCCAACATCGGCAATCTGAGTCTTGGAGCGCAGTTCTGAGTTCCGTATCCTATCAGTTCTTCGGACGCCTAAGATACTGCGCTCCATTGCTCTCTGACAAACCTTGAGCTTGGACTTTTGTGCCTCAGTTAATGACCATGATTGGGCGCCGTAGGTTAAAACAGGCAAGATGCATACGTCCACGAGTTGGCGTTTCAAAGAAATGGGAAGGGAACCTAAGATCCTTCATAAGATCCTTCATGGACCAGAAGCTCCTCCAGCTGTTTTCGATTCTTCTCTTGATCTCTTTGTCCTGTCTGTTAGTGAAGGAGACAATCTGGCCCAAGTAGGTGTACTCGTCGACGTATTGCATGGCCTGTCCGTCTATATACTTACTGTGAAAAAGCTGAAACAGAAAAGCGCTATGAGCTTCCGAGCAATCTACACGCAACCGCAATGAAATCCGATCACTGTATATGGAAGATTCTATGCAAAGTGACCCGATTTCATAACGGGTGAGTGAGTGTGTATTTTTCCGGCAACAGGCTCTTTGTCCAAAAAGTTTGCTGACCGCTGACCTAACGTTACATCATACAAATAAACTACTTACGATAAGCACTCCTTTACGAGCTAAATAAATTAAACCTATTTGCCAAAAGCGAAATCTAAAAGAATATATTTTTTCACCTCACTGGCTAGAAAGTGGTCGTTTTGCAGCTTGATATCCGAGCGCAAAGGTTGTTTTTATCCGCTAGCGTGGAAAGTGTTTTTGAAATTCGAACGACGCATGACGCCACTGTCACAATAAAAAAACAACGATACGTTCTGAAACGCAATTCGTCGTGAGAGTTTTATTAAAATAAAGGTTCAATTTACTTAATATCATCATTAATAAAATTATATTAATAATACACCGTTTCAGATGTATTTCATTATTTCACGATGTTTTATCACAATAATACTTAAATATGTGTATATTTTAACTGTATTCAATGAATAATTGAATATTGAAGTACGAGTAGGAGTGATTTGGAACGCAACCTTCGGAAAAAAAACATTAAAAAAAATATTAAAAAAGTTTTAGATTGCTGGTTTTGTAATTTAGAATACCTATACGAAGTAATAAAGAAAATATGAGCGATTCTAGCGATGAAGATACGAATTTAACTTATCCAGAGTTAGCACAAACTGTACGTGACGCCGAACCAAGTCTTCTTCCCGAAAAATCGCGCGTGAGGTGAAAAATTTTGTGTTGCGCTCAGCAGCAAAGTCGTTTGCTGTCTCGTGCCTTGAAACCCTCGTTACACTCAGGATTCTATATTTGAACCACTCGCTTCGCTCGTGGTTCAACCCTAGAATCCTTCGTTCACTCGGGTCTCAATCACGCACTCACAGCAAACAACAACTTTGCAGCCTTGCATAACAAATAACTATTTCTTTTCCACTGTTTACCATATTTGTATTGTTTTTTTTGTTAACAGCGCGTACCTTTATCACGCGAGCTCTTTTGGCTTCTAAGAACTTCGGCGAGGCTGAAAAGGTGCTACGAGACGAAGGCTTGGGAGCTGGCAATGGTAATTAAAAATTATCATTTTTAGTATACATATTTAGATAAGTACTTTAATTAATATTTTCATTAATTTGTACCTAATATAAGACCATCTCTAAGATCTTAGATTTAAGTTTAAGTTAGGGACTATACATCCCTTAAAAATGATTTTAGTATGTACCTATATATGTATTTTTATACATATTAACGTAAATTTAATGTAAATCTATATGTTTAAATTTTGAGAAAAAAGGCCTTCTGCTGAGTTTGTTGCGGCGCTTCTTCTCAAGCAATGGGTCTAGGAAGCGCTGGTAAATTCATTTCTGTTAAATTCATTTAAAAGTGACGTGTAAAAGTGCCCAGATGTGGCCTATTTGCTGAATAAATATTTTCATTTTCATTATCAAAAGAAAATATCATTATTCCTAACGTAGACCTAAAATCTGAGTTTGATTTTTAAATACACCTGTCTATTGGCGATCCAAATTATTATGCGCGCGCTCCTAGCGGTAAAATTTAGAACTTGTCTGAGTTCGACACTTAGTACAAAAGTACAGTCGAGTTCATTAATATGTGTACAACGCGGTAAGGTGCAAAAGTGTGTATATATTGGCGAACTCGACTGTACCAAAGGGTTGTAGTAAAGGAGCGCAATCTTTATAGTTCCAAAAGTGCCACCGAATCTAGATAATTTGATGGCGCTGCGGTCGCAACTGTACAATAACAAGTGTCAAGCCACCTAGGCGGCTAGTCTGCAGTAGCGCCTTCAGATGGCACTGCTGAGGCGAAAACGGTAGTGCGGCAAGTGTGTTTTGTTGCTTATCGAATCCGCTGGAGTTTTCAACTGTTTCGCCATATAAGATTGCGCTCCTTACCAATACAAAAGTCCACCATCCACATACAAAGCCTGTCACTCATTATAGGGAAACGGCAAAATGGCGGCTGCCGCTTGAAGTATGCTTGGGGCTTGGAAATTGTATCGAGATCAAAGCGTCGTTCTTAGATAGTTCATAATTCTTAGCACGAAAGGCGCTGGGGAGAATCTTAGCATTTCCAATATAATATGAATCATCATTGTAAATGTTGTGCACAATTATAATTGTGATATGAGCTATACACGGTGAACTTGAGTAACCCGAATAATTTTACCGGCGTATACCTGAGGCCGTAAGAAAAAAAATGAAACCAGGTTGAAATATGATTTTGAACTTTTATTAAAAAAATAGGGTATTACACCATTTTTTTAAATGTGGTTTAAAATTATCCTTGTGTCGGATTGATTATTTGAATGGGATAAATACTAGCTGCCATGTTTGCTTAGTCTGTGACGTCACTAGGATAGTAAATATAAGTACATAGTAACCAAACAAGTGAAGTCAAAACTTAAAACGGTTACTTGTAACGCTTTGTTTACAGTACGTCTGACGTCACAGTAGCTAACAATATGGCGCCTACCGTTTTGGGACAGATTAAAAAAAATGTAATTGGCTATGGGTGAAAAATTACAATGTGCTCGATTATTTTTTTAATGGATAGGAATAAACCTTCCGTATCAAGAGAAAAAAATCTCAGAATTTTCCGTGCCGTTGATTTCGCGTAAAAAAAAGAAATTGATTTTGTGTTATGACGATTGAAATAAAGGTGTTTCCTTGGTCCAAGTATGCAGCACTACTTCTTGAAAAAATCAATAATGTCAAAAGTGTCAACACTTTTTTTACGCAGAATCTACGGCACGGAAAATTCTGAGATTTTTTTCTCTTGATACGGAAGGTTATTCCTATCCTTAAAAAAAAATCGAGCACATTGTCATTTTTCACCCATAGCCAATTATAAAATTATTTACGCATGTTTATGATTAAAAGTCGATGTTTTGGTAAGCATTTTTTTATGATCTATCATACTTCCCGATTTTTCCTTGAATGATATATAAATTACCCTATTGTCAGGTTTCTCGATCAACATGATCTGGTCGGACGCGTGGGGCGGCCGGCGCATGTACAACGTCGAGGTGGCGCCCGACAAGGACAAATCGACCCTGAGCGTACACAAATACGACCGGGATTCGCTCGTGCACTGCAACATGTGAGTACCATGGTCTGCCGATCCGGGTGACGTGTCACCGTAACGTCAAAGTCGAGTTGCCACTTTATTGCAATAAAACAAAAATGGAGGAAATATTTTGTGCCGTTGTAATACAAAATAAATGATCTGCGCATTACAATAGGGAAGACGACAACTTTTTTTCTCTAGTCTATCAGGAAGATTATTGAAAAGTATCGGACACGTATTTTTTCTTTTTTCACGTAATCAAACTTATACGTGACGTCACGGTTAGGTGCGATTTATACCTAACGGTGACGTAGTTAGCCCCCACTCTCCAACTTTGATTCGTTTTAACTTAGGCCCGGTTCCTATATCCACGAAACGCTTCGTTTTGCCTACGGACGGTTGATTTTTGACATTTGTTCCATAGAGTATCTGTCAAATTTTAACCGTCCGTAGGCAAAACGAGGCGTTACGTGGATATAGGAACCGGCCCTTAGTCATTCTTTCTTAATTTGATAAAACAAAAAATACGTGTCTAATATTTTTTCATTATCTGACTGACGGACTAATTAGAATTTTGATTTCTTCACCCTGTCGTCATCCCTATTGACATTTACTTGTTCTAGCACACAAAATGGGACAAGTTAAAAACAAATGAACGTAATAATTTTATGAAACACTCACAGGATACATGGGGGTCGGGGATTATTTTAATACACCACTTGCAACACACAGCAGTGCGAATGACGTTCGGGTGACACCCACACTACTACAGAATACCGGACTGTCATACCTGGCGAAGTATATTATTGTATCATAGTGAGTACTATTATGGAGGGTTGAAGTAAAGGAGCGCAATCTTTATAGTTCCAAAAGTGGACACCAAATCGGGTAGGTCGGGGGCGCTGCGGTCGTCACTCCAGTTAAGCCACCTAGGCGGATAGTCTGCAGTGGCGCCTTCAGATGGCGCTGCTGAGGCGAAAACGCAGCGAAAACGGTTGTGAGGAGAGTGTGTTTTGTTTTGTTGCTTATCAAATCCGATGGACACGTTTTCAACTGTTTCGCCATATAAGATATTGCGCTCCTTACCAAGACACATTCCACCCATAAGTACTATTATAGGACGACGACTATGTGCCCGACCGTCAGATCGCCTCGCGATGTTTTCCTTCACAGAAAAGCTCAGTGGTAAATTCAAATTGAATTGGTAAATCACCTGTAACGTTGCGTTTCTTCCAGCTACCAACGCCTAAACGTGAGCGAAGTGATCGGGCCTATAATCGACAGCAGCGAGGCCCGCCTGTCGGCGATACACAAGCACTCTCCGCCGGCGAGCCGCCGCGACGTCGCCGACATACTGTCCGACACGAGCGGGAAGGCTTTTACGGTGTGGCAGGCGCGCCCGGACTCCGTTATAAAGACTATAGCCACGGGTGAGTGATGACGCCGTACAGATAGAACATACACATCCTTAATATAAATGTATTGAATAAATAAATAAATTAATTAATTAATATGAGTTAAGGTGCGTAGTAAGGTGAAAACCCCAATTTAGGCACGTTTCACTATCACTACATAGTATCACAGAATAAGTAATAGTACTAACGTACAGAAGGCCGACTGCTAACAAAAAACCGGTTTTGTTGCACCGTACGCTCCCAAATTGGCCATCTCTTTCTATCACATGCAGCGCGCTCTTTCGGAGGCCACGCCCTAGCGCTAGGGCTGGCGCACTCGAGAACATATATGATGCGTCTAGTATTAGTACATAGGTTAGGTAGAATAGTGTCATTAACAAAATATATATTTAAGTTAGATGTTTTTTTATTATTAAAAACACTATTCTACACAGATGCTACAACGTAATTTACTATTAAGTTATCACATACTTTATCTGTCAATTTATGAATCTGCAAGTGCATCTGTAGTCACACAACTGCATTATCATAATATACTAGCCGTTGTCCGCGACTTCGTCCCGAGTACATAGACTCAATGATACTATAAGTACTGTACATGCATAGTTATTGTTATTATTCTATTAGAAAAAATTAAAAACTCCATACCAAATTTCATCATTTTACTCTTTACCAAGTAATTACTTTTTACCAAATCATTTTACTGTTGTTAATACAACCCTCTGCAATACAATATTTTTTTACATAATTTCAAAATTCATAGCACATTTGACTCTTGCGTCGCGACGTTTAAGAGTTTACGCGCGCGCGTGCATTCGCTAGCAGTGCGCGGCAACCACTAATCATCACGCCACGGTGCGAAGCCGGCGGGTACTTGTATCGAGCGCGAACAAATCAAAGAGTGCGCCGCGTCTGATAGTATAAAACAAAATCGCTTTCTCTGTCCCTATATCCCTAAGTATGCTTAAATCTTTAAAACTACGCAACGGATTTTGATGCGGTTTTAATAGATAGAGTGATTCAAGAGGAAGGTTTTCGTATATAATTTGTTATAGTTTAACACTCTATTCCCGCGGGAACGCTATAACCGAATTCTCCACGCGGACGAAGTCGCGGCCAGAAGCTAGTAAAGATATATGTAAAACTAAAAATTAGGCAGAAATATACGTCTCGAAAAATAATTTGAGAGTTGATGCACTTCAGAAGTCGCGGGCAAACGGCTACTACTACAGCCTATTTGCGTCCCACTGCTGGGCACAGGCCTCCTCTCATCACGAGAGGGTTTTGGGCTATAGTCCCCACGCAGGCCCAGTGCGGATTGGGGACTTCACACACATCTTTTAATTACTTCGCAGATTCGTGTAGGTTTCCTTCACCGAAAAGCTCAGTGGTAAATTCAAAGTGAATTTAGCACTTAAGTAAACTTAGAGGTGCGAGCCGGAATCGAACCCCCGACCCTCTGCATGAGAGGCGGTAGGTCGAACCACTAGGCCACCACGGCTTCAAACACAGACTTATTAGTAGTTCAGTTAATTTATGAAAATATCTTCTTTTCCAGGTATTTTCGATCTCGAGAAAAGATCGTGGAGTATCTACATAGACCAACCGAATAATTCTGAGCCAGTAGCAGTGTTACCTTTGAGGTTCACTCAGCTTACTGACCTATTTTAAGGCATTCACTGCCACCAACGCATATATGCGTTTTGCTGACTTTCCCGCAGTGCCTCGAACGCATATGTGCGTTGCAATGTTCCCTTAATGACAGATGTGGCACCTGGCGAAAGTTCGTAAAAAGAAGTGGCAGTGAATGCGTTAAGCGTTAATCTCAGATGATAAATATGTACTTAGGTTATTTATGTACTTACCATAAAGTTTGGCGAAATATTAATTACCTACATATTTTTAAGGTAGAAATATTTTTTTTATCGTTTATGTTGATTGTTTTAACGGAATTTATGGCATTTTATATTGTTAAAGCATGATAATGTTTATCTAAAGCGTAATTATTTGCAAACCGATTTGATTTAGATTTGTGTGTGGTCAATAAGGTTTAATTATATTTTTAAACTACTTTAAATTAGTTGAGAAGTTTAAAAACTTCTGAAATGGTACTTAATTTATATCTAAATGTGTGATATTGTGAATTTATTTCAAAGAAATATACTTAATTTATATTATTACGCTTGTTTCATTTGGATGGGAACCAAGTGAATCGAGAAATCTTCATCCAAAAACGCAAAGCTTTAATTTTTATTTTTCGCCATTTCATAGAAATTATAGCCACAATAGTAGATTGTATGACTAGGGAGCAAAAAGGTATATTTTACCGCTAGTGACGGATTGAATCCAGAGCGACGCGAAAGATTCCAGAATAGAATCCCGAGCGTAAGCGAGGGATTCTAGCGTGGAATCTTGAGCTAGCGAGGGATTCAAGCTTTGTCACCCAAGGCATAAATAAGTTTGCTACCGTGTTGTACACTCTGCTTTTCACCCCTCCTATGAGAAAATCATTCGATCATTCGTTCATTATTTTTAAATTAAGTAAAACAAAAAAATAATACATTTAGAAACAAACAAGGTTAAAAAGAACGTGTGTTTCGCGCGCTTATCATAAATTCATAGGTAGAAGGCGAAAATGGCTTCCATATTGAAGAATCAGTAACTATATTGTATTTATATTCTGTCATGCTCGCACGCGTTGCGTTCATAATAATAGGTAACTCTAACAAATGTGAAATAAAGTACATTTTATGACAATTTCGCACATACTGTATCACACAAAGTTTTTCAATACATTTGCGATAAAATGAAAAAAGGGCAGTGCAATTCATATTACGTACTTACATAATATTCCTTTGGAATTCTCAGAGGTGTTGATCCCAATACATTGCATCACCTAAATCACTTTTTGATTTCATTCATTTTCTACGAAATAATTCATAACACTACATAAGGTACGTTTTATTTTGGAAATTAAGTGTAAAATAATACGGCAAGGAAATGAGCGTTCACGAAATTCGCGGGTTCGAGTTTTTTTTTAATTCGATCACACGACGAGTTTACGAGGAATGCTACGGCATTGGCCTGCACTATTCAGCCAAATTGAAAATAAAAAATAGAAAATAATTTATCAAAAGTAAGTATATATCTATGAATTTATGGATTTTTAGTATGTGTAATAAAGTATTTATGTAAAATGCCGATATATACAATTCTAAATACGAAAAAGACGCGACTTTTGAATGCAACTTTTTACAGTCTCCGCAGCTCCGTGAACGCACTGCTAAGACGCATTTTGCTCCCTGTTAGCGGGGCAGAAATGAAAAAAAATTAAAAAAAGCGAAGAGGGAGCAAAATCGCATTTTGCTCCCTCTAAACGGGGAACAAAACACTTCTTTTCGAATAGGAGGGGTGAAAAATCCTTACTTACTCGTTGGCCCGGTGAACTTCGTATCACCCGTAGGCGATTTTTTTAAACTGTTCCTTTAGATTTCTCTCTCTCTCTCTCTCTTTAGATTCTCGTGTCACAGTATTTGTAACCAAACTCCTCCGAAACGGCTCGATCGATTCTTATGAAATTTGGTGTGTATGTTCAGTAGGTCTGAGAATAGGACGTAAGCTATTATTCATACTCACCCCCAAAAAAAATCTAAGGCGGTACGAAGTCCGCGGGGTCAGCTAGTTTTTATACATGGTGGGTCAGAAAATATGGCAAATAATTAACCCACAGTATCGGCTATCGATTCTAAGTATATTGTATAGGTCTTTATTTTTTTTTGAGTTGGGTAAAAAAATAATTTGTATAGGATTCAGGCGTCACTCACACAACCAATACAATACCATCCCCATATAACACCCCATATACAATTATTATTTTGACCAACTCAAAAAAAATTAAAGACCTATACAATATACTTTTCACCTCAGCAGCTCGAACAAGTAGACTTTGCTGTCAGAAATTAGTGAGCAAAATCGTGTTTGTTTCACTCAGTGAGACAAAGTATTTTTTTAATTTGATTTTTTTAAATCCTTTTATCCCATCAGACAATCCCATCAGGCAAAGGCAAAGGCCTAAGCGTTGCAGCCACAGTTAAATCGTACCCGCGCTTTTTTTTTAATTTGATTATGCGAATGGTCATTCATTTCATACTGCTGCATCTAACTAGTAACTACTTCTTATACCAATAATTCAAGCTATCTCGATTTTATCAGCTCTCTTCTTTTCATTTCTTTAAGAAAAGAGGTAGAATTATACTAGGCAAGTCTTAGTGCGAACCTATTTTCGTAGAAAAAAAACTGAACTAGAAACGTTCGGATACGCGCAACGCATCAGTACCGCCGTATTTTTAGACATTAAAACTTCATTAAAATTATACGTTGATTTAACTTCTGAAAATCTTACAATTTTTAAATGACTTATATTTCATATAATTTAAACTAAAGTTTTAATTTAAAGTAAACTAAAAGTTTTCAAATATTACCGAATAAATTCGAAATTTATCATCGTACTAGTTCCCGAACATACGTTTAGAAAATTGCCGCTATGGAGGGACTCGAGAGCAATTTCTTTTACTTCTCGTGCCTTTGAGTCCTTCGCTAAGCTCAAGATTCTAAACTAGAATCACTCGCTGAACGCTCGTGATTCAACTATATAATCTTTCGCTAGCTCAGGACTCAAACATGGCACTCGAAGCAAAAAACAATTTTGCTCTCTTGTTGCACAAATAACTATAGAATCGATAGCCGATACTGTGGGTTAATTATTTGCCATATTTTCTGACCCACCGTGTATAAAAGAGGATAATCCGAATACTGTCAAACTCCTTATCCATTACGGCGTACATCGGAAATAGCCAGGGATTTTCATACTTCGCCTGCACAGCGCCATCTAGATGTAGGTCATGGAGTTCAAATTTATATGCAGGCTACCTAGGCAGCGACATCTATTATAGCATTTAACACTTATTTCGGGCGTACGCTGATTTGTTCGAAGGTTGTCATTCTAAGTTTACCTTACTTCTTCTATGCTTATAATACACTCAACTCGGTTTTTGAGGAAATAAAAATTACACACACATTACACTACATTATTGTTTCACATGTTACGTTATGTCATTCAAATATGAAAGCGTCGAAAGGCCGTCGAAATATACCATTTAAAATTCACTTAAAAACGTTTTTTGTGGTTGTAAATAAAATAAAACGACATTTTAAGTTACATTCTATTTATTTAATATGTTTATTAGATCTCAAGTATCACACCCGAATCAAGCAAGCCATTAGGTATGATATTATAAACTATTTAGCCAAAATACCCAGTGTTATAATATTTTCTTTGATAGACCAGCTGTTGAGATCTGCCCTTTTGTATATGAATGTATGTAACTAATTGAAAGGTATAATATTATAGATTTACATTTACTTAAAGTAAAAAACATTTTAGTCAAGGGACATGACATGACACAAGAAAATTGATTTAATATTAAATTAGACATAAAATCATTAGATGTTTACATACATAATGTTTACCTAATTATTTATATATGAATAAGCTCTAGGAACAAATTATGACATAAAACAAAATACAATGATAGCTTTGAATTTTTTAAGAAAGTTTTAGTTAATTTTACTTCGATCACAAATCATAATAGTTCTTTTATATACTATTAAGTAACTGAATTCATAGTATTTGCTTTATACATAGTTACCCTAGTTAAAGTATTGTGATTTATAGTGTTTTCAGGACCCCCCAATCAATTTAAATGGATATTCGTTATGTACAAATTTATATCAAAATGGTGTTCAAATAAGTCACCATTTCTATTGATGGCCAACTGATACGCCCAAAAAAATTATAGAATCAGGGTCTGATAGGGATGTTGCCTCATTAGGCAAACAATGTGCGAGCAGTAGTAAGTTTAGTGAGAACACTACCGATAAAATAATTATATGGGTGGACAATAGCCCGCATACCATAGACGTAAATACGAGTAATATAGACCCAGTCTAACGTACACGTAATATGTCCCCACTTCCACGGTGTCCAATCCAAAGTTCTGTCACCGAGCGTGCGTGACAATAAACGTATTTAAAAAACTTTTTTCGAAACTGTTTCTCAGTATCTAAAAACTCGTCTCGTTGTTGAAAAAATGTGACCCCGCTTTAGTGTCACGATATAAGTTTAACTTTGGATTGGACACCAATGAAGTGGGGAAACATGACATGTATCTACGTCAGGCCGGGTCCATACGAAGTATTATTTATGTCTATGCCGCATACTGTCTGCCTAGTGTGGCCTAATAGTTACCGACTAGTTATAGATATGAACGTCTTTAGCCATCCGTTGCGCTGTCTGAATGCAGTGGTGCCGCGTTAGCCGCAGCCGCAGCCACCCGCAGGCGGCGGCGCGGGCCCCGAGCCAGAGTTGAAGCCCCCAAACCTCCTAGAAGGGGGCTTCGGAGGCCTGCAAAGAGAATTACGGCTTTAATAACATCCTGGAGGCTTGAATTTGAGAACTGAACATTACGCAACAAACTTTTTGGTAAAATTAAGTACAGTCGAAAAGATTACCAAACCAAATCCCACACCACCATAACCAAATGAATAATCCTAATGTTATGGGATCTCAATTTGTTTGCCATAGATGCGTTCGTATCGGCTTACTTAGTCATTTACGCCATTGCACCGCAAATCTTTAATAATAACAAACGCTGCTGAAAACATCTGTCAAGATGAAAAGGCCTGATGATGACAGTCGACATCAATGAGATATTTACACTTTAGGACTTTAATACAACGGAATAGAGTGAAAAAGTGTATCTATCTCTTTGACGTCGACCATACATATGGAGAATAATACAAGACTTACCCTCCACCTGGTCGGCTGATGTCCTGGGAATATTTCTCACCATACTTGCTGAAGTTCGGGTTAGTCAGGGTCTGAATACTGCAAACATAAATATATTGGAGACATTGATAGAAAATAAGAATAATGTATCTATTTATTTAAACTATATTGCAAAAGGCGAACTTAATGCCATAAGGCATTCTCCACCAGTTAATAATAATTTTGGATTTGGAATTGTTCAGCACTAAGGGTTTTCGCAGGACCTGGTGCTAAGTTATAGAAATATACTTACAATAGGAAAAAGAAGTTGAATATTCCCCAGAGAAAGCCATAGAGGCTGAAGGAACTCTTTTTAACCAACACACCATCTGGAATAGAATTTAATATATGAGTACTTATGTATAAGCAAAATGCTCTTCTGAGAAAAAGTCTGCAAGGTATGGAATCTCATAGAAGAATAACAAAAACAACTGCAATGATGAAAATAATATCACATTAACAGACTATTCGTTCAAGAAAATGTAAATTGTACACAACTTTGAATAAATATAAACAGTATGATATTTATTCAAAGTTGCACTATATACTATTTGTTTTAAGGTGTTGACTCACTCACTTGCTTATTGAACAATGCATGTAACATCATAAACAACATTTTTCTAGACGTTTTATTTTTATTGCAAAAGATAATGCAACAGTACTGAAACTGTAACATAAAACACGACAACTTAGAAGGCTCACCGATACCGCACACTAGAACAACTCACCGCGCGAAACACTTAAGCCATTGACACAGAGTCTATTGTTGCTAAATCTGTGCGCCTTCTAAGTTGTCTCGTGCTATAGCAACAATAGGGACGACAACATTTTTTTTTTCCTTTGTCTATCAGGAAGATTATTGAAAAGTATTGGACACATTTTTTTTCTTTTTTCACATAATCAAACTTATACGGAGATATAATGAGTTGAAATGTCGCGTGACGTCACGGTTAGGTACGATTTATACCTAACGGTCACGTAGTTACCACCCCACTCTCCAACTTTAATGCGTTTTAACTTAGTCATTCTTTGTTAATTCGATAAAACAAAAAATACGTGTCTAATATTTTTTTATTACCTGACTGACGGACTAATTAGAATTTCGATTTCTTCACCCTGTCGTCATCCCTATTGATTACATTACAGATGCATTGCAGTGGATTTGGATACAATAATCAATAGAGAAGAGGTTTCGCATAGCTAATATTTGGAAATTTATATGTAATGATAATGATTGTAAACGGAATAGGGGGAGGCAACATAAAAGATGTGAGGATGAAATTGTGGAAATGGCCGGCAGAACATGGACCAGAAAGGTCACTGATAGGGAAGAATGGAGGAGACTGGGGGAGGCCTTTGCCAGAAGGCACACAGAAATAGATAAAAATTTCGGTTACTGTAGTTTTAAGTATTTTATTGTAAAAATTACTGAAAAGAGGCTATAAATAAATAAATAAATAAAATGTAATGATGAAAATAAACACATTTTAAATGGTGAGCAAAGAATTTTGAATTTATATAATCGGACCTTAATGTATACATAGCCATAGAGGACACAATATATAGTTCAGAGTTGTGGCTTTGCGGAGCTATAGAGGCCAGTATCACTATGGTCATTTCTTGTCTATTGTGACCGCCCCATAGACTACGGTTTACAGTCAAGATTAGCTTCTTGCAGAAGGATATAATATATGACAGGAGCCTATATTCAGCCACTTACCATTAGTGGGGCTATGAATTATTTTTATCTTTAAAAACCTAACTACCTTGGTTTTCCCCGGTTGCTGATATAAAGTAACACCCACACAAGCAAATCTGCAGTAACATGACATCACATGAGCTTTAAAGCATATGTATTTCACGTTGTTGCATATAATCAAGATCATAATCTTAATGTAACTTCCATGTAATTAAAAGACAAGAGTAAAATAATTATTGATACGATAAAAACATGTAATTTTGTGAAAAGGTAATAGTTTACGGAAGTTTCGAGGTAACTTGTTCTCGTTAATTTCTGACGTGGCCAACTTTTAACGAAATCTTTTAACAACTCATATAGAAAGGCTAACCATACCTGCAGTCACATAGGCCATGGCTGCGACGATACAGGTTCCCACTTGAAGTTAAACCGCCACTGCAATAAATTTAAAGCGATAAATACGGAATCAGACAAGTCGAATGGGATTACAAAATGGAAGTTAATAAATAAAAATGACAGGTGTGTGTGACAGTAAAGAGGCGTTTTTAGGTCTACATATACCAGTATAATACCAGTATAGTTCACCAACTATACTGGTATATGTAGACTACTGGTAAATGGACGTTTTTTTTACTGAGTGATAATGAATAGCGGGCCGTTGAAGTTTATCCCGTCCTGACATCAGACTAAAAATGTCACCTTTTTAAAAGAACTTTATAAAATCTAATAAAATTATTATTAAAATGCTATAATATGAAGAAAACATTAGTTATTTCGGCTCTTTGTGCTTATATGTGCGCTGTTGGTGTTTTCAAGTACTTTTCCTTTAGTGTATATAAAGATGTTGTATCAAAATTAGAACAGCGAGAAGTTTTTAGCGATCATGACGAGATACAAAATTATTTTAGTAAGAAACGGTAACGCTGATGATATAGATGTTTTGAAAATGTTTTACAAATTAAAAATGTAAAGTAATATTCCTGTAAGCTTTTGTTTTATTGTTTATTGGACAAGTCTCTGCACCTTGGTCCGGGTTTTCTTTCAACTTCTCTGAATCTAGAGATAACAAAGAGGAAATAATTTGAGGCATAAGGCTGGGTGCATACGTTAGGTTTCCGAATGCGGTTTTCAGATTAGGAACTCAGATTCGGAAACCGAAAGGCACTCCTTTCATACAAATTGTTCGACATGGCGCACACGTTCTAACTTTTACCGCACGGGAAAAAAACGGGTCGTCTGTAGCGCATCTGCAAAGCCCATGTCTTGTCTGTGGTCAAAGTCACAATCATCTTTAGACATATCTTCTAATCTGTGGTCATAATGAAAAAAGAAAATGGTAAAAAAATATGTTATTTATATTTATTTTTGTGCCGTAATGTTCTGTAATTATTCTTCTTTTATTATATACAAAAACGTCGTCTCAAACTTGGAAAACCGAGAAGTGTTTTGCGACCATGACGAGGTACAAAGATACTTTTATGAGAAACATTAAAGCTGACTGTTGTATCGACTAAAATAAAAATGAGCTTACGAGGTATAAAATTGGTTACGCTCGACGCAACTAATACTATATTGAAGTTCCGTGTGCCGCCATGGCAGCACTACGCAGTGGTCGCACAAGACTTCGGGTTCTCCGTAGACGCGCAACAGGTGAAGACTCGGTTGTTGAACGGTTTCAAAATTATCGGTAAGGAACATCCTAATTTCGGCAGAGATAGTATTTCCTGGGAGGAATGGTGGCATCGGATCGTGAAATTTTCATTCGCTGGAATCCTGCCCGTCTCGGCCGACATCGACGGCATCGCTAAACGCCTCATAGAGGAGTTCAAAACGGCGAAATGTTGGACCCGAGCTGAGGGCAGTGGCAAACTTATCGCTCTATTACGTGAGAAAGCCATTTCCATCGGCGTTATATCAAATTACGATCCGAGGCTTCATGAAGTATTGCACAACATAAGTTTTGGAGAGCAGTTTCAGTTTGTCCTTACCTCGTATGCCGTTGGCTTCAGTAAACCTGATAAGCAGATCTTTGACTACGCTATTAAGACTTGCAAGGCGGCGTTGACACCATCGGAGTGTCTCCACATCGGGGACAATCTGGAGAAAGACTATGAGGGGGCGAGGTCTGCTGGATGGCATGCAGTCCTTATCAACCCTCAATTAACTGAGACACCACCAGCCCATAAGCATGTGTTCAAGGACTTAGATGCCCTTAACTTAGCCATTGAACAGGATAAGTTAATGCTCTAGTCCACAATTAGTTTTTAAGTTACCTACATTTAGGAAAGAGTTGTGTGATCTGGTCAATCCAAGTATTTTTGACTAAGAGGCAACTTGAATATTGAGATTATTTAGCCCTATGAACTGTTTTAGTAATTTGATACTGTCTGCAGATATTAAAAAATAAGAATAGATGAAATGATTATTTTTAAATTTTTTATTCTTGAAATACCTATTTATTATTCTTGTTATTTTTTTCACCCAAGATAACAATTAAACTGCTGTTTATTAAATTAAATAACTGGTTACTCCTGTTTTAAAGGATAACTAACTGCTGATAAACTAAGTTTATTATTATTTTTATCTTGGGTCCAAATGGTGCAACTTTTGTCTGCTTACAATATTAGTGTACTGATGGTAGCAATTAAGAATTTTACATCACCCTTGGCCATAAAGTGGGGTTTTCTGCCCGCTACGCGGAGAGAAAATCTCACTTCTTGGCCAAGGCAAGACATAGTAAAACTCTTGATAAACCACGGGCGGTAATTCGTAAAGCCCCAGATCGCATATTTATGGCCCTCACCTTCGGTTCGGGCCACAGAATCCTGCGATCTGGGACATTTACGAATTCACCACCCTTGGTCTGTAATGTACTTTTAATCTCATTTTATTTACTATAATATTTATATCCTATGTAACTTTAAATAAAAATAGTCAATTCTATATGAAGTTCCTATTTAGTTGAAATACTTGTTCTGGTGTTTTTAATAAAAATATGTTCTTGCAATGGTTGTTTCATTCCAAGAAAAGTTCTTAGTGTTTATTTACTTTATCCAGAAATGGTCTCGTCTTTTTCACTGTTGAAAGTGGACGCGCAGTGCTCGGGTCTAGTGGATTCTCGTGACCATGGCAAATACGGATGGAGAGGTCAGCGCTGTATCTAATAAAATGATGTATAACTAAACATTTTGCATATTCTTAAGTTGAGAAGAAATTGATAGACGATACAGTAAACAGTAAGTGTTTCAATTGAGTACTTATTGTGAATTTGTATGACTAAACAATACTGAATAATTTCGGGTGTGGTGGTAACTTCATTACAATACATCGTATTAAATTCACAAGTTTTAGTCACAATGTTGGGTGTGATGTATGCCGCTAAAAGTAAAAAATCATTCCAAAGCTTCCAAAGTGAAAGTCGATAAAAAAACATAAACAAGGGACAAAGGAATGTTAAATGTTATGAAGGCAGCGCGCAAATTGAATGAGGCGCTTTTTGATTCTATTTTGTAATTGATATGAGAGCAAAGTCAGACAGACAACCTAAGAAATTACCGCACCCGCCTGCCACAAGCGCGCAAGTTTAGTAATTTTATCGCTATCTGTGCTCAGGATTGTAGCAGCGATGGCAACACTGGCCGTGTGGACAGTGGGTGGGCCATGGGTGGGCAACACGGATAACTACTGCGCGTCCATCCATGTCAAGAGAGTGTATCTGAGGATCAATATAAATTAAAAATGCGGAATCCTCACATAAAACAAGTCAATTCGTGATCGTTCGTAAATGTTATTCCTACGGGTGGAGTTCCCCGCTCGTGTAGCGGCGCGGCGTGTCGTTTTCGGGCGTGGAATCGTGCATTGAGAAGGCAAAATGACGGGGCCCTTTATCTCGACCGAAGTGAACGTCGACAAGTTAGTTATGTAGAGACTGTGACTTTTTCGGTGGTTTATTGCGGACGATCGTGTTGGGTCGGGCTATTATGCGGTCAAGATGATTTGTTTTTGGGTGGGTATCGTTCTGGCGGCGTGGGGCGCGCGCGGGGAGCAGGTGATGTTGCTGGATACGACGACGGAGGCGACGCTGTCGTGGACGCGGTTCCCGTACGGGCCGCAGGCGAGCACGCCGGGCTGGCTCGAGGAGTCCTACACGAACTTCGAGAAGCAGATCAACTGGCGCTCGTACGTGGTCTGTGACGTCGCGCACCACAACGTCAACAACTGGCTGTGGACGCCGTTCATCGAGCGCAGGAACGCCAACCGTATTTATATAGAGATCAAGTTCACTATCCGAGACTGCTCCCTCTTCCCCGGCAACGCCCTCAGCTGCAAGGAGACATTCAGCCTTTTATACTACGAATTCGATGTGGCAACGAGGGAACAACCTCCGTGGGAACCTGAGAGCTACAAACTCGTCGGACCCATCGCTGCCGGAGAAGGCAGATTCAATACCAATTCCGAGGTAGATATAAACACTGAAGTCAAAAGCATAGCAGTAACAAAGAGAGGTGTCTACTTTGCCTTCAGAGACAAGGGTGCGTGCATCTCATTGCTTGCAGTCAAAGTTTACTACATTACGTGTCCGGAAATCACAGTCAACTTTGCAAGGTTCCCGGCTACACCGACTGGGAGAGAAGTCACTGTTATAGAACAAGCTAATGGCACTTGTGTGGAAAACGCGGAGACTGCTCAAGCTGAGGCAGCCCCTGTTTATTTGTGTAAGGGAGACGGCAAGTGGACGTTGCCCAGCGGGTCATGCAAGTGCCGCGCGGGCTTTGAGCCTGACCACCATAACCAGGTCTGTAATGAATGCTCACCAGGGAAATTCAAGTCCCACACTGGAGATGACCCATGTATCGCCTGCCCTGACTATTCAGAGTCCACAGCATACGCTGCTGTGGAATGCAAATGTGTCCCCGGGTTTTACAGGGCAAAGAAGGACGCTAAGAATGTTCCATGCACCCAACCCCCTTCAGCTCCAGATAATCTAACAGTCACATTCGCTGACCAGTTTTCTATATCTCTTGCTTGGAAGCCTCCTCACAAAAATGGTGGAAGGAATGACATCACGTACAGAGTGCATTGCACTAACTGTGGCCCTAATGTGGAGTACCGCCCGGCTGCCACAGGCCTCAACGCAACTAAAGTATCCATTAGCAATTTAGAGCCAGTAACAGAGTATAAATTCCAAGTTTTCGCTGAGAATGGTGTCACTGAGTTCACCGGTGAACCACCTAAGAAAGTTGAAATCACTGCTGTTACTGAAGCATCAGTGGTCAGTGTTGTAACTAAACTAAGGGTCCTAAGTGCTGAGAGTGATAAGTTGTCCATTGCATGGAACCCTCCTCCTCTAGATTCTTCAGATCCTGAAGATACAATAGAGAGTTATGAAGTGAAGTACTTCCCTAAAGACAATGCTGAGAAAGGTGGTAATGTGACCCTGAAGATATCCAAAGAGCCTCATATGATTATAACAGGGTTGAAGAGGGACACAGAGTATGGAATTCGAGTCAGAGCCAAGATGAAGAGGGGGTGGGGGGAGTTTAGTGGAGTAGTCTACACGCGTACAGGAACTGTCATTGATACGAGCTTCGTTGGAGAGGAGGAGGGGGCACAGGTGAGGCTGGTTGCAGGTGTAATGGTAGCCGTTGTGGTTTTGTCCGTCATAGCCATTATAGCGACGGTTCTGTTCCTACGCTCGCGCGCTGACGACGAGTGCGACAAGAAACAACCTAACGACTGCAACGCTCTCAACTACCGCAACGGTGAAGTCTACACCGGTCCCGAGCGCCCCGCCAAAACCAGCAGTAACGCAACAACGCCCCTCTTCGCAGGTACGGGCTCCAGGACCTACATAGACCCGCACACATACGAAGATCCAAATCAAGCGGTCAGGGAGTTCGCGCGCGAAATAGACGCGTCCTGCATCACGATAGAGGCAATAATCGGAGGCGGAGAGTTCGGAGACGTCTGCCGCGGAAAGCTAAAGCTCCCTGCTAGCTGCGGCCAGGAGATCGACGTGGCCATCAAAACGCTGAAGCCTGGGTCCACAGAAAGGGCCCGAAGAGATTTCCTTGCAGAAGCTTCTATCATGGGCCAGTTTGAGCACCCCAACGTGATATTCTTGCAAGGCGTCGTGACGAAATGCAATCCTATAATGATCATCACAGAGTTCATGGAGAATGGATCGTTGGATACGTTTTTGCGGGCCAACGACGGGAAATTCCGCGTGTTGCAGCTAGTGGGTATGCTGCGCGGGATCGCCACAGGGATGCAGTATTTGTCGGAGATGAATTACATTCACCGCGACCTCGCCGCTCGCAACGTGCTGGTGAATTCGCAGCTGGTCTGCAAGATTGCGGACTTTGGTTTGTCGCGGGAGATCGAGTCGACGGCCGACGGCGCGTACACGACGAGAGGGGGCAAAATCCCGGTGCGGTGGACGGCGCCGGAAGCCATCGCGTTTAGGAAATTCACATCGGCCAGCGACGTGTGGTCAATGGGGATCGTGTGTTGGGAGGTGATGAGTTTCGGAGAGCGGCCTTACTGGAACTGGAGCAACCAGGACGTGATAAAGTCGATAGAGAAGGGTTACCGGCTGCCTGCGCCGATGGACTGCCCGGAGGCGGTGTACCAGCTGATGCTGGACTGCTGGCAGAAGGAGCGCACGCACCGGCCGACGTTCTCCAGCATCGTGAAGACGCTGGATAAGTTGATCCGCTGTCCGGACACGCTGAGGAAGATCGCGCAAAACCGTTCCGCGGATCCTCTAGCGGGCGACACGCCCGACATGATCCAGTTCTCCTCGGTAGAAGAGTGGCTGGAGTGCATCAAGATGTCGCGGTACGTGGAGAAGTTCCGCGCCGCCGGCATCACAGACATGGACGCGGCCGTGGACCTGACGGTGCACCAGCTCGCGTCGCTCGGCGTGACCCTCGTCGGCCACCAGAAGAAGATCATGAACAGTGTCCAGAGCATGCGCGCCCAAATCCGCGTCAGTGGCCCGTACGGCTTCCTCGTGTGAGTGGAGTGCAGTGAAGTGACGATCTCGCGAATCGGTATTCGAAAGCATTTTGTATATTTTTCTAAAACTGTCATAGCGTCTAGCTTAGTCGTTAAGCTAAGGAGATTAACTATTTTGCTGTTTGTATTTATTTTGTTCCGGCTTTGAGTTCCCGGCGCCCGGCCTAGTGTTACCTAGGATCTGAACTGCAACCGTCTTCTTACTGTACAACGAATCTGAGAGCCATAATTATTTAAAATGAGTATTCAAAGTACACTTTATGCTACCGTGTATCTCGACTGAACTGTCTTTGTGATTTTTTTAGTTTATTTGAATGTCTAATCTTATCTAATTAATTGAAGACTATAGTTATTATTTACGAATAGGGAAGTACAAGGAACGAACGGCAATAGTTTGCGTTTTCAGAATTATATTTACTGACCATGTTATATGTAGGTAGCAAATTTTGCAGTAATCATTTCGATGTTCGTATTTGTATATTCATGGTTTTTGATATCGAAAAATAGTGTAGCTAATAAAGTGTTATGTGTAAGTAGTGTAATGTTCAACCCTGTAGACATGACTTATTTCATATGTGATCAAATCGACGTACTTAACTTGCCCATATAAATGCATTTATTTTATTGTAAATATTTTTTTAAATAAGCGCAAATTCTAAATGAACGTGTAAGTCCGCCTTTTAACCGACTTTTATATCGGAGTATTCGGGACTGTTGTTTTGTCGATTTTTTTTTACGCTTTTTGATGTTGGATGAGAATGAGACGCATCATAAGCAGTAGTTTCAATCTGACAGTTATATGTTTTTCTCATATATAAAGGTGATTTAACACGACAGTCCCCTCTGTGTGTTCACAGGATATTGTTTGATTCTCGTGCGGGACTGCCTTAACGGTCGAATGGCTAGGCATAGACTAAGGTGCCTGGGCAGCTTTCAATTATGCACTGTATGTATACCCTAATTTATCCTGTATTTATAAAATGAGACATTGTCTTGGCCGTTTTGACCGCATATATCAGATGTAAATATTTTAGTTATAGTATACTGCCAACTAGAGGTAAGGCCTTAATTATTAGCTTGTCTTGTCTAACATAATCATCAGCTTTGCGATAAGTTACCCTTGGCTAGCAAGCAAACCATTTTTTTAATAACATAGAATCAAGCTTTTTTAGCACACACATTGCCAGTGGCTTACAAAATGAAATGCCAATGCCACCATTGTTCTTTAAATGTTCATGGTGAAAAGAGTTAATGATGTGGATACCGATACTGACATATATGTTGATGACTTAGTATATGCATAGTTACTACATCGCGTCGTCAACATATTCAAATGTTCAAAATTAATTATCTAATTGATTTTTATTTTTATTTTGGTTGTAGTATTGCATTGCTAGCTCTGGGGTACACTTGCGTAACTAATGTGAGCTGCTGCGATGTTATATGCCGTCTGCTAAGCGATTACATAATTTACTTTTTTTGTGTTGTTTAAAAATGGTACAGTCTTCCTTCACTCCATGGGCAGCTGATTATAATATATTTCATAGTCTTATGCTGCAAAGAAATTAAGTATTGGATGACTATTTGGACTTTTTTGAGAAACCGTTAACTAGATTTTGTCAACTGCGACTGCTTCATCTATATATATAAAACAAGAAACTGACTGACTGATCGATCAACGCAGAGCCGAAACTACTGGTCGTAGAGAGCTGAAATTTGGCATGCAGGTTCCTTGGGGAACGTAGGGGAGCACTAAAAGAGGATTTCCCGAAATTCCCACGGGAACGGAACGTAAACGGGATTTTTCATTTTAATATTTCTGCGCATACGAAGTTTCGGGGAAAAGCTATTTTAAATATATGCCATCGAGTTGTGCCCCGCGCATAACTTTTCATTCCGATGTCCGATTTTAATCAAACATAGCTTATATTACCTCCGAATGATGCTCTATCTTCATTTGAAAACTGCATTCAAATCGGTTTAGTAGTCCCGGAGATTAACTCTAACAGACAGATAGACAGAAAGAAAGGAAAGATACAGAAAAATTACCCCTTTAACCCCTTTTACTATAGTATAGATAAATGGGCGAAATGTAGCTGAAGTCCAGTCATTTTTGATTGAATCAATGATACAAAACTGAATTGACAATGTAATAATGATATCCAGTTTGTCTCTTTATAAAAACCAAGTTTTATCTTCAGTATTAATTGTAGATTAATTTGAAACGACTGTACCGTTTTAAAGTTTGAAATATACGTATTCATTCGGTCACACTCACGGAAGTCGAAATAGTCAAGTGTAGATTTAAAAAAAGTTCGAGTGATATGATAGAGTAGTATTTACTTTACATATATTTTTTTTTAATTATTATCGTCACCGAAGCAAAAAATAACTTTTTATCTTATAATTTAATGCAAATGTTCTCAGTGTAATTATATTGTAATGAAGACTGCCAGTTTTTTTCAACAAGACTTTTATTAATTTTACATTTTATTTTTGTAATTTTGACTGTTATTGTTCCTGCCTCTCTGTATTTGTCGTGTATTTTTTACCTGTGTTTTTTTTGTATTTTAATTTAACCCATTATAGTAATGATATGATTATACTTAATACGAACGATATAGCAATAAATGTTAACAATAAAAATTATCAATGAAGAATTTTGTGTGTAAGCTATTCACAGATAATATATACATAGATAAAAATAACGTTTTTTTATGGATGTTGTAATTGACGGGAATAAGCTACACATGTACATTAAATAGTTTGTGAAATGTTAATATTTAAACTACATTTCTTAATTCTGTAAGGGCAAATAATAAATCATAAAAATAAAATTTATAATTTATAGTAGAAAAAGAACTAAAAATATTCATAATATTTTTTCCTTTGCCCAGCAGCGGGACTTTCAAACAGGCTAATGAAAAAATCCAAAACAACATTTGTTCAACACATTGAATCTGTCAATGAATACTATGAAATAATTTTTAAACTATCTCGTTAAATCAGTATTTCGTAATGTTATCTGTGAATAGTTTAATATATGTATAATTCATTATATCTGTCAGATCACTCATTTTACAAACACACCCTCAAGCACCCACCACTACCACTCATACCTCCTGCACTACTCCACACATACAACTGACTCATACATACGAATATCAATCAATAACACATAATAGGAAATGTTTAAATTAATTAAAGCTAATTTCATCAACTATATGAAATAGTTATGCTATTACGCATTTTATTTCTATCGAATATATTGTTGTCTATAGATTATATATTTTATTATATATCATACTGAATTTGTGACATAGGGTGTAGAAAGGCTTTATTGATTTATACTATATATGTCTGTAGTCTTCCACTTTCAGTAACTATTTCTAAATTATGTTCAGCTTACAACATTCATATTTTATATATTCCAATTTGTTTAATCAAACAAATGTGATGAGATGGAATAAGTATATTTAAGTCCTGTCTTATCACACCTCAACTGAACCAAAATGGTTTCCTAAACTTTTGGCGATTACTTTACTTGCTGGTTTTTTCAATAGCTCCTTCATATTGGTCCTCGAAGTCAAGAGCATTTATTTTTGTCTATAACTGCTAACACGTAGCGCCATGTGGTGCCGCTTATTCTAAATGTATCGATTATATTCACTATATTCCTTTTATTTACAAGAATGCTAAATTGTATTGATGATATCATTCGAAATTAACTAATCCTGGGTTTGCTAAAAATGATTTAATTAATCCATGATTCTTTTTAATCCATCTGCGTTGTATTATTTGGAATAATTTCATTTTCTTACCTTCTTTAAACACCCCAAGCACAGTCTATAAATACCATATCTGTCCAAATAATTTCAGATTCACATTCACCTCACTTCCAATCTTCTCAGTCAAAGAAGCCGTGTTATGTATAGCTTGGCAAAAAAAGAGTAATAATGATTGTTTCACAAATCTACATCTCGAGCTGTTTGCTATGTAACTTTTATTATTCTATCGGAGTTTTGTTCAAAGGCTTTTGCAAAATTCTGATATAAGATGTCTAAATTGTTTAAGGGGGGGAACACTTTTTTTTCATACTCTTATTTGCCAAGCTATATCTTAATTTCTAGATCATAAAGTAGCATTCTGTATTAACTCCATTTTCATGACACCAATATAAAGCGCAATCAACATTAGATATATGTTAGAGGGTCGAGAACATGTTATTTATGATCCGATATTTTTTAAAATAGCTAGTATAAATTGAAGAAAATATTTATAAGATTTTTGATACATTGGACGTTATTGGAATGTAAGATATGTAGTTGTAAATTCAATGTCCATTTTCGTTTTGAATTTATTAAGTGGATTAATATAACGACTGGTAGAATGGTTGGCGAATGTTTTGGGTGTGGTCGTAAGTTTATACTTGTATAAAATTTTCAGTTTGGTCACTACTCAGAAACAAAATAATAATAATTAGGACCCCGACTGATTACAAATGAAACTCACTGTTTCATTATGCTCATTACCATGTAGTATATCACAATGGGGGCTATCGCGTGTGAATTTGCCACTAGAGGCGCTAGTGTCGCGTGAGGTCCAATAACACTCACTTTTCAGTGGGTTTGACGGACTTCGTGACATAAATTATAATTTCTTTAATTCACCTGTTGAAAAGTGAATTCCTTCGTGATATTATCGAAAATATGGATTATTTGACGATGAGTGTTTTTTTTTCGAACAAAACGTAACTGCACAACATTGCGGCATAGCTACTCGATATTATGATAGTTATTTATAATTAATAAACTTAATGAGATTCAAGATTTTAAAACTTTGTTTCGGCGCCAATCTTATAAAGTCGCCTTTGACAGCTATACCTCTGGACCTTAGTCAACAGTGGCGCCAACTGGTGAGCAAAGAAACGATAGTCCCCATTATGTGAAAATTAAATAATACACTGTGACGCTCTTCGGATTTATTTTACTTGTCGAAATGTATTTTTTATTTCATTTATTTAGACCATTCGCAATATATTCGCCCATGAATGTTGTGTACATGGCTGTAACATAAAATAAGGAGATTGTACATTATAACACTGATAATAAGCAATATACGTTTGAGATCCAACTACGCTTGATGACTTGTACGATAGATTACTTCGGTACCTAGTTAAAAATTGAAGCGTTGTACCACAGATGGCGCTGGTGACAAATTAGATAATTTGTACAGTCAGCAGCAGAAGTAGATAAGCTGTCCAGGTGTTCAAAATGACCTACACACGCCCTTAACATCTTAAGAATAAGGTCGTGTTTAGGTCATTTTGAACACCTGGACAGCTTATCTACTTCTGCTGCTGACTGTACGGTAGGTACGTTTCATTTATTTAAATGCTCATTTTAGACAATTTACGAAGTTCACTTTTAGAAACTGTTCGTTAGATTTTTTGGGCCTTATGATATGATATTACTTACTTATGTGCTTTCTTAAAACTCTTAAACCATCTTTATAAGTTTTATCGTACAAGTCACAACAGGTTAAAGAATTTTCAATTTTGTTTACTCTTAGGAAGGTCACAAATTACGATATTGTACATCTACCATTTTTTAGCATCGATTTGCGTTATGTTTCAAACAAATGACTGACCTGCACTTAGTATTAGCCCCATTCAAATGAAGTTTTTGTCATCTTAGTTCCAATTTGTAAGAGGGTGCGCCCGCCGGTGGCTTGTCGCCGTGACAAAAAAGTTTCTATCTCTTCATAAGTCACGTCTCCATAGTGAACTGAAGAAAAAATCACGCGTGACATAAGTGTCGCTAGCGAAACGAGGGCGGCCACCATATTCCTTCTCACTAGTTGGCGCCTCTATCTACAAGGTGGTGGCTGGCAATATCAACGATTTGTCATCTCGTACAATAGTGTCAATGTCACTGTGACATTGACGTTTTGGAGACCTAAGTGCTGCCAATTAGCGTGTAGGTAATATGGTACATAATGTGCTAAATCGACAACTTGCACCTCGGAGGACAGCAACCGCCTCAAGCAGCAGATTCAATCGTGGTAACTTTTTATAATAGCGCCATATATTATTTTTGCTCTGAATATTGGAACTGAAATGACACCAGCCAACTGAGATCGCTGTAATTGATTATAAATTGATTTTAGCGCCATCTAAGTTACTGTACTGTCACATGAACGCAAAGCGAAGCGAAAAAACGATGTAGGTCTGTTATGTGATACATTTTAAGCCATATACTTACAGAAGTCCTTGATTTATCATCGCTTGAGCTAATGTAGTAAATGTCGATGATTATAGTAATGTAGTAACACCAAGCATAGCCTATTGAATGTAATATAGAGTGATGATAGATTTATTTCATAAGATTTCTTTTATACAATGTAGATGACTGTCGGTGTGGCGGGGTCAATTTTAACTTGGTTATAATTTGTCCAAGGACTATTGTTTCTTTTAAAAATTCACTCTAGAAAGTAGATCACGACAGAGTAGCATCAGAAACTATTCATACATAAAAATCATCAGGTTTGACCAACTCAATAGTGTCGATCAGAAGTGATTTTATGATATTTGCGAATTTATTAAAATATATATAGTTTTGTTTGGCAGCTTGATATAATTCGCTTACATTGTCGTGATCTAATCGAGAAGTGATTTTTATGGCGCTAGATGTCGCTTGATATAAACGAGAATGATTATTATCATTCTGAACAGATTAACAAAAGGCAGCTTATGACACAGCGACATCTGTCGGCGCTACTGGCGTCGGATTACTTAGATCCCAGCAGAGATGACTATAGTATAACTTAGGCAGTTTTTAAATCTTTAATACGGTCGGTTAGGGAAAGAAATGTAAGCTTGGCTATAATTTATGTAATAAACTATTGATACTTACATGAACAGTTTCACTACATCACAGACCTTTCAATCTACATCAATTAAATCTTGTTATAAATCGAAGATGGGGGCCGCTTCTGTCTGTCTGTTTGCGATAAGCACAACAAGTGGTGATCCGGTTTTTGTGCAGTATTTGCAACAACGAAGCGTCATTATCATTACATTAACACATATAATTTTCAAGTACCCGGGCGACCGAGCTTGAAAATAGCTAAAACAGAGTTTTCTCAGATATGACACCCAGCTAGATCGATTTGTCGCCCCCATAAATCCTATATTCCAAATTACATCCAAATCGCCAGAGCCGTATCTGAACACACGTAACTATAGCACCCCTGCCCCACCGTTACCATGGCCGCTACCGGAGCCAGGAATAGCGGGGCCGCCGGGGACTGGGGGTCTGGGTATAAATTGTGGCCTCATACTTCCAGTTTTATCCCTTGGGGGGGGATTGCCTTAGTCGCCACGCTTGGCAGGCGGGTTGGCGACCGTAGTATGAAGGAGGTAGTTCTCGGAGGACGCTGCTGCCCATCCTCCGGTTTTTCCCTTAGTCGCCTCTTACGACACGCACGGGTAGAGAGGGGGTGGTGCAATTCTTACCCGGCACCACACGAGCTTTGCTCTTGTGAAAATAATTTTCCCAGATACCTATGAAACCTAGCTAGATTATTTCGCACCCCCCGAAAACCCCTATAGCCATTGACCTATACCAAATTTCATTGAAATCGTTAGAGCCGTTTCCGAGAACGTGATTACAAATATTGCTCGGTTAATAGTATAGGAGTCAATAAATTCAATTTAAATAAAGCCACGGAGTGGGTTCTACGAGATATGGAGATGGCTGCCGGAGCAGAGGCAGAACTAAAAAAAGATGGCGGGACAACTTGGACGCATTTGACGCAGATTGGCGGAGCTTGCACACAAAAGAGGGGGCCTCTTCCCAGCAGGTATAGACACGGTATAGATTTCTTTTTAATTTCTTGACGGCTGAACTGCGATTGACCTCTATCTCACCTAATGGAAAGTGACGATGATGAGGCCAACCAAAGGTGTAGCCGTAGCTCACTGGGTCTGGTAATGGGTAAGTACCTATTCAGTCTTGAAGACGTCTAGATTGTAACTGTCTGGCAAAACAGTACGGAAGAGAGTTCCACTCTTTAGGCTGTAATATTAATTAAAATAAAATTGCATGCATAAAGTTTCCCAATGACGTTCATAGATGGCGCTGGAGGGTGCATTAAAGTAATCGTAGAGCGGAAATCGTTATAAACTAATGAACGGGTTATTTGCCAAATAGGTAGCTCATTTTAATACCTCGTCTATATTAGATATTTCTTATCGGCTCTTATCATAACACCACAATAATATAGTAGTTATAGTTACTTTTAGTACCTCGTCGTAGTAAGTAAACGTACATATATTACATATTAATACCCAAGGGATCTTAGAATTGGCCTCAGAATGTAATTGGAGAGGCAGTTTTTTTTAAAGCTTCATTGAGATATCCTTAAACATTGACTAAAAAGTATCCTTGCCGTGTTCAAGGTCAAAGGACCCGAAAAACAATTTTGAAGAACTAACCCAACCTGGAGCGATCCCTCCAAACAAAAATCCTGTCTCAAAATTGGTCCCACCAAGGGAAATGATGATGAACCCCCGGTACCACCATTTTAAATGGAGTTGGAAGGAGACTAGCCGAACTCTATGATGGTAAATGACGGTGGTGGATAGTCTAGTCATACGTATCATGACACCGAATTACTTCTTCATGGAACTGGTAATTAGAATAAGAATAATTGTTATACTTATTTATATCAGATTTAGTATACTTTAGTTCATGTAAATTAACCTAACCATTACTAAGTAAATTTAATATTTAACAACTTAACATTTAACTCATTACTTATTATAAGATACTGTAACTTACTTTACTTTGTTATTTTACTATCGAACTGTAAACATCGTGTTCTTCTCCATCTACTGTAAACAACTGCGACAAGTTTTATACAAATACAGCTGTTTATGAATTGTGTAATCATGTTCGTTTTCAAGTTCAATAAAAAATATTATTATTATTGATTGTTGATGCTTAGGTGATGGTTACAGTACCAGGTTCTCGCTCCATATTGTTGGAGGCCTATCGACAGCTCTCGTCTCCCAGTTCGCGGACGTCAATCGAGAACTTTCTGGCCCCATACTATGCCACTACCACTTATATATATAAGCACACGCCACACCAGACTGTCTACGCTCCATTTTTTCTCATTCTGACGAAACTGGACCATATATTATGTATATTTTGAATGTTTTATACGAGTAGCTTTCATAACTAAGCCATGCCATAAGCCAGCCACATGGACAGAACAGAACGGCACTACGTCAGCTCATTATATTATAGCAGCTTGAGCAAGGTCATCCTGTTTCGTGATTCCTCTCATAACGAATCTGTATTGTCCCCACCGCAGCACAAAGTTGGGAATTTTGTAATAGTAGGTACATTACAGACCTAGGGCGGTGAATTCGTTAATGTCCCAGATCGCAGGTGTTTGTGACCCGAACCGAAGGTGAGGGCCATAAATATGCGATCAGGGGCTTTACGAATTACCGCCCGTGGTTTGTCGAAAAGTTTTACGTCTTGCCTTGGCCAAAAAGTGAGATTTTCTCTCCGCGTAGCGGGCGTCAAATCACACTTTACGGCCATGGGTGACGTAAAAATCTTTACATATTGCTTCGCAGATGCGTAGTTTCCTCACTCGTTGAGGTGGTCGGTTTTTGCACATAGGTAGTATATTCAGAAGTGCACACCGTTATGACCCCACTGTCTCTAAACATTTATTACTTACCCATTACGATTAGGTACTTACCCAGTTCGGCAGAAAATTTCGAAATAATTAACATCCGAGTTAGATAACAAACATCAGCGGCAAAATGAGTTATCATCCAAGGTTGAATAGTGGTTGAATACATATATAGGTAGATTAAAAAATCGCCAAGAGCGAGTCGGACTCGCTTATTTGAATGGTTACGGTGGTTAAGTAGATATACTTATAGCTACTGAAATTATTCCAATATTATCCCATATTTCAAAATGTTCACTCCGTAGTTCAAAAGTTACCGGGGAGGGGACATTATTTTTACCAAATTTAGAAGCGAAGATCTTACAAAACATAATTGGCACAAATAAAAAACTTATTTAGGATAGAAAATCAATTTCAATTCCAATGATACGATACCCCACACCACACAGCTATGTTCTCTTGTTTTTTTTCCCCACACACCCACCGTTACCAATTATGTAGGGTACGGGTGCGTGTCCACGTTTATACTTATCATATTTGTTCTCAAAATTGTACAGGCAGGAACAGAGCTTGAGCGGTGGCCTTCGATGCGCAGAAGTCAAAAATAAGAACTCATCGGCAGAGGGGCGCGGAACGCAGGGGGGCGCTGTGCCTTGCGCGCACGCTTAATGGCCCTTCAGTCGTAAACATGCGCAGAAATCCCCTCTACTTTCGCTCACCGCTCAAGAACCGTGCCGCGACCTAGGGCTCTATGCGAAGTCTTAAATAGGGATCCCGCTTATCCCTATAGGATCGAAAACCTAAGTCTGCGCTGGGCCACAGATGCACCCAGGTACGTGAGAAACGCCACGATCCAGAGGGACCTCAGGATGGAGAGCATCGACGAGTTCGTCGCGCGCCTCACCACCAGCATGTTCTCGCGAGCGGACAGCTCTCGTTTTCCCCACCTGCGGGCCCTAGCCCCACAGCACGCACGGCCACCTGACGGTAGACCCTACCCACGCGACCTGATCCTCACAGTCTGAGGATACCCCCGCAAAGCCGTCAGTACGTGACGGTCGCTAAGCTGGGCCTCCCCACAAGGGGTCTCACCCGGCTGGCTAGACCTCCGTGCTGACGTGAAGATCGGAAGACCTATCCTCAACAATAACCACAGGTCGCGTGGCGACCACCCCAAATGACCCGGTCCGTATTTACGGCCGGCGCTGACAAACCCGGACAGGGGCCGAAAGGCCCGACACCGGCACCTCGTTCCCCTTGCGGGGAGACAGAGAAGACTACTTCGGTGCGTATAGGATCGCTCAGTCGTCAAGTTGAACTTTAAATCTAGCTGCTTAAAGTTCACGCGCCGAGTGAGCGATCCTATAGGAATATAAGCCCTGTAGGTATCCCATCGTTTCATTTAAACACACCGACGTTCCGAAAAATGGCTGTGACATGGAAAAACGGACATGACGAAATTATACCTTTGGGAATGGGAAGCGCATTTTTTGCCATTTAAAAATGGAGACTAACGAACGTATACCTACTAGAGATCTTCTACTATCTAAAGTCCCGCGCCTTCACATTTCAAAACGCTTCAATGTATTTAAAAAGCACCACCAACACTCTCAACACATGTGTGCGTGCTGAGAGAGCCATCAACTATGCGTTGAGAGTGTTGGTGGTGCTTTAAATAATAATAAAAAAAATTGAAGCGGTTTGAAGTGTGAAGGCGCGGGACTTTAGATAGCAGGTACCTAGAAGATCTCTACTCAGCAACAGCATACTGCCTAGATTGTGGACCTATAGGTATAAATAAATAAATAAATATAAATATCTTGGGACATTTCACACATATTGACCTGGCTCCAAACTAAGCAAAGCTTGTACTATGGGTGCTAGACAACGCTATAAATACTTATATAGAGAAATACATACATATCTAAATACTAAACATCCATGACTCGAGTACAAACATTCGTGTTCATCACACAAAGTTTGCCCCGAGCGGAACTCGAACCCGCGACCGTCGGAACAGAAGGCAGGGTCACTACCAGCAGGCATAAGCAGGGTGAAAAGAATAAAAATAAATTCAAAAGATTATTAAAAAAACACTATTTTGATATTATATAAAAACTTATCCTAATATTAATATTAGTATATAGCCTAGTAATTAATGGCTAAGATAATAATGTATAATTGATTAATATTCGTGATCCCGCAGTCAAACTGTACTCCAGTTTTGTGGGACTATTTTTATTCATTCAATTGTATTTGTTCTCAATAAATAAATAAATAAATAAATAATAATACCAACTGGACCAATTCGGCCGTATAGACAAGCAGTGAGCCTGTAAAGTAGATCTGTTTGCCAAATAAGGCTAAAAGCTCAATATAAGTACAAGGTGGTACAAGGGAAAGTTAATACAACTGCATACTTTGTCAATAATCATTATATAATCCATTCAAATTGGTGCTATACAAAGTTAATTTACATTTTTGCCCTTTTCTATAATTAATAATTTAGTTACATAGAAATCAGTATTGCATTTATTTAATGACACTTCAAATTATTTTAATACAGTTACGTAAGCACCTACTTAGATACCTATTTAATAATTTAACAATTAGTGTAGTTTTAATCAAACAAGACGGTATCAAAATACGTGGAGTGGAACAATGAAATCTCTCATAGCCTCGAATTTATCGAAACAGTTATAAAAGACAATTACAGAAATTTCACTCGTGAAAATGACGATGGAAATAGCCACAAAGTGCGACTAGCGACTGAATCAAAATAAAAAATACATCAGAAATGTACCTAAGTCAGTTTCTACAAAGTGAACTTGGTGGTGGTTGCTTTGGTGATTTAAGCCCTAGTGGCTCAACCTCCGCCTCTCATGCCGAGGGTCGGGGGTTCGATTCCGGACTAAGTATGTGCGAAATTCCATTTAAATTTACCACTGAGCTTTTGCGGTGAAGGAAAAAATCGTGAGGAAACCTGCACGCATCTCCGAAGTAGTTCAAAGATGTGTGTCAAGTCCCCAATCCGCAATGGGCCCGCGTGGGGGCTATAGCCCAAACCCTCTCGTGATGAGAGGCCTGTGCCCAGCAGTGGGACGCAAATAGGCTGTAGTACAGTAGTAGTACCTAGTAGAACTTGGTTCCTGGGGTATTGGCATCTGCTTACATACAGTGTGTCCCGGTCGAGGGATCAAGTACACATACGAGGTGATATTAAATCGATTAAAAAAAGCCTGCCATTTTTTCATGATTAAAAAAACATTGAATACATACTTATATAAGACTAGCTGACCCCGCGGACTTCGTACCGCCTTGGTTTTTTTTTATAAACCTCACGGAGCCCGAGACCTTTCCAACGAATGCAAAACCGTGGAAATCGGTTCGTGCGTTCTGGAGTTATAGCGTCAGGGAGGAAAACCCGACTTATTTTTATATATTAGATAATCTCCTCTCCTAAGGGACGTATTGATTTTAAATCAGCGGGATTATAAATACAAAGCTTTAAGCGTTATCACACTTGCGATTCGCAAGCGAGTTTTGTATGGAGGCGAACACGCCGCGAGTTCGCCGCGTACGAGTTTTGTATTGAAATCGCCTTCAACTCGCTCGCAAATCGCAAGTGTGAGAACGCTCTTAGTTAGTCACATTGCAAAAATGCGAAATAAGTCCAATTTACGTATTATTTTTTTTACAAAAAAATCTCTATTTTTTAACCGACTTAATAAAAGGAGTTTCTCAGTATGACCCGTATATTTGTATGTATCTTTGTCCGTGATTATCTCGCGTTTGGCTGTACCGATTTTGATGCGTTTTTTTTACAAATAGATAGAGTGGTTCCCGAGGAATGTATATAAATTGTTATGTTTTTTTTATTGGATGAGCTGCACGACTATGACAATCCAACTTTAAACTATAGAGATAGTAAAGTATTACATAGTTCAAGAGTATTAAGTCCTCTTTTTAATACTCATTCTAGCCCCAAAACAGCTGGAGTAGCTGTTCATTAATTTTCTACATTGTTTACCTATGAATGGCACCAACTCCATAAAAAATGGAGTACTTGAAAATCTTGAAATCTGCTCATCTATTTATTGCTCTTATAAAACAAACATCTCCACGGTTTCTGAAATCCTGGGAGATTCAACGAGTTAATTGTGAACTCTAATAATAAAGCGTAAAGGCGATTGCAGCGAAGTTTTGAATTATAGTAACTCGCGTGTGATTTGCGATATCAATTGCGATCATTGAAGAGTTGCACAATTAACCCACTGATCTATGTTAAGTATAAGTACGTTTTCAGTGGAAGACATGACAGCACAAGCAGAACAACAAAATTATCCAAGGTTTATGCGAATATAAATATTATCGGTGTGACATCGCATAACTTAAGTTAGTTTGAAAATCTCCTCAAAGTTCAATATGGCCAAAATTCGAATATTAATACTTATATAGGAGCCATTACAAATTTTACAACACAGGTTCAGTTCTGGCACGCCAATAAAGAATCTTAAAGAATTTTCTCAAAACCAGCACTGTAATTCTGTTGACGTGCCAGACTGCCTAAACGAGGTGGCGAAGCTATCGAATTATCTGCTACTATCCATATTTCTAAGCCTCATAATCTTATCTTTAAACAGCAATTATTTTACTATCAGTAAATGCATGTATATTATTGCTATGTGGTGTAACGTTTGAAAGGACACTATCTGGCAATTATTTGCTTAATACGTATTACGATATATTTAACTAACCTAACTACCGCACACGTTGTACAATTTACACCAATATAAAGAACAGCGAAAATATAGGAACAGACAAATATGTTAACAGTAATATGATAGGTATTTACTGATTTAATTAAATAGGTAATAATTTTACTATCAAGCCTTTATGTAGCTAACGACAAATGCAATGCACAAGGAAAATTGATTTATTTTTACTGATCATAAAATTCTTCAGTGAGCCTCTTGTTAGTTGATAAATTAAGAAACATGTTATTATCTTGAGATAAAGGTTAAATTAGTTAGGCTGGCTATCCGCTGACACCATCTTCACTAAAAATGATGCACGATCAAGGTTGATAAGTCAGCGATTGGCTTTCCGGATTGGCATTGGAACATTTGAAATATAGAGGTAAATACTAGTTTTTTATGAAGGTAAATACTACTTAATAGACCTTGGTATGAAGATTTTATGTTTGTTAAAATAAAGGTAAATAAAATAATTAAACTAATAAACTGAAAGATGATAAAAAATAAAAATGATCCATAAAAAAAACTCATGTATTTTTTTTACGAGAAATAATCGTAAATAAATTATGTTTTATACCAAGTTAAAATTAACTATTATTAACAGTAAATAATAAGTATAATACAAATTATATGCATTTCAACTGACGTCAAAGTGCACAACGAATAGCAATGAAACGTGATAAAATATCATTCTATTCGTTTGTGCACTTTATCCCGGGACTGTATAGAGGGCGTCCATTAATTTCGTGAGGCGATTTTGACAAATTATAACTTTGCATGTCCTTTATATCAGCGACACACAATGACTTTTTATCCATCTAACGCCAGTTGAAGGGACTATAAATCATGTAAGGATAAGATATAGTATTTTTTGCAATAGATGTATAATAGAGGTAAAAAAGCGAGTGGGTTACGATGTCAGGCATACGATCACGAATTTTATTGACGGTATTCGAACGTCTTTTTGTGCTTACAAGCACAGCGAGGTAGCGTATGTTGATTCAATATAAAGACAGTCTGCTATTAAATATGAAACTAAGGTTTACAAAGTTAATAAAAAATATAGTGCTAATTATACATTCTGTACCTATACGTCAAAAAAGGCTTAAAACGACTGGAACTGCCCTTGCTACATTCTTACACTAAAATGTTCTCGTTAAAAGACTTTTTCAAAAAACTACAACTAAATTATTAACAAATGCTTCTAATAGGCAAATAGTCGGAAATATACCTACAAACAAACTTGTCAGATATCATTATTTTTTATAAATAAAACACTTACAAAAAGCCTTTTAGAAAACTAGCTCACGCTATTCCATATATAGATATAAAATGAAACTATTATATCTTATCTCATCAGTCTCCCTTGTGAAGATATTTTCGACTATCACGACGAGGAGCATTCACAGATGTTTTAGAAGTAGGTAAATGTATTATTTACATAAATAGTTAATAAATAGTCATCCTTGTACTTTAAGTATATTAAGAGAGATTTACATCTAAAGACTTCTGATAGTGAAGAATCTGGTATTTTTTACATTATTTATATGGAAAAAGTACTGTTTCTTTCTTTACTATCAGAAGTATATATAACCAAATCTAAAGGCAGACTACAATATTATCAATTAATGATTTATATACATTGTACAATATTTATAGGCACTCGATTATTTCAAGTTGTTATGGCTACTACACAGAAATATTTTTATATATTTTGTCAATGACCAAGAATATTATCATATCCTAAATTATTTTTTATCATTATGCATAACATTACTGCCTAGTAGCGACAACAACGATTTTATTGCGTATTAAACACGTGCAGGCTGTTAAATCAAAAATACAGCCACTGCATTTTTATTTTAACTTAAGTTCCCTTAATTATTTACAAGGTATAATGCTGTCTACAATAAAAAAAAGTATCACTATGATTTGCCATGAGGCATAGAAATATTGTTAAAAATTATTATATTTTAACATTAATATCGTATTCTTTTCATGAGCCTTTTATAATACAGAAAGCAACCTTTAGAATTATAATTTAAATCACATAAATGAATGGTTATGATAACACCCCTGAATATAAACAGTATCTAGGATTATACCTCCACAGATATATATACTGATAAAATAAACAAAGATACTCAATTTTTAACTGCTATCAGAATAAATCAAATTTACTTTATAGAAATACCTCTAGAAGCAGTAGTAGAAAGCAAGTGTGTCTCGAATAATAGAACCATACATAATGTCTAAACCAACTAATAGCTTTAATTACACAGGATAAAACTTAACATAAATACCAACATTTTTTACTAAATTACATTGAATTTTGTTCTTTTCTTCAAAATATGAGATTTCACAAAATTCATCACTTCAGTTCTTTGGTAACTCAATACTATACTAGTAATGTAAAGCACTGGGTCCGATTCGGTTTAAACAATCGCTATACAGTGTCCACTCTAGAGTTAGCCTCAGCCAGCTTGCTGTACGCCATCTGTGGTTTGCGTTTGAATGTAACATATGTGTAAAGAAGACTGGCCAACACACTAATGTTTAAACCTACAAAGTTCAGCCACGAAAACACATAATCTCCACCAATAACCATACCTAAATAAGTAACAAGGATGTTCTTAAGGCAACCAATTATGGTGGTGGTTAAGGCACTGTTGTACTGTGTACAAAGCATCACACTGTATGAGAGCACAAATCCCATGACGCAAGACATGAGGAACTGGACCAGGAAGAGTGTGTCATCCCAGTGGGGGTAGTGGAGAGAGGCTTCAATGTCTCCCATGTACCAAGCCACTATACTGGCCGGTATGATCATGAACAGAGCATTATAAAACATAAGCCCATACTTCCCCAGCTCTTTGGAGTCTAGTTTCTTCTTCATAAATACGCCGTTGGCAGCTGTGAAGCCGTCATTGAGCAGGACTAGAGTGTAACCAGGCCAGGAGAACGTGACATCATCAGCAGCAGCTAATAATGCTCCAAACACCATTGCAAGGACACTGCTTTGTACGGGCCAAGATGCTCGAATGCCCAGGACGAATCTCTCACCGAGCATGGTCATGAGGATGCTGAAGCGCCGGAGAGCGGTGAACATGGGCAGGCTGAGTTCCTTCGTGCCCCCGAGGCCTGTAGCCATGTTCCCCAAGTAGATAAGGGGCAGCGGCCAAATGCGCTGCGCTACGCCAGCATCCAGTGGCGGGAACTGCACTAAGCGGACCCGGCGGCCAATCCACAAAACGGTTATCGTTGCCAGCATCTGCCCGAGCCCCAAAAATTGGTACGACGGAAACGCATACGTCGTCAAAACGGTTTTGTTGACCACGGTGATCATGAAGGAGGCCAGCGCGTAGAACGCGGCGCTTAGCCCCCGTTTCACCAGCTGCGCCCGCTCCGAGTCCGCGACGTCCGGCAGCCCGTGTCCCGACATCACGCCGCAACCAACAATTATCAACTAACAATCAGCTCATTGACTACACTAGGTCATAAACGCTTACCGATAGTCACGACTCCGGTCATCGCTGGGCCGTACGCGCACGAGCCGCGCTCATGGCCACGGCTATGTTATTAAGACATAGACAAATAAAATAAGAATCCTAAACCTTGTGCGGTGATTCGCGGCCGTGTCCTACCTACGTACGTTTCCGATTTGACATTTTCATTATGTTTGCTTGCGGTTTGACGGTGAAGTAAGGATGGTCAGTGTTGCCGGGGCAAAAATATTTTATATTTATATAGTCTGTTGTTTGCTAAACTTTTGCTAAAGAATTTTCGTGACATGACACGTCACGTCACTGATACAGAACTTGCGATAAATAAAAATACATTTAGAGTCTGCCAACATAACAAGTCCTCGCGATCGAACAAAGGAAAATTGGTGCTTTTTTAATCAGAATGAAAATAAAATGTGTAATTCTAGTTTAAATAACAAAAGGGGGCATTTCAAGCAGCTATTTGGACATAATGTTTTAAAATAACTTACTTCAGAAATAATATCCCGAATAAAATTCTACAAAGTCTTGTACACCAACCATACCATTATATAAAAAACATTTTCTAAATCTAAAACCATTAGTTTCGTAAAGCAAATAATACAAAGTACTCTGCAAAATAAATATTATTTTTTTCCCAATCATCACACACTAAATGAGTGTAAAATTCCATAATCACTTTTTTTTTACACGCACGCATTCCAATCGGGCTGTTGTCACAATCGAACGGACCTGAACAAGCGACATTTTGATATTTTTTCCGTGTATTGCCATGCCAGTCAACAGTATTCGTCTCAGATGAAATAGATCGTAATTCGCGGGTAGCTTTGTTATAATTAGTTATAGAATCTCAATCATGTATATTTAGGTTGTGAGAATTGGAGATCGATAGCGCAGTGCAGGTTTACGTAGGCATCCGTGTTTCAGTGAGTTGTTTGTGGACGCGTAGTTTGCTGAAAGCGGCCGAGTCATTACTTTTACAGTTATAAGAGCGTCAGTGTTCACGTAAATGTGGTTTTCAGGCCATGGCGATGCCAGAGCAGTTTTCGTTGCGGTGGAACGACTTCCACTCGAACCTGTCGCAGTCTTTTCACGCTTTGCTGGAGGGAGAAGACTTGGTGGATGTGACTTTGGCAGCCGGAGGGCAGTACGTGCACGCTCATAAGCTCATCTTGTCGGTATGCAGCCCTTACTTCAAGGAACTGTTCAAGGTATAAAATTATGACTCACTATTTTTTTCATTGTTGTTTTGCCTGAGACTTGTTAGTTATCTAATTTAAAACAAATACGAATGTTTGTTTATGGTGTTGATTGCGCGCGTTCGATACTTGAAATAGCGAATTTATTGTTTGTAAGCTTACCGGTGAAGGGGTACTGAGAATGGTTTCATAATTTTCTCTCTTATTAATGTGATTCAATTAGCACCCTACTCTACCGACTTACAAGTCGAAAAATATGCCGCAGATAGATAGGGATACTACCACCAATAAATTTTACTTAAAATCATGAGAATAAATCTTTAATACTTACTGTGGTGATCCCACTAGGCAGGTTTGTTTCATATGAAAAACAGAAATGTTAAAACTGCAAGTTTAATTCGTATGTCCACTTGCGTTAAGCTAGGTTAATGCTGATAACCTTGGTTTATCTTCTAACTCAAGTTAGGCTCATATAACTAAACCTATGCTTAGATACTAACCTTAGTTGGTGGCTTGTTTGCGGCACTTGATTCCGGCATGACTAACACAAACTCTGCTTCACCGGGTTACATAGATTTAACACTATTATTGTTTTAATTAACTCTGTACAATTATGATACGTAAAAATATTTCACATATTGACCAAGTAAGCTTACTCTCAAAATTATTTCTCTCGTAGAAAGTTCATGGAACAAGCTGCCAGAAGACGTAATTTCAGCACAGAGCATTAACCAGTTCAAGAACAGACTTGACAAATTCTTAAACAGGTCAAGAAATACTTAAATTGAGAACAACTGGGATACAGGCATTTATCAGTTGATCAACTGCCTGCCTGTCAATATAATATAATATAATATAATAATAAAGTGTGTATAAAATGAAAAATTCATACAAAATCACTAACCAAAAAGTAACATGAACATCATGACCAGTCTCCATCAGTTATATGTGACCAAACAAGGCTGATCATAAATCTGATCATGCCCTCTAACGTCACTTGACAATGAGATCGTTTTCAGATATTTATGATCACTTTGTTAGCTCCCATATACCTGATGGCGATTGACCAAACAATTTCATAAATACTCATTTACTAATTTGATTATCCTGTTATAATGAAACCAGTTTCCACAAGTCAATATGCAACTTATTTGGGTTTTTACTTATGATGTAATGTTCCATCTCTTTTATTCTGTTTCCTGAAAGTAGAGTATGCACAAAGTATGAGTGACAAATAACTAATATGTTAAGCCAAATGAAACACCACCATAGTTTTCTAGCTAGACTAGTCGTTTGACCTTTGACCTCCGTCTCATATAGAGGATCGGGGGTTTGAATCTGGTTCGCACCTCTGAGCTTACTCTTATGTGCGAAATTCAATTTGAATTTATCACTGAGCTTTTCGGCGAAGGAAAACATCATGAGGAAACCTGCACGCATCTGCAAAGTAATTCAAGGATGTGTGTGAAGTACCCAATCCGCACTGGGGTGGAGACTAATATTATTATTATTTATGTGAGGGGACGACTGCCTGGTTTCAGTCGGGTGATCGGTCCTCCATTTGTTGTTGAGGTGGTGGTGATGGAGCTCGAGACTTCGCCCGCTTTGAATTCGGCTATCGCGTTCCTGCGGGAACTATGCATTTCTCCGGGATAAAAAGTAGGCCGTGTCCGTTTCCGGGATTCAAACTATCTCCATTCCAAATACCATTTAAATTGGTCCATCAAATAAATGCAGTCCGACCGAAAGTATGCAGTCGTACTACACATTTACCGGAGTGTCAGAACTGGTGAAGTATAACTATTGTATCATGAAACCTCATTGTTTGTCTAGATGAACCCGTGCGAGCACCCGATCGTGATCCTCAAAGACGTGGCCCACCAGGAGCTGAGGCAGCTGCTCCAGTTTATGTACCGGGGGGAGGTGCACGTCCGGCAGCAAGAGCTCTCCGGCTTCCTCCACACCGCTGAACTGCTCCAGGTCAAGGGACTGACCGGCGGACGAGAGGTAAGCAACGTCGGAATTGACGACATAGTATAATTTTTTTAACATGTATATTTTATTGGCCAATTAGAAACTTAAAATTTAAATTTAAAAAGAAACGTATTTTTCTTTTTTTGTTAAGAGGGTTTAATCCGAAAGTTGCCAACGTCGCAAATAGCTGTCAAATATTTCGCTGTTTTCATTAATATCTGTATATTACTGAATGAAAACATGAATTGTCGCTCTATGGTTGAATAAAACATTTAGTATGGATTGCAACAATTATCATAGGAACACGAAATTTTCATGATTATGGAAGTACTATCTTTAGAAATCTTTCCATCGCAATTCCATGCATTTTAATGTAATGTTATCATTTGAATGCCTAACCAACAAATATAAAACGAGACGCGTCATCCAACCATAGAACTGATCACTTCTTTTTTTAATTCAGTACTATTGAGAAATTAATAAAAACAGCGAAATATTTGACAGCTATATGCGACGTTACCAACTTTCGGGATTAACCCTCTTAATCATTAATATCATATTTAAAATTGAAATTAAAAAATCTCCTCATTCTAAAAGGGCGTAAGTCAAAAATGACGTAGTAACCCATCTGCGCATAAAATTAGTTCTGCTCTTTAGCGAAACAGCCATTTGACGTCACGCACCGGTTGCCACTAAAACATGACTGTCTCTAAAAGTAATGAACAAAAAAATCCGAAAGTTTTTTTTATTGAATTCTTTAGACCGAGATATCGAAATGGTTTTCGAATTACGCCTTACAATTTTTTTTTTAAATGTCAATTATTATAACAGGGGCCAGGAAACCCTGACTTGCAAACTGCCAAAAAAATGTTTTAGGTGCAAATGCGTTTATTTCGAACCCAAACACAGCGTAACCACTATGCAGGCTCGCCCGTACCGTATCGCAATTTAGTATACAGTGAAAAATCTGAAATAGAAAACTTAGGCTGTATTATGTGCTTCTGCAGATTCATAATTTTCCAATTCAATTCAATTCAATTCAATCATTTATTCAGCAAATTGGCCACATAGCGGCACTTTTACACGTCAGAAAAAGAATTTACCAGCGCTTCCTAGACCCATTGCTTGAGAAGAAGCGCCGCAACAAACTCAAGCAGAAGGCCTTTTTTCAAAATTTACATTACATGTATAAAATATACATATAGGTACGTACTAAAATTACATTGAAGGGATGTATAGTCCCTAACTTAAACTTAAATCTAAGATCTTAGAGATGTATAGTCTCCAAGGGTCCAGAAAAAAAAACATATATAAAAAAATATGGAGATGGCCTCCATTGTCAAATAAATATAAATTCCATAGATGTCAATAAATAATGAAATACATCATGTATAAAAGAGTTCATTAATACATGTCAATAAGAACATGATGAGGTCTCTCGCTTAAAATGTTTGACTTAGTCATATATTTAAAGCTAATGATTATTTTTAAAAGTCCTTGCAAGCATGAACAGACCGGACCCCACAGGCTAAATAGCCTGGACAACAAACAAACCTAGACAGATGTCTGAAATGTCTTCCGACCCTTGGGCTAGAGTATCCAGTTAGTGTTTGCATACATATAGCGAATAAAATAAAATAAAATAAGCTTTTATTACTGACTTAATTTACAATCAAAACTTAATTATATGTATTACTATATTGTGTTTAATTATGTTACTATATCGTGTTTCTGACATCCGGAATTTTTTCATTTGTGTCAGTGTGCCCCTTGGCAAAGGCCTCCCCTAGAATTTTCCATTCTTGTCTGTCCATGGCTTTCCTTCTCCACATTGGTCGAGCCATTTCCCTTATCTCATCTTCCCATCTTTTTCTTTGTCTTCCCTTTCTCCTTTTCCCGTCACGGGGTACCAGACAGTGATGTGATCCTGTCTTGATGTGATCTTTACAAACTTTACTATAGAGACTCTAACGACTGTCCATGAATTTGGTTTCTCTGACCATAAAGCCGTTATGTTTTCTATGCAAATTACATCACAAAATGCTCTTAAACCAATGCTTTTGTCGAAACGATCATTTAATGACAAAAACTGTGAGAAATTTCTTTCAGAATTACGAAATTTAGACTGGACTGACATCATTAAACCCGAGAAGGACATAAACGAGAATTTTAATAATTTTGATAACACGTTAAATAATATTCTTAATAAAACGATACCGAAAAAAATATGTAAAATTAAACAAAATAGCGGAAAACCATGGCTTACTACTGGACTCCGAAAGTCCTGCAAAAACAAAAGGCTACTAAAACTCTTGCTAATACAATCAAAAAACAACCCAATATTGCATAAACACTATAAAAAATATGAAAAAATACTAAAACACACAGTAAACAAATCCAAAAAGATAATAAATGTTAAAAAAATAGAAAAATCTGATAATAAAATAAAATCAATGTGGCAAATTATAAATAAACAAAATAGCAAAAAACATACAAAACATAAACAAAATATAACATTAAAAATAAAACGAAGTTTGATAACCGATCCAACCGCCGTTGCCCAAACCTTTAACGATTTTTTTTCTTCAATTGGAGAAACAAACGTCGTAAGAAACGAAAACTCAGCAGCGCCCCCGTTACAAATACCGTTTAATCCTATACAAAACACATTCTATCTATCGTCAGTAGAGCCACACGAGGTATTCAAAACTATAATTAAACTAAAAAACAAAACAAGTTATGGAATAGACGAGCTGCCACCAATTTTGATAAAAAAATGTGCTAAGGAACTTACTGAACCTTACACCAAACTTATAAATCAGTCATTTTCGGAAGGGGTCTTCCCAGATGCACTGAAGATCTCATTAATAAAACCAATCTATAAAAAAGGAGAGAAAACAGACCCAAATAATTATAGGCCAATTTCGTTATTGCCCACGGCCTCAAAAATATTTGAATCAATTATGACATATAAACTCTATACATATTGTGAAAAATATAAAATATTTAATGATAGTCAAAATGGATTCCGAAAGAACCGGTCGACAATGTTAGCAGTATATAAATATATTAAAAATGTACTTGATATTATAAATACTAAGAAATACGGTATAGGATTGTTGCTGGATATGAGCAAGGCCTATGACAGAGTCTGTCATGAAATTCTGCTAAAGAAGCTTTACGGCATCGGGATTCGAGGAATCACACATAAATGGTTTACGTCTTTTTTGCAGAATCGGAGGCAGTATGTTGAGATCGAAAACACGAACTTTCAGACTCGTTCAATACAAACTGTTAGATCAAACGGTATATGTACAAAAAACTCTATCCCCCAGGGAAGCGTACTAGGCTGCGTATTGTTCCTTATATATATAAACGACCTCCCTGGAGTTCTTGACGACCAAAACTGTGTCTTATTTGCTGACGATATTTCAGTACTTTTTCCATGTTCAGATGCAAATGAAGCAGAAAATAAATTAAACTTGATATTCCAAAACTTATCAACATGTCTAGACCAACTCAACCTAAAACTAAATGTTAAAAAAACAAAATTGATACAATTTCGACCCTACCAAAAGACCCCCCTAGAAATAAATTATGAATATAATAATGAAAAACTAGATAACGTAAATACAGCAACCCTTTTAGGCATTGAAATCGATTCGAATATAAATTGGAAACAACATATACAAACACTTATTACAAAAATTTCTAAATTTACGTATGCTTTATTACAATTGAAAAAAACAACTGATTTGAAAACGGCTCTATCGACCTACTATGCTTTTGTCCACTCGCGGCTGAGTTATGGGGTGATTTTGTGGGGAAATAGTACGGATTCAAGGGATGTTTTTGTTATGCAAAAGAAATGTCTTAGGATTCTTGCAAATATCGACCAACGAGACACATGTAAACCTTATTTTGTTAAGTATAAAGTCCTTACATTAACGTCCATATATATCCTAGAGGCTTGTAAATTTATTAGGAAAAATATGCATCTGTACTCCCCATTAAAAAATGTTATAAAGCGGCATGACCGTAACAAACACCAATTAAAATTGCCATTTTCAAAATATAAATTATACACGTCTGGCCCACACTCAATGTTAATTAAAATATACAATAGGATACCAAACGAATTAAAAACGATACAAAGTGATAAACTCTTCAATAAAAAGTTGAAAAGTATCTTAATAAGTAAAAGTTATTATGACCTAGAGGATTACTTCAAAGATGTCTTAATTTGAATATGTAAAATTTGACTACTTATATGCTATTGTATACATACCTAATTTAATTTTAGCTCTTGATGCATGGAAATAGTATTTAACCGTAAAAACTTTCAATGTTGTAACCCTAATTTGTAGTGCCCTTACAGGGTTTCATATGAGTGACTTTTGTTTTATATAACACCTGATAATGACCATGTGATCACAATAAAGAATTGAATTGAATTGAATTGAATTGAAATTGAATTGAATTGAATTGAATTGAATTGAATTGATGTCTTTGGACCATTTGTCTTTTCGTCTACGAATTGTGTGGCCAATCCATTTCCATTTAAGTTTTTTTCTTGTGATAGACTTACAGTAAGTCCGTCTGTTAGATTATCAAATTTTTCATTGTAGTTTTTCGGCTTAGTAATATGTATATTCATGCAGAATTACAGCTTTCTAGACCTAAGCATTCCCAAACTATACTGCGAGACATGGCGAATCTATAAGGGTTCCTTGTCGACCACGTAACCCTAATATAAAAAATGCCCTAATTGGCTTCAACCACCACTACAATATACTAATATCGTTTATTGCCAAACCATAGTGTTAACAAGATGTTACGAAATTTTGTTAAACTTCACTCATTTCTTCCTTTCTTTTAAAATCAAAAATCATAATAAAGGCGAAGTAAAAGCGTGCCGTGAACTTTTCACTACATAAATCCATTCCTGAAATTCAATTCGACGGTTAAAAACAGAAAAAATGTTACCAGTCCATTTCCATCTCTAATTAACGAATGTATGTAGTGTATGGCACTTGCGCTCTAAATTCAAACAGTCCCTACGTGAAAGCACCCCTAGCAACGTGCCTGTGTGCGTGGCACCCAGAGCAGACTCAATTTCAATTAGTGGTTGCATCTGTGTGCGTCGACTGCAGTACGCAGGCCTCGTTGCCATGGTAACGACAGTGTATATAGCAGCAGTAGGTGCGCTATATGCTGTACAGGGTGGGAGAAGGAACGCAACCTGAAAAATATAGTTATTTAAAAGAAAATATCGTAAGTTACAAATACGTTCCTAAATAGGATAACTATGGCTCAAGCACGACCTTCCAAAGTTCGTCCAGACTTAAAAGTGCTTTGATGAAGGAAGAATAAAGAACTGGAAGCGAGTATTGTTTTTTTTTTGTTTTCCACGTTTAATATTTTAGTTGTTGCCGTCATGTCGATGTTTTTCCACCCTTTATACCTTTGTTCATAAATTCCCATGTCTATTATTTAGCTAGAGTGACGTCAATGCAGCTTTATTGATTTCGTTTCGAATTTTATGTATATAAATTGATACCTATTCGTTTTGTTTACTCTAGACATGGTTTGGGCGTAGTTATCAGATTATCTTCAATTATCTGCTGATTAATGACGACTATTTACTTACAACAATTCTGTAAAAAAAGATAAATTTTTAAAACATAATTTTAATGCCACATGGGCAATAGCTAAGCGCAAGAATACTGTGCTCTGGATCATGAAATTTTGAAAGTGTGTTTGTTGGTTTGGCCTTCCTTCACGTCGAAACGACTGGACCGATTTGAATGAAAATCGGCATGGAGATACTTTAAGACCCTGGGAATAATATAGGATAGTTTTCATCCCGATATTTCCACGGGAACGGGTTTTCTACGGGTCAAACCAATTTTATCAATACTCCTGTAACTATAATATGTGTAGTATCATCGGGTACGCAAATACTAAGTCTATGTGGGACGAAGTCGCGGGCAAAAGCTAGTTCGATAGAAAACTTCTAAAAGAACACACTTAAAACTTTGTAGCTCCGTCATGGTTAAAATGATAAACTGATTTTATGTGGTTAAGAGCTTGCCGTATAGTACATGTATATCGCATCTCACTTCCAAATGAATGACAACTCGTCGGAATCTGGCATACATTTTTATTCTTCACTGTGCAGAAGACATTTGCCATTCATAACAGACCTTTCATGTAGCACACCCTTTCACAAACAGTAAATATTCCAAGAGAACTGCAGTAAACTCAAATACACCGCCCGCCCACCAGTCACCACTACTTGCAAACACAGACGGTTCGCGCCGCGAGTGTGTGTGCACTTCATATTTCACAATCAATGCATCGGGAGCTTTCCCGGGGACCGCCACAACACGGCTGTCCTTCAACCGAGCGCCACGCTCCTCGCGTCGTCCACTGGATTGTATCCACTGTGACAATTTTTGAAATTAGTACTCGCATTCGATTCGCGTGCGTTATTTTATTTCGATTTAGAACTTTCTATTCGTTTTTGTGGCAACTAGTTGTTTCTCCTCACTCTTCGTTACGAGCGTTGCGTTATGTGCGACAGTGACAGGACTATAGACGTTCTTTATAGAAGTTGTATTGTTCGGAATAAACTTTGAGCATTTTTGGGTATTTGGAATTAGTCGAGAGTTTTAAAATCGAAGATGTTACCACCGGAGTTTTGGCCTACGCATCGTAGGTCGATAAAGGTACTTTTTGAACATTCTAGACCTTTTTATTTCCAACTTTAAGATTTAGTGTCCCACTGCTAGGCACACTACACACGCACACACTATACGTGGCTCCGTTGTGTCTGTCGAAGTATCTACCCACATTGAATAAGAAGCGTTTTTCTATCCATGTGCGTATCTGGACCGTTCTTTTTTAAAACACCCTAATCTGTGTTGTGAATCGCATCTCAATCGATAACCACCCTAAGTAACGCCCTAGGTTTTAACAACCCACCCTATCTAGACTTAAGAATATTAACCCATACCGATGGCAATAGGGATGACGACAGGGTGAAGAAATCGAAATTCTAATTAGTCCGTCAGTCAGGTAATAAAAAAATTTTAGACACGTATTTTTTGTTTTATCAAATTAACAAAGAATGACTAAGTAAAACCCATTAAAGTTCGAGAGTGGGGGCTAACTACGTCACCGTTAGGTATAAATCGTACCTAACCGTGACATTTCAACTCAATATATCTCCGTATAAGTTTGATTACGTTAAAAAAGAAAAAATACTTTTCAATAATCTTCCTGATAGACTAAGGAAAAAAGTTGTCGTCGTCCCTATTCTATCTCTATAGAGATGAGGTTGTAAGTACAACGTCCTGGGGTTAGTAGCGCCATCTCTGTTGTAGTGTGCGTGCCATAGATGTCTGAAATATGATATTCATTTTGTAAGGCCTAGTGTACATCGAAGTGTACTCTAGTAATATTTTAAATCATTGTAAAAGGCATCCCGCTTTTATTTTAAAGTAGCTTATCCCCGCGGCAGAGTTTCTGTTGGAGTGCTAGTTTTGTGCTAGTTCCATAAACAGCCAAGGCCTACCGTCACCAAGCCGGTAAGCTCGGTTTAAGCATCTTGACTCGGTTTTAGTTGTATCAACTTAAGGCGCGATGTAGGATTAATTAGCATTAAATTGAAGAGAACTATTTCTTCAAATATATTTTTTCGAGACCTATATTTCGGTCCAATTTTTAGTTTTAAGCCTTAAAACGTGCCCGAATTGATAACATTAATTTTTTTTAAGGCGTAATTCGAAAACTATGTCGGTATCTCTATCTAAACGAGTCAATAAAAACGTTTCAGATTTTTTTGCTCATTAGTTTTAGATAAAATCGCGTTTTAGTACTTAGCAACTGGTGCGTGACGTCATCTCACTCAATTCACCGACACTCGCTAAGGAGCGAGCGCTACGCGCAGAACTGTATCTATGCGCAGAAAGAGCTTCTACGTCATTTTTGACATACGCCCTTTGAATGAGGACTTCTTTAATTTAAATTTTCTGTATGAAATTTACGACTTACGAAAAAAAAAATACGTTTCCTAATAAAATAGACGTGTTGAAAAATTCGAATGTTGCCAATTGGGTTTTTTACCTTACTACGCGTCCTAACCCGAGGTTACCAGGCTTGGTGCTGCGGTCTAACAACACTTCCCTTTGCAGCGGAGCGAATCGCCTCCGCCCGTAAAGGAAGAGTCGAAGCCGGCGCCCGAGCCGCCCGCGGAGCAGCCCGAGTGGGTGCCCGGCGGCGAGGACACCATCGCCACGGAGGCGCCCGAGCCCAAGGACGAGGCCCGCAGCCCGCTCAAGAGGTCAGTGGATACTCAGTCGCACTAGCTCCGAAGTTAGACTACATACTCAGTCTGACTAAATACTCAGTCTGACTAAATACTCAGTCTGACTAAATACTCAGTCGGAATAAATACGCAGTTGGACTAGCTCCAAAGTCGGACTAAATACTAACCTGGACCAGCTGGAATGTCGGAATAAATGCTCTGTTGGACTAACTTCCACGTCGGTCTAAGAGGTCAGTAGATATTCAGACAGAAGTCAAGCTAAATTCTCAGTTGGAATAGCTCCCAAAGTCGAACTAAATACTCAGTTGGACTAGCTCTGAAGGCAGACTCAGCTGGACCAGCTGGGATGTCGGAATAAATGCTCAGTTGGACTAACTTCCACGTCGCTCAAAATGTTACTTAGTTGATACTCAGATGTCAAGTTAAATGCTCAATCGGACTATTTTGTCTGACGGCTAGGACAACATCACCAAGGAGGCGCCCGAGCCTCGCAGTCCGCTCAAGAGGTCAGTAGATATTCAGTCGCACTAGCTCTGTGCTCAGTTCGACTAGCTCCGAAGTCATATTAAATACTCCGCTGCAATTAGCTCCGAAACCAGACTGAATACTCAGTCGGAATAGCTCAATAGATATGAGACTTATTTTCCTCGCTTGGTAGAACATCTTCGGTTGAGTATCAAAGACCACCGTCTTTAGTAGAGGATACATATTTTTTTGCTAGTTTCTCCACCTCCGGTAGGTTATATTTTTACCGTTTCAACCATTGTAATCCCGCATGTCTCTCTGTAGATTGCTAAAGAACACCCCGACAAAGAACAGCGTAGCGGCAGCCAAGAAGAAACCGCGGCCCGCCGTCGAGCCGAAGCCCGAAAACGACGCGTCTGACAGGTGAACTACCCACGACCTCAGCCCATTTCTCACCCCAGCTCACCCCGGTTTCAACCCAGTAAGGTCCCATTGGACCTTGTCATAAACTTTGATAAGCAAACTTAGCTCATTTAAGTAGGCTTTATCAAGTGATATATTTTTTCAAAATAGTGTAACGTACACAGGAATTGGGATTGGCATTGCCGTAGTAGTTTTATATATTTTTTAATATTTAGGAGATTTATCATAGGTCGTGTAGCTAAACTAGTTTTTCGAACACAGTATTGATTTCCCCACACGCTTCTTATAACACTGTTCTTTGAACACAGTAGTATTAATTTATTTTACGCTTATTATCTTACACATATATATATTTATAATTATATATAGCACTTTGTTTTTAATTGGGTTTCCCTTTTTTTCGATCGCGCAGTGAACCGCTTATAGATTTTGACAACGACCTCTACCACGGAGTCCTGGCCTTGCCCGAGTCAGCGAAGGAGTCTGGTATGTTATAAAAAAGTTGCATATATATGTATACATATATTTTAATTTCTCATTTTGTTCTTTCATGCTTATTTTTGTAATAGCTTGAGTTCAATTTGGGAATCGACCGAGAGACGAGTATTGTTATAAGTAATAAAAAATCGGATTGGCAGTTTAGCTATACAGTAAAAAGCACATATATGTGTCATATTATCCAGCCAGGTCATGAATTCATGATGAAGTAACTTAACAGGTCAAGTGCCACCGACTCGCCTTACATACAAAATAAACGTTAAGGGGTCACGAGAGTGCAAGTATTCATTCATAAATGTCTCTGTCTAGACCTTACTTTATTACAGTCATGTGCTTTTTACAAGAGTCACTGGAAATTAATGGTTCAATCAAATGCCAAAACGATGCCTCTCAGTGGTTTCCCGGACAGCGATTCGTTTAAGTTCGCATTTTAATTTCACCCCATTCTCACCCCACGGAAGGTTGGAATTGCAAGACGACCGCAGTAAAGTGCCCATCGTGCCACCGGTTCTTTGCGAACCGCTACAACCTCAAGGTCCATATAAGGGACAAGCACGATACGCGCGAAGGGACCCTCCAATGCGAGATTTGCAACAAACGTATGCGCAACCCGTCTTGCTTGCGCGTGCACATGTACCACCACCGCAAGCAAGCGGCGTACCTCGCGCAGCTTGCCAACCAACCAGAAATGCACAACAAGTGAGTATAGTTTGTAGAAATAAGTATTTGGAGTTCGGGAAAACTGAGCGATTCGATTGTTAGCCTCCCATATAAGTAGTATCAGAGACAAGGTGATTATAAAGAGTGACAATCTCCTTACATTGCGACGTATATCGGAAAAGCTCTGTATGTTAGCAATATCCAGGGGCGCTTCATATTTTCATACAGGCTACCTAAGCAGCGACACCTATTGTCGCATTTAACGCCTATTTCGGGCGTACGCTGATTTGTCTGAAGGTTGTCATTTTAGGTTTACATGGAGTGTGGTATTAAATCTAAAATCGATGCCACGGTTCCTAAGAGCTGATTTCGCAATCTCTCATAGTTTCCGACTTCACACTCACCCCCTCACCCACTTTGATCTATCATCCTGTATACTATATTTTATCAGCTGGAGACTTCACGTGCGTACTTTAAGCAACATGGGAGGCAAATCGTCAGCTCATGGTCTCTTTAAAAAAATACTTTGCCTCTGTTCCAGATGTTTTAGATAGAATGAAACGTACTTAAGAGAAGCCTTGATTACTCTCTTGGGAGAGTAGGATGCTGGATGGACGTCTACCGACCTCAGCAAAAAAAGAAATGAAAAAAATAATATTTAGAGTGAAGTTATTTAGAGTTATACAACGTTTGTTTCAGCGTCCCAAACATGGACGACAAGTCTTGGCGAAGCGACGGCTCCTTCGGAGGCGCCGGCGACTACCGGGATGAAACGTTAGTATTTTGTAGATATTTTCGTTGGTTACGAACCTCAATAAATAAAAATAGTTTTTTAATACAGTTGCTCTCAAAAACTTAACATTTCGATACCTGTTTAACGTGCCAAAAGTTGTACGAGCGCTTTTTGTTTTTTGACAGCTAGTAAGCGTGCGTAAAGTTGTTTTTTACGAACTAGTGCGTAAAGTTTTTTTACCTTCATCCTGTTCATTTATTTCTTTATTCTTTTTTTCGCAAATGTATTAAAAAATGTCGTTTTATACACGTGCGAAATTGTCATTTCACTCGTTCCTAGTTTTAACGCTCGCTTTCGTTCGCGCCGACATAACTATGCCTTGGCGTTTTCCTTGATCTTGCCAAGGCTTTTGACACAGTTTCTGTGCCCATACTGTTACGTAAGCTGGAACTTGCCGGTGTCAGGGGCTGCACACTGGACTGGTTTAGGAGCTATTTAACAGATAGATCTCAGTGTGTTAAATTTGATCAGAACATAAGTAGTCCCAGGAAAATTTAATTTGGCGTCCCTCAGGGTAGTATACTGGGCCCCACTCTGTTCATTTTATATATTAATGAGATAAGTAATTTAGATATTAAAAACGCTGATATCATATGTTACGCCGACGATACAGCCATCATCTTCCACGACGATACCTGGCGGCACTTAATTAATATCACAGAAAATGGTATGCAAGTGGTGTCCCGGTGGCTACAAAATAATCTGTTGACGCTTAATTTATCTAAAACTAAATTTGTCTGTTTTAACAAATCAAAAGTTACGTTACCCTCCATTATTCCTGACATTAGCGTCCATTCATGTACTTCTAGCCTGGCCTCTCAAGACTTACCCTGCAATTGTGAACGCATAACTAGATCGCTGGATGTTAAATATCTTGGAGTAGTCATTGATGAAGGACTAGATTTTAAGCAACATTTAATAACAACAGCAAAACGGGTCCGTAAACTGACTTATATATTTAAAAATCTCCGTTCTTCTGCTGGTAGGGATATTTTAAAAACCGTCTATCTCAGTATCTGTCAGTCGGTATTATCTTACTGCATTGGTGTGTGGGGTGGTACCTACAAAACGAACCTCATTTTGCTTGAAAGAGCACAACGCTCAGTTTTAAAAGTTATTTTAAAAAAGCCTTTCTTGTACCCCACTACACAAGTGTATAAAGATATGAACGTACTTACGGTACGTGGTATTTTCATTTTGCAGGCTGCGACTAAATTTCACGATGAAATTCGGAAATCGGCAAGCTATGCTAGATTAACACAAAATAGAGTTTTTAGAGTTCCCGTGCCTAGAATTAAAACAGTATTTGTTAGAAGATTTAAGAAGTTTTTATATCCCTTTATTTACAATAAAATAAGCTCAAAACTTTGTATTAAAGACTGTAGTACTCGAGAACTAAAACATAAACTTTTGAATTGGCTTAGTACTCTATCATATTCGGAAATTGAGGATATCTTGAAGGGGATCAAATAATCCACACACACACACACACACACACACACACACATACTAAATTGTATAAAACACAAGCATGCACACGCAAACCCGCACTCACTCACACATACTCACAGACCGTAGTAACTGATTTTTTAAACAAATTTGTATCATACCTATTAAGTATATTTGTTTTCTTATATTATTGTATAATTTGTTTTGTTTCATATTGTAAACTAAGAAATAGTAAAAAGTCGATTTAACAGTGTCTAAATGATTACCTGTAGGACAGGCTTCGCCTAGTGCAGAAATCATTGTAATTATTTTCTTTTACACTTATCCGGTCTCATATAAATTCAGCGCATTTCACTAGAATTAAGATTTTTTGTACCTATTTGTTATGAGAGATGAATAAATTATTATTATTATTATTAACTAGGGACTCGTGATAAAATGACAAACTTTTCGCACTTGCATCAAAATGTAATATATATTAACGGGGACCCTTGTAGGGTCACTCTTGTGTCTGTCCGTCGTTTATTTATTAGCGTATTTTTCACTCGTGTAATCCTAATTATATTTTGGTAACCGTTTTCATTCCAGTGTCGCCAACATGGACGACAAGTCGTGGCGATCTGACAGCTCCTTCGGCGGCGCCGTCGATTATAGAGATGAAACGTGAGTGCTTTATACTTAATACTACTACTACAGCCTACTTGCGTCCCACTGCTGGGCACAGGCCTCCTCTCATCACGAGAGGGTTTGAGCTATAGTAACACACATCTTTGAATTACTTCGCAGATGCGTGCAGGTTTCCTCGCGATGTTTTCCTTCACTGAAAAGCTCAGTGGTAAATTCAAATTGACAATACTGTCATTAATATATATGTAGTCTTCTGCCGCGTCTGTCTGTATGTGCAATATAAAATCAATAAGTACAATTTGTTGAACCGCTACAAGTGCAAAGCCGGGGCAGGCCGCTAGCATTACCTTATCTTAGTATCCCTTATACTTTGAACGCGCTAATTTATTTATACAAGCGATCTCAGAAACGTTTCCAACGAATTGGAATATAGAGAGATACGAGATATCTGCCTTAATTTATTTATACAGAAACGGCTATAACGATTTGGATGTAATTTGGAATGTAGAGCTTTTCGGGGGCGTCAACTCGGTTCTAGTTACAACTCGTTTTTATGTACTATAATTTATGTGTATAATTCGGCTCCTGCGAATGTAAGCAGTTATTTGTGTGCACGCACTCGTAGATTGTGTTTGTGTACTCAAAGAACTATATTTACATAAAGAAAAGCATTTCCTAATTTCGGAGAATCCATTTTCATAGTCAAACTTTGCTTTAAAAAATTTATGAATAAAGCGTAATAAATAAGATTTCTTCCCTGCTTCCCCGCTGAGACGTCATATTCACCGAAGATATTTATGCTGTTCTGTGACACATGATGTACACTTTATTTATGCTGTTCTGTGACACATGATGTACACTCATAGACGTAAATAATATAGACCCGGTCTAACGTACACGTAATATGTCCCCACTTCCACGGTGTCCAATCCAAAGTTCTGTCACCGAGCGTGCGTGACAATAAGCGTTTTTAAAAAAACTTTTTTCGAAACTGTTTCTCAGTATCTAAAAACTCGTCTCGTTGTTGAAAAAATGTGACCCAGCTTTAGTGTCACGATATAAGTTTAACTTTGGATTGGACACCAATGAAGTGGGGAAACATGACATGTATCTACGTTAGGCCGGGTCCATACGAAGTATTATTTATGTCTATGTGTACACTTTATTATAGTCCTTGATAGAACAGTGTGAATTTGTTTTCAAACAATCGAATAGTTAAGTCGTGGTCTGCTTAGCACCGAAAGTGTAAAATTAATTATGCTCCTGCGAATTTAAGGCGGCATTGCTTGATATACCTATTTGTATATTTTTATGTGTAATTCAATAAGTCTAATTGTAGATTTGTTTAATGAATTTAAATTTATGGCTTGCGGACTGAAATTTAGACAGTTTGAAAATTTAAAAACTTACGAAGTAAAAATATCTTTATCCTCATTTGAGCTCCACTACATTTGTTGTTATAAAATTAACGAAATTGGTATTAAGGTTTTTGCTATGCGATTACGATACGATATTTTATTTTTCATTTCGAATATATTTTTTGTGGAAAGTCCTTAGATTCCCAGAATTTTGAAATCCATAATGTATTTTTTTTCACTATTTTCGATAGTAGTATCGAAGAGCGAGGAGGTATAGTTTTCGCCATACGAAATGTCACAGTAATCTTCCTATCCTACCGTCATACGACTTTCAAATTCCAACTTAGAAGCTCGAATCGAGGAACCAACCAATCACTCGTTACATTTAAACTTTCGTATTTACTCTACGCATTATAAACACTAAGACGGGTCGTCAACCAATCATCCATCGCGGTGTTGCAGTTTCGCGTCGCCGTCGCCTGCGGCGGAGGCGCCGGCGCGCGCCCAGCCAGGGCCCGAGCCTGCCTGATGCCGCGCCGACGAGCTGGCATCGCCCGACCAGCTCTACCGGCTGTTCACGCAGCAGAGCCGCTGGGTGCGCAGCGTGTTCACCATCCGCGCGTAAACGACACAGGTCAGACGGCCGCCGCTGAACGCAACTAGAAAAACCGATGTAGCCACAACGAAACACTCGTGCAACTCTAGAAAATGATGTAGCTACAACGATACACTTGTACAACTCAAAAAACTTGTAAAGCCACAACAAAACAATCTTACCACTCTAAAAATCAATGTAACTACAACCGAACACTTGTAAAACTAATAAAATTGATGTAGTTACAACGAAACAATCGCGCTACTCTAAAAACTTTTAAGATTTGTACATCTCTAAAAACTGATGTAGCTACAATGAAACACTTGTACAACTCTAAAAACTTATGCATCTTCAACGATACACTCGGCCGACTTGAGTTTTGTAGCTACAAACGACTCAACAAAAAGTAAACACATTAAACTCGAAAAACGTAGATTACTGAACTCATCCCACTGCAAAAAAACATACTTAGGTTAAGATTGTATATCTTCATGTGATACCAATACAAAAAATCATTACAGATCTAAATCTTAAAGAAGGATACATTCAAGTTAACAGTCACCTCTAAAAGTACAGGTTACGTTATAGTTATCCCTGTTAAAAAATATACAAGTGTATTTTTAGCTACATTCATCACACTTAGAGCCCGTAAAATATACACATATCTGTCACTTACCACTTAGGAATCCATAAACGTGGTTTACGGACAACTTATGCTTAAGAGGGTTTATCCCGAACGTTGGCAACGTCGCATATAGCTGTCAAATGTTTCGCTGTTTTTATAGATTTCTCGATATTGCTGAATTAAAAAAAGGAAGATATCATTCTATGGTTGAATAACGCGTCTCGTTTTATATTTGTTGGTTAGGCATTCAAATGATAAGATTACATTAAAATGCATGAAAACTACGATGGAAAATTTTCAAAAGATATTACTTCCATAATACTAAAAATTTCGTGTTCCTATGATAACTGTTGCAATCTATACTTAATGTTTTATTCAACCATAGAGCGATAATTCATGTTTTCATTCAGTATTATTCAGAAATTAATGAAAACTGCAAAATATTTGACAGCTATTTGTGACGTTGCCTACTTTGAGTAAACCCTCTTAAAAATACAAGCCTGGGTCGAAGAAAGAAAAGAAAGTTGACGCACTCATCACCGCTGCAGAGATTTACACTATGAAGAAAATAACGTTTCTGTATGAAATGACAGTTGGCGGCCGTGTTTTAACGATGATGGGTCCTTCAATTTTTTTGACGCTACCCAGGCTAAATTATGTTGTAGCTACACTCAGCCTGCCCACCCCATATTTTACTTGGAGAAATAAGTCGTATTGTACAGGTAGATTCACAAAAGCGGGACAAGAGTGCATCGAATGAGTGAATGATAATATCTGTGTGTGTGTGTGTCACAAATTATTTACATACAGGTTGATTTGATATTTAAACACCGTGTTTTAGACAACCCTGTCATCTTAACGACCAAAATTACAAAATATTAAAAGCTTCCTGTTCTGTACAAGCATGGCATTCACACAGTGACAAGTGACATTACTTTCGTTCATTCCCTTCGCGCCAGCTTTCGTGAATCTATTTGTAGCTACAAAGTTAAATTGTTTAGAAGTCGTCTTTCCATTTAGAAACTCGTTGTGGCTACACTCATCCTATTCAAGAATAACTCTAATAAAATAGAACATGTTCATCCCACTTTGGGCCCGAAAAACCACCATGTACATAATTTTATACCAATGAGGACTGCAGCTGTAAGCATTTTTGTAAAGAAAAATCGACAACATCTACCACAGACAGCAGATAATTGTTAAGTTATTGGGTTTTATGTTTTTATTTATGTATGTATGTATGTATGTGTTTATGTGTGTGTAGTATTTATATATGTATGTATTTCTCTATATAAGTATTTGTATCGTTGTCTAGCACCCATAGTACAAGCTTTGCTTAGTTTGGGTCTAGGTCAATATGTGTGAAATGTGCTAAGATATTTATTTATTTATTTATTTTATTTTATTTATTATCTATAACAGTTCTTTGGTGGTAGGGTGAAAATCCTGATTCACCCCATTCAGGGCTAGGATGTAGGATTTTATCGCCAAGCTCGATAATATACATAAACCTTTAATACTTAACAATGAAATTTCGTAAAAAACCGGTATTTATAGTGACAAAACGTTCGTGTAAGTTGATTGGTTATAATGATCAAAAAGACAGGTTGATTACACTTATTCAATCATTATATGTTTTGTGGTTAAAAAATGTGCTTTTCATATAAATAACACGCAATATGCTAATTTCAAACTGATAATTCACTTTGGTATGTTTTGTATTGTCAAATAAAAATAATCTAGTTTACCCTTGTTCCAAAGTTTTATAAAGCCTTACTCCTAAGGTTTATTTAACTTATTGTATATAATTTATGTGAAAAAATGTTATCAATTATTAATATTATGTAATTTTGACATAAAATTGCTAAATTCGGCTAAAAAACATGTCAGATATTAGAAATAAATTTACTTAAGGAGTACACTGCATTGATCGTTATTAAATATGAAAGCACATTTTCATCTAAAGGTAAACCAATATCATAAAAAAAATCGTTGTCTATGATGTAGTACTTTAAGATAAAACATGCTCTGAATCCCTAGAATTGGTGCGTGATGACATAATTAATTATAGTTTACTATGATTGAACTAAAAATAATTCAAATAATAATAATTCAGGCCTAAAAGCGCAGCCTATGACCTCGGTCGGTAGAACTGGTCGATCTAGATTAAAAGAAGATTATAGTAGCCTAGTAATAAGTAACAAATGATAGCTCCCTTAGAACGTATCACTCGTGACTTTTCAAACAATCAGTCATCATTACGGAAAGTACATTTATTTTTGAAATAAGCGAAGCTAGGTAAGCTTGTCTATTTTTCATGTTCTGAAAGAGCTATCAGTAAGTTCGAGCTAGAAAAGGGGTTTGGATTCTTGATGTAAAATACGCAGGTGCATAGAATCATAAATTAGGTAAAGCACCATAAAATGGTTTCGTTCGCATTTTGGTTCGTTGCATAATGTGCTATTATGGTACAGATTAGATCTGCGTTAGTTTACCTCGATAGTATAAATTGTGGGCTGCTAAGTGAAACGACGATAATTCTCAGTTTGAATATTATTGCAATGATTATTTAAAAAGAATATTTTCGTTATTTATATTCAACATTCCAAAACTTGATTTATTGGATCGAAAACATTCCGTGGCCATTTTTAATGCCAGCAACGAAAAATATCATAATCTTAATTTATATCAAATAAATATTCCGTAGAATTTAATTAATCTTTTAAGTAAAACTATATTGAAACGTTACATTCTAACATTATACGGTAATCGTAGAAAACATTGGTAGGTAGGCAGTGCGACAACCAAGTCCGTTTGATTTTTCTACCACTCATTTCCAAAGACTGACGAAACATTCAAAATATATGACATTTCGTGTGCAGCGGAACATTTTTTTTTTACAGCGTGGGGTGTTTTATGTACTTATTCTTTGTTACCAAATATTTTAATGAGTTTTGCTTGACTTGTAAATATTTGAGGTTGTGGGCATTTATTTCAGCGATTCCATTCTGTACTGCGTTACATTTTCCCGCTTTTCATTAGTTTATAAATCGATTTGATTTATTTGCAAGTTGGGAGGTTCTTTGGGCACCCTGCGCGTTTCCTCATCGAGTAATAATTTGAGTTCGAGTTCGTTGGTTCAAAGCCGTGACTAAATTTCCATTAAACATACTCAAAACTTTTTTTTTTTCAATTTGAAAGGACCCGGCTAGAGCTGTCAAGGTACTTAGTTTTTCATAACAATAAGTTTTTAGAAAAGAGTCACCCAGAGTATATAGGTAATTCTGTTCAGATTAAGTACAATTTTTTCAATACGTTAGGCAGCTAGTTCGAATAGGAATTGAAAAATAATGTGGCCATCTCACGTACAAATATTTGGTTCCGACAATACAACCGAACAAAAATAAATACATTTAACCTAACAGTACAAATAACGATATTGTGTATATTATTCATTTATGAAAAATATGCTTTACTTAGCATTTAAGTTTATTTTAAGTTATATTTTTTATTATCGAATCATTTTTATACTTATTATGGCGTATAAATATTATTTTTTACAAGGGCCTTAGGTTTGTTAAGTGACGATACCTCAGATTCCGATGTATTCCATGAGATATTATTATTAGTTGACGTCAGTCCACGGGCACGGTAGAGAACCGAGCCAAGTTCTAAAATTGAAATTATTTGAGATTAAATTTGCTCTCAGATACGTTGGCATATAGTATTGAATTAAAATTCCACTTAACATAAGATATATTATGTAATCTAGTAAAGCTTTAATATTAGATTCCCATCGTACGGTCGCTTAGATAGTAAATATGTTAAGTAAAATAGCTTAGTCAAGTTACGTATATACCGGAACAAAACTTTATGAACCTACATATAAAAAAATAATCTCGATAACAATAATAAAAGCTTGATTTTAAGTCGATACTCGTTACTATTTCTGAACTTTAAATTACAAAGACGTATTGCGCCAATAAGGTATTCTTAGGTACCCCTTCATTAGGTACCTCTGACCAACATTAAGAGCGTTTATTCCAAAAGTGGTCAACTTCGCAAATATCTGTCAAATATTTCGCCGTTTCCATTGATTTCTCAATATTACTGCATAAAAACAGGACTAACCGTTCTGTAGTGACTGTAGTTGACTGAAACATTAATTGCAAAAATTGCCATCGCAACACGTAATTTTTAGTATTATAGAAATAGAATAATACATTTTAATGTACTTTTACATCACCCTTGGCCGTAAAGTGGGATTTTCTGCCCGCTACGCGGAGAGAAAATCTCACTTCTTGGCCAAGGCAAGATGTAAAACTTTTGACAAACCACGGGCGGTAATTCGTAAAGCCCCAGATCGCATATTTATGGCCTTCGGTTCGGGCCACAGAAACCTGCGATCTGGGACATTTACGAATTCACCACCCTAGGTCTGTAATGTACTATAATCATTTAAAAGCCTTCTCAGCAAGTATAAAATGACACTCTTCATTCAACTACAGAGCGATTATTCCTTTTTTATTTACCTCAAGGAGGGTAATGTTTTTCGTGCTTATCTATCTATGTTTTGTAATTTTCTTTATTTTTCATTGTTGAGGTATCATTAGAATCGCCTCGTCAACCCAAGTGTTGTTAGAGGGTTCAGATGAAAAACAAAATGGCGGCTGGATGGTGGAGCCCCCTGAGGTGGAAAACGAAAAATGTTTGTTGAATTATACAATATGGGTATCAAAATGAAGAGCTTGTCAAGAGGATTGCGAAAAATTTTTTTTTTTATCATGGCGGTCAAAATGGAGAGCATGGCGCCCTTTACTTTCTCACTAAGAGAAAATGCTAATAATAGAAACCGCAACAGATAGACATATGCTGTCAAAGACTTTTCTGCGCAGCTTTTTGAGATCTACAATTCTTTCATACATTGTTTGCATAATAGAGTTCAGATATTATTGAAGACCATTTTTGCTCATATATTTATGAACTCGACTGTACCTATTTGTTGTGAATGGCAAGAAGGGTGATATTTTTCGTAATAATTTCAGCTTATATTTCCGATTTTCGGGTTTTATAGTTTATTAATATTTTACTTGTTCATTCAGTAATATTGAGATTTGGAAACAGCCACATATTTGAAAATTTTGTCAATCAAACGTTGCCAACTTTAGGGTATAACCCTCTTTTTTTTTCTGTGTTAGCACCTTTACTAACTCTGCGTGATACCCACACAGACCGAAGAATCTCATTTTAAATCTGTTGCCTTAACTATACAATAGTTTCACAATTAAAGTATTTTATAATTTTCATGCCCTTCTCGACTTAAAATCGAACTTTTTTTGACACATTTAAATATTTCACAATCCTACCGACTCCACTTTCATGCTTGTGTATACAATTTAATCTTTACTGCCAGTGTAGTGACTCTTCAATAATAATTCAAGAAACTGTCCTTTTTTCATTAACTTGGCCTTCAGTTCATTTCTTCAAAATTGTATACACTTGTCGGAAAGGAGCATGTAGGCGTAGAAGTAAGACTATATAATTCCACCATAATAAGACTTGCCTCGGCGGCATATTGTATGATATAGGACGATGTTACAACCTGATATGTTCACAAACGTAGTCTGAGGTCGACAAACGCACACCGCGAACAGTCGACGTTCTCACCATAGGGTTAAGAATATTATAACGTATGTGTATATTTTGAACAGCGATTAAGTTACAGTAAAGGTTTGGGTATATCTAACCGTATTCTTAAGGGGTTAATGACTAACATAAAAAAAATACTTTTTGTATCGAACATTCCTTAGGTAAGCGTGCATAATCAACCTGATTTAGTTAAGTTATTTATAGTTCTAAATGGCGTCCGTAGTCACCGACATTCCATTCTGGTAGCTGTGTAAAATGTTTTAATATTTACCAAATTATTTTATACCAATGTTTGTACCTTTAGTTTAGTAGGTCCGTTGTTGGTCGGGTGATTCTGCGCGCTTATTACAAACTTGTCTATACTTGTTGTTTCTCGCTCGATCCAAGTCTCCAGTTTCAATAAGCGTGTAGAAACACCGCAAAGGGTATACGTAATACTCAGTAACGTGGCCAAACGACAGACGGCCCTGACGAGTGATTTATATATGTATATGTTGCACCCGGGACCGTTTGTCTAATCATGGTGTATTTTTTTTTTACATTCCATAAGTTAAGTAATTTGTGCTCAAGTACGAAACGTAATTTAAGATTTTTAAAATAATCGAAAGTTATTCCATGACGTTAGGATATTTAGATGTAGGTATTAGTTGCGTCCGTATTTTTTCTATTTCCAAGCCTTGGCCAGGGACTAGACGAGTCGAGGAGTCTGTGTTATGAGATGGAACTGGAGATCCGTCGTTTTGATTGGGTCGCCTGTCTCGTCTACGCTCCCCGGGCGGGCTATATTTAATCGGGCTATCTAGCTCTCTGTCAATTCGTACAATTTACGCCATATATTAAGATGTAAGTGTATAACAGTAGATTATGGAGTGTGGAATGTGTCTTGGTAAGGAGCGCAATCTTATATGGCGAAACGGTTGAAAACGTGCCCAGAGGATTTGATAAGCAATAAAACAATACACACTCTTCTCACAACCGTTTTCGCCTCAGCAGCGCCATCTGAAGGCGCTACTGCAGACTATCCGCCTAGGTGGCTTGACTGGAGTGGCGACCGCAGCGCCCCCAACCTACCCGATTTGGTGTCCACTTTTCGAACTATAAAGATTGCGCTCCTTTACTTCAACCCTCCGTACAGTAGATACTCCTATCCGTCTTCGTATATGTATATCTTAGTATTGGGACAATCGAATGAAATTTGAGTCGAGTAATCGAACGTCACTGGCCAGTATTGTTCAGGTATTGGGTGCACGGGGGAGATCGAATCTCGGTAGTAAACTAAAAGGCTGGCAGTTAAACTCGTTGTGATACCGTTTGCGAATGTTGTGATTTAAAAAAAGTAGGCTTTTGAACTTTTTAAAGAGTATACAGAGCGCGTTGTTCGCACCCGTTATTTAATTTTTAACCTATTTTTTTCACCTAGAAAGGTGAAAGGGTTAAGGGAAAGAAAAAGGTTAAACTTGATTAAAAGCTAAAGCGTATATTGAATAATTAAGTAATACAGGGTGTTAAGCATTTAATATACGAGTAGGAAAGTGGTTGTGATCTAAAGGGTAACGTTCGGAAACTGCTGTGAAACTTAATTTTTATTATGAATTTGAAAATTGGGGTCAATTTTGGGCCAAATATAATAAAGGGACCAGTATGAGCCGGCTTCTTAAATAGTAATTGATAGTTTGAACAAAAGCAAAAAGTGCACTGGTATTCATATTTCCAAAAAACACATAAAAAGTACCTACTCGTGGATTTGTTATCTTTAATACTAGCTTCTGGCCGCGACTTCGCCCGCGTGGAGGTCGGTTATCGCGTTGCCGTGGGAACTAGGCGTTTTTCCGGGATAAAAAGTAGCCTATGTCCTTTCCCGATACCCCAACTAAGTCCATGCCAATTTTCATCTGAATCGGTCTAGCGGTTGAAGCGTGAAGAGGTAACAGGCAGATAGAGTGACACACAGAAAGAGTTACTTTCGCATTTATAATATTAGTATAGATGTATTTCGATAAAAAACGTACATTGATTATTAAATAATAAAAGACAACAGTTCCCACACAGTCGATTGACTTCTTGAAGGCAAAATTTCCCACCGGTTCAGTTTTGATATGCATACTTGGAAAATTACATAAAGTATTACAAGGCGCTAAAGATAATATTAATTATAACAAATCTACGAGTAACCGCCTGCCCTGTCGCGTAGAGCCAATGGTTAATTAAAAAAAACACTCAAGTGTATCAAAATTCAAAACATACGTAACATTGAGTGACTTACGAATAAAGCCTGCTTATCTCAATTCAGTCGAATGTACTCAAAAATAATATAATCAAGTTTCATTCGAGATTATATTTATAATAAAATAATCTACCAACGTCGTACCGTGGCGTTTCTTACCAATTAATACTCTCTATATCTACTAGAACGTGCTAGTTTGGTCTATATGTATATAAAACCTAAACCGACCTGTCAATAAGTGCCAAAAACAACAATGCAGGTTGGCACGCGTATCAGACAGTTATAAATGCTCTCTCTCTTTACTATATCACTATAAGACTAACTATATCTAATCTACTGTAAAGATAAAATTATATATACGTTCTAAACGATAGTATGACGCTGCCTAGTAAAAGTTGAGGTAGTTAAAATGAAAGCTGCAAAAAAACGGATATTAAAGGTTTCAGATTAGGACTGGGTGTAGAGATCTTCTACTATCTAAAGTCCCGCGCCTTCATATTTCAAAACGCTTCAATGTATTTAAAAAGCACCACCAACACTCTCAACACATGTGTGCGTGCTGAAACAGCCATCAATTACGCGTTGAGAGTGTTGGTGGTGCTTTTTAAATAATAATAATAAAATTGAAGCGTTTTGAAATGTGAAGGCGCGGGACTTTAGATAGTAGAAGATCTCTAGGTATAGTTGAAGTTATCAAAAATAAAAAGTTGGTCTTACCATTTAATCCTCAAATAGTGTCAAATTAGTATTTAATATTGAATGTCTATTTACTGCAGAAATAAGAAAATGCGTAACCATATGTAATCATGAAGTCAAATCATACTTCAAATTTAAACGTTTTTTTTCGATATTTTTCATTATTTTAAATAAGTAGGTAAGTACACTGTTTTCGTGATCTGGAGCTTGGTTGTATTTTTTTCAATACGGTTGTATATATTCATGTGTTTTATTGACATTGAATTTGAGATTAATTTATTAAATCAACAAAATGAGATTGTAATTTAATTTAGTTGGATTTTGGTGTTCAGAAAAATCCTGAAGTCTTTTTTGAAGCATTATACGAAAATAATTCAGAAACATATCTACTATTGATTACTTATATCTAATATTGATTTGGATCTATATTAAACTAGGTCTAGGACGAAATCATACACATATATCTGACTTGTATGGTTTGGTTTTTTTGTACAAAAAAGTATTGATTGCATTTGTTTTCAGGCAGTGTCATTTTTTGTATTAAATATATCGTATCTAGACAATGTGCTCTCAGTCTTTTATACTCAACATTTTTTTATATTTTTATATTTTAGTGTACGTAAGTAATAAATTATAACTTTGTACAAGAGTTGTTTGATTTTTCCTGAGTCCTGTCCCTATTATTTATTTATTTATTTAACCAAATACACAAAAGCTTACAGTATACACCAAGTCGCTTACGTGCTATTTTATTTATAAATGTAGCTAGATTAGATTAGTATAAATCACAAATGAATAAATGATTTATGATTTAGTCAACAATATTAGTAATAGAAATATAAAATAAAAACACAGAAATGTATTAGTTTATACAAAAATTTATAAAATACGTGATACTAGACGTTAGTTTACTCGTGTTTTGCAGTAAGTCAGTCACATTCCTTCAAAACACTACAATACTGTTAGAAAATACTTAGAAATTACTTGCCGACCGAATGTACATTTAAAAAGTAATAAATCATAATATTATTATAACTCAAGAGTGATAATGATAAGACTGAAGTATAACGTTCACTTGATATAGTTATTAAGAAATAAATACATATATCATTTTCAACTGACACAGTGGAATTAGTTGTAATTTTTTATATATTATGATAGATGTCGTAAACGTTATATGAAATCTATTTACTGCGATGCGAACTCCTATCTCACTTTTGCGCTGTTGTTTGCTGCGAATGTAGTTTATTTGCGATGCGAGACAAGATTTTAGCTAATTTTTGCAAGTTTTCTGCCAAAGCTTGCTTAATAATAATCTTCTATAGTCTTCACAAATTTTATGCATTTACGTGTTAATAAGGTACACCTAATAGAGTTATTTGTACAATAGAATATATTATTTCTACAACTTAGAATACACGGCGCGCGACGAAGCGCTTAAGGCATTCACTGCCACTTCTGTTTTACGAACTTTCGCCAGGTGCCACATCTGTCATTAAGGGAACATTGCAACGCACATGTCCGTTCAAGGCACTGCGGGAAAGTCAGCAAAACGCACATATGCGTCGGTGGCAGTGAATGCGTTAAGCCGTGGACGCTGCGTCTGTTATTGCTTATACGCGCGCCTTTTGTGCTCTATGATACGGTTGGGGTACGAAACAACTAATGTGGCGCGTGGCAAGGCACTTACGCCGTGGACACAGAACCTATTTTTGCTTAATACGGGCCATATCGTTATTCGTTGTTGCATATAGGTATTCATTTTTGCCAGCTGAATATTTTATTACCTATTTAAGAGGGTTTATCCCAAAACTGGCAACGTCGCACATAGCTGTCAAGTATTTTGCTGTTTCCATTAATTTCTGAATATTACTGAATGAGAACATGATTTATCGCTCTATGGTTGAATAAAACATTAAGCATGGATTGCAACAGTTATCATTGGATCACTTTTTTTTTGTATTATGGAAGTAGTATGTTCTAAAACTTTCCATCGCATTTTCCATGCATTTTAATGTAATCTTATCATTTGAATGCCTAACCAACAAATATAAAACGAGACGCGTCATTCAACCATAGAATGAGAACTTCTTTTTTAATTCAGTAACATTGAGAAATTCATAAAAACAGCGAAACATTTGACTGCTGTATGCGACGTTGCCTATTTTGGGATAAACCGTCTTAAGCCGCAATAATATGGCGAAGTAAGTGGAACTAGGGTCACCGACCTAGCCCGAAGAATTGCGAACCTTAAGTGTCAGTGGGCGGGGCAGATTGCTCGCAGGACTGATGGCCGATGGGGCCGGAAAGTTCTCGAGTGGCGCCCGCGAACCGGGAGACGAGCTGTCGGTAGGCCTCCAACAAGATGGAGTGACGACCTTGTAAAGGTCGCGGGAACAAGGTGGATGCGAGTGGCAACCGGTCGGAGTGCGCCTTGGGGGAGGCATGTCCAGCAGTGGACCTCTTTCGACTGGAACGATGATGATGATGGCAAGGTCTGTTGAATTTCTGGTCAAGCTTCTCACATATTAGCCATTGCACATCGATAACGTCGGGTAATGAATGTGCAAGTATATGATAGATATGAACATCTTGGTGAATTCGTTGCTGAATAAACGATTGATTCGCTCACTCAGCGAAATGTATTTTACATCACCCTTGGCCGTAAAGTGGGATTTTCTGCCCGCTACGCGGAGAGAAAATCTCACTTCTTGGCCAAGGCAAGATGTAAAACTTTTGACAAACCACGGGCGCTAATTCGTAAAGCCCCAGATCGCATATTTATGACCCTCACCTTCGGTTCGGGCCACAGAAACCTGCGATATGGGACATTTACGAATTCACCACCCTAGGTCTGTAATGTACTATTACATGCTATAGCGAGTTTTTGACGCAATGCGATTGTGATGTCAGGAATGATTCAGTATTTACGTAGTCGTATACTTCGAACGCGCTATAATCTTGTATTTTTATTTATGCAAATAATCTCAGAAACGGCTCTAACGATTTGAACGAAATTTGGAATGTAGGGGTTTATCGGGGCGACAAAACGATCTAGCTAAGTAAAGTGCATATGGGTGTGCGTGCGAAGATGTATGTACACTTGTAACTGTGTTTGTACCACTACGCGGGCCAGTGATCCACTCTCCATCTCCGGATGAAACAAATGACGGTAAGGGCGAGTTGGGCGCGAGGTGCGCGCCGGCTAGATTCAGGCGGGTGATTCCGTGGCAATTCTGTATGTAGTGCTATTAAATATACTGTGCCACCTCATGTCACCGTATATCATCGTTATATTATCATCATCAATATCATACAGTCATCAGCAATATGTGAGCGGACAAGAATGATCATCGATGGTCTTTACAATAAGATCGCGTTTAGATATTTATGATCATATGAGTAGGTACTGCCATATACTTGATGGCGATTGTACAATTAGAAAGTCGAGAAATATAGGACCATATTATTATGAAACGTGAGAAAATCCCATAGCAACCGTCTGATGGATACCTAATAACTTGTCTTATGCTGAGTTTTTGGCGGCCCTTCTCAGCAATGCAACAGCCTACTACGACAGCCTATTTACGGCTGGACACAGGCCTCTTCTCATCTCGAGAGGGTTGGGCTATAGTCCCCACGCGGGCCCAATTGGGGACTTCACACACATCCTTGAATTACTTCGCAGATGCGTGCAGGTTTCCTTCTACACACTATGTTTCTATACCTTCTCACTATGTTTTCCTTCACCGAAAACCACAGCTCGTCATAGTTTCTATTCATATCGCTAGCACAATAAATAAGCGAGACTTGATTCGTGCCAGTTCAAGTTGGTTGAATGCCAGCGTGCCAGTATTGAATTCTATAGGCCGTTTGATAGCGAGCCAAATTGATATTAGACCCGTTTCCATATTTGATTAATAGACCAAGTCATAGTTGATCCGTCCGTACAGTGCCAATTGTGTGCCAAGACTTGACACCGACTTCGAAGTTTACCGATGTTATTTATAGCCTTAGAAAAATAACAAAATCATTAGAAATAATTTTAATCCGATTTACGTCAGAGTCAACAAGAGTTGTGTTTAGTTCTTTGTTGTTTGCCTTTTTGTCAGAGCTCTAGGAGTTTCAAAAACAAAACCAAAACATGCCAAGATTCAAAAGTGTATTATAACCTCAACCAGTACATGGAAGCCCGCACTCTGTTGTACTCGGGGAGGCCCTCGCATGCGCCCACCCCCACCACCACCGGGCAGCGGTCGTAGATGTAGTGCATGCAGACTTCTTGGAGATCCTTCGCGGTGACCCGGTCTATCGCGCAGATGCGGTCGTACAGCGCCGGCCGGTGCTGGCAGTTGTACAGCACGTAGCGCCCCAGATCCAAACAAGACCCCAAACAACTCTCGGTCTTGCAAAGCAGCTTCGTCTTCAACTCCCTCCTCGCCCTCTCCACCTCCCCTTCCGTCGCCATCGCGCACATAGCCATCCACATGTCCTGAATCGCGTACGTCATGTCCTCCTGTTGCAAAGACTTGGAGAGAAACTTCACGCCCCACAACCCAGCGTCTTTATACGTCCAGTAGAAACCTTCGTACGCTTCGCAGAACTTACCCATCGAAGCGTAAACCCCGAGTGGATTACCGTGGTCTAGTCCTCCGTACTGCCACTTGTCCCACGCTCCTACCATAGAACATGCTACTTGCATGTAGACTTTGTCTTTGTGACAGAAATCAGGCGCTTCCACGGCTATCGCGCAGTTGCCGTATGGCAAGTTGTCGTTTCTGAATCGAATCTCCGAGCCGGTGTATCTGTAGACGTCCGAGTCGATACACTTCTCGCTGTCGTAGTTGCTGAGGTACGTGTTAGCCAGCGTCTCGAGTTGCTCGTGTGTGATGCCGCCGACGGCGGCCAGCGCCATGCGTTTGGGGTGGAAGTGCCTGCACAGATACCGGCATATCGTGTCCGGGTTGTAATTGTACAGGTTGTAGCTTGGGCCCATGACTGTTTGGGCTAGCGGCGTGCCCTGAAACGCAGTGGCGTGAAGGTAGTCTGATAGAAGGACGTTTATATCGGTGTCGCTGTCACATATCTCTTGGTAGACCACTGGTTTTTGGGCCTCGATGTGCGCTTCCTCGTACAGATTGTTGATGACGCATTCTGACAGCATGTCGATGACGACGGGCACGTCTTGTTGGAGGCACTCGGCGTAATAGGCGCACATGTCTCTCGTGGTGAAACACCGGAACTTGGCACCGGTGCAGTTCATCTGCTGCTCGAGCTGGTGGATGCTCCTGGTCCTGGTGCTCTTGAAGACGATGTGCTCGAAAAAGTGAGTGATGCCGTTCTCGAAGTCGCATTCGTATCTTGACCCTTAAAAGGAATACAAAAATTATATCTAAGATCTAGGAAGAACGTGTGACTAACGTCTTGTTTTCCAGTTTGTATTCCAGGCACGGCAGGCACTAGGATACAATCTGGCTGGGTTACTGAGTTGCTTTTTTCGACTTATTTACTGCCAAAGTTCACATGAATAAATCGGTTTTACCGAGAACGTACCCGCATCAATGAAGATGCCGACGCAAACATTGTTGACGGGCCTCGTCTCCGACGCGATGGTGATTCCGTTGCAGAGCATGGAGACGGTGGTGGGAGGCTGGTTCTTCAGGAACTGGATGAAGGACCCCGGGTACGGGTATCTCCTTACGGCAGTGGCTATGGGACTCCATGGCTTCAGAAGCGAGACGGCTTTGAGCATGATAAAAAAATTAAAATTTTCGTGACACTGACTGTGTCAGATTCTGTAAACAACCCAGCCGAAAAGTCACAGAGTTTTGCGACGTCTCAGATGTAAAGTTACCAGTGTAAAACGTCATGTTTTAGATTTACTAAGGGATCGTACTAATACAACGCGACTATGCGACCATTGGGATGCGCGAATTTTACTCGCGCCGCAACCACGTAATGGTCGCATCGCTTTGTATTAGGACCATCCCTAAAACATACCTAAGTAAGTATTTAGAGCGACTTTTTGTAGCTACGCTGCCGCGCTACTCATATCTCTATCCTTTTTACTGGTAAATTCTTTTTCTGACGAGTAATAGTGCCCCTATGTGGCCAATTTGCCGAATAAATGATTGAATTTTGATGTAAAAGGACGATAGCGATATGAGTAACGCTGCAGCATCGCTACAAAAAGTCGTGGGCGAGGGCCCTAACAAACACACAGAGACAATCTTTTGACGTATAAATTATCTACCTTAGTGTCTGTTGTTTGTAATAAAGGTAATAAAGAACCAACTTGGACTAAATATCCTCTGATTATTTTCTCACTCGAGTAAAACATTTTGCTCGCAATTTAAATTGCTAATGGTGTACTCACCTAAAAGGGTTTTTTCCTTTTATCGTGCTTCTTCTGAAGTGGCATTTCTGAGAAGAATTTATCTGAAGACCATTTTCGATAAGTGATTTAATTACTTATACTTAAAAGATAGTTTTTCTTGACAAGTTTGTTCAAGTAGAAATTTAAAAACCGGCCAAGTGCGTGTCGGGCCACGCGCAAAGTATAGGGTTCCGAAGTTGACGATGTCCAGTACCCTAAGACTTATTAGCATCTAGCTAGCCTGTGGTATGACGTGCCCGCCCGGCGCCCCTGCCGCTCGAGAAAAAGCCTACTTAGCTGTGATAGTTTTCCTTTCAACTACGTTATATATGCCATAACCGTGATTTTTTCTGGCTTTCTTTTTTCGTGATTCTAACAAAAAATAGCACTTTATAGCTTAATATTTCACAAACGCATCACACGCAAACCCACAATATTTTTTCAAAACCTATTCAACGATCAAATTACAGCTTTCTAGAACTAAGCATCTCCGAGCAATAGTGCGGACAGACGGACGGACGGACGGGCGGACGGACGGACGGGCGGACGGACGGACGGACGGACGGACGGACATGGCGAAACTATAAGGGTTCCTTGTGGACTTCGGAACCCTAAAAAGTGAATCCATATTAAGAGGGTTTATCCCGAAAGCTGGCGACGTCGCATATAGCTGTCATATGTTTCGCTGAATTTATTAATTTCTAAATATTACTGAATTAAAAGAGAAGTTATCATTCTATGGTTGAATGACGCGTCTCGTTTTATATTTGTTGGTTAGGCGTTCAAATTATAAGATTACATTAAAATGCATGGAAAATGCGATGGAAAGTTTTCAAAAGATAGTACTTCCATAATCCTAAAAATTTCATGTTCCTATGATAATTGTTGCAATCCATACTTAATGTTTGATTCAACCATAGAGCGATAATTCATGTTTTCATTCAGTAATATTCAGAAATTAATGAAAACAGCGAAATATTTGACAGGTATTTGCGACGTTGCCAACTTTCGGAGTAAACCCTCTTAATATTAGGTCCTTACATATGAAATTGGCGTTTCATATGGCAGAAATGAAAACGATTTTTTTTTATGAAACTATTTTTTTATTTAGTCAAAGTATGTACCATGGCTATCTATGCACTTTTGCCATCTCGAAGGTAGTTCATTGATTCCTTTACTAAAAAAAGTGTGTGAGCGAGAATCAATAAAATCTTTGAAGGCCGTTTGGACAGCCTCGTGAGAATTGAATTTTTTTCCTTGCATGAAGTTGTCCAAATTCCGAAAAAAATGGTAATCAGTTGGAGCAAGGTCCGGGGAGTATGGTGGGTGTCGAAGACATTCCAGTCGCAGCTCCCGTAGTTTTGCGGCCGTCAAACGTGCCGTATGTGGTCGAGCGTTGTCCTGAAGCAGCAGTGGGCTAGATCGATTGACCAGTCTGGGTTGTTTAATGGCTAGCTTTTCCATCATCGTTTGCAATTGTTGACAATACACATCAGCCGTGATTGTTTGCCCAGATCTTAAGAAACTGTAATGGATGACACCGGCACTAGTCCACCAGACACTTACCAGTACCTTTTTCTGAGTCAACTTTCGTTTCGGGCAGAATTTGGCTGGTTCACCTGGGTTCAACCATTGTGAAGAACGTTTCCGGTTGTCGTACAAGATCCATTTTTCATCACAAGTAACGATACGATTCAAAATGCCTTCATTATTGTGCCGGTTGAGAAGTGAAACGCAACACTCGACGCGTGTTTCTTTGTTTGCGTCGCTCAATTCATGCGGTACCCATTTTTCAAGTTTTTTCACTTTTCCAATTTGTTTCAAGTGAATCAAAATGGTTTTATCACTCACACCGAAGCCTGCCGCTAACTCTGACGTGGTTTGCGATGGATCTGCTTCCACAATTGCTTTTAATTCTTCGTTATCAACTTGTGTCTCCGGCCGTCCACGAGGCTTGTTCTGTAGGTCAAAATTTCCAGAACGGAAACGTTGGAACCAATAACGTACCGTATTTTCTTTTGCAGTAGCTTCCCCATACGCATTGTTAATCCTACGAGCCGTTTCTGCAGCACTAGTGCCGAGGTGAAACTCATATTCGTAAATATAGCGATATTTTAAGTTCTCCATATTGTGAACAGAACGATGTGAAAGAAAAACAAATGACGCGATAACAAATAAATTTCGTAATTCGAACACAGAAATACATGGTCTTAAATTTGAAATAAATTTGAATTTGGAATTCCTAGCCGAACGCCACATATTTTGAATCAAAGTTGCCAGTTCGCCAAACGCCAATTTCATATGTAAGGACCTAATATTATAAATGCGAAAGTAACTCTGTCTGTCTGTTTGTCTGTTACCTCTTCACGCTTCAACCGCTGGACCGATTGAGATGACATTTGGCATTGGCATGGAGATAGTCGGGGTCCCGGAAAAACGAATAGTTCCCGCGGGAACGCGATAACCGAATTCCACGCGGGCGAAGTCGCGGGCAGAAGCTAGTTATTTAATAAAACTAATATTCACACATACTCACACAAGCAAGCTAATAAAAATTCGTATAACATCGTTCTTTTAGGGTTCCGAAATCCACAAGGAACCCTTTTAGGGTGAGTTGATTCAGACCGTCCGGTAAAGTCAACGTTAACGTTAAATATTTTACTATGATATTATGACGTTTCTGTATGGAATGACAGCTCGGCGGCCATATTTAACGACCAGGAGTCCGTCAACTTTGCATGAATCAACTCACCCTTAGTTTCGCCATGTCCGTCCGTTCGTCCGTCTGTCCGCACTTTTTCTTGGAGATGCTTAGTTATAGAACGCTGTAATTTGGCATGAATATACATATTAGTTACGCTGACGAAGTGGTACAATAAAATTTTGAAATATTTTTTTTATAGGGTACCTCCCCACTCGTAAAGTGGGGATGTATTTTTTTTTCTTGCGTACCCCATGGTGCGGCATATCGTTGAAGAGGTCTTAAAAAACCCCATTTTTTGATTAACTTTAAAGTGCTATTTTTTGTTAGAGTCACGTGATGACCAATGATTTTTCTCGAGCGGCAGGGGCGTCGGGCGGGTACGCCATATCTCATACCACAGGCCAGCTAGAGGGTAATAAGTCTTAGAAACAGTGGGCATCGTAAACTTCGGAACCCTATACTTTGCGCGTGGCCCGACACGCACTTGGCCGGTTTTTAACATCAATTTTGCTGCTGGATTATAATAATAAGAACTGAAAAAATGTTCGATTGCAAACGGAATAAAGACTTAGAGAAATGTCTTGCGAAACCCGAGCCGAATTATTTGCGTTACATAATGTATTTTTTTCTTGTTATAACAATGAGAGTTTTAATGAATAAATGTAACCGATAGGTACACTCTGTTTCTGACCCAGGTGTCTCGGTAATCCGCCATGCAAATTGAAGTTGAAACCATTTTTTAAAATATGCATTAAAGCGTACATATTCATAAGGTTCAAAATGTGCTCGAGGGCTACAGAAAACAAACGATAGTGAAACCTATGTCTATACAGAAAGAGCTGAAATTTTTGCAAAACTAAATGTGTACTCGGTGGACGATTTTCATTGCCAGTTTGCGGTTTATACTGGATACCTACTTGCACCTACGTTATAATTAACATTTAAAACAATGGTTTCCTTACTTTAAACAATAAAAAAAGAGATGTAAGGTGCATTGGGGTGATTCCGAATTTGGTTATATTCCAAACAACCGAAAATTCTACCAAACGCAATAATATTTTTATATTGGCATCATTTACTTAGGCGCCATATTTATGTTGCTTGCGTCCTCAAGTTGAAATTTGGCGCTAGCGGCATTCGGGCGAGTGCAGTAACAGGTTTTGTGCCAAAGAAGGATTTTGCGCCATATTTACGAAGTCGTAATAAACTTAGATCTAAGTTAAAATCCTACGTCTTAAAGCACAGTTTTTAATGAGGTCGGAATAACCCCAACATACTCGTAGTTCGAAATACATATACCCGAGTGAAAAAAGAATGTGCCTATTTTTTTTACATATTTATATAAAATTTTATTAAATGTACATGAAGCTATATATGTACCCTAAGAGGCCATTATCTTAACTAAATAGCAGTAAAATTAATTTTAAGATAACAATTAGCAATCTTTTACAAATTACTAAAAACTAACGCCATTTATCAACTCACCGAAAATCGTATCGGAATAGCCCCATTGCACCTTATTTAAATATTATTATTATTATTTGGAGCCTCTTTTGTCCCACTGCTGAGCAAAGGCCTCCCCCCATCCCTTCCACTGATCCCGATTGTCAGCAGCTCCCGGCCAGTTCGTCAAAAAGGAGTCCAACTCATCTCGCCATCGTCTTCGCGGTCTGCCTCGTCTCCGTCTGGAGTTGCCGGGCTCCCACACTGTGGTCGCTTTGGCCCACAACTCGCTCGGCATGCGGCAGACATGACCAGCCCAGTCCCACTTCAGTTTGGCCGCCTTCTGAGCCACATCTGTTATTTGAGTGGTGGAGCGTAGGGTGGTGTTCCGGACAACGGTCGACCAATTTCACACCCAAAATTTAAATAATTTAAATTAAAAAAAAAATGTATACATCTATATTTTTTTTTCAGGTAACTCCACTAATTAACTGAATGCATAGGTACCAGAAAAATGAATGTTGTGCAAAAAAACCCAATTGATTAACTAAACATGTCCTACAATTTTTTTTTATAGAATTCACACCAAACATGTGGTTCGTACATCGGATATATGATTAGTAAAACAAAAATACTAACTTGCATCTTACTACGGAATTTCTAAAAGTGCACTATAATATAGTATTGTTATTATTATTTATGGAAGGGGACGACTGCCTGGTTTCAGTCGGGTGATCGGTCCTCCATTCGCAACCATTTCACCCATTTCCCCGGTCTCCCCTGGGATTACGGGTTATCCGCTCCCAGCGCCGTTGCCCCGTTGAACCTTCCTGTAGCCTTGCAAATAATATAGTAAGTTTTCATTTAAAAAAACCCTACCTAAAACTATACGGTTACTAGGTAGGTTAGGTTCGTTAGTTATCTATACCGAACCTTTCTGTGGTGTTACCAAACAAGGAGCTTACCAAACACTCGAAAATGAACACAAATCGAAGGCTATCGAGCTGTGGAAGTCTGTACCTGGACAAAAACACTCGAAAGCTCTAATTAAGGGCTATGCGACAAAACTATCTAGAGAGATACTACGTCTCAAAAGATATAAAACGTGTGCAGTAACCAGAAGCCTGACCGGACACTGCAAACTGAACAAACACCTAGCCCAAATGGGAATGAAGGAAGGCACGACGTGCAGATTCTGCCACGAAGCAGAGGAAACGCCCCTGCATATCCTCTGTGAGTGCGGACCTTTCATGCAAAAGCGTAGTATCCACCTAGGGAGGCATATAATGCACCCAAAAGAGATACAAAATATCACCGCCCAAAGAATCTGGAAATTCCTAGACTCAACGGGTATCACAGGTGAATTATAACAAAACTCAAAAGGGCCGTCACAAAAGATCAGCTATGGTCGAGGTGACACACATATGGCCCTACAAAACCCCCCAATAATAATAATAAATAGTTATCTATATACACTGGGCAAATCGCCCAGGAATAGGGGCCTCCGTACCGGGGATCCGTCGATTTAGCAGCAAATCGAAAATAGCTTTGTGAAAAAAATTAAGTCCCTAACACGGGCCCCCTTGGTACAGTCCTATAAGTATTGTTTCTGAACTGAGTTACCAGACCTTCGGCTGTCTACAGAACCGGAGTTTCGGAACTGGTTCCGTACGAGGCTTTTAAATTACTTGTATGGAACTGGTTCCCTACGAGGCTTTTTTTTTACCTGTATGGAACTGGTTCCGATCGAGCCTTTTGCTGTGCTTTTAGGTAACCGACTGCGATTACTTTATAAAGTAATTTGTAGGTAACTGATTCCGATTACTTTATATGTACCTATACTATTTATACATACATATCTTACTTAGGTCAAAGGTGTGAATGTACGTTAGGTTTGTTAGTCATCTATATACGCCCGAAGGGCAAACTACCTAGAAATAGGGGCCCCGCGTAGCGGGGACCCGTCGACCCAGTCACATTCCTAAGTCTTTGCATATTCACGGACTGAGTGGACCCTTACCGGTAAACTAGTAGTCGACATTCGGGGAAAATAGACATTCAGGGAATAGACATTCAAGGTAATGGACTTTCAGGGAACAGACATTCGGGGAGTAGACGGTTGAGGAATGGACAATAAGTGAATTAGACCACGTGGACCGCTCCGTTTTTTTTAATACTTGATAGTTAATAGTTAATAGTTCCGTACACGGCTGATGAAATATAATAATTACTTGGTCGGAACCAGTTCCATACAGGTAAAAAAAAGCCTCGTAGGGAACCAGTTCCATACAAGTAATTTAAAAGCCTCGTACGGAACCAGTTCCGAAACTCCGGTTCTGTAGACGGCCGAAGCGACTAATACCAGTTAGTGTCCCAGTGTTTAGTGCATGTTAAGTTAGCACTTGATTTTTTTTTGTGTACTTAATTATAGAAAGATGACTGATTAAATTGGGTTTTACTTAGAATAAACGATGTTCCTAAAAGTAAATTAGGTGATGGTTTTCCTTAAAAAGTTTTAATATGTTTGTTGAACTATAAATATAATTTTGATCTAAGTTCAGTTCTGCAAAAAACATTAAACAGTATATTTTAATTATTTAGTGTGCAAGTCAGTATTTTTGGTTTAACTTTGAAATATTTTGTTCGAAAAAAGGGAATATACAGATATTGATTTAATTTAAATACATGCCTAAAAAAATTGTGCTATGTATCGGTATATACAAGGTCTAAGACATAATACTGACGATACTGACTTTTAGAACGCAATTTGTCAATCATGCCTGTCACTTTAGACAAGTTTTCAAAATAGCTACGAAATCCATTACAATGTTTGTTAGAAACCTGTTTAAACGTGCGCTGGTCGGCGCCCGCCGGCCGGGCGTGCGGCGCAGCTCGTGCGCCTGCCCCGATCCCGCGAGCTACCCGACCGACGCGCCCGTCCAGGTCACCGTCCTGGAGAACGGCATCCAGGTCGCCACGCAGGAGACCTTCTCTCCCCTCGCCTCCATATCGCTCTTCATCGACGCCGGCCCTCGTTACGAGACCGCCCACTCCAACGGCATCGCGCACTTCATAGAACATCTCGCCTACAAAGGCCTCTGTGGCATGAACCGATGCTGCTTTGAAGAATGCGCCCTCTACGCAGGCATAAGATTCACAGCGAAAACTACCCAGGAATACCAGTATTTCCAAGCCAACTGCCCCGTAGAAGTCACACCGAAGGCCGTGGAACTCCTTTGCAGAATAATCACAGGTCTAAATCCTACCGATCAGGAGATTAAAGACGCGTGCTACAATTTACAATTGGAGCTGAACGACGCCGATAGAGATCCCAAAGCGTTAGTCTTCGAGAACTTACTCAAGACCGCATTTCAGGGCACGTCATTGGGGCAACCGGTGATCGGTCCGTCATCAAACTACGCCAGCTTTACAGGGGATTTTGTGAAGACGTACATCGCACAGCACTACCAGCCGTGGCGGCTGACTTTCGCCACGTCGGGTTACGTCAAGCACGAGGTCATAGTCAGTACTGTGTGCAGTTTTATAGGATGCGTGATGCCCATGACCTGTACACCGGATTACGGCGCGCGCAGGTACACGGGCTCGTCGATGATTTACCGGGACGACTCACAACCGTTCGCGCACGTGTGCATAGCAGTCGAAGTGGGCGGGTACTGCAGTGGAGATTATCTCACGTTGCTAGTCTTGAAGCATCTAGTGGGATCGTGGAACAAGTCCCAAGCGATACCCAACTACGGTGGCAACTGGCCGCAGTTAGCGAAGCGCTGCACTGACACGCAGCTCTGCGATAGCTACGAGAGCTTCTACTTGGCTTACCGGGACGTCGGTTTATGGGGCATTTACTTCGTTTCTGAGCGCGAACAAGTGGAGGACATGGTGGAGAACGTACAGAACATTTGGATGCACGCGTGCACCACAACGGTGTACCCGGACGTGCATCGCGCTTCAAGGACAGCTATACTCGAGGCCAGTTGGAAAAGGAACGGGTCTATCAACGCTAGCCGGACTATTGGTGAAGAACTGTTGTACAGGGGAAAGTATAGGTCTTTGAAGAGTTTTTGTGACCTGGTGGGCGGTACGAAAACCAATACGTTGGTTGACATGGCCGAGCCATATCTGTACGACCGGTGCCCTGTGGTCGCAGCCGTCGGGCCCACAGAGGCAATTCCAGAATACACCAGGATGCGAGCGGGTATGTATTGGTTGAGATTATAGGTGCTGCCTCAAACTTGACTTACCTATTTGTTGAGTCGAGTAGGTAATAGTAGATTCCTGTTGCGTCCGAAAAAGGTTTTTTTTATTGATATATATCTGAAATATATGTTTTGAAAATATCGCCTTTATTTTTGAATTCGCAGATGAAAATCCGATTTGATTTCTCATAACGGAACCTTGCACCGTAGTTGGTCAAAGCACACGAAAAAAAAACCGCCTGCAAACTCGGTTACCTTGATACCAACTTTGCAGGCTGTCGGAGTGCCGGAGTTTAAAAGCTGTTATTTTTTTCGGCGACAGTTTCCAAACATGGGTACAACGGGCGTAAGTCAAGTACCTATCATTGTAGTCTTTGAAATTGATACACTTGCTAGCAAATCTCGAGGAGTTCCCTCATTTCTTCATGGATCCCATCATCAGAACAGAGCCAAATTAAAGGTACGCCTTTCGATTAGAATCATCGAAATTGGTTCACAATTTTGACGGAGTAATCGAGGAACATACAAAAAACCCAGACGAGTTGAGAAACTCCTCCTTTTTTGTAGTCGGTTAAAACAGCCCCCCCCCCCCCCACGGCTTGCTTCTCAGACCGGTCGGTCCCACGCATCCACCGGACCTTCACGAGGGTCATTTCGATGAAGAGATTGGAAGTTTTGGTATGAAATCCACCACCATATTGGAACGTATTTTCTAATGTCAGTTTGCTCCATATATTTTGACATTCTGTTAGGCACTGTTCGTCCATATGTTATGTCAATGTCAATGTTCTCCACGTAAGAAGACGCGGGCAAAAGCAGTAGCTTTTTAGTATGCTACATAGAGATTGTATCGAGTGGTAGCGACGGGCCGTGTAATAATCAACTGGCTTCGACAGAGGATTGATCGTGGAACGCGGAAGTCCACAGGACTCAGTAGGACAGCAGTAGGTTAGACAAGGGCATAGACGTAACTAATATAGACCCCGGTCTAACGTACACGTAATATGTCCCCACTTCCACGGTGTCCAATCCAAAGTTCTGTCACCGAGCGTGCGTGACAATAAGCGTTTTAAAAAAAGTTTTTTCGAAACTGTTTCTCAGTATCTAAAAACTCGTCTCGTTGTTGGAAAAATGTGACCCAGCTTTAGTGTCACGATACAAGTTTAACTTTGGATTGGACACCAATGAAGTGGGGAATCATGACATGTATCTACGTTAGGCCGGGTCCATACGAAGTATTATTTATGTCTATGGACAAGGGGCTATATTCGAAGTCTTAGTGATCTCGCTGTTCCCCATAGGATCGCTCACGCGTCGCGTGAACTTTAAGCAGCTAGATTTAAAGTTCAACTGGGGGCTACCCAATTAAACTGAGTACTTCGTCGGGTTTTTACGGAACAAAAAGAAGCCTGTGTCCTTATTTATGCGGGACTCGAACTATGTCTATACAAAGTTTCATGTAAATCGGTGTAGCAGTTGAGGCATGAGGAGGTATCTGACAGATAGAGCTACAGAAATACACTCAACATCAATGAAACTTTGTATGGGAAATCCTATATATACAAAGTGATCCTTTTTCATTACTAATTGAGTGTAGTATTAGGACTATTAACATACTTAATGTTTCATATTATTATGGAGGATAAACCAATTTGTATTAACAAAAACAAATCCGTACGCGCAATGTAGGGTTCCAAATAGTTGTAGGGCACAACCAAATTTCAGTTTTCTTGACTTAGTTTTCTAGGACTTAGCATGTTCCAGACGGACGGACGGACGGACGGACACATACACATACATAGCGAAACCATAAGGGTTTTATGTGTACTTCGGATTGTAAACCCTAAAATTCTCTTCACGGATTTCTTGCGCTGCGCTACTGTCCCGCAGCGTTCCTGCAGCGTCGCCGCCGCGATTTGTCAACGTCGTTACTGCTGATTAGCTATCAATCGCCGATCAGATGAACACAATTACCGCAATCGATGGCACTATTTACTAACGAGACTGCGGGGCCTGCGGGAAGTATCCAAACAGTGAAACTGAATAATTGAATAGTTTAATCATGTCGGAAAGTCCACGAAGTTTAGTGGATTCAAGTGGATGTACGTTGAAAGAAACCCATCCATACTAGAAGGCTCAAAGTCACTCAGAGGGCAATGGAGAGGGCTATGCTCGGGGTTTCTCTGCGTGATAGAATCTGAAATGAGGAATATCCGCGGTAGAACTAGGGGTCACCGACATAGCCCGTAGAATTGCGAGCTTTAAGTAGCAGTGGGCGGGCACATTGCTCGCAGGACTGATGGCCGATGGTGCCGGAAAGTTCTCGAGTGGCGTCCGCCAACCGGGAGACGAGCTGTCGGTAGGCCTCCAACAAGATGGAGCGACGACCTCGTGAAGGTCGCGGGAAACCGGTGGAAGCAAGTAGCACAGGACCGGTCTGAGTGGCGTGCCTTGGGAGAGGCCTATGTCCAGCAGTGGACGTCCTTCGGCTGAAATGATGAATCCATACTAGTCCATATACCAATATTTTAAATGCGAAAGTAGCTCCGTCTGTATGTCTGTTACATCTTCATGCTACAACCGCTGGACTGATTTGGACGAAATTTGGAATAGGATTAATTTTATTATGGAAAAACGGCAACGCGACCGATTTCCACGGGGGCGAGGTCCGGGCAGAAGCTAGTACAAATAAATGTGATGGATGAGAGATACGAGTCCAAATCAAACAGACCACCACCGCCACAATAGCCTATTTACGTCCCACTGCTGAGCTCATGCCTCCTGTCATGCGAAAGCGTGTTTATTTGATTCAACATTTTTTTTTAGCCCCTTTTATTTACAATCTGTCACATGATGGACATTTAGCAATTTGTTTGTGATATTATTGGTATAATCGGCTAGAGTCCAGTGAAAAGAGCCGTTTTTGATATTTCCAGTATTAGATCTGGGTTTGAGGTATTCTTTTCTTAAGTCTGCGGGTTGTCCGTATTGGATTCATTAGACTGCTTGCGTTGGGATGTGCTGTTATTCGCTCCTTATGCCTTTTTGTTGTCTCGTATAGGTATTTCCTTGATTCAATTATAATATTTTTGATTGTTGAATACAATTAAAATACTGCAGGGTAACCAATACAGAGCCGCATGACATTTTTTTTAATGATCATTGTTTTTATATCATTATATCGAATTTGTGAAGTATAATAAATAATTAGTTCAATATTTGTATGAAGTGTATTTTGTAACTGGAATGTTTGTGACATTATTTGATTAAATTTCAAGACCTATCTATCCTGACACGCATATTTGCATGCCATACTATACTGGTGTTGAATACTGTATTATGATTTATTATTGTAATCCTATGTAAGTATTCTAGGAAATAACCATTTGTTATTCTGGCTTGGTGGTCAAATGAGCCCACAGACACTCATCCCGCGGGCTTAATTGCCCACTTTGTTTTTTTTTTCGTAGATGACTCGACCCTCACTTATCGGATAACTCGGCCCGCGGGTTCACTTGACTACTCTTTTACCGGTAAGGGTCCACTCAGCCCGTGGGTCTAGTCAACTACTATTTTACCGGTAAGTGTCTACTCAGTCCGTTAGGTCAAAGGTGTGAATGTAGGTTAGGTTCGTTAGTTATCTATATACGCCCGAAGGGCAAACTACCTAGAAATAGGGGCCCCGCGTAGCGGGGACTCGTCGACCCAGTCACATTCCTAAGTCTTTGCATATTCACGGACTGAGTGGACCCTTACCGGTAAACTAGTAGTCGACTGAGCCCGTGGGCTGAGTTGATCCTAAGCGGTAATTTAGGGGTTGAACGGGCCCGCGGGCTCAGTTAACACAGGTGGGTCAAGTCACCCATACACAAATTTATACGGTCAACTCAGCCCGTGGGCTGAGTGTGGTCTGTGGGCTCATTTGACCACCAAGGGGTTATTCTTATTCTTTGTTTTCCTTTCTTCACGTCAAAACGACGGACCGGCCATCGTAGCACGAAATTTTAGATAGGTACTTAGACGTAATGTCCTTTGATATAGTTAAAACTGGACATACAATACACATTGTCCTGTGACTTCTACGGACATATTATTATTGTCATAATAGTATTATAATTGATGCCATAACAGTTCGAGTGTCATTCACTGGAGCATTAACCATGACTGCAGTGGCGGTGACTTATATTATTTTCTAATCACCGTTCGATTTGTTTTTGTATCGCAGACTCACAACAAGACGTCCCCATGGCGGTTTCCATTACCGGAGTACTTTGTAGATTAGACGAACTTTGCCAATTTCCGAATTTCCAGTTTCAAGAAAACTGCCGTTTTACCGAAATTGCCGTAATGGATTGGTATTGATGCGAGTTCCGGGATCCATACTGATATTATAAATGCGAAAGTAATTCTGTCTGTTACCTCTTCACGCTTAAGCCGCGATTTACATGAAATTTGGAATGGAGTACTTTTTGTTCACGAAAAATGCGTAGTTTCCGCGGAAACGTGATAACCGCCACGCGGGCGAAATCGCGGGCAGAAGCTAGAGGCATCCTTCCTATTCTTTATTTTGTCGTGTTGGGGACCCCTGCATTATTACATTTTGTTCATGATCAAATTATACCAAAGTATACCTTTTAGACACCTTTATTCTTGACGTCCAAAGGCATAATCAGCCAAACGTCTACAATACGGATGACGACAGGGTGAAGAAACCGAAATTCTAATTAGTCCGTCAGTTAGGTAATAAAAAAATATTAGACACGTATTTTTTGCTTTATCAAATTAACAAAGAATGACTAAGTTAAAACGCATTAAAGTTGGAGAGTGGGGGCTAACTACGTCACCGTTAGGTATAAATCGTACCTAACCGTAACGTCACGCGACATTTCAACTCAATATATCTCCGTATAAGTTTGATTACGTGAAAAAAGAAAAAAATACGTGTCCAATACTTTTCAATAATCTTCCTGATAGACTAAGGAAAAAAAAGTTGTCGTCTCCCCTATAGGGGTGTCGATGTTTATCAATATCAGCATTTATGTACTCACCATTATTGTTTTTTTCAAGTTCTAATCCGCACTAATTATACTTACTCCTTCACGGCTACTACCATTAATAGTACATTACAGACCTAGGGTGGTGAATTCGTAAATGTCCCAGATCGCAGGTTTCTGTGGTGGCTGTGGTTTGTCAAAAGTTTTACGTCTTGCCTTGGCCAAGAAGTGAGATTTTCTCTCCGCGTAGCGGACAGAAAATCCCACTTTATGGCCAAGGGTGATGTTAATTTCATTATTCATTTCATAGGGTAAGTGCAGTTCTAATAACAATTAAAAGGGTTTCTCAATAAAAACTCCGCATATGTGTTTAGTATACAGGAAATGTGTTTATTTTTAAACAGTGTCATTTTATAAAAAAGTTATAAGAAAGTTTGTTCGGCTCATTGCTACGTGTAATAATGAATACAGAATAAACGTATGTATAATGTGAGTGGCGGAATAACAATGAGCCTTACAAACGCGCAAGCGCACCCAAACGATTGAACATGTATAGAAAAATATTGGCTATTGAACGTAATAAATGATAGTTCGTAAACACACTGGCTCGAATGATCAGTGAGAGACCAACAGTTTCACTCAGGGTCATTTCATCCACATTCCCGTTTCGTCCACATTCTCATTTCGTCCACTTTCCCATCTCGTTTACATTCCCATATCGTCTACATTCCCATATCGTCCACATTCCTATCTCGTCCACATTTGGAATGTGGACAAAGTGAACCTGAGCGAACAGTTTCATGTCTTTCGATTTTTCCAAATAAATACATCTGCGAAAATACCCCGTCTGAGGGTTTGAGCCCTAGGGTTGTAAAAAGGTATGTCGAGTGCGCTCGCGTCCAAAAGAACCAACCACTAAAACCAGTCGAATGAAACGCTTAGACACACTATATGATAAAGATTCAAAAATTGTTCAGTCGTAATTTCTAAGAAATAGTTTTTTTTCCACAATATATTATATAATAATAATATATTTATTTATCAATATATAATTCACAGCTCAATTTCGAGGGGTCTCGTACATCGCGAAAGGTTATTGTCGTTTTGACAAATATAATAATTATGTGGCGGTTCAATACGTTGGTTTATGTCTTTTGCGTGGAAATGTGAAAAGGCTCACAAAATCCTTATTTTCTTTATTAAAATGAAAGCTTCTCTGATAATTTTATCTTCTGTTTTAAATAATTAAAGTGTGACACAAAATGGAAATTGGTTACATGTAATCAAAATGTGTATTTACAAGTTTGGGATCTTTATTTTGTAATCAAATTCCAGAAATAACAAGAGGCGTAGACCAACGTAGCGGGCATTTTAACTATCAATATTGAAGTGTTCAAATTTTCATGGACATATTTTAATAGTACATTACAGACCTAGGGTGGTGAATTCGTAAATGTCATAGAAAATGACACAGAAATCGCAGGTTTCTGTGTCCCGAACCGAAGGTGAGGGCCATAAATATGCGATCTGGGACATTTACGAATTCACCACCCTAGGTCTGTAATGTACTATAACGTGTTTCAGAAAAGTACTTACTGTAAAGACCGTAGCATAGTATTTCCATTGCAAAAAAACAGTTTGTCTCATTCAAACACTTTCTGTATTTTTTTTTATATGTATATGAGTTATTTATTGAGATATAAAATGTTAACAGACATTCTTAACACCTCACAGACTACTGCAAAGGCGTTTACTTAGTTATATGTATGGTGTGTACGTTTTGCGATAGAAACATCATGCGACGAGCTTTGGTTGTCTGTATAGTTAGTTACATTTAGTAGAGTGATGTCACTTTAATAATGTACTATTTTCATTCATGTTGTTTTTGCGTGAACTTTTTAAACTTATCAATTATTTTACATTGATATTTGAATGTAAAATAAACTTAACACGAGTACGAGATTAAGTTAAAACTATACAAACGAGTTAATTAGAAAAAAGAAGGACATTATAGGACAAGTTTGGCACAGTGTCAATAATATATCGAGTCTAACTCTAGTTACAAACGTATTAATCGTTTCAATCTAAAACGAAATATAGAAATTTCCAATAAATTCAAAAACTTGCTGATTCTACCCAAAATACTCCAATCATACTTAGTTACTTAAAAAACACTGCTTAGTTACATATAAAGTTGAAAAAAATACTCAACAAATTAAAACGATCAATACGTTCAACATGTACACTATTGCACAAGTAAAGACGGTGTGAGACACAATATTACACACAACAATATAATGTTTCTACCAAATATCTAATATATATCAAGCGAAGAAAGTGTCAACATCACCAACCAATGAGCTATACACCAAAAAACCCCTATAGAAAACTCATAAGTATTCTTTAATCCCACCGTTCAAGTTTAACTCCATTTTTAACTTTGTTTTAAATTTATTTGCTACCTACTCTTATATCGAACCATTCGTTTCTTACCCATAGCTTTTTATTAAAAAAAAAAAACAATTGGTTATTCCAAATTTATTTAATTTTATTTTCAGTTACCTACAACCCTAGCAAGTTTGACAAGGGCGGGCATCTACTGACGTTAGAAGTGTTAGAACTCAGAACTGTCAGAACTCAGATACAAATGTACCAACCGATGTCGAACTTGCAAGGTAAGGTAATTTTTTTAACTATCTACTCTGTAGGTACTTCCCACCTCGACCAAAAAAACATATGGAAGACCTATTGTATCAAAACATAGGAGCAAAGAGGGCGTGATATGTTGACCCAGAAGTCGAAGCAGTGAGAGCGTGGAACAACTGCGTATAGATGCAAAACTATATACTTAGGTGGCGCACTCCGAAGTCGAATTGTGTGGTAGGTAAGTACAACACGGCCAGGGCTGTGCAAGAACAGTTTAAAAGTAGGGTTTGCTAAATAAGACATGGCAATGAAAAATCGTGTTAAAAGAGCAGTGATAAATATCGAGTAGGCATAATGCATTATTTTACATAAAAGTTTACTTTTCAAATATTGGTGGATCAAATTAACAGACTATAAAAATATTTACAATATTAGAATAAGCTGCAGTGAGTGTTAAATTAAGCGTAAAACATTTTTTTTAATTAAAGAAAACACTTCTTGATAATTGTTGACATAGATGAAGATGGGGATTGACGAGTTTGATAATTGAACCAGCATTGTTGTTTAAAAACGTTACAAAATTCATTAATTTTTACATTTTAGGCTGAAGATATCAAGTGTGAAGTCGATTTTTTCAATTACTTGATTTCGCGTCGTATTTTTTGTCAGTAAGACCGTCTCCAACCTGTTTGCGTAAGTCTATACTCTGTCTGACAGAAGAAAATAAAACCTCAAAGCGCTAGATGTAGATTTTCCGAGATTTCAACATTGCATCCCCTGATTTTTCTTCAATATCATTATAATTTATTTGTTCATCCCTATCTATACGAGTTGATTCCATCTGAAAGTGTGCGCACAGAAGAGAAACACATCATGCATCTACAACACTGATTATATACCTATATCCACCTACTATGTTATGTTCATACATTGGTTATATAAAGCTTGATTAAATAAATTTTTCAAATGGAGAAGGTGAAAATGTTCAAACGGAGAAGTTTTTTGATAGTGACTTGATTGCGCCAATTAACGTGTTTTCTTTCAAGTTTTTTTCAAGCATGGTTGGCGTTTGTAAATATATTTAAAAAAAAATGTGTGTCAACCCTAAGTAGCCAATTATGCTAAACGTTAAACTTCTCCATAACAGCATGCTCAGCTTCTACAACTTTAACTAAAGTTCACCAAAACAAATTGACTTGCAAAAACAATGATAACTTCAATTCTCTGCAGTGTTGGCATTGCAGTTCTGCTTGCGATTTATTTTTAATGCGACTTGAGCAGCGAATACACATGCCTATAGCCTGGTACGAGAGTAGCGTCCAACATACCAGTAACAGGCATGTGTGTACTCGACCTAAATGCGTATAATAAATCACATAATGCCATGAACATGCTGTGTGTGTTTCTTGTAATGGCGTGTAAACAGCTGTAAAATTCGTGAAAAACTATTAACTAATAAGATAGAGCTCGAATTCTGAATAATTTTCTAATACCTACCGAATTAGGCCGGCCACATGCAGTTCGGAATAATCGAACGAGAATTTTTAAGGAGGATATTGAATTACGAATCCGGATCGGAATTCCGAGTGTGTGTGGCCGACCTAAGAAAGAACCTGGATAAATAATATTTTCCATTTAATGTTATTTATCATACGCAACGTTTGTCATAATGTGTAGGTATGTATTAAAACGGTCGATACACAAATTCAACAATAAATACACTTATAGTGTTTATAAGAATTAATGTAACAAATATAACGTTTATTACCCTAAGAATTCACTTTTTATTACAATATGTTCGGTTGGTTGGCTATGATTATTTTCGGGTAAATAAAACTGTTCTTTCTTATTTATTCCCCATGAATACCGTGAAAGGTAAAGTCAGCAGAAAAAGTTATTCCTAGAATTAAAACACGACACAACTTAGAAGGCGCGCGACGAAGCACTTAAACCGATGAAGTAGAGTCTATTATTGCTTAATCCGCGCGCCTTACAAGTTTTGTAAACCTGTAAGAGTATAGGTCGTTTTGAGCACTTCAGTTGCTCCGTAAATTCTTCTGCTGACTGTATAACTAAAAAGTCATCAATATTAGCCGGTACTTTTAGAGGTAGGTACTCACGTAACCACAAATTGCGTAACTTTAAAATTTGGTTAAATTCAGCTATTTGCTATTTGTTTCAATGGAAAGGCAGCCTCAGCATTGCAATGTACAGTCAGCAGCAGAAGTAGATAAGCTGTCCAGGTGTTCAAAATGACCTACACACGCCCTTAACGTCTTAAGAATAAGGTCGTGTGTAGGTCATTTTGAACACCTGGACAGCTTATCTACTTCTGCTGCTGACTGTACCAATAATCAGGATATGACGTGGCAACTGACGCAAAAATATGCAAGTCGACTTTAATCATAGATGTAAGGGACGCGAGAAAGTTTTCCCATAACATCTTATTGCCAAACTGTGGGGTACTTTTACGAAACTTCCCGAGTCTCAAACTTTCATGCCATATATGAGATGTCTCCGGCAAATGTTTGAGAACATGGATATTTGAACGTTAATTAGTTTTAACATTGAGCAACAAGAATTGCGAGCCTTAAGTGGCGGTGGGCGGTGCACATTGCTCGCAGGACTGATGGCCGATGGGGCCGGAAAGTTCTCGAGTGGCGTCTGCGAACTGGGAGACGAGCTGTCGGTAGGCCTCCAATAAGACGGAGCGACGACCTCGTGAAGGTCGCGGAAAACCGGTGGAAGCAAGTAGCACAAGACAGGTCTGAGTGGCGTGCCTTGGAGGAGGCCTATGTCCAGCAGTGGACGTCTTTCGGCTGAAATGATGATGATGATGGTGATAGTTTTAACATGTTTTGAACAGTTGAACCTACATAAGTTACGATCTTAAAAATGTTCCTAATTGCAGTTGATGCAGGTGATATCAAAGCAATCCGTACCTATATACTTCCTGATAGCCACAATTGTTAGTTATCTGAGACATTTTCTGACAGGTAAGTTATGCGTTGTACCGTTAGGTAACAGAGTCAATTACCTGTCGTCTATACGAATTCGCATTTCATCCACGTAAGTATGTATTACCTAATTAAGTAATTATAAAAACGGTGCCCCACAATTTTCCATGTTAATAATAAACTGAAATAAATGGATTTCCTTTCAATGAACTTTTCTACTAGGTACTCGTTATGTAGTAAAAGTAACGTCACAAAATTGCAGTCCTGTGGCCCCTACTTTAATTTTGGCGACGTTTCTAAGGGATTGTCCTATAGCAACGCGACTACGCGACTATAGCAAGTCCGCGCGAAACGCACCTACGCGATCGGCGTGGTTGCTGATCGCGTAGTCGCGTTTGAAGACGATCCCTTATAAAGTATAGAAGTTTGTGGCTACGTGAATATACTATATATATGTGATGTGTTGTGTATTTAGATGGCGTCTGTGTAGAAAGCGTTGCTGGTACAATTTCCGTTGTCTGTCGGGGAGTCCGGATGCTCTTCGGGCTCAACGCCGTTTGTCCGCATGTCGTCGCGTACCTGATGACAAATGTCATTGTCACTGTCAAAATGTCACACGATGCCGAAAATACACATGCCTGTAGGCATAGTATAGGCCGGCCAGGCTTTTGTTAGCACTTGTATTCGGATGTGGCTTATTAAAGCATTGATGTCCGACTTTAAGAGTGAAATGGCTGGCCAAATACGGGGTAGATTCCGGCTTGAATGAAAATTTTTCGTAGATGGCATGGTTTTGTTTGTGGTAGGACCTGGTGCTGGGTCGTCAGGGATGGTACCACCGTCTTTCCCCGCTAACCTGCCGCCAAATAGCAGTGCTCGCATTGTTGTGTTCCGGTAGGGGATTAAGGCAGCCGGTGAAATTTCAGGCACAGAGGCATTCCATCTTAGGCCTCAGGGTAGGCAACGCATTCGAGATCTTATGGTTTCTTAATGGGGGATCAGGATTTCGGTGTTCATTGGCAGTAGTGACCACTTACCGTCACGTGGGCTGGCATGGCAACCCTCGGATGTCATGCGCCCTTACCTTTTCGACTTGGCGCATGACGCGCAGCATGTTCAGTCCGGCCAGGTTCTTGAGCTCCTGCACGCTCCACTGCCCGCTGCGCAGGAGTTCCGCGAACAGCTCCGGGTACTTAGACACGTCCTCAAGCCCGCGGGCCACTCTGTCAGCGAAACACAATAGTACATTATTGCAGAGGCCGCCAAATAGCGCATTGCCGGACGAGTCAGTTAAACACGAGCCCGGCAATCTGTGAGGAAACACAACAATAAAATCATCGTCATTGTCATCGTCGTCGTCGTCGTCACCACCACCACCACCACAAAACACGCCAATAATGTTTTTGCTGGCCTAAGCAGGCAATTAAGTGCCTCACGTCTTCTTTTTTTTTTAAAGGAAAATTAACATTTCCGAGTTTGTTTGAGAAAAAGATATATTCAGTTAAATAGCGGTCCAGCGGTTGAAGCGTAAAGACGTAGGTAGGTAAGAGGTAGAGGTGGATGTATCCATATTAATATTATAAATGCGAAAGTAGTCTGTCTGTCTGTTACCTTTTCACGCTTCAACCGCTGGACCGATTGAGATGAAATTTGGCATGGAGATAATTGGGGTCCCGGGAAAGGACATAGGCTACTTTTATCCCGGAAAAACGCATAGTTCCCGCGGGAACGCGATAACCGAATTCCACGTTCTAGTTCTAGTTTTTTCTCTATATAAGTATTTATATCGTTGTCTAGCACCCGTAGTACAAGCTTTGCTTAGTCTGGGGCTAGGTCAATTTGTGTGAAATGTCCCAAGATTTATTTATTTATTAATTTTATTTATTTATCAAAAAATCAATAGCTGTTATTTCTACGCGGGCGAAATGCAGATTGGGGATTGGAAAATCACTTTGCGGATGCATGCAGGTTTCCTCACGAAGATTTACTTTGAAGATTTTTTCCGGAAAGCTCAGTGGTTGGTAACATGTTGATTACCTATATGGCACGCGCACTTCTACATAAGATGTGCGAGTCGTATTTGATAAATCGTAATAAATTTAATCATGTCCTTTCTGTATTCGTTTGATTAAGTCAATTATACTGTTAATTCTCCCGCCATGAATACCTTTTTATAAATACAATTCTGACCGAAACATCTCTGCCACTCACGTCACCGGATAACTTGAATAATTTCACATTTATATTCGTACAACCAAATCCACGCCCGAATTTCACAAATTCATCCAAATCGCTCACGAAAAGGTGTGATTCTATTTCGACCAACTATCGTTTGGTCGGATTGCTAACAGAATGAACCCCCATCAGGTTGATGGGGTCCTCGCGCTGCTATTCGTCGGGGGATGTTTTTCGGGATTCCTTATAGATCGTAGCAATCTTGTGTACATGTAACTGCTAACCTTTGGGCCGTTTGCTCGACATTCTGACAATGGAATTTAAGCTTTAGTTTTTCGTTAACAAGTTTGTCAATATAGCTTCGATAAAAGTCTACTGGAGTCTTTGTTAGTTTAATTTGTGGTTTTGGTAAAGATAATTGAATAGAAAATGTACGGCTATCTAAGTATGAGTTGAATTGTGTATCTATAGTAATAAATAATACGTCTGGAACTTGAAAATTAAAACAAACGATCGAGTTGAGGGGACTATACGTATTAATGATAACCGACACAAAAAACGATTTTTAGAAAAATTGTCTGTATATAATATGTTTATAACACTGTTCAACTTATAGGCTACTGTTTATCCCGGAAAAACGCATAGTTCCCGCGGGAACGCTATTACCGAATTCCATGCGGACGAAGTCGCGGGCAGAAGCTAGTACTAAATAATAGGCTAAGCCTGCGGCTCTACTTGCCTGGAACGTAAGAAGAAAATGAAAAACAACTCTAGCAAGCGCTTTGTCAATTCAAAACCTCTTTACGCTTCAACCGCTGGATGGACCGATTTAGAGGTAGTTGGAGACTCGGGAAATGGGAAAAGGCTACTTTTTATCCCGGAAAAACGTATAGCTCCCGCGGGAAGGCGCGATAGCCGTATTACATGCCGACGAAGTCGCGGGCAGAAGCTAGTATTTCATATTTCTAGCCCTGATTTTCACAGAAAAAAAATCAAGTACTCTCTCAAAATAAACTCAAGTGTCGTACCGTTCCTTGAATGTTCACGGCTGAACGGTTACAAATGGAGTGCCATTTACGGAGCTACAAAGGGCCGCTGGGGACCCCGAACACGTCGTCGCGGCGAAACGGACGTGACGAACTCGAATCGGACCAGGAGGCTCATTGCGATAGCCACTCGATGGCTGTCTGGAACTTTAGCTCATATTGCAATTTGACAACCATTAAATTTTTGAATGTTTTATTAGCTACTTACCTAGTTAGAAAGTTTCAAAAGGTCTCGATTTTTTTTATTTTTTTTCATATTTATAATTGAAATTAAAAAAATCCTCCTTCTAAAAGGGCGTAAGTCAAAAATGACCTGCTTAACCCGTCTGAGCGTAGAATTTGTTCGTTTCGTAGCACTCATCCATACAGCGGCGCCAGCCGTTTGACGTCACTTGGTCGTCACGCAGCAGTTACCACTAAAACACAATTTTCCCTAATAGCAATGAACAAATAAATCTGAAACTTTCTTATTGAATCCTTTACACAGATATACCGAAATGGTTTTCGAAATACGCCTCACTAAACATTTGAAATGTTTGTCAATTAGAATATACGTTTGGCACTACATTTTGCACTGAAGTTTCATTTTCGTACAGAAAAAATGGCTGTCTTGAAAGCAAGCAGTGAACTTAATTACGACATTGTGGCGTAATTGATTTGGAATCAAACAAAGGGAAAAAGCCACGATCGTCTTGAATATGAACTTCGGCTTCGATGACAAAATGTATCTTTGTCATTTTATCTGACATACGTCCCCTGCTGGGCATAAGGCATGGACTGACATTATGTAACCGTTCGTATTGGAAATACTATTAAACGAGCAATATTTGTGTACATATTACTACTACTACTACTACAGCCTATTTCCGTCCCACTGCTGGGCACAGGCCTCCTCTAATCACGACCGGATTTGGGCTGTAGTCGCCACGCGGGCCCAGTGTGGATTGGGGACTTCACACACATGTTTGAATTACTTCGCAGATGCGTGCAGGTGCATCGTGCCTCACGATGTTTTCCTTCACCGAAAAGCTCAGTGGTTAACTCAAATTGAATTTTGCACATAAGTAAACTTAGAGGTGCGAGCCGGAATCGAACCCCCGACCCTCTGCATGAGAGGCGGTAGGTCGAACCACTAGGCCACCACGGCTTCGGTAACATATAAATATGTATATATATATGTAATGGCGTCCTTGAAAACGTACCATATCTGAGAAAACCCGGTTTTCACTATTTTCTAAATTAAATAATAGATAAAGAAATCATCGGAATACTTTTCGTGAACAGTACTGCTAGAAAGAAGACGTAAACGCAAGTAAAGAATGCGCTTATATCAAAGCAAGTATTTAATAATAGGAATGCGAACGTAACAAGTGTTTCACTCGACTATCGGGGCCCACTCGAGCGTCCGAGCGGTTCGTGACGAAACGGACGTGGGCAATAGGAGGAGGCCGTGGAACTGCTGATCACGCAGGGTTGGGTTTGCACTAGAGACAATGTAATCCATATTATTATCTATTTATCTAAATATATAAAACTCAAAGGTGACTGACTGACTGACATAGTGATCTATCAACGCACAGCCCAAACCACTGGACGGATCGGGCTGAAATTTGGCATGCAGGTAGATGTTATGACGTAGGCATCCGCTAAGAAAGAATTTTGCAAAATTCCCAAGGGAACGGGAAATATCGGGATTTTGCTTTTTAATATTTCTGCGCATACGAAGTTGCGGGGGAAAGCTAGTTAATATTATAAATGCGAAAGTAACTAAGCCGTGGTGGCCTAGTGGTTCGACCTACCGCCTCTCATGCAGAGGGCCGGGGGTTCGATTCCGGCTCGCACCTCTAAGTTTACTTATGTGCGAAATTCAATTTGAGTTAACCACTGAGCTTTTCGGTGATGGAAAACATCGTGAGGAAACCTGCACTTATCTGCGAAGTAATTCAAAGATGTGTGTGAAGTCCCCAATCCGCACTGGGCCCGCGTGGGGACTGTAGCCCAACCCTCTCGTGATGAGAGGAGGCCTGTCCCCACCAGTGGGACGCAAATAGGCTTAAGTAGAGAAAGTAAGTCTGTCTGTCTGTCTGTTACCTCTTCACGCTTCAACCGCTGGACCGATTGAGATGAAAGGCACGGAGATAGTTGGAGTCCCGGGAAAGGACACAGGCTACTTTTTATCCCGGAAAAACGCATAGTTCCCGCGGGAACGCGATAACCGAATTCCACGCGGGCGAAGTCGCGGGCAGAAGCTAGTTATTATTATATATGGCCCCCTTGCACCAAGCTGTTAACTTCGGGTTAACCGCTTCTCAGATTTATTTGTATGAATTTGACGTGTTGCCTTTCCCCTCTGGGATAAATGGAAAAAAAAATGAATTTGACGTGGGTTAACTCACATTTATTTGTATGAATTTGACGTGGGTTAACACACATTTATTTGTATGAATTTGACGTGGGTTAACACACATTTATTTGTATGAATTTGACGTGGGTTAACACACATTTATTTGTATGAATTTGACGTGGGTTAACTCACATTTATTTGTATGAATTTGACGTGGGTTAACACACATTTATTTGTATGAATTTGACGTGGGTTAACTCACATTTATTTGTATGAATTTGACGTGGGTTAACTCACATTTATTTGTATGAATTTGACGTGGGTTAACATACATTTATTTGTATGAATTTGACGTGGGTTAACTCACATTTATTTGTATGTATTTGACGTGGGTTAACTCACATTTATTTGTATGAATTTGACGTGGGTTAACACACATTTATTTGTATGAATTTGACGTGGGTTAACTCACATTTATTTGTATGAATTTGACGTAGGTTAACACACATTTATTTGTATGAATTTGACGTGGGTTAACACATTTATTTGTATGAATTTGACGTGGGTTAACACATATTTATTTGTATGAATTTGACGTGGGTTAACACACATTGATTTGTATGAATTTGACGTGGGTTAACTCACATTTATTTGTATGAATTTGACGTGGGTTAACTCACATTTATTTGTATGAATTTGACGTGGGTTAACACACATTTATTTGTATGAATTTGAGGTGGGTTAACTCACATTTATTTGTATGAATTTGACGTGGGTTAACTCACATTTATTTGTATGAATTTGACGTGGGTTAACTCACATTTATTTGCGCTCATCTGCGAAGTAATTCAAAGATGTGTGTGAAGTCCCCAATCCGCACTGGGCCCGCGTGGGGACTGTAGCCCAACCCTCTAGTGATGAGAGGAGGCCTGTGCCCAGCAGTGAGACGCAAATGGCTGTAGTAGTAGTTGTGTGAAAGTGCCCAGATGTGGCCCTATTGGCTGAATAAATAATTCGATTTGATTTTTAACAAATTGTAACGTGAATACGCGGCGTGTGGAGATACACTGTGTGCTCTTCTAAACCTCGGCTGCCATTCTGCGCCGGGCCTGCCGCCGGTCAGAATTGCTGTGATTGATGTGTAAAATAAATAGCATACGGGTGATGGATGAGGGGCGCGGGGCGTGACCGTCCCGACGACATTTCATCGGTTTCAACACGCGAAAAAAAGCAAACAGAATACATATTATAATTGTTTGTACAGTAATCAAATCAGCTCGCAACTTCAAGTGGGCTTAAATCTAAAATTTTACTTTTTACAACGGAGATGAGAGCGTCGCAATATCTCGAAACTCATGGCAGTTTTACGAACCATGATTTTCCGCCTAATACATATATTGTAAGGCTTTCAGCGAATTTCATGGCGTTGGTATTCGGGACTTGCTGAAGTTACAAGCAGTCTACTAAACTATAAAGTACCTACAGTCGGTTTAAGAAGCCTTATTGATAGAGCAATCGTGCGGGGAGTGAGGGACGCGACGGGGGAGGGTGGTCCCGAGCTACTAAAATTACAGTGGCTGCTAACACAGCTCGGGACCGCTCCGCGCCGGCATTTTTAACGAGCCAAGTTACAAGTGTATTTAAATTATTTCTAAATACTGTGTTACTAGTTTGCGTATGCGAATTTGGAATCTGATGCTATTTTAACTACTTTTTCACTCCCTCTACTCGAAAAAAAGTATTTAGCTCCCCGTTTAGAGGGAGCAAATTGCGATTTTGCTCCTTGCTGCTACTGGTGTTCTCATAGGAGATGTGAAAAGCAGAGTGTACAACACGCTAGCAAAAAATATTTACTCCTTGGGGACATAGCTTGAATCCCCCGCTATATAGATCAAGATTCCACGTTAAGAATCCCTCGCTCCGCTCGGGATTATATTATTCTGGGAACTCTCGTTTCGCTCTGGTAAAATATAAAATTTTTGCTCCCTTGTCATACAATCTACTATTGATCACCGTGATGGTTTTCGGGTCTCGATGTCTATACCGCATCATCATGTATGTAGTACTATTAAATATTCTGTCCTGTCACCGCATTTAACACGTTCCCTGTCCGAAGGCCCCCAATGTGGGGACATGAAGCTTTTTTTCACAAGTCCATGCTCCCACTATGGAGTCACTGCTTCATACTAAGATACGTATACATACGTCAGTTGGACTTGTGAGATTGCGCTGTCATTTTATATGGGGACAGGGAATGTGTTAAATCTCTTCAGCGGTAAAGGGTGGAAAAGTCAGAGTTAAAGCATCTCTGATATTCAGTATGAAATACGTCGAACAAAAGTTGGCGATACGAGTACACATATGAGGGTAAATGGACCATGATACTTACTATAAGCACTCGTGCTTACTTGTGAACTATAAAGTAGCTTTCCAACTTGCCAAGTTCAACGTGGATCTAAGTAGGCAACTGTAGTGAAATAGCGGTTTGCCATCTTGAAGCTTAAAATGATATATTTCTTTAAAAGCTGAATTTGTTGTAAGGTTTGTGATAAGTTTGGAGATACGAAGTGAATCGTTGTTCCGACCGGTTTTAAACGCGCCCGTTCGCCGCGGGCAGGGTGAGGTAACCTGTGTTGGTGCGGGGCGGTACGCGTCGCTACTGGTACTAATAGTACCTATTAGATATACAGTGGTTGAAACTGACCGGTTCACTCCGTCAAAGTCGCCGCCAATACCCACGTAGTCAGCGCCAACGATCCTCTTGATGTAGTGGAAATGTTCTGTGGACAAACAAACAAACTTTTTCTAATCAACTGTAGGCATCGGGGAAGTTGAACATTGAAAGCATGCTACCAAAAATGCGTGGCGAGGGAGCATGGCAGGAATAACCGTGACAACATATTTTAGACGTTAAGGACGGGTGAGAAGCCGTGGTGGCCTAGTGGTTCGACCTCCGCCTCTCATGACGAGGGTCGGGGGTTCGATTCCGGCTCGCACCTCTAAGTATACTTACGTGCAAAATTCAATTTGAATTTACCATGAGCTTTTCGGTGAAGGAAAACATCGTGAGGAAACCTGCACGCATCTGCGAAGTAATTCAAAGATGCGTGTGAAGTCCCCAATACGCACTGGGCCCGCGTGGGGACTATAGCCCAAACCCTCTCATGATGAGGGGAGGCCTGTGCCCAGCAGTGGGACGCAAATAGGCTGTAGTTGTATATATAACCCTTAAACTATACCCGTACAAAATATAATCTAAAACGGAGTGCTAGATTGACATAAAGAATATCTTTCACATTTATGATATGCGAATGGGTTTTATAGGACATAACAAAGCTAATGCAATAAAATATAGTTATCCTTCCACTGTAACATACATATTATTCAATGGTTTCCAAACTATTTGACACATTCTCAGATTTGGGTTGTTCGGAACAACGTTACAAGTTTGAAAGTGGACCTTGGGAGAAACGAGCTGAGATTCAATTTGAATGGGGGTTGGAGGAATTCGGGCGGAGGGTGCGGCTCCCGCGGGCCAATTTGAGGTATATTCTAGGAGGGCAAAAAATAACCGTTAATAGAGAGCATGCTCTGAAATTTAATGTTGATATTATTGTAAATTTTATTACGAGTATATTTATTTCAACTATCTTTCAACTATCAGAAACGGCTGTAAAGATTTGGAGCGGGTATGGAAAACGTATAGTCGTGTATTAAAAAAAACACATTGTTCTCGCACGGATAAAATTAACTAAATACATTCATTTTGTAGCTTATTAAAGAGGCTAGCTTCGGTGAGAAACTTGGAGTGGTCTGTGAAGTCTATTATTGCTCAATCCGCGCGCCTTCTAAGTTGTGTAAACCTGTAACTATACATGGTGGGTCAGATCCTATAGCAAATAATTAACCCACAGTATCGACTATCGATTCTAAGTATATTGTATAGGTCTTTAATTTATTTTGAGTTGGTAAAAAAAAACATTTTGTATGAGATTCAGGCGTCGCTCGCACAACCAATCCCATATACATTTTTTTTGTTCCAACTCGAAAAAAATTAAGGACCTCTACAATATACTTAGAATCGATAGCCGATACTGTGGGTTAATTATTTGCTATAGGATCTGACCCACCATGTATACAACAGAAGTTGCCAAGTAGCCAGCGACTAGCGATATGCAAAATGCGACCGAAACTGCAAACTCGGTGTTCCCGGAAACTTTGTGGGGGGAATAATTGAGATTATTGAGCGGCCCGTATTGGGTGTATCATATACGTAAACTGGTATATCGAGCGCAACGAAGTTTAGTCGACGTGTATTCATAAATAACTATAATAAATGCGAAAGTATATAATAGGTATAATATGTATAAGTATTCTTATGTAAGTTTATAAATAAACGATAATGTGTTTAAGTTATTTTTTTCCATCTAAGTATATTGATTTGTTAAGGGCACCGACACTTTCTCTGTTTTACCCTATGGTTGACTGGTAGAGAATGCCATTGGGCATTAAGTTCGCCATTTGTACATATTTGTTTTCTTGTGCAAAAAGTTTAAATAAATAAATAAAGTAACTGTCCGTCTTTCTGTTAGGTACCTCTTCACGCGTAAAACGCTGAACAGATTTGTATAGGGTATGAATGGAGATTTTTTGAAACCCTGAGATGGATATAGACAACTTTTTAACTCTGAAAAACGCATGGGGGACTGGCACTAGATTATAACCGAAGCTAGTATTGTAAATGCGAAAGTAACTCTATCTGCCTACTCTTCACGATTCAACCGCTGGGCCGATTTAGATGAAATTTGGTATCGAGACAGTTCGAGTTCCGGGGAAGGACTAGGGTACGTAGTTTTTATCCCAAAACGCGATAACCGAATTCCAAGCGAGCTGAGTTGCTAGTGTTTGAATATTTTTTTACGTCCCCTACTCCTGCATAACAGTAAAAATTATTCGATTGTCTTCCTAGGGAGCAAAATGATTTTTGTTATTACAACAGAGTAAGGTAGGTACAAAGGACAAGAATACGCAAAGCTCGACTCAGACGGCGCTGCAAACGCTTGACCCAAACCAAAACCCAAACACTGCAGCTGTCAAATTTTTACGGGTGTTTTTGTTGACAATTTTAAGTAGATTTGTTTAAAATTGTTAAATATTGACCGCATTTTAATTTTAATTTTGGTTCAGTTACTTATTTGTGATGAAAATGAAGACATCCCATTGCAATTATACCTGCCCCAGATACATACCAAGTCTTTCGGAAATACGTGTCGTCCGTTCTCATCGTCCGAACTGCACAGCGCGGCATTTTTTAATAATTTAAGTAAAACCAATAACAACAAATATTTCTGTGTCTGTGTGTAATGTAATTGACAGATGGTTTGGGTCAAGCGATCGCAGCGCCTCTAGTGATTAGTAGTAGATTTCTTGTCCATAGTCTGCGTATATTGTCGAATTCGACTGTACCTACAAACATTCGCGCTCAAAAAATATTATTATTGTTATCATCATCATTATTATTATCATTTATTTTTACATATTTAAATTAAGGCCCTTCCCTGACCCAGCATCGTCAAATTGCTCATTTAAGATCATACTTTTCTAAGAAATGTTAAAAGTTAAAAATATGAAAAAAAACATATGTTATATTTGATTATATCATCCTTACATTGACAGCTTTCGATACACGCTTCACGAAACTTTGCTCGATACAATTTAATTCCAAAGTAACCTCTAACTCGGACCGCTAATCCAACTTTACTCCAGTTTATTATATCAAACAGTGTAAAACTAATTATAACACAAAAAATATCCATATTATATGCATACATCGACAGCTTTATAAATGCCATTTTTTTAGACCATTATTTTTATAGAAATTAAAACGTGTTAAAAAGTAACTAAATCGGGCGTTCTGTGCGTAGCACTTTCTCTTTCACTCGTCCCACGAGTGACAGTGACGGCTGAGCTGGGTCTATGAACGGCCTTAATTTCATTATGATTATTCATCTATTTCTAATTAATTAATTAATTGACTATATGTTGTATTTCAGATTGTACCTATTTGAATATTATTTAATGTTGTATTTCACTTGTATACTAACCCCTAGACAGTAAGTATTATTGTACTACTACTAACAAATTATGGATCATGGGTCCTAAATAAATATATTGAATTGGATTGAAACACAAAGTTTGCCCGGCCGGGATTCGAACTCTTAACATTCAGCACAGCAGCTGCCAACAGGAGCTAATAAAATATTCCTTTAATTAGATACCTACTAGTCCAGACGGCCCCGAGAAACATTGCGATGGCAAAGTTACTCAATTTAGAGTTCAACTGGCAACTTCACCCAACTACACATAGGGTATACTTAGGGACAGTCAGCAGCAGAAGTAGATAAGCTGTCCAGGTGTTCAAAATGACCTACACACGCCCTTAACGTCTTAAAAATAAGGTCGTGTGTAGGTTATTTTGAATACCAGGACAGCTTATCTACTTCTGCTGCTGACTGTACCTATATATTGAGTTGCCTGCATTGAGTTCTGTAGTTTTTAATCAAACTTCGTAAAAGGGTTCATAGACATCTGTTAGTGACATATATTTTGAACTTTTTACAAGCTACGAGTTTGTCCGTTATATAAATAGGAAGTTCTTTATAAAAGTACCTACATATAGCGTTAATTCGGGTTTAGATTCGTTATTTTTAAACTTTCGCGATCACTTCACGTTATAAACACTAAAATACGGGTCTTCACGCGATAAAACTGGAAAAAGGCGAGAAAAAAGGTCAATAAATAGCCTTTACATCACCCTTGGCCATAAAGTGGGATTTTCTGCCCGCTACGCGGAGAGAAAATCTCACTTCTTGGCCAAGGCAAGACGTAAAACTTTTGACAAACCACGGGCGGTAATTCGTAAAGCCCCAGATCGCATATTTATGAAGAAACCTGCGATCTGGGACATTTACGAATTCACCACCCTAGGTCTGTAATGTACTATTATCTACACTCATATCATAAACCCTCTATGATGCGTTCAACAACCGCAAATTATGACCAGCATTAAGATAAACTGTTTAGTTAGAACAGATTTCCTATCTGTGAAAATGTTCTAATAGCTGTATTAGACCATCAAACTCGATGGTCTAATAGCATTCAAATTTCGAACATCTTCGAACAGCAATGCCCGCCTATATTCTTCAGTCAGACAGAGCGAAAGTTTGTTCCAAGTTCAAATGTTGGCTCTGTTTAGTCTATGCTTTTAGAAAATCGAATGTGAGACACTGACACTGACGTATTCGAATTGTTGTCCGATTTTGAAGCATCTTAGAGGATTTATAAAATGAGTGTTGATAAAGTTGCGTATGCAATTGGCTATGGGTGAAAAATGTCAATGTGCTCGATTTTTTTTTATGGATAGGAATAACCTTCCGTATCAAGAGAAAAAAATCTCAGAATTTTCCGTGCCGTAGATTTCGCGTAAAAAAAGAAATTGATTTAGAGTTACGACGATTGAAATAAAGGTGTTTCCATGGTCCAAGTACGTAGCACTACTTCTTAAAAAACAAGTGTTGACACTATTGCTTTATTCGCTTTTCATTCGCAATAAAGTGTTTAAAGCATACGTCGTCGTTGGGGCCAAGCAGAATCGAAAGTCCAGTAAGCAAAAGCAGTCATCAATAAGCAATTTTTCCAATAAAATTGTTAAAACACGTAAAGTTATGTTCGTACATACGAAGGAAGCGAGAACTGTCAACGTCAAATGTCAACACTATTTTTTTTCAGAAACATGTGCTGTGCTTACTTGGACCAAGGAAAACCAGAATCTTTTAATCGTTATAACGCAAAACCAATTTTATTTTTTACGCAAAATCTACGGCACGGAAAATTCTCGGATTTTTTTCTCTTATTACGGAAGGTTATTCCTATCCATAAAAAAAACCGGCCAAGTGCGTGTCGGGCCACGCGCAAATTATAGGGTTCCGAAGTTGAGGATGCCCACAGTACCTTTCTAAGACTTATTAGCATCTAGCTAGCCTGTGGTATGACGTGCCCGCCCGACGCCCCTGCCGCTCGAGAAAAATCATCATTATAAGTTGGTCGACTATTACTCGTAAGTTTGTACAGCCTACTTAGCTCTGATAGTTTTCCCTTCAACTACGTTATATATGCCACAACCGTGATTTTTTTCAGCCATCCAAATACCACCATTTAGCTGGCAGGGGGGGGGGGGGGGGACACGTGACTCTAACAAAAAATAGCACTTTAAAGCTTAATATTTCACAAACGCATCACTTAATCAAAAAGTGGTTTTAACAAACCCACAATATTTTTTTAAGACCTATTCAACAATATGCCGCACCATGGGGTACGCAAGAAAAAAAAATTAGATCCCCTTCTTTACGAGTAGGGGAGGTACCCTATAAAAAAAAAATTCAAAATTTTATTGTACCACTTTGTCAGCGTAACTAATATGTATATTCATGCCAAATTACAGCTTTCTAGAACTAAGCATCTCCGAGCAATAGTGCGGACAGACGGACGGACATGGCGAAACTATAAGGGTTCCTTGTGGACTTCGGAACCCTAAAAAAGAATCAAGCACTTTGTCATTTTTCACCCATAGCCAATTATACATAATTAGGCCTTAAAACACTCTTGCGATATTATTATGAAACTCGCCTGAAGGCTCGTTTCATAAAACCCCACTCGTGTTTTAAGGACATTTATTATGTAGCAGTTACATAAACTACTATTTTCGAGTTTTATTACGTGACTACCCGTCTTATAGTGTTTATAATAGATTTAGTTTGATCCAATAAGTGTGCTATACTTGTAAAACTATTAAATATATCAAGGTTATGTATTGGAAACACTTTTAAAGTTTTTAATTTCACTATAGTCAGTAAAGTTACTGACTATAGTGAAATTTTGCGTACTACAAAGGACATTAAGCAACTTTCATTCAATAAAAGCTTTTTCCGGGGCTTCGATCGTGTTACGACTAATGTAATTTTTGCCCCTCGGGGACAGTACATTTTATGTTCTGAATAATGGCCGCCCTATGTCATTTTCTGTAACTCTGACAACGTGTTAGAAACATCATTTTCGGTTCAGTATCGGTAAAGCGTGAACTTGTTAATATAAGAAAAAAATGAAATAGTCATTTCAGTATTATTTTATTGTACTCGACTCTAAACATTTACAGTTAATTAGGAAAACAATGAATTTTGTAAATTTCCAACAGTTTTTGTTGAAGGCAGGCAACTCGCTATAACTCGATATTTGAAGGCTTCGAAAATATGGTGCTCATAAAGTGTATGCCGTCGTAATCGTAACTTTATAACCCGCGACCTTATGCTGTCGTAATAAAGTCGAGTTATGAAACTCTCCAGTTTTTGGGCGGTATTGTTGATTTTGCACATTCGTTCTGGTAAATATTAGAGTAAACGACATTCGAGAGGCGACCTTGTTCTGTTGCCGGCAGTGTTCGAAATGGGTCGAACGATAATTTATTATTTAAATACGGTGGAATCAGATTTCGTGTAGGAATACAGGCTGTAACGTCAACAGCGCAGTGACTTTATTTGTCTAAAATACAGGATGTTTATGTTAAGTTATGACAGGTACCTAACGTGAAAGTCTGTCTGTGTGCATGGATGGATCTCTAGCGGTTTTATTGTCTAAGCGTCAATTATTCGTTAAGTGCTAAGTATATAAAAAAAGTTATAAGTGCTAAACGGATTTTGATGAGACCTCGTATACATAGACAATACATGGCGAAGAGCCGCTGTAGTTTTATATACAGATTTTTGACAGGCTCGTCTTGAAAAGTACCACGCTCTCACAGAATATAGAAGTGGAGTAAGAGGACGTGAAATAATTGCGTTTTGTACGACGACTGAAAGCTCTATTAGGTATCCCATTTCCTCTCCTTCATCCCTACCCCACACATAGGTTTATTCTGCCATTCCCATTCCCACTTTTTTACCCCGATAATTCATTGAACACCAGGCGGGTCATATAATCTAGCCACGCGGGAGCGTGTCAAGCCAAGTTCAAGAAACAGAACTGGCGAGCCGCACCGTGTGTAATATTACACGAACCATTTGGAGCCACTTTTGACCCCCTCAAAAATCAAAAACTATTTTACATAAACGTATCAAATTTGGCTCATATATTGATACTTGCGAGATTCATATGTGTTCTAAATTTCATAAGCTTATCTCAAACGGTTATTTAGATATTAATGTCCAAAATTCCTCATTTTTATCATTGACTGACCTATAGACCAAAACTCTAACCCAGTTCCAGATGACCTAGAGAGTTAAAATTTGGTATGCAGATAGGTAATTAGATGAATACAAAGGAATAAATAAAAAACTGGCAATTTTTAAATAATTAGATTCTATTATGAACGCTTAACATAAATACCTAATATTACTTAGGGTACCTACGTTAATTAACTGGGATTAATTATTATTTTTATATTTAGCGCACATCAATAGTGTAAAATCATTACCTACTCATAAATAATGTTAAAATAATAGGCATTTAGATTTTCGGTATATACACGACGCGCGCGCGCCGAGTGCCGCCGGAGCGGCGCGGGCGGGGTGGGTGGGGCGCTGTGACAACCGAATCGAACCGTTGACGCGAAGGTCGCCGAGCGAGCGCCAGCCGCGCTCATAAGCGCGAGAGCCGTCTTGCTGTCCGGTTGTCTCTCGATATCTGACCCATAAGGTTGCGATGTATGCTGCGAAATTGCTAAGTTTTCTTAAGGAAAACTTATAATTTGTAGTAATATTATTATTACAATTCCTATAATAAAAAGACCCACGGCGTTACGAGGATATGTACTTACCTACAAAAAGTAATGATATCCCACCAAAAACATAAATGTAAAAAAGGAGAGCCAAGTTCAATACAAAAATTATTCTCTGCTGTGGGCTTCGCCGCAAAAAGAATGGAGATCTGAGATTGAGTGCCAAGTTCCATGCAAAATCCAAATATGTAGTCTAAGGGCTGACTTGGCTGGTTTTCCCATACGAATTATATAGCCTTCGCATGTTCTAAACCTGTTACCTTTCGGTTTTTATTTTATTATTCCGAAAATTTGGCTTGCTGGTAGAAACTACCCATCGAACATAAGGCTCTTCCATGACTGTGTAAAAGTAGGTACTTAATAATAATTCGTATGGGAAAACCAGCCAAGTCAGCCCTTAGACTACATATTTGGATTTTGCATAGAACTTGGCACTCAATCTCAGATCTCCATTCTTTTTGCGGCGAAGCCCACAGCAGAGAATAATTTTTGTATTGAACTTGGCTCTCCTTTTTTACATTTATAGTCCATTACTACAGAGGCCGGGAAGGAGGATGTTGCATGCAGGCCGAGTATTATATACGGCCGAACGAAATGAGGCCGGATAGTTACGAGGCCGACAACTTCCGTTCCCCGCCGATGTATGTATTGTGCTTTTCTCAAACAATGAAATAAATGAATAAAAAAATTATAGCTGTATTGGCAGAATGTCATAGCGAACCATAGTGTAAATATTGCTTGTAGCTTTTTTTAAATGACGGAATGCCAAGATGCTGTGTCACAAATATATGAAATGGAAATTTAAAAAAAGTGAGTTGCCGGCCTTGGCCTGCAACGTTTGTGTGAAATCTCATTATAGACCAATTGTCTGGCCGCGCCTGAAACGTGATACTTCCCAGGCTAATAAGAAGAACATAATATCAATATTTCGTTGCATGTTTGAGAAAAGTTCATTTTATTTTAAGATATTTTCCCTGTCACGCGGACGAAGTCGCGGGCGCAGCCAGTGTTACATGAACAAACCTCGCACTTTTAAACTCATTAATGGAACGTTGAAACTGTGTTACTACGGGAGCGCTCCATAGACTCAATGCACATGTAATTTCAGTGCTATCGCAAAAACTCAATCCACTTTAAACTCCGCTAATACGTGCTACGTGCTTGACTCGACGAGGCCGCGTCTCGCCACGAGCGGAGCGGGTGGGATTCTACTTTTCAATCCTATTCGAAAAGAAGTATTTTGTTGCCCAATGCGATCTTGCTCCCTGGGATCAAAGTACGGTTTTACTCTCTAGGGAGAAAAGCAGGGTTTTGCTCCCCGCTGCTTCTATTTGCCTCATAGGAGTGAAAGTCAGACTTTACAACACGGCAACAATAGATAATTATTTACGTAACGAGGTTTCAATGTTTGCAGGCGAGTAAAGAGAATAAAGCGGCCGGTCCGGTTTTTTGTCTTTGTGGAACTTAAAATGTCAACACCATAGACGTAAATAATATAGACCCGGTCTAACGTACACGTAATATGTCCCCATTTCCTCGGTGTCCAATCCAAAGTTCTGTCACCGAGCGTGCGTTACAATAAGCGTTTTTTTAAATCTTTTTTCGAAACTGTTTCTCAGTATCTAAAAACTCGTCTCGTTGTTGCAAAAATGTGACCCAGCTTTAGTGTCACGATACAAGTTTAACTTTGGATTGGACACCAAGGAAGTGGGGACACATGACATGTTTCTACGTTAGGCCGGGTCCATACGAAGTATTATTTATGTCTATGGTCAACACATTCTAATTAAAAGCCAGGTTAGTACCTCCTAATCCATATCCATATTTTTTTTCTAAACCCTTGGAGACTATACGGGACTATCAATCCCTTCAATGTAATTTTAGTACGTACCTATATGTATAATTTATACATGTAATGTAAATTTTGTAACTATGTGGAAATTTTAAAAAAAGCCTTCTACTTGAGTTGGTTGCGGCGCTTCTTCTCAAGCAATGGGTCTAGGAAGCGCTGGTAAATTCTTTTTCTGACGTGTAAAAGTGCCCCTATGTGGCCAATTTGCTGAATAAATGATTGAATTTAAATTTTAACTAATCTACGAGTATTAAACTAAGAGCGTGTATGATAAACGGAATGACAGTTGATGAGGCAACAGACGTGTGTCAATTCAATATAGCAACAAAAATATGGGAGCGGGTGTCTACAATTATAAAGAAGCATGTTTACTGTATCAGTATGTAAAGTTAAAAGCGGCGAGGCTGCAGCCTTACGCCATCGTCAGCCTAAAAGCGACACTTCGTTAAAAGTTTACAGTATTAACAGAATAAAGGCGGCGCGACGTGATTTTACGTAGGCGAGTTACTTACGAGCGACCGCCTCCGACGGCGGAATTTCCGAGATTCAGGCTATTAGTGACGCGTTTGAAAGCTTAGGTGACAAGCTGTGACACCGTGGGATATTGGATACACTATGCAGTGTGGAATGTGTCTTGGTAAGGAGCGCAATCTTGTATGGTGAAACAGTTGAAAACGTGTCCAGCGGATTTGATAAGCAACAAAACAAAACACACTCTCCTCACAACCGTTTTCGCTGCGTTTTCGCCTCAGCAGCGCCACCTGAAGGCGCTACTGCAGACTATCCGCCTGGGTGGCTTGACTGGAGTGGCGACCGCAGCGCTCCCAACCTACCCGATTTGGTGTCCACTTTTGGAACTATAAAGATTGCGCTCCTTTACTTCAACCCTCCATGTGGATACACTATGAGAGGATGTGGGCTAAGGCCCGGTTCCTATATCCACGAAACGCCTCGTTTTGCCTACGGACGGTTGATTTTTGACATTTCTTCCATAGATAATCTGTCAAATTTTAACCGTCCGTAGGCAAAACGAGGCGTTACGTGGATATAGGAACCGGCCCTAAGTGATCATTGGTGGGGGATACGAAAACGATCGCAGCGTGTCACAGGCCAAATATGAAAATTCTGACGGACACCAACACCAGTGAAGTGAACTATCACTGCTATAAATACGCTTATTTGCATACATCGGAAGCGAATAGGTAATGCCTATGGAGGGTTGAAGTAAAGGAGCGCAATCTTTATAGTTCCAAAAGTGGTCACCAAATCGGGTAGATTGGGGGCGCTGCGGTCGCCACTCCAGTCAAGCCACCTAGGCGGATAGTCTGCAGTAGGGCCTTCAGATGGCGCTGCTGAGGCGAAAACGCAGCGAAAACGGTTGTGAGGCGAGTGTGTTTTGTTTTGTTGCTTATCAAATCCGTTGCAGAGGTTTTCAACTGTTTTGCCATATAAAATTGCGCTCCTTACACATTCCACACTCCATAGGTAATGCCATCCGAAGCTTCGTGGAGGCTTCTTTTGTCTGTACCTAGACACACTACACAAGGCTTTTTCGCCACAGTGTTAGTACCACTTATTATATGGTCCATAGTCCGTCGACCAAAGAGTATAGTTGTATATTGCGCCGGCGACTTAGCATCCGCTAGTTGGCGCTGTCGTCGTGCACACTGCTAATAATGCACTTCTTACTTATTATGTACCTACTTCGCATACAACCCAAAATTTCTTCGCGGAGCGTGTATATCTATCTTCTACTATATAAAAATAAGTCGGGTTTTCCTCCCTGACGCTATAACTCCAGAACGCACGAACCGATTTCCACGGTTTTGCATTCGTTGGAAAGGTCTCGGGCTCCGTGAGGTTTAAGGCGGTACGAAGTCCGCGGGGTCAGCTAGTTTCCTATAAACGTTTTCCTTCACCTGAAAGTTTGGTGGAATTTTTCACAAACATTTCACGTTACATTTAAGAAAAAATTTTAGAAATAAACTTATACACTGTAGACCTCCGATTTATAAATAACAACAACAATACAAATAGATGTGTCACGATTTGCTAAAACAATGAATAATAAATCTGAACGCATGAATGAACAATATATGAGATACTCAGACGTCACTCAGTTTAATGAATGAACAAATATACTATATACTTATCAAAAACTCAGTCAGTGAGTCAGTCTAAATGAATTAACAATATACTGAATCACTGAGTCAGTCTAAATTAATGATCAGAAACTCAGCTAAGCTAAAGCTAAAATGACGCGCTGGATATGGCGGCTGTGTTACCGTGACTATATACTCTAGAATCTAGAGAATCTAAAATCTAGAGTATAGAGTCACAGTCACATTATACCTCTAGAGTCTAGAGGTAGGCCCTGCGAGTGCTCTATTCTGATTTACAACTTAAATTAACATACGTAATATTAATATCAAAGACGTCCGAATAGCGAACCAGTATAGTCGGCGAGGAACTCTATACCCGGCATGTTTGTAGTTTGGCGATCTGCATTGTTTGACGAACAAACAGAACGCGACATTAGATGGCATATGTATATATATCGGGTTGCGTTTGCGTATACTACATTGTCGGCGACAGGGCGGTGTGATAGATGATGAATTTATAATTAATAATGTAAACTATATTAATATGAATTGCAGTGTATTGGGATGGCCAAGGCTCGAGAACTGCTAGAACGATTTGGTTGTTTCTTTTTTTGTTTTATTCCCTGTGATTCTGGGAAGGAATACCTAAATAGAAATAGGATTGCTGTTTATTGTTTATTTATACATTACATTTTGGCCCGTTTATCGGAGACATAAATGACTGTATCTGCACTTGCACTGTGGACCAGTATTAGTAAGTATCTAAACTGTATCAAAAGTTGGTATGACGTCGGTTTTATTTTGTTGCAAAAAGGGAGTAATTTGTAGTTTATTTTCCTTTTTAATACCTAGTCTCTAATACATGTATTTCTCTAAGGTATACCCATAAAAGGAAATCCGAAAAATAATCAAGCGGCAGCCCTGTGACCTGTTATCGTCGCAAGGTCGACATTATACTACCAAATACCGCTGAGTCGGCCGATTCGTAAGGGCTGTCGATTGTGCCTGCCAGCGAGCAAACAGGGCGTATGTAAATAAATGTATGTGTATTGTGGAGACTGGCCGAGTGCAATCGGTTAGTTGTTACATTTTCTTTCAAAAATAGGTAATTTTAAGCGTAGAATTGTTTTTGTTTAATATATTTAGTCTTTTTCTATCGATTGTAATGAACGCATCTCTCAAAATATAATATCAAATCAACTTAAAAGCTACTATTTCATAGTTAGGGCAGTGTTAGGGCAGTAATAGGGCCAGTCTTCAAGATTTAGATATTTTAATAAGCTAGATATCGTCTTCGTGTCTTCGGATTCCACCGCTGATCTCCGTGCCTGCAGCATCTACCTGAGCTAACATCAACCCCCCCTCACATTATTAAATGCAATGATTTTTATACTTAGGGATAGGCCCATCCGAACATTCAGTCACCACTTTCTTCATACAACGAAATACAGCGCCGTCTGGTGGTCAACTGCATGAACTACGAGAATGTTTTGCGCGCTATAACCTCGCAGTGACGTAACGAGAGGTGTTGCTGACTTTTTTATTTTATTCAGTACAAACGACGTGAATGCTGTAATATCCTTTTTTCTAATAAAACATGATTCATAAATTAACTTTGGTTTATTTATTGACATAATAATTATTTATTTATATTTTCTTAGAAGTCCAAATTAAACATCTCACGTGAAATTCTTCATGTGTAAAGATGACGTCTTTACATGGTTACTTTAACAAGCAGTCTCCGTAACTATGGCAACTCCGTAACACGGCGTAAATATGGCGACGTCGTGTCATAAATATATTGTTAACAAAAATATTTCGATTGATGGAATAAACACAAGGTAATGTTAATCACCGATGAAACGATATTTCATGACACTTTTTCACTTTGCCTACGTGATTTCTGCAGCCTTTTATCACGCAAGTCGGCATTTTTTAAGGGTTGCGTATATGTTGTTTGACATCCGCACGCGCCGGTGTCTCGCTGAGCACTGTGTCACGATTGGTGACCAAACTTGGATTGGGCAATATTGGGCACCAACAAAGTGGGGTTATATGTCATGTGCGTAGACCCGGTCTATACGAAGTATTATATATGTCTATGATTAAATGTAAGAGTTTGTGGGGATGTGTGTAAGAAATCGTTATAAATCTGTCTAAACCATCTGTATAACCATATGATTGCAGTAAAGATTTGAATTGAATTGAATTGTTTTTTTTTATATAAATAGGAAGTACCTGGGCGACTGAACTTTGCTCGGGTGAAAAAAAAACCGAGTTTTTCTCAGATAAAAAACCTAGCTAGTTGATTTATCGCCCCCGTAAATCCCTCCCTACATTCCATGTTTCATTAGATAAATATACAAGATTAACGCGTTTAAAATACAAGATATGTCGACTTTTCGTCCACGTCGCGCAAGAGACCCGATTTGGAAGATGGCGCTTGCTTATTGGATCCGTTTGTCGTGGTCCTCCATCCAATACTATTCCACTAACTTCGAGTAGTGATGGTCCATCGCGTCCCGAATAAAAATATATCTTGGGACATTATTCTGCAAATCGAAATGGGTCATTGTGCAATTTTGCGCCGAACACTATACTCGTAGTATATACTCTTCCTTCTTATTTGTAGTGACGGAAGCAAAAAGGGGTTTAATACCTTATCTTATCTTGGGATTTTGGGACCCTTCCCATCGCCCCTGAGTCGATGTTATACCACCTATGGAGTGTGGAATGTGTCTTGGCAAGGAGCGCAATCTTATATGGCGAAACAGTAGAAAACGTGTCCAGCGGATTTGATAAGCAATAAAACAAAACACACTCTGCTCACAACCGTTTTCGCTGCGTTTTCGCCTCAGCAGCGCCATCTGAAGGCGCTACTGCAGTCTTTCCGCCTAGGTGGCTTGATACTTGTGGTGATCGTAGCGTCCCCAATCTACCCTATTTGGTGTCCACCTTTGGAACTATAAAGATTGCGCTCCTTTACTTCAACCCTCCATAATACCACCGAGTTTGACGTGTGTCTGTGCATCTGTGGATTCACAACTACCGATATTACCAACAAACCGATTTTAATTTAGATTTTTTTGCTAGGAGTTAATTTGAAGAAAATCGGTGAAGCTTTTTGTAAATTATCGGTACGTTTCCGAGGTCGTATGTCGTTGATAGAGGATGGGGGTTTTATTTTAGGTCATCGTCTAACTAACACACAAACTATGTCAAACAAATCTTGCAACACACAAAATATGTCAAACAAGTCTTGGTGTACCTACCCTGTTAGCATGGTTGAAGAAAACAAGGTCTGCGAATCCGGGTGACGTGTCACCAGAACGTCAAAGTCGAGTTGCCACTTTATTGCAATAAAACAAAAATGGAGGAAACATTTTCTGCCGTTATACTGCAAAATAAATTATTTGCGCATTACTTTGTCATTTACTTGTTTAAGCACACAAAATGGGACATGTTAAAAACTAATAAACGTAATAATTTAATGAAACACTCACAGGATACATGGGGGTCGGCGATTATTTTAATACACCACTTGCAACACACAGCAGTGCGAATGACCTTCGGGTGACACCCACACTACTACAGAATACCGAACTGTCATACCTGGCGAAGTATATTATTGTATCATGTCCTGTTAGTAAGATAGGTACATAATAAGCGTCTGTGATATCAGATTCAAAATTGACAGCGCAATTTTGACACGTTCGAGAGTTCTCTCTGTAATTCGCAGCACTAGCCGAACGGTCGACCTCTCCTCAAGGATGCTCTTCGGTCAATATTGAGAGACGTCGAGTACGAACGTTATTACGTATGGTCTCATTAGATCGCAGCTCAAACAGACTCGTAAACGGTCATGGTTAAACACTAGATACCACTACCAGCTCTGTGAGCTGTGGACCTAGCCAGTCTTTAGCTAATTGTGGCGTTATAGGTATATTTTTGAAACCAAAAGTTACCGCTACCTAAAGCGAAATCGAGTTCCACAATTTCACGAGAATCCGTTGAGAATTGCGTCCTGTAGACGAGAACAAACATCCGGACATGCGAAAGCATTTTTGACCAATTTTTTTTTTATCAATTAGTTTTAATTCATCTTTCAATATTTGCATGCCTAGATAGGTTAAATATGTGGAATTTATTTACTTATTAAGATCTATGCTGTACCATATTTAATGCAAATAAACGTTCATTCATTCATTCATTCAAGTTGAATCGGCAGCGTCGCCTTTAATTAATGACTCCCTTTTTCCCATGTAGGTAATTATTGTTCATTCAATGTTATATTATTATCTAGCCTCCTAAATTTTCCCATTCCCGTGGAGCTTTTGGGATCAGGAAATACTCTCAGAGTGATCCCCTACACTCCCGATACAACCTACATGCCGAATTTTAGCTTTCATCGACCAGTAATTTCGGCCGTGTGTTGTTATCAATCAGTCATTAACGAAAGAGTTTTATATTCTATATTTTAGTTACACCACTTATAACTCAAGAAAGGGTGAACCAATTACTATGATCTTTGATTTTTTGGATTTGTGTCCAACCCGTATAGGATAATAATAAACATTAAAATATCAAAATATTGCACGAAAAAAAACATGACGATTTTAAGTATGATTGTAAATTCGCGTCGGCCATCTTCCGCAATTGACAGTTCACGTCACGCATGATTGTTAGGCGGGGGCGGGACGGAGTCCGCCGGGTCGGCTTGTTTATTGATAAATACATAGATTAGAGTCAACTTTTGCATAAAACTATAAATTAGATTTCATGAACACGAGTATGGCTCCACTGAATTAGATTTCCGATTGGAGCCGTATAGTAGTGGCCTTAGTGGTTAGACCTACCGCCTCAAGTGCAGAGGGTCGGAAGTTCGATACCGGGTGGCACCTCTTAATTTAAATGTGTGCGAAATTCAATTTGAATTTACCACTGAGCTTTTCGGCGAAGGAAAACATCCTGAGGAAACCTGCACGCATCTTCGAAGTAATTCAAGGATGTGTGTGAAGTCCCCAATCCGCACTGGGCCCGCGTGGGGACTGTAGTCCAAATCCTCTCGTGATGAGAGGAGGCTTGTGCCCAGCAGTGGGCCGTAAATAGGGTGTTGTGGTGGTGGTATTAGATTTCATGAAGTAGGTACGATAGAGATGTAAGAAAGTGCAATAGAACGTAAGATTAGATCCTCTATGGGCGGTAATGACTAGTGTTGGTATATTCGGCATTCGGCTATGTTTGGCCGAACGCCGAGTCCTATAATATGATATGATATATTTTCGTCCATTCGTCATTATTCTCTGCAAATCGTTTTATTATATAAATATGCAATTAGGACCTGGGAGACCGAGCATTGCTCGGGTGAAAATCGCTCAAACCGAGTTTTCTCAGGTATGAGACTTAGCTAGATCGATTTGTCGCCCGGTAAACCCTATACTCCAAATTTCGTCCAAATCGTTAGAGCCGTTTCTGAGATGGCTTGGATAAATAAATAGAGAAATATACAAGTTTTGCGCGTTTAAAATATAAGATTATATAAATAATAAAGTCATTCATGTAAACTAGTCTTAAGTTGCATGTGAAAATATTTGAAATAAATATCTCTCTCTCTCTCTCTCTCTCTCTCTCTCATAAAGTGCAGTATTTATTTGATATGAAGCGACACTTAATAAATATGATGATTAATGGAGGGCAGACAGCGTTCGGAAATAATCGGAGGTAAACAGCCAATTGAGTCTTTCCAATAATCGATGTGCATTATTGACCTGTATTTATTTATCTATACCCGAGAATCCTTACTAATATTATAAATGTGAAAGTGTGTTTGTTTGTCATTCCTTCACGTCTCAACGACTGGACTAATTTGGATGAAATTTGGTATGGAGATAGTTTTAGACCCTGGGAATAACATAGGATACTTTTATTCCTATATCTTCACGGGAACGGGTTTTATAAGTGTCAAACCAGTTCTGAATCTTCTAATATATACAATTCTCGCGTCACAGTGTTTGTAACCAAACCCCTCCGAAATGGCTTCACCGATTCTTATGAAATTTGGAGTGTATGTTCAGTAGGTCTGAGAATAGGACGTAAGCTATTTTTCATATCCAAAAAAAAACCAAGGTCGTACGAAGTCCGCGGGGTCATCTAGTACTTCTATAACTATATGTATAATATCATTGGGTACGCAAATTCTAAGTTTACCCGGGACGAAGTCGCGGACATACGGCTAGTTACCAATAATCCCGGGATTACCACAGCGCACTTCCAGTTAAACAGATAGTAAATGTTTGCACAAACTCGCCGGCGAAATGCAATCAACTACAGAGCGAAATGAACGTTATTCATGAGGGATACGGTCCCGTTTAATTATTCAGCGGTTCAGTAACGATTTGGGAATATACCTACTTACCCGCAAATTCCGAGTATACAATGATTGAAACTAAGCCTGGAACATGCCGGTTCGGTAAACGGTGATTTAATGAGATCGGGAACACGAAATAACAATATTATAGTATGCGCAGAAATATTAAAATGTAAAATCTCGTTTTTTTCCATTCCCGTGGGAACTTAGAGAAATCCTCTCTTAGTGCTCCCCTACGTTCCCTAAGGAACTTGCATGCCAAATTTCAGCTCTCTACGACCAGTAGTTTTGACTCTGCGTTGATTGATCAGTCAGTCAGTCAGTCAGTTTCTGGTTATATATATGGTATGTTAATTATTTGCAATAGGATACGACCCACCATGTATATAGATAAATAAATATCTTGGCAGCGCTCTGCTCTGCTCTGTGCGGCTGTCCTGAAAACCAGCGTCTTCGTCCCGCACCAAGACACACAGCTGAGGTGAATCCATGGTCAATCGCTTTGGTGTTAAATTGTTTTTCTTTTTCTTTAACTGTATTTGTTTTTGTTTATATTTTCTTTATTTCATTTTTGTTTTTGTATATAAGGTGCTAACAAATTAGTCACGGATATTTTTACAGCTGATAGTACTCGGCTCTCGAAGTACATTTAAGTATGAAACATCATTGGTTTTGTTATGTTTTTTTGGAGAAAAATAGGAAACAAATTTGCTACGTTAAAACACCCTGTTTAAGAACCTGCCGTTTTCCCGCCGATTTTTTTTTTCCTTAATTATAGTTAAAAGTTAATTGTTTTAATGTAATTTATTATCTCTTAAAATATCCTTGACTAATTTGTTAGCACCTTGTATAGTACAAGTTTTAAGTTCATTTCTTTTATATGCTTCTTGTTTTTATTTTCAACACCAATAAACATTTCTCATTTCATTTCATTTCATCTTGGAACATTTCGCACAAATTGTCCTAGCCCCAAGCTAAGCAAGCGTTTACTATGGATGCTAGACAACGATATAAATACTTACATAGAGAAATACATACATATATAAAAACTAAACATCCATGACTCGAGTAAGTATTTAAACATTCGTACTCAACACATAATGTTTGCCCCTAGTGGGATACGAACCCGCGACCGTCGCGTCGGAACAGTTGGCAGGGTCACTATCAACTGAACCGAATTTGTCATTTATCATCGTGTTAAGAAACGCTTTAAGATATAAGATATATATATACACGGTGGGTCAGAAAATATGGCAAATAATTAACCCACCGTATCGGCTATCGATTCTAAGTATATTGTATAGGTCTTTAATTTTTTTCGAGTAGGTAAAAATATAAATTGTATATGGGATTGGTTGTGTGAGCGACGCCTGAATCCTATACAAAAAATTTTTTTTTACCAACTTACCAAATATATGTATATATATATATATATATATATATATGTATATCTTCCTCTCTCTCTTTGCATTGTCGACTTGACACCGACTTCGAAGTCAGACTGCGTTTTATTTTGTTCAATCAAAATTATTTTTCACTGTAAAAGTTTTTTCTTTACATAACTAAACTTCAAATATGACCTTACGATATTTAGGTAGGTGACATGATTAAATAGGAGCATGCCAGGTATCTCGTTCTTTCTTGTGACCAATCATGGTTCCAACATGACTGCTAAAGCATGTGTGTTCTCGGCCTATTGTATAAGATGATTTCGGTCATAGACAGCGGTTCGGCGAAATATCCCACCCCTAGTAGGTATAGGGGTTGTTATCTGCGACAATTATCGGGCCTGCGAGCGAAGCAGGTCGCAAACTACGGCCTATCCGGAAAGAATTAGCCTCTAGCAGGGTTATCATAATACAGATTCCCATATGCTATAGCGCAAAGTCGAGAATAGTACATTTCGATACTAGTGCGGAAAGTGTGTCATTACTTCAGGCGAGTGGCAAGACTCGGGACGAGTGAAGAATGACACTTCCGCACGTGTATCGAATGACGTTTTTTAATACAGTTGCGAAAAAATAAGAAAAACAACGAGTAAGGAATTATAAACGTTTATATTATTAATTTTGTAATTGCAATAGAACTGAAAAATAATAAAGTTCTACAAAAATTCAAAAAATCTCCTAATAAAAAAAAAATTCTATCTTTCTTTATTTATTTCTTATTTACATAATAGTTAATGGCACAATTTGTACAATTATTGAGTGTGATATTGAAAGTTTTTGCTGGTAAATTAAGTGTTTGGCTGACTGAATTATTAATCTCACATATCTGTGAAGATTGAGTCACTGGGAAAAGAGAAAAGCACTTGTTCGCAAAAACCAACCTTGCGCACGCTAAACAGCTACGTAAAGTAGCACTTTTTGAGCAACTGTATTAAAAAATATATTTATAGCTAAGACCGTTTTGCAACTTTTCACTTTTATTTCTTTTTCTCTTGTTTTTTGAGAAATTTCGTGAATGCCTAAATTGTTTTTCATTTTTTTACTGTACATAATGATCTACTTAGTAGGTACGGCGGTACGGCATATTAAAGTCACTGTTTTTGAGGAGCGCATTTGCTAACTAAGAAGCGGTATCCAGGATGAAATCTATTCCTTGTCTTTACCTTTATTATAGACGGACAAACAGGCAGACGGCCCACGGATGGAAAGTGGTTACCGCCGCCTATAGACATTTGTAACACCAGAGGTGTCACAGATGCGTTGCCGGTCCCGAAGATATTTAATGACACCCTTTTTAAAACATCCCATATTGTAGCGCAGAGGGAAAATTTCAGCAGGGAGTTCATTCCAAATGCCTATAGTACGTGCTAGAAACGTTCTAGAGAACCGACGCGTAGATGAGCGTAATGGCTCAAGGAATTGAATAGTGTGAAATGGTGTCATATTAAGGCATTCACTGCCACCGACGCATATATGCGTTTTGCTGACTTTCCCACAGTACCTTGAACGCACATGTGCGTTTCAATGTTCCTTTAATGACAGATGTGGCACCTGGCGGAAGTTCGAAAAACAGAAGTGGCAGTGAATGCGTTAACTTCAGATCCTATGTCTAGAGAACGTTCATACTCCACAATGAGTCCATCTCAACCGGTCAATGTGCTTTAGGCATGATTTCCAGGATGATAATGTTTCGGACAGAGTTACGTACCTAAGCGTTAAAATAGTAGGATTATCCTCCAGCTGCCTTATTTAACGTTTCTTTAAATAAATAAAATACTCATAGTGTTTAAATATTAAGATGGACGGACATTTAACGGCGCCGCAATAAAGAACCGTTGAGAGCCTTCCAGCCCGCCGCACCATAAACTACCACAGAGTAAAACAACCGGAGCACTGTGTGTCAGAAACGCTGGCTATACCTATTTTTAGTATGTATTCCTTTCCAAAGTACGAAAATCATCAATGACCTCATATATACCTAACCATTATCAGAATAAATAGTATTTTTGCTGTGTTTGTGATGGAACAAGGTGTGTATGAAAGGAAAAATAAAAATGCGCAAGAAATAGGCACCTACCTATGATTTGGGTCTGAATGGGTCTAGGAAGCGCTAGTAAATTCTTTTCTGACGTGTAAAAGTGCCCCTATGTGGCCAATTTGCTGAATAAATGATTGAATTTTGAATTTTGAAAAATTTACCTCCTTTACTAATATATCCACACAAAACCCGGGTAGGCAGCCAGTTTGTTACAAAATTTTATAAAATAAATATCTGGCAACACCTTTGCTTCTGGTTCTGATCACATCAGAGAATCCAGACTTCGCTTTGCTCCAGTTCACAAATTGCAGATGTGGGTGCCGCATGCACCCGGAGAGATGAGCCAAGTAAGCTTCCCATTGGACTCCACATTACCGCGGGATAACCTGGACAGATTCGATCAAGAGTGGCAAATTCAGGCACTGAAATCGGAGGGATGGAAAAATAAAGGGGAGGCCTTTGCCCAGCAGTGGGGAACAATGTCAGGCTGAACAAAAAAAGTCTGCAATATCGGCGTTTTTTTAGAATGTGTTAGAGAAATATTAAGCTACGTACCAGCGACGTCGGATAGTGTAGCATTCGGCGCGCACTTCACGAAGTCAGGGAAGAAATTCACCATTATTATACCGCCATTTTCTTTCTGTAAAAAAAAAATTGGTGTAGATGATAAGGCCCTTTTAATCCAGAATCATAAACAGAGTGCGAGGACGTCTGTATACTTGTAAATGTGTGTGCACCACTATGCGGGCCGACGATTCACTCTCCATCTCCGGATGAAACAAATGACGGTAAGGGCGAGTTGGGCGCGAGTTGCGCGCCGGCTAGATTCAGGCGGGTGACTCCGTGGCCATTCTGTATGTAGTACTAATAAATATTCTGCGCTGGCGGCGAAGCTCTTACCAACGAGTGAATGATGTCAGTGGGGACGTTCCTCTTGTGCGGGCAGAGGCTGTACACCGAAGAGTGGCTGAAGATAACAGGCGCCTTGGACAGCTTTATGGCCGCTCTGGTGGTGTTTTCGCCTACGTGCGAGAGGTCCACCAGCATCCCCAGACGATTCATCTCCTTTACCACTTTCTGGGGACGAGAGGAATGTGAGCTGATAGTGTCTATTGTGTCACACCCACGACACTCCACATGAACTCAACGTAATCTACTACTATACAGCCTATTTGCGTCCCACTGCTGGGCATAGGCCTCCTCTCATCACGAGAGGGTTTGGGCTATAGTCCCCATGCACGCCCAGGTGTCCTCACGATGTTTTCCTTCACCGAAAAGCTCAGTGGTAAATTCAAATTGCATTTCGCACATTAAGCAGTAGGTAAGTCTTGTTTATGGCACCGTATACATTGCACAGAACACCTTCTAAAATAAGGTTTTACATTTGACAACTCGCACACAGACTCACTCGGCATGACATTTACTAATGTTGACATTGCAATTTGGTTTTGCTATATAGGTCTTTAAAACGCAGAAGTAAACACCCTCATTGACAGCTCTGCTGAATTACTGGTCGGGGTTTACATGCGTATATAAAAATGCTAGTAAACTTGTACCATGAATATGGAAGCCTATAAAATTCCCAGTTCATAACGCTCTTTTTAAAGTAAAATTGACGCGAATCACATTCAAGACTAAGTTTGCGATAAGTCATCACGGTAACCGATGTTCAGTGCCACAAGCACGCCCGGGAGCCCATTTAGTGCGACAATCGCAGAGGCGGGCACGGAAGGGGTACAATTATTAGCTCCGATCGCAACCCCTCGGCGTCGAAGGAACGAACGTCTAAATTTCAGTTGGGGTTTGGGACAAGTCACTAGCGGGATATATTTCATCATCATCATCATCATCATCATTTCAGCCAAAAGACGTCCACTGCTGGACATAGGCCTCCCCCAAGGCTCGCCAATCAGACCGGTCCTGTGCTACTTGCTTCCACCGGTTTCCCGCGACCTTCACGAGGTCGTCGCTCCATCTTGTTGGAGGCCTACCGACAGCTCGTCTCCCGGTTCGCGGGCGCCACTCGAGAACTTTCCGGCCCCATCGGCCATCAGTCCTGCGAGCAATGTGCCCCGCCCACTGCCACTTAAGGCTCGCAATTCTTCGGGCTATGTCGGTGACCCTAGTTCTACTGCGGATATCCTCATTTCTGATTCTATCACGCAGAGAAACCCCGAGCATAGCCCTCTCCATTGCCCTCTGAGTGATTTTGAGCCTTCTTATGAGGCCCATCGTAAGCGCCCACGTCTCGGAACCATAAGTCATCACTGGCAACACACACTGGTCGAAGACTAGGGATATATTTAATATCTTAAATATTTAGTTTAAAGAATCAAGTTAATACTTAGTCGGTTTGACCTACCGCCGCTCATGCAGAGGGTCGGAGGTTCGAATCTTTACTCTTAATTAATTGCAAAATTCAATATATTTTTTCCCACTGAGCTTTTCTGTGGAAGAAAACTCGCGAAGAAACCTGAACGCATCCGCGAATTAGAAGTCTAAGAAGGTAGAAAATAAATACTAGCGGGTACCTACCCTAACCCTACTACCAGAGTATATCTAATAGGTAGGTACTGTCGTACCAGGAGCGGCACGTTATCTTCCCGCACCGAAACAGGTTACCTCACACCGCCCACTGCGAACGGGCAGTCGGAATATACCAGAAACCAGCCGAAACAGGCACTTTGTAGATACATCATAATTTTTCAAAGTGCAGTTTACGTTCCGTTTGTACGGAGCGTCGCAGGTGCGCTACCTACACTTATGTAGCTGGGTTTCACGACAGGCCGCGGGAAAAAGCATTATTTCACATACGTGACTATAGGAAAAGTAAACTAGACCTAGAATGATAACCTTCATAGAAATCAGCGTACCTACCCGCAAACTAAGCGTTAAATTATAAATGTTGCTGTCTGTATGAAAATTTGAATCGGCCCTTGGATGTTGCCCACATACGCCGTAATGTAAGGAGATTGTTGTCAGTTTAATAAGCTTGTCTGACAAAAGTTAGATTAGGCCGTTTTTGATTCAAAATTGAAAATTTAATCATTTATTCAGCAAATTGGCCACATAGGGGCACTTTTACACGTCAGAAAAAGAATTTAACAGCGCTTCCTAGACCCATTGCTTGAGAAGAAGCGCCGCAACAAACTCGAGCAGAAGGCCTTTTTTCAAAATTTCCACATAGTTACAAAATTTACATTACATGTATAAATTATGAAAATGAAAATGAAAATATTTATTCAGCAAATAGGCCACATCTGGGCACTTTTACACGTCACTTTTAAATGAATTTAACAGAAATTAATTTACCAGCGCTTCCTAGACCCATTGCTTGAGAAGAAGCGCCGCAACAAACTCAGCAGAAGGCCTTTTTTCCAAATTTAAACATATAGATTTACATTAAATTTACATTAATATGTATAAAAATACATATATAGGTACATACTGAAATCACATTTAAGGGATGTACGAGTATAGTCCCTAACTTAAACTTAAATCTAAGATCTTAGAGATGGTCTTATATTAGGTACAAATTAATGAAAATATTACATACATATAGGTACGTACTAAAATTACATTGAAGGGATGTATAGTGCCTAACTTAAACTTAAACCTAAGATCTTAGAGATGTATAGTCTCCAAGGGTCCAGAAAAAAAAAAAAATGCAGATGGCCTCCATTGTCATTCATTATTCATATATCCAAAAACCTTGACGCCGGCTCTCCTAACTTGAGCAGCAATTCCTTAATCTCCTACCACGGTGATGAGATTTTTTATGAGCCACCATTAAAATTAGCGACACGGCACGGTCGACGTTTCGCGTCTCCACTAATGAAAGGAGGCTTAGTCTTCAAGTAAATTTGACTTAATCAAGTGTTCAGAACGTTTCCATCGCTGAAAAACCCAGTGGTAAAAAATTGCACATAAGTAAGTAGCTGTTTATGCTCACCGGGTGTGAGCAGAGATTTGAACTAACAAGTGCTTATATTAAACACGCTACAAACAAGACTTAATCACGTAAAAAACTATTTATATTTTATCTCGACGTTTCGGCCGCGATGCAGCGGCCGTGGTCACGATAAGACTGAAGTGACGGTATCGGCATTTTCTTGTCGCGCGGGTGGTTCGAACTACCCGCATTTGATTTTTATTAATGTGATGTTTTTATTAATTAACAAGTGCTTGTCGGATGTTCTCACTTTTGATCTTAAAAGTGTCTCAGCGATCTAAATGAGCTAACCTGTTTAATGCTCTTGATTGATACAACACCGAAGCCAATTTGACAAATGAAAATAACATTTTCAATTCAAAGATTTAATTTAATTTGGTACTAAGTATGTTTCGTAGTTATACTTAAGCACCCACGCAGGCATGCAAGTATCTTACAACCTCAAATCTTCAAACTTATTGTCCCAAACTTGGTACTCTGTGTCACTGAGGATGGAGTTTGGAATTACTTTGACACTTCACAAACCCCGGGCGACGGGTCAATCAAGGACAAAATAATGGGGAGGCACGCTGGAAGCTAATGTCGCTCGATGTCGCTCTAATCGCATGTACCTTGTTTACATTTTTTGACTAGTGTCAAAGGTCGTGATTTTTCCTCCGATCCTTGCGGTTATCCCGATAAAATGAGAACACATGGACGCACGAAGAAATTGGACGATATGACATATCATTTTTTTTAATTTCTCACATTGTGTGTAGTCTCCCACTGGATCCGCGTGGGGACTATAGCCTAAGCTCTCGCATGATGAGAGGAGGCATGTGCCCAGCAGTAGGATTGTTGTTGTGTGTAAACAGGCTGTTTGTAGTGGTAGTTGGGTTGCCTGAAACCTATGAATATTATCATTATATTCCCCAGTATTTGCAGTTATTCCAAAATGATCATCTTCTTACAATTTAGCGGACAATATTGAGACATTTTGGAGTAAGTACGCGAACTATTCAAACCTGACCGAGGTTATTCGGCATAGGTTAGGTGGGTAGGTAGGGGGGTAGCCAGAACCACCCCCCACCTGTAATAATAACGCACACAAAGAAAACCTATAGTTAATTACTCCATTAAGACCAAACAAAAACAGCGTTGTAACGCACCCATTATCTAGAAGAAAAACAAATATTTACACACAAAATTCCACATGAAACTAAGCCCTATGGCTTAATTGGCAAGACTCGATCTTCATTAACAATACGTCTAGCTCGCCATCCAAAGACGAACAACAAAGGAAACAAAACTGTACGGCGTTTCAGATAGAGCTTCAAATGTTTCTTTTCGATATCTCTTGAAGATAAAATATCTATCGACAGGAGAAGACTTACAGAAAACAAGCTTTAGCGCGTGACTTTGCTCGCTTTTATACGACTTCGTTCGCGTGGGATTTGGTAATCGCGTTTCCGTGATAAAATGATATATTTTGATGCAAGTGCGAAAAGATTGTCATCTTACCACGAGTCTCTAGTTATGTGTTGGCGCGAGCGAAAGCGAGCGTTAACACCAGGGACGAGTGAAAATGTCAATTTCGCACGTGTATCAATCGACATTTTTAATACATTTGCGAAAAAAAAGAATAAAGAAACAAACGAACAGGATGAAGCTCAAAAAACTTTACGCACTAGTTCGTAAAAAACAACTTTAGGCACGCCTACTAGCTGTCAAAAAACAAAAAGCGCTCGTTCGGAAATGACAAACTTTTGGCACGTTAAACAAAGGTATCGAAATGTTTACTTTTTGAGCAACTGTGTTAATAAGTATTTTGTTCGCTTCCATATATTTGATGTAGGTACTGACTGTACTATATTGGGGGGCTTAAATGTACATGAGAATAGAATTTCTTACCTCACCAAACTCCGTTAGCCCGTTGACAGCGGGAGGTTCGTTCGACGAGTCGCCCCTAAAGAAAACAAACAAATAAATAACAAGGAACCATTGTTCGTACAGCTTTCACGCAGCCATTCTCAGGTTAATAGGGGTGTCGCGAATATCAGTCTGCGAATGCGAAACTTCAGGTACTGAATGTGCGAATGCGAATGTCTATTTAGAAATGGCATAAAACACGAAACTAAAAATATAACCAGTAGGCAGTAGAAAATAAATTAAAATGACCACGGATAAGTATCAAAGTTCAACATTTCTTTTTTTATAAATATCTTGGGACATTTCACACAAATTGACCTAGCCCCAAACTATTAAGAAAAGCTTGTATAATGGGTGCTAGACAACGATATAAATACTTATATAGAGAAATACACACATATATAAATACTAAACATCCATGACTCGAGTACAAACAATTGTGTTCATCACACAAAGTTTGCAAAGTAGGCAGGGTCACTACCAACTAGGCTAAACCTGTCGTCAAACTACTTACTTCTTCTCTTTGTAAATATAATATTATGTATTTATAACCAGTTACTGCCCGCGACTTCGCCCGTGTGGAATTCGCTTACCGCGTTCCCGCATTAATGTTATATAATATAATCTTACAAAAATATCGCCAGTTTTGCCACCTTTCTACACCCATCGGGTGCGAAATCAAGATGCGACTAGGCGCAATCTGCACACATTCTAAATCGCGTTTAAAATAATGCGAATGCGAATATTCGTAGCATCCCTAGTAGGTACCAACTAGTACCATTGTCGCCACGCGAAACACACCCTCAAGCCAACGGGTGACGGGTGAATACAGTGTAAACTTCACCGCTATTCAAGTTTAAAAGTCCAGCACAGATGCCGTCTTCTTTGAAATGGTGACAGAAAAAGACTGCGTTTTACAGCGAACAGGCCAACTTAGCTTTATTTTAGCATCTGCCTGCGACTTTGTCCGCGTGGAATTCGGATCTCGCGTTCCCGCAGGAACTATGCGTTTTCCGGGATAAAAAGTAGCATTTGTCCTTTCTCGGGACTCCAACTATCTTCATACCAAATTTCATCAAAATCGATCCGGTAGTTTTCACGTGATGCGCGGCCAAATAAAAAGACAAACAGATAAACAGACAAACAGACAAAACTTCTAAAAACTGTTGGAATGTGTTCTGCTCTCGATTCTGAGTATCCCCAGCCAACTATTTTTCGAATATCTCTCATGTACAGACTTTCGACCCTCTTTAGCTTTATTTAGCTTCATTGACGTCATTGAAAATAATCAAGGGTCGGAACCCTCTCCACGCGAGTTTAACTCGCTTCTTGGCCGGTTTTTTATCTGTATTTGTATGTAATCCATATTATACAGGGTGCTCGTGAGCATTGCGAGAGATTTTAACTAGGTACTAATTCCTGAGGCTATAAGAAGTAATAAATGTTATATGAACTAGGTCGAAACACGTTTTTTTTCATTATTATTTTCATACATAATAATTGCTAACGTAGTATAAACGTGCCTTTAGGACGAGGTGGCAACGTCTGATATTGCTAAAAAAAAAAATATACTACGTTAGCAATTATTATGTATGAAAATAATAAAAAAAAACGTGTTTCGACCTAAGTTCATATAACATTTATTACTTCTTATCGCCTGAGGAATTAGTAGTTAAAATCTCTCGCAATGCTCACGAGCACCCAGTAGAACTTTGAAGATTCTTCAGCACCGGTATTATTTTAGTTCCACGTTATTCTACCAGGAATGGGAATATTTTCAAAGCGCCGGCAAAGTTCTTGAACTTTTTTTGTAACAGTCTGTTCAGTTTATTTTAGTTGGCAACTTGGAAGACGCTGTTCATATGCCAGCTTCTATCTTAATAACTCCTAAGTCGGTGTGTACCAAATGGAAAATCATGAAGGTGACTTTTATGCTACTAATGTTTTGAAGCCGTGGTGGCCTAGTGGTTCAACCTACCGCCTCTCATGTAGAGGGTCGGGGGTTCGATTCCGGCTCGCACCTCTAAGTTTACTTATGTGCGAAATTCAATTTGAATTTACCACTGAGCTTTTCGGTGAAGGAAAACATCGTGAGGAAACCTGCACACATCTTTGAAGTAATTCAAAGATGTGTTGTGCAGTCCCCAATCCGCACTGGGCCCGCGTGGGGACTACAGCCCAAACCCTCTCGTGATGAGAGGAGGCCTGTGCCCAGCAGTGGGACGCAAATAGGCTGTAGTAGTAGTAGTAGTAATGTTTTGAAGAAAATCATGTCCGATTCAAGTTGACATCATCTGTTTATTAGTGATGGGACGGTTTAATATAATATCTAAACATATAAAACTCAAAGGTGACTGACTGACTGACTGACATAGTGATCTATCAACGCACAGCCCAAACCACTGGACGGATCGGGCTGAAATTTGGCATGCAGGTAGATGTTATGACGTAGGCATCCGCTAAGAAAGGATTTTGCAAAATTCCCACGGGAACAGGAAAAATCGGGATTTTACTTTTTAATATTTCTGCGCATACGAAGTTGCGGGGAAAAGCTAGTTTAGTAATATGCTGATAGGGTATTACCATATAACTAGTAAATTACACACCTAGGGCGGTCAAGTAAAGAAAGTCTCAGATCGCGGGTAATTGAGGCACGAGCCGGAGGCGAGGGCTATAATCTAGCGGTCTGAGGATTTCTTTACGACCGCCCGTGATTAGTATACGATTTTACGTCACCACCTGGCCGTGAAGAGGGATTTTTCGTAGCGCCCAAGGGCGGTTAATCCCGCTTTTCGGCCTGGTGTGACGTAATAAATATTTTCATCTTCTTTGTATAAACTAGCTTTTGCCCGCGACTTCGTCCGCTTGGAATTCGGTAATAGGTAGCGTTCCCGCGGGAACTATGCGTTTTTCCGTAAAAAGTAGCCAATATGTTGACCAGCGTTATAAATTGCCCCCATAATTACCAAATACCGTCCAGTAGTTTTCGAGTTAAATCAGAACATACAATACATACAGACAATTTATCTAAAAATCATTATTTTGTGTTCAGTATTGTTTATCACCCTGACTTTCAAGTAATTCAAAGATGTGTGTGAAGTCCCCAATCCGCACTGGGCCCGCGTGGGGACTATAGCCCAAACCCTCTCATGATGAGAGGAGGCCTGTTCCCAGCAGCGGGACGCAAATAGGCTGTAGTAGTAGTAGTAGACGCGACTTCTTCTACAGACTTATTATTAGTATAGATACACATTTAAAAAGTAAGATATCTGTATTTATTCATTACCTTGGACTATCAGTAACTCGTATAAGTGGGTCCTTAGCGACGGGATCTTGGCCTACTGGTTTCCTTAAGTACGATAAGATAACTATGTCCTGAACTTGGGAGACGACTACCTACCCTACCTATAATTACTTTGGAAATTGCTTTCATGTTTTCTCAAATGTAAAAAGACTTAATATAAGTATTCTAAATATTGTAACATCAACTTAATACTTTTAGTATCCGTTCTTAGGGTTCCGTAGTAAAATTTACGTAATCTGACATGTCTACCGACCTTTGAAATACCGAAGTCTAATAATGAATATTGACAGAAAATATGGACGTGCTTACTGCCTAGTAGGTACTCTAAATAGATTTTCTAGTGAAGTTAAAGTAAACTCTACAATAGAACCTGTAAACAAATAAAGATCATCCTCAAGCGCCACTTGTTAGAAAAACAGAATACCGCCAACATTAATTTAAGAACTAAATTTAACTTCAATGCAACACCTTAACGCCAAATAGGCCTAAATTCCAACCACGCAAAATAGGCGCAATCATGACGTCGAGTTGCGGAAAACTAGCCCGCGCAAACCTATACCTATACCTAACACCTTAACGCAAAGAATCTTTAAAATTCAAGATTAGTAGTTATGTTATAACGTATAATGTAAAAAAATTTCATTGAAATAAACAGTTTAAATTTAAAAAATAAAAATGGCAAAAAACGGAACCCGGAAACGGTAAAAAATAGAGAACAATATCGGCTACATATTTTTTGTGTTATGGTTTAATTTTGATAGCTGCGGAACCATTTCATATTTATTTAACATGTAAACACCCCAAACCCGCCTAATGCGCCTCCTAGGGCGTATGAAAAGCTACCGTCTTCCGGTCGCCGAAACCACATTGCACCCTAATATGTACCTAATCTACCTAAAAGCCGTGGTGGCCTAGTGGTTTGACCTACCGCCTCTCATGCAGAGGGTCGCGTGTTCAAATCCGGCTCGCACCTCTGAAATTATTTATGTGCGAAATTCAATTTGAATTTACTGCGAAGTAATTCAAGGATGTGTGGGAAGTCCCCAATCCGCACTGGGCCCGCGTGGGGACTATAGCCCAACCCTCTCGTGATGAGAGGAGGCCTGTGCCCAGCAGTGGGCCGTAAATAGGCTGTTGTAGTAGTAGTATGTACCTACTCTATTCTGCGTGGCAGCGGCGCTATGGCAGATTGTAAAAAAAGGTAGTTAATGTTAACTGATTTTAAACAGTTAGTATGTACTGAGACTTGTAGGGTCGTTTCCCACGTCTCCCGAATTACCCTGTAATTAAAGCACTGACTTGTTAAACAACCAAGTGACCCATAAAATAACCCGCTTTCAGACAAACATAATACCTAAGTGCTTGCTGCAAACCTCTACATACATTCACTGGCCTTATTAAATGCCCGCTTTTACCTCACCGCTGCGCTGTTTGGATAGGCTACGTTTACTTATGTTTGCAAGGGCGCGCATATTCACAATTCATGTTGGCTCCAAGTATGTTTTCTGTGGAATCTTTGAATAGCCTTGTTCAGGACGATATGTATCACTATGCCTGCGCGTTAATAAGGTGGAACGATAACCTGGTGGCAGGATGCCGTTGGATGCAAGGCTCTGCAAAGGTGAATTTGTTATTTGAAAGAATGCTGCCAAAATAACGGGGCACGAGTGGAGAGGCAGGCTGCGTGAGAAGGATAGATAAACATTCATGCTGTGGGAGTAACCGGGACAACATGTTAGATGTCAAGGCCGGTCGACATCCACTATTTGCGGTTGACACTTCTTATATGCAAAAACCCTGAAAGCAGTGGCAGAGGAGGTCGGCCGGCCAAGCGAACTCTTCAAGATTAGATGTCTATTGTGGATGCGTGCGGCGCAGATTCGGTCTATGTGGTGAACATTCACGGGATACATTTCAGCAGCGCTCTTTAGGCGTCTGTGGTATAAAGTAGTGTGAACTTAATAAGATTGAAAGAGATGGGAGCTCTATTTTTATGGTTTCCTTAAGCTGTGAAAATAAAAATGAAAATGAAAATATTTATTCAGCAAATAGGCCACATCTGGGCACTTTTACACGTCACTTTTAAATGAATTTAACTGAAAAGAATTTACCAGCGCTTCCTAGACCCATTGCTTGAGAAGAAGCGCCGCAACAAACTCAGCAGAAGGTTTTTTTTCAAAATTGTTTCGCTTTACGGTGTCGTAATAGAATAAACCTACGTACCATGGAGTGTTGCAAGTGTGCGTGAGCGTCATGTACCGCACGCCGAGCTGGTAATAGCTGCGGAGGACGCCGAGCGAGTTTCCTATAGAGTGACCACCCTCAATGCCGATCAGCGACGCTATCTTACGCGGACGAGCGCTGTGCGCTTGCAGTATATCTGGGGACAAAGAGAACATTATTAAAAAAAAACATGTATAGCACGACACTACTTAGACGTCACAAATGTTACAATACAATACAAATACACTTTATTGAACACCAAAAAACAATTACACAAGTAAATACAATAAACAAAGAAGAAGGGTGACAACAGACGGTCTTATCGCTAAAGAGCGATCTCTTCCAGACAACCTTTGGGTAGTGGAATGTGTGAAAAAAGAAAACGTAAAACTAGGCAGGTGGTGCACATGAGAATTACATACAACCCAAGTAACATTTTGGCCCTATAACTTGGGTTATCATCACTAAAAGGTCTAGTAAACGTCGTATAAAGGTCTTAGCGGTGACTACCAGTTGTATAAAGGCGTTTGGGAACACATTCTTGCACTATAAGCTAAAGAGCCAAATTATCCTATAAATTGTTGATGTAAAGGTTTATAGAACCATTTTATAGAGCTATTATAGTCAAGTGCTATAAAAACTTCAAATATAGCCACTAAAGAGCTATGTTACTGTATAAAAGTGATTGTGATCACCATTATGTATCTAATTTACGCTATAAGGTTTCCCGGACAACCGCTATAAATCTTGCGTTTTAGCAGTGATGAACGTTCTACTATACAAGGTTTTTGCGATATTGTGGTTCCACAAATCACTCCTATAGTACATGGTCTTTAGTAGCCATAATGACGCCGTAATAGAGCGGTTTTGTTTTATAATCGATTTTTAGGACATTTTTATAGTACTTAAAAGTGTTCTAATTGTTTTTGAATCCCTATTATAGGCTCGTACGATAGTTGTGACTATGACTCTTTTATATGGCCAAAACGTTCTATAATGGAGTTTGTAGATCGGTCATAGGATAAAAAAGCACATAAAGGAAGTGAACAGTTACTTTTATACTCAAGCTTTGACATGACAGGAGTCGGTGGTACTATAGTGAGCCGATAAGACCCACGGATGTACTTAATGGCTCTAAAGTAGAAATGTCAGTGAATTTAATTTTATAATATAAATATATTTTATTCAAAACTCAATTAATCGAGGGCGCATTGAAAATACTAAGCAAATCAAATACTATTCTATCAGTAAAACTTTAGTCGCACGTGCTTTTTGCAGCATTGATCGAAATATTAAATGTCTAAATAAGATAACATAAACTTACCACGTTAGAATATTACTCCTTTATATAATTGAATTATTTTTGTTGTCCGTCAATGAAGTTCACAGCAAAAACACACAATACCAAACTTGGCCGAGAAAGCGCCTCAGTAGGAATCACGGATTCTACTATAGACTAAAATAGGACTATAAGGGAACCAACGAACGCTACTACAGTATAAAAAAGCACTACATTAGCGTTACTGTGGCCCGTATGTCACTAAATTGTAATTCGAGTCATCATTACATCACCTTTACAGACCTAAAACGTCACAACTAAAGCTGCTACGGTTCCACTATATCACTAAATGGAGATATAACTGCGCCAGATCGGCGTTACTCAACCTTCTATGGCCTTTTATAGGGCTAAGGTGGTGTTTTCAGAAATGTTCTATGGGCTACTATAGAACCAGAAATTGTTACTTGGGAATGAATGAAAGAAATGCAAACAAATCAAAGAACAAACATAAAAATATAATAAATACAAAACAATACATATAATAAACATATATATATATATATATATATATATATATACATATATAAAAACGAGTCTATAACAACAAAAAATAAGTTAATTAGGCAGTCACCTCGACGATTTAAGTATTCATTCATTCTCACGCCAAATGTTTACCGGCTTTTAAAATAAAATAAAAATATTTCTCCGCGCGACTTCTAAGCCGAGGAGATTCGCCGTCTGCAAGCGATGTGAAAGGTCTTACGAGAACTAATGCTAAACGATGCAGACGAGCCGAAGACGCATTCAGTTAAGAGCTTACAGGTAGGTACCTACTATTTCATCTGCCTAGACGGGTTTAGTATATTTTAAACCGCCTACGCACGGGCCATGACCGCTGCGCCCAATACAAGCACCGTTGCGGTTGGGTGGACTCGCCTGCTTGCGAACGTGGCGCCGAAACGCAGACCATCGACCACATTATTCGGAGATACACCGGTGGCCCCCTGAAGACCTCTCAACGACGAAGCTGTACAGTGGTAATTGACTTGAAATTACATTTATAATCTCTGTATCGTATTTAGATTAAGCCATACAATTGAATAAATTCGGCCAAATTGTAAGCTGGTATCGTGGTCACATATAAATATCCACACTAAATATTTAGAATGCGAAAGGAACTCATGTTTTTCACCTTTTTCAAACGCTCGGGATCGGATATAAAGTTGTTTTTATCCCGGAAAAAATCGTTTTCCTTTTGTGAAACGGGAATTATAAGTAAAAGTAAGTAAGTAAGTAACACACAATTATCAATACAGAGAAGAGACACATGTACAAAGGCGAGCTTATTCCTACAAGGTTTTTTTTAAGTTAAGGCGATTATCCACGCAGACGAAGTTGCGGGCGGGAGCAAGCTAAAAATTAAATAAAAAAATAGAACCGACTTCAAACTCCGTCAGCCCGTGTAGTTGGTGTCAAGTTCACTATAAGATAGTCATAGCTTTGGGGTGGTTCACTTGACACCGACTTCACAGGCTGACGGAGTTTGAAGTCGGTTCTATTTTTTCATTTAAAAATTTTTTTTGGCTATAATTTCCAAACATCTGTACGTTGGGACGTAAGTCTCACTGTAGTCTTTGAAATTGATGCCAAAATCATACACATGCTAACAAATTTCGAGGAGTTCCCTCGTTTTGTCATGGATCCCATCATCAGAACTAAACCAAATTATTAAAAGGGTTCAAGTTGGAGGTACACCTTTCAATTAAAAAAAGAATCATCGAAATCGGTTCACAATTGACGGAGATATGCGTGGTCATACATAAAAAAATATATATATACGCATCGAATTGAGAACCTCCTCCTTTTTTTTCGTCGGTTGATAAAAAAGGTCGTTTTACTCATTTCAGTACCTATAAAAGACAAAGAATTGAATTGCTGGCTCTTTTATAATCGATATAATTCAATTTCAATGGATCGGAGAAACTCAACCCCGAGATCAAACGACAAACGATATTCAATAAAATAACTCGGCGGCTTTAATTGACGGGTTCGGAAATGTCGTGACAGTTTTAATCACTTTCCGCGGTGCCTCTCGAAAGCCCCCGAAAGGATTGTAGTCTGAGACCCCGTCGCGATATTCAACACCTCGTAGGTACCTGGAAAATATTATAATACTAGCTTCTCCCCGCGACTTCCCCCGCGTTGAATTCGGTTATCGCGTTCCCGCGGGAACTATGCGTTTTTCCGGGATAAAAAGTAGCCTATGTCCTTTCCCGGGACCCCAACTATCTCCATGCCAAATTTCATCTCAATTAGTCCAGCGGTTGAAGCGTGAATAGGTAACAGACAGACAGACAGACAGACAGAGTTACTTTCGCATTTATGATATTAATGATATGGATAATATGGATGGATTAATATATTAATATATATTAATATGGATTATATTATTATTATTATAATATTATCTTGCAGCGTGCCTATTGGTTTTAATAGTACATTACAGACCTAGGGTGGTGTAAATGTCCCAGATCGCAGGTTTCTGTGGCCCTCACCTTCGGTTCGGGCCATAAATATGCGATCTGGGGCTTTACGAATTACCGCCCGTGGTTTGTCAAAAGTTTTACGTCTTGCCTTGGCCAAGGAGTGAGATATTCTCTCCGCGTAGCGGGCAGAAAATCTCACTTTATGGCCAAGGATGATGTAAAATATATTAAACAAATGTGGCTTATACACGGTGGGTCAGAAAATATGGCAAAGATTTAACCCACCGTATCGGCTATCGATTCTAAGTATATTGTATAGGTCCTTAATTTTTTTTGAGTTGGAAAAAAAAAATTGTATATGGGATTGGTTGTGTGAGCGACGCCTGAATCCTATACAAAATATTTTTGTATAGGATTCAGGCCACCATGTATAAAAGGAAATACAAGGCAAGTAATTATTCTGTACAGTCTTACGGCAATTAAGTAAGTAATGCATTTAGAAAAAACCTTTTTTTTACCATGCTTAAATGAGCATGGAAGTGCATCTAATAACATAAGTAGACATGTAATAGTACATTACAGACCTAGGGTGGTGAATTCGTAAATGTCCCAGATCGCAGGTTTCTGTGACCCGAACCGAAGGTGAGGGCCATAAATATGCGATCTGGGGCTTAACGAATTACCGCCCGTGGTTTGTCAAAAGTTTTACGCCTTGCCTTGGCCAAGAAGTGAGATTTTCTCTCCGCGTAGCGGGCAGAAAATCCCACTTTATGACCAAGGGTGATGTAAATACTTTTAACATACATTGATAAGTTAAGCTCATTCATCGATTCTTTAAATGTTGAAAAATAACTATTATATCCACAAACAATCTCTAAGGTGGAGCTAACTCAGACGTCACCTTTTTTTGTAACTTAAGATCTGTCTCTCATCTGTAACACTTAAGTAATTGAATTAATTTCCAAATACACGAAGGCAATTTAAAAGAGCTATCATGAATGATTGATTATGGTATAGACAGTCGTTCGTCATGTGACCCAATATGTAACTCTCAAAACACTTCGATCAAACAACAGATAAGAGCAGAATTACTCGGGATCACAGACTATTATTTAACCCGTGGGCCGGAGCGGTCCGTTCCCAATTTCCTTTAGCAGGCGGCTACCCTTTTTGATTTAACTTGTTCAGGCACGCGATTTCACCCCCTTTAGCTTTCAACACACAGTATTACTTACAGGTTTTTATTTAACTTGGCTACAAGAGATCGTAGGAAGATAATTACTCTAGCGATATGATCGAGCATTGGTTTCGCCACTTTTATATGATTTGATTTCTACGACTAGATCAATGTTTGTTTTTCTAATTTTCGAAGGTTATCACGTTTCACCGAGTTTTACTGGATCGGAACCCCAGATCCTACGTAAAAAAGAGCAATTCAAACTCAAACCTGTTAGGCCTCTTGTGTTTACGAGGGCTTTTTGATTCCTTTTATCACTCCAAAAAATCAAGTCGGTACAATAATTTTATAAAAATAAATTCTTCATCATCATATTAGATGAAAGACGATCGCTGCTGGATATAGGCATTCATTTTGTCATCTCAGGTCGTCGCTCCGTTTTGTTGTAGAACAGCGTTATTGCCCCCAAAAAACATTCCTGATCCATTTCGAAGATCAAGAGTACTTTCATCTCCAATAAACGTTTATTAAAGGAACTAAGCAAAAAAGCGAATGCGATCTCCCTTGAGAGCAATTACTTAGATCTGACTTACAAAGGTACGTTAAGAACTAAACGCTTTTTACGTTCCACGAAATAAACGGAACGTGGGTACGATATTAAAAGAAAATTCAACACAAAGGAGGAACAATTCTTTTGTGAAGAGTTCTGGAATAGGCTCTATTGATATTCAACGGTCCGTATCTGGGCAGTGGATGGGTATCATAACTGCTTTTATAGTAAAAAATAGTGATAAAGATCATGTACTTTTAGAGCGTTTGAAGTGTTAGTGTTATTTGTAAAAGAGATCGGTTCAAGCGCGCTTAATCTAGTACAAAATAATGTTACTACATTGTGACCGAAGTCTCTTGGATTCGGTTTGAATGATACGTAAAATGTCGTGACAAAATTGACTGAAGATTAAATCAACCGGACTATAGGGTGTATTTTAGAGTTCCATCCAAAGTGATTAAGTAATATTTGTAATGTCGAGAGTCCGACAACGAATATTATGTAGAAGTAAAAATCCAGAGGATTTTGAAAATATTAATATAGCAACATTACGAGGATGAAACAGTATTGATATGTGGGAATTAATTAGGCAGTTAGGCACCCTGTTTTTTTTATTAAAAACAGGGATAATGAATATTCCTAGGAATGGGAATGGATTTTACGATCCTTATCTACTTACATACACGGTGGGTCAGAAAATATGGCAAATAATTAACCCACCGTATCGGCTATCAATTCTAAGTATGTATATTGTATAGGTCTTTTTTTTTTCGAGTTTGTAAAAAAAATAATTGTATATGGGATTGGTTGTGTGAGCGACGCCTGAATCCTATACAATTTTTTTTTTAACCAACTCGAAAAAAATTAAAGACCTATACAATATACTTAGAATCGATAGCCGATACTGTGGGTTAATTATTTGCCATATTTTCTGACCCACCATGTATATTATGATGAAATATCTTGTATCTATTGACAGATTGACTATTCTGGTTGGTGTAGGCTTTGTTTCATTAAAATCGGATGTCGGAACGCCAACACTCAATTCTATTCAATTTAATGCAATTCAGTCATTTATTCAGCAAATTTTTACACGTCGGAAAAAGAATTTACCAGCGCTTCCTAGACCACTATTGCGGGCGAGCCTAGTAAAAAAAAGTCTTCCAGAAATTTAATTCCTTGTGCTCCGTTATTGCTTATTAGAATACCTATTGTATTTTTAGCTCGGACAGGGTACACAGGGAGGGTTATTAAAAATTAGCGCCAAGGGTCGTCCCTCGTTACATTATTCACGGGGTTTTCCAAAAATAGTTTCACCTTTAAATATTTGGCTGTAAATGGGTCGTGTTGGTAGATGATTTAGTAATGAGATTGAAACATAAAATTAATGAAGGTAAAATGTACTGTACTGTGTCTTCTCGGGCCTTTTACCGCACCTAAACATATGTCAGTCGCAGAAGTAACGCATTCGAAGAGTTCAAAGCTCAACGCGCTCATAATTATTAAAATAAGTGTAGATTATTTTGCTCTTATCGACAGCTTAGTAAGTAGCAAAATCAGCATCAGCTCGCATAATCTAATATATAAAATTCTCGTTTCACAGTGTTTGTAACCAAACTCCTCCGAAACGGTTAGTCCGATTCTTTTGAAATTTGGATGTTCAGCAGGTCTGAGAATAGGACGTAAGCTATTTTTCATACTAAAAAAAAACCAAGGCGGTACGAAGTCCGCGGGGTCAGCTAGTCTATATATAAAAAAGTACTAACGGTTTAAGAGGAGGCAGTACGGATGCCGAGTTGATAATGATATTATGCCCTTAGTGTGAAGCATGTTCAGAATTTTCATTTGTAGATTTGTAACGTTAAAAAGATTACAAAAAAGAGTCAGCCAAATCGGTTTTGTAGTTATCGACTTTTAGCCAGACTAACGCACGCCAATTATTTTTACTAGCTTCTGCCCGCGACTTCGTCTGCGTGGGATTCGGTTATCGCGTTCCCGTAGGAACTATGCGTTTTTCCGGGACAAAAAGTTGCCTAAGTCCTTTATCGCGACTCCAACTATCTTTATACCACATCAAAATCGGTTAAGTAGATTTCACGTGATGCGCGTTCAAATAAACAGATAAATAGATAAAAATTCTAAAAACTGTTGAAATGTGTTCTGTTATCGATTATAAGTATCCACAGCCATTTTTTTCAAATATCTTCCATGTACTACTTTCGACCCTCTTTAGCTTTATTATATGTTTTTTATATACAAGATTACAATCAAACTAGGTATCCGTTAAACCTACACCGCAATGTTACTTGCAAATGCTGAAAATCCTTTAAAACCTTTCCAAATAAGTAACTATTCTCGTATGGCCAGTAGCTCCTATAAAAATACGTATAAGTACTTAGGTATTTCTCTCAGAATTGCGCGCAATATGTCTTACATGTGGGGACAAGCAATCTGCTAGAAACGCGTGACCGCCAGCGGTCCTCGGCTGAAATACGGCTTTCACTCAGATTGAGCGGTAAAAAAATATTTATATAGCTCCGCCTAGACAAAATGGGAGATTAAAAGCGACGTCCAAGTTTGAGCCGATGTTATGGTGGCCTAGCGGCTTTAGGAGCCGCCGCTCGTGCTATGTTGGGGATTCATTCGGTTTTGGGACGAGACTGTGCCGGACAGTGGGATATTTTGGGCCATATTGGCATTCGATGTACTATTTTTTTCATACCGGTAAAAAACGAATCCTCCGCGTTAGAGAGCTAGTGGCACAGGGCCAGTGCGATTTTAAACTACAAGTTAACTATACTATCTATCTATTTATATTCAATAGGTACAGTCAGCAGCAGAAGTAGATAAGCTGTCCAGGTGTTCAAAATGACCTACACACGACCTTATTCTTAAGTGTGTGGGTCATTTTGAACACCTGGACAGCTTATCTACTTCTGCTGCTGACTGTACATATAATAAAGCTAAAGAGGGTCGAAGGTCTGTACATGGGAGATATTCGGAAAAAAAGTCGGCTGGGAATACTTAGAATCGATAACAGACCACATTCCAACAGTTTTTAGAACTTTTGTCTGTTTGTCTGTTTTTATCCGTTTATCTCGTTGGATCGATTTTGATGAAATGGTATGAAGATAGCTGGAGTCCCGAGAAAGGACATAGATAGGCTACTTTTTATCCCGGAAAAACGCATAGTTCCCGCGGGAACGCGATAACCGAATTCTACGCTGAGTCTGACTGAATACGGTGCGCGCTCATTGTATTAAGCTAAAAAAGTAGTCACAAATCTTCAAGCCAAGCCAATTAAAATAAAGTATAACGACATATCAGTAATAATAAGAGTGAGTACTTAGTCACAAAATATTTAATAGTATGGTTAGTTAGTTATACAGATAGCCACGGAATCACTCGCCTGAATCTAGCCGGCGCACAACTCGCGTCCAATTCGCTATTACCGTCATTCGTTTCATATGGAGATGGAGAGTGAATCGTCGGCCCGCGTAGTTGGTACACACACATATACAAGTGTACAGACGTCCTCGTACGCAAACATTGACAGTTCATTCGAATTGTGTTCGAAATCGTGCTATAATAGGCCATGTTCACCCTGTCACTTATAGTTTGAAAAAAATACTGCACTAACTTTTTAATTATTTTTTAATTAAGAATCACCATTTCACACCACTTGCCCGCAATTGCTCGTAATTGGAGACGCCGTCGATAGGTAGTCGTTCGGTTTTATTTAGTTATTTATTCATTTATTGCGTCAAATGTACAACATAGGCAGCGTTCCGAATCGCGCTCAGTGCGCTCACAGCAATACATCCCTTTTCCTCTGAGGAGTCGACTTTTAAGAGGAAAAAGGATGGATGGATGTGAGCGCTCTGAGCGCGATTCGGAACGCAGCCATATGTTTTATTGCGCGGCTCGGTTAGAAGTAGCAATAGACCGATATAGGAGGTCGTAAGTTCGAGTCCGGGACGCCACAGCCGTTCCTTTTATGAAACCTTCGCTACTATCTTTATGTCTGTGTCATAAGAGAGAATAACCATTTGATGCAGGTACTTTTAGCTTAGGCTGTGTTTTCACTGTAGCGATTTAAGCGAGAAAATATTACATATATGTGGTAGAAAGATTTTTTTCGAGTGTACCGGTATATTGTTTGTTGTTCTGAACCGCGGGTTTCAAAAAGTAAATATGTGGCAAGTTTTTATTTATTTATTTATTTATTTGGGAAACAAACAGCTTAATGAATACATAATAATTAGTACATAAATAGTTGTCACAAATGCCAAAACAGTTTCCACTTATGGCTGATACATTAAAATTGCTCTGAATAAACACATGCACGTTAAATTACAAATAGATTTCTAAATTACAAAGAGAAAAAAAAACAGTACAGTAAGAAAATCGAGTAGCAAAAACAAATTGTAATATAAACAAAGGATTTGAATAGGCAATATGGAAATTTACAACAGAAACTAGTATGCTTTAATATAATCTATGATGTTATGTTAGAGATTCCGAATTGCAGAAACAAATTTACTATAATTCAACGATAAATCAATATGTGAATAATTCTTATTATAAGCATTGCACGCTCTTGGCAATAATCTATTGTTTACGTACTTTTTGCGACTGAAAGGGATACTAAACAAATCAGAGGAACGAGTTCGAAATTTTGGACATCTAAATGACACCTGACTCAATAGGTCTTGGGAATCAACTAAATTATTTAGTAGTTTGTAAAGAAACATAACATCACATTTTTCTCTCCTAGACTCTAGACTTTCAATTTTGTCAATTTGAAAAGAATTAAATTTATACGTTTCTTCAAAATTTACCCATAATTTCTAAATTACATTATTTAGAGCACCGATGTTTTTCTTTGTTTCACCCTTATGCATATTCTACCTAGCGAAACTACCATTGGGTGTTGATTGCTCCATTTAGTATTGTACAAGTAGGAGTAACTTTGTTTTCCTTTGAAATCAAGTTTAAACGAACGAATGCTGCGATCGCTTTCCAGGAGGGTGCATCTGTTAGTCTTTTGAGAAAAAGAAAGGGAAATAATAAAGTGATTCGCATTTAAATTCTTTTAAATCAGCAATTCAACAGCTAAAATTACTGATAGGATAGTTTTTATCCGGATATTTTCACGGATTCGGGATCTCTATGGGTGAGACCATTTGTTATTGATGCTTGTGTTCTAAGAGTATATACATACCTGACTTCTTTACTTTCCTGATAATATCCAAAATGAAAAGTAGAGCGTGTAACTCGGGTAAAAGACACCTATTTCTGCCTCGAACTACTTAATAAAAACATCTCGTCAGAAACGGATGCCTTTCAGCCCTCAGTTAACTATCTCCTATTGATGACCTGTTACCATATATCCACAACAGATATTTACGTCCCACCGGTGGGCACAGGCCTCCTCTCACCATTTCTCACCATGTTACCATATGACCACAAAGAAAGTGTAGCCAGAAAAAAAAATAGAATCTGTCTGTTGTTTCGGCTCACCTGTGACCGACGTGGCAAGCTGCAGGTACTGGGGGTATTTCTCGACGAGGCGTCGAATGACGTCGATCTGCTCCAGGGTAAGTTGAACAGCATCACGGTTTTGGGCCGCACAGGGGACGAACGCTGACCAGAACTGGGGACAAGAGCACGGAATATTTACGAGTATTAGTACTACATACAGAACGGCCACGGAATCACCCGCCTGAATCTAGTCGGCGCGCAACTCGCGCCCAACTCGCCCTTACCGTCATTTGTTTCATCCGGAGATCGAGAGTGGATCACTGGCCCGCGTGGTTGTTACACTCACATGTACAAGTGTACAGACGTCCTCGCACGTAAACATTGACACTTCATTCGAATTGTGTTCGAAATCGTGCTTTTATAGGCCGTGTCCGCCCTGTGACAAGGGGGGCAGGTTAGGTTAGGTTGTTCCAGCTGATATAGCGGGAGGGTGCCATCTATTTGGCATAATTCTTTTTGTCCGAAACTGTTTACGCATAACAGGCTTCGCATAATTTATCTACGCCGAATCTTGACTTTGCCGAATTTTTATTAAGCATAATTCTTTATTGGCCGAATGGGTGTTTACCCGAATATTGTGTTGGCATAATGTTGACTTGGCCGAATTTGATTATGCATAATATTGCTTGGCATATCTACTAGTAATTTAGCAGAATTTGGATAGGTCGAAATATTGTCCGAATTTATGTCCGAAACAACAATTTATGTAGGGATGGTGTGCGGTAACACCCAAAGTTTGGAGCGAAGCCGACTCGCATAGGTTAGGTTAGGTTATTTTTTATATAAGTAAACGAAATTATCAGTTAGTAATCCCCCTCCCCCAATGTAGATAATCATTGATGTTATACAGGAAATCCATTTAATTAAATCGACGACAATAAAGGTATGCGAAAGTAGTTTTCGGCGTAACGAATTTCGGCGAAAGTAATTTTCTGCATAAACAATATTCGAAATTCGAAAATTATGCGTGAAAACTAGATTATGCGTAATAGAATTCGACGAAAAATCGTTATGCGAGATTAGTTTCGGCGTAAACATAACAACTATTATGCCTATACTTATTATGCAAAATTATATATCGAATTCTGCCAAAAAAAATATGCGTAAACAAGGGGAACCATAGCGGGAGCATATCGATACTTAATAATATGAATGTGAAAGTGTATTTGTTTGACCTTCCTTCACGTCGTTACAGCTGGAGCTGGACTGACGTTGATGAAAAGCATGGAGATAGTTTGAGACCCTGGATACAATATAGGATACTTTTCATTCCGAGCGCTGGCTTTAATGCCAGCATTACGCTGAGTTGGGACCATTTCGTGACCAACCATAACCCGTCTTTTTATGTTATTTGCTTTCATGTTGTGTGTTATCGTCACGAATAAATGTTTTTCTTTCTTTCTTTCGATATTTCAACGGAAACGAGTTTTCTACGGGTCAGACCAGTTTTTCAATAGTTCTATAACTATAACCATCTTCCTAAATGTAAAATATCCATCAGGTGCCTAAGCAAATTAAGTTTTCTCGGGACGAAGTCGGGTGCAACCGCTTAGTTAAGCGTTAAATGAAAATGGAGAGCTCATTGAATCCTTTTTTCGAAACAAAAATTTTAACATTCCTACTTTCTGATAATATTATAAATTCGGGGGGAAGTCGTTACTTCTTCACGCTTAAACCGCTAAACCGAGTTTTTTTCATTTCGTTACCTTATTAATTAATTTACGCAACAGGGTCGTCGTCCTTTTCCATATCTTATTCCGTTGAAATAATGTTCAGAAGTGTACACATATATCAATGAACTCGACTGTACGTTTAGTATAAAAAAATGTGGACTTATAATAAAAGAGGTATATTATAAATCTGCATTTATTGTTATTAGTGGAACGGCTGTCTGTATGTTTTCTAAATAAGCTTTTTAGTTTAACAATAAAGTATTCAAGAGAGGTCCCTATTTTAGTAGGTAATTAAACAGAAGAAAGTAAAGGATCCTTCTCGCGTCCCTTCGGGAAATTTCGCATTTAAGAGGAACCTTTTTTCCGTTGCATTGTGTAATTATTTTTTAAATCCACACAACAAAGGATGCTAAGATACAAAAGCGACTTTGCGCCGGCTTTGTTGAACCAGTTATATTCGCGATTGTACTCGCGTGAAACTCTAATTAGTGGTTTTCTGGTGGGATAAGAGAGGATTTTGTGTTTACGAAAATTTCACACCGACAGCCGTAATAGAAGAAATGCAAATAAACAATGGAAAACCAGAAAATGAGATATTTTTTTTAATGCATGTACGTTTTATGTTTAGGTAAAAATATACACATATATTTTGTTTGTTCAAAAAAGAAACCTCCGTCTTTACAATACTTTTTTCCACAGGTAGTGATAATATTAACGCAAATGCAAAGTTACTCCGCCTATATGTTACCTCTTTACACTTAAATTTGTAATATACACGGTGGGTCAGAAAATATATATTGGCAAATAATTAACCCACAGTATCGGCTATCGATTCTAAGTATATTGTATAGGTCTTTAATTTTTTTTGAGTTGGTAAATAAAAAAATTGTATATGGGATTGGTTGTGTGAGCGACGCCTGAATCCTATACAAAATATTTTTTTTTACCAACTCAAAAAAAAAAGACCTATAGAATATACTTAGACTCGATAGCCGATACTGTGGGTTAATTATTTGCCATATTTTCTGACCCACCATATATAATTTAACATACCAAGGAATAAAATGTTTCACCGTTAGGATCATCTTTTCATACCAAAATAAGAAATAATCAGAAATAATGTTAACAAGTAATAGGATTAATATGGTACATTAATCCTATTACTTGTTTATTCCTGATTTTCATTTTATTTTTATTTTTAATTCTTTCTGACGATCTCAATTTGAAATTCTCTTATTTTGACATGTAAAATATGCTGTAATTTGATATTGAGAAATAAATGTCTATGTCTATGTCTTTATGCTTGAACTAATGAACTGACTTTGATGTGGTACATAGAGATAATTGACGTTTGACGGCCGGATTGGTCCAGTTGAGTGAGTTCATCACACAAAGTTTGCCCCGAGCGGGCAAACACGAATGTTTGCACTCGAGTCATGGATGTTTGTATTTATATACGAGTATGTATGTATTTCTCTATATAAGTATTTATATCGTTGTCTGGCCACCCATAGTACATACAAGCTTTGCTTAGTTTGGGCCTAGATCAATATGTGTGAAATGTCCCAAGATATTTATTTATCATTTAAATAGTTTGAATCCCGGGAAAGGATATATATAGGATAGTGTTCTCCCGGATTTCATTTCTTATAAGGTTGTAAAATTTCGTTCGAATTTTACTCGGTAGTTGCTAATACACTCAACAGCAATGAATTCGGGGCATTTGTACGGAAAATGATATATACAAAGTGACCCGTATTTTAAATGTGTAACTTCATGTCCTGTCTACACGAACATATTTATATGTTACTAGCTTTTCCCCGCAACTTCGTATGCGCAGAAATATTAAAAAGTAAAATCCCGACTTTTCCCGTTCCCGTGGGAATTTTGCAAAATCCTTTCTTAGCGGATACCCACGTCATAACATCTACCTGCATGCCAAATTTCAGCCCGATCCGTCCAGTGGTTTGGGCTGTGCGTTGATAGATCACTATGTCAGTCAGTGAGTCAGTCACCTTTGAGTTTTATATATTTAGATTTTTTTTTCATTTTTTTTTTTATTAGGAAAGCAAACAGAAATAAATGTACAAGAAACATATGAATCTTAATGGCTAGAAAATAAACATTCACTTATTTTTTCCTAAACAGCCACTGAAACATATATGAAAAATAACTACACATCAACCTAAAAGTTTACAAGAGAAAAAGAAAGCAGAAAGTGTTATTTAGATGGTCGCATAGTAGATCTAGCTGCTTCACATCTCAACCTCGCTCGAGTCTGCTAGAACTTAACTTCGGCGCGAACTAACTTCACTGGCAGACCCATTGTGGCAACGATTCGTTGTTCGCTGGTTGTTCACATGTTAAAATTGAGTTTCGCTTCAACTTTCATATAATTTACGCCGCTTTTAGAAAATTTTAACAAGTTTCAAGTTTTTTTATGACATGAGTAAGCAAACGAACACACAGGCGCCTGATGGTAAGCGGTCACTGCAGCCCATGGACATAATAAATCATAAGATTTTGAAGGCGTTGCCGACCTTGAGGTCTACCAGACATAGGCCAGTCATTTCTCCAGGCTGCCTTATCTCCTTAACTTAGCGGAACACAACAGTGCGAGCACTTCTATTTGGCGGCATGTTAGCGGGTTAGATGGCAAGTAACTCTGCAAGGCATCACAGGTTACCATTTCGAGCTTAAGGCATTCACTGCCACTTCTGTTTTACGAACTTTCGCCAGGTGCCACATCTGTCATTAAGGGAATATTGCAACGCACATGTGCGTTCAAGGCACTGCGGGATAGTCAGCAAAACGCACATATGCGTCGGTGGCAGTAAATGCGTTAAACCGTTAAACGGACTTTGCTTTTTCGACCGTATAAAGAGACACAGGATAGTTTTTTCTTGAAAATCATTCCTCATTATTCTCATTAAAAATGAGACTGGAAAAATGCCGTTTTGTTACCAAGTTGAGTAGGTATGAAACTTCACGCGGACGTAATCGCGGCCAAAAGCTTGTATTTTAATAATAATACTACTACAGCGTATTTGCGTCCCACTGCTGGGCACAGGCCTCCTCTCATTACGAAAGGGTTTGGGCTATAGTACCCACGCCCAGTGCGGATTGGAGACTTCACACACATCTTTGAATTACTTCGCAGATGCGTGCAGGTTTCCTCACGATGTTTTCCTTCACCGAAAAGCTCAGTGGTAAATTCAAATTGAATTTCGCACATAAGTAAACTTAGAGGTGCGAGCCGGAATCGAACACCCGACCCTCTGCATGAGAGGCGGTAGGTCGAACCACTAGGCCACCACGGCTCCCACGGATTTTAATAATATCGTCAGTTATTCATCGATTCTCTTTTATATGTATACAATCATGTGCGCCATATTTTCGTTGCGTTGAAGACAGCGTGAAGTGAAAAATCAGAACCAACTTCGAAGTACGTGTGTATTTTTTTTTCCAACCTCCATCCAAGCCATACTGAAAATAATCTAGTAGGCCGAGATAAAATTTAAAAATGTCTCATGAAGATGTAATTGGAGTCGTCCTGGATAGTGGATCACAATGGGTAAAGGCGGGTTTCTCCGGGGAGCCGTTTCCGAGAGCCGTCTTCCCGTCAGCTGTTGGTCGGTAAGCCTTAAAACCTAAAAAACACAACTAGTACTTGGTGCTTGGATAACATCATTGGTCACAGCCTCGCTGTAGGATGCGTCTTATGGATAGTGTGAGCGGCATTAAAAAAACAGGGCCTATATTCGAAGTTTTAAATAGGGATCTCGCTGTTCCCTATAGGATTGCTCACGCGTCAACTTTAAATCTAGCTGCTCAAAGTTCACCCTATTTTAGGACTTCGAATAAAGCCCCAGGTACCATTCGGAGCATTCCCCCTTTCGAGATTGGTAAATCGGTGGCGCCTCTCGTCTTGCTAACGTCTTCTAAGGGTTCGAAAACTTTTTAGACAAAGAGACTATGCCGCTGGAAACAAATCGAATTTTCGAAAGCTTAGAGCGCCGCAGTTTTCTGTTTCACGTTTTTCACTATACCCAAATTGCGATACAGGCGGGAATACATTATGATGTTTATGTTCGGATAAAGATAATTAAGTATTTGGCTCACGCTATTTGCGCAACCATAAACAACATTACATGTAAAAAACCGGCCAAGAAGCGAGTTAAACTCGCGTGGAGAGTGTTGCGACCCTTGCTTATTTTCAATGACGTCATTTTCAAACCGTTTCACAGGATAAGCTCTTTTATATGATATATTTCAAATACCACGGACTTCTTAATATTTTTTCTGTAATCTATAGGTCAATAACTATCCTCCGTATTTTTTACAAAATTTTAGGTCTAGTGGTTTCGGAGATAAGGGGGTGGAGGGAATGGTAATTTTTCGCCTATATTTCCTTAAATAACTCGAATAGTTTTGACCAAAAAAGAAATAAAAAATATATTTGAGATCCTCATAAGAAGTACTTTCATTTGATACGTCACACGAAATAGTTTAAAAAACTTCATTAATATTTTTTCAAATGAATTTTAATCATAGACCCTATTTTTGGGGGCTAAAAAAATAGGGTCTATGTTTAAAACTCATTTAGTTTCATTACACGTTCGTCTTTGGGTCACGAACTTACATATTACGTACCAAATTTCAACTCAGAAAATCGACTGTGACAGACGGACGGACAGACACACGAGTGATCCTATAAGGGTTCCGTTTTTAACTCTTGAGGTTCGGAACCCTAAAAAAGTATATTCTTTCTTCTTCCCCTATCTTACACCACAAATCTTCATTCGCAAAAAGTCGTGAGATGTAAAATAAAACCAAGCCGGATAATTTAGTTCATTCCCCAAATCCGCAAATACTTAGTGGGCGCGCGTGGGATTTACCGTAACCTTTTGCGGTGGTCCATTTATTTAGTACTGCCTATGTCGAGTAAATAAATATGTATAATGACTTTAAGCATTCAAGCATCGAAAATGAAGTTTGAGGGGGGGTAGAAAATTGCCCGACCTGGAGGCAACAGTGGCCACGATAACCATAACCCGATCGGTCTTTTGTCACCAGCTTCAGGTGCCCTGGTCTGCTAGACGGAGTTACAGACATCTACTGCGGGCAGGAGGCCATAATGAAGAGAGGAGTGTCTCATTTAACCTGGCTTGTCCGCGGCGGTCAGGCAGAGGTGAATTAGTATTATTATCAATCACAACCTATACAGTGTTGGACAAGGCAAAGGCCAATCTTTGTCGCCACTTTCCTCATTTTTGTGCAGATGTTTTAGCCCCAATCTCAGCAAAAATGTGTGGTTGTAGAGGGTACATTATTTGTGTTCATTCCATAAAGTTTGCCCATCAATATTTGAACCTACATCGGCTCATTGGAGCGACAAAAGACAAGTTCACTCCTGACGACTGAGAACTGATACCAGTGGCTTGTTTTGTTTTGCCCGAATACCTACTGTTCATATCCTCCTTTAGGCATATAATCACTACCAAAGAGTCGCACAAGGCTATCTTCCAATAATCTGATCACAATAATTCCGCAGGACTGGGATGAGCTGGAGAAGCTCTGGTTCCACACTTTTTACAAGGAACTGCTGGTGGCACCAGAAGAAACCAGGGTTTTGCACAGCGTGCACCCGCTGATGCCAGGGCCACATAAGTAAGAATGTCTTTTTCAACGCTTTTATTAGGTCTCATGTAAGAACTATAGGAGGGTGACAAGCTTGCAAGATTTGTTACCAAAAGTTTGTGTTCTGGTTATACGACAACCTAATAACGGCGTTGTAAGAACCACTGCACCGTTCGTTTGGAACTGTCTTCTCTTCTTTGGTCCACTTGCACCAAGTCGCTAACCTCGGGTTAATCGCTTAACTCAGATTTTTTGTATGAATTTGACGTGGGTTAAGAGGCTAAAGCCTCGGGCGGGAGGCTTGGTGCAAGTCCGCCTTAGAGTGCCATCCTCGTTACCGAAGGTCGGCCATTATTTTGGTAATTGGACCCTTTGACACGGTAGCACTGAACAATGATCGGGTACTTCTTCCAAACCACTGGCGAAGATCCTTCAGCCAAGAACTGTTGTCTCTTAGATCAGGCTTTGCTTCCAGGGAGAAGTTTGCGGAGATATTTTTCGAGTCGTTCATGGTGAAGAGCCTCTACCTGGCGCCGTCGCCGGCTCTGGTGGCGCACGCGAGCGGCAGGACCACGGGTTTGGTGTGGGAGTGCGGATTCTCAAGCTGCTACACCACTCCGGTCTTTGAAGGGTAATGTAAAGGCATTATTTTACGTAAAGGCAGTAGAATCAGAAATGAGGATATCACATCACATCACAGTAGAACTAGGAATAACGAACTATAAGTGGCAGTTGGCGGGCCACATTGCTCGTAGGCTTGATGGCCGTTGGGGTTAGAAAGTTCTCGAGTGGCGTCCGCAGACCGGGAAACGCGCTGTCTGTAGGCGTCCAACAAGAAGAGCGATAACTTGGATAAAATCGCGGGAATGTTGGATGTGAGACCAGTGTGAGTGGCGAGCTTTGGGAAGGCCTATTTTCAGCAATGGGCGTGTTTGGCTGTCATTGATAACGATAATATTTTAACGATGACTTTTCAAACATGACATTTAATAATTTACAGATTCCCCTTGAAACACTCTATCCTATTGTCACCGCTGACTGGAGATGCAATGACCAAGGTTCTTCAGTCACTACTCCACAAACTAGGCTATTCGTTCACGACTGCCAAAGAGATAGAATTGCTTGAGAAAATTAAAGCAAGTATACATTTCCTATAGTCTGTTGATAGCCTTTCCAAACATTTTAATATATTGTAGATTCAAGTTTATTTATTATACCCCAAGAAGTGTTTTTAAAAAGAGCACTCTAAAACAAAGGTTAGTTTCAGCTAAACCATCATCAAAGACTTGAGGATGTACTTAAGTTACCTGTGTCATTCCCAGGCTGAGATCTGCTACGTGGCATTAGACTATGAAACCGAGCTGGCTTCTAGAATGTGCGACGGTGACACCAAAGTGCGGTACGGCCTGCCAGATGGCCAGTACGTCATTCTTGATGAAGAGCGTTTCCAGTGTCCCGAGACCCTCTTCCGACCTTCCCTCCAGGGCTTCAACTGTCACAGCATAGTCGACGACATATGTAAAAGCATCAGCACCTGTGACATAGATTACCAGCCTCTGTTCTATAATAATATCGTCATATCAGGTACGTAGAACTATTTCGTTCAGCAATAGTTTGAAATTCCTTTTTACGAATGAGACAGACAAGTTTCAGGCATGTGTTTCTTTCTTCAAGAAATAACAGAGGTCTTTTACTTATATCATCTTTTTTTAGAAGTCCAGCGCTCTTTATATACAGACAGATCAGGTTCTTAATTAACATCTCTCTGTTAAAATATGTATAGCAGAAATATAAAATGGTACCGATGTTGTGACAGTAATGAGCAGTTCCTCTGTAAGACCATCGTTTTAGATCTTCTTTTGGCACTGTCTTTCTCAATAGTCTTTGTCAAAAATCTGGGTGCAAAAAATCCAATGCGAAACTGTTACAAAAGATATAGAATCCTTACTATTAGTCATTTTTGCGAAACATTTTTGTCTTCTTATGTTCCTTCAGGGTCCTCAGTCTCTCAATTGTTTTATTGCTTGTTTTGAGGAATTCAATAAAACAATTGAGTATTGAGGGTCTGTCATCTGTATAGAATATCGCTTCAGATGTAGCAAGGATTAATTCGGTGACCGCATTATCATACTTCAGGTGGTGGTAGTAAGTTCACTGGTCTCGAGAAGCGTCTCCTTCACGAGCTTACCCTGAGGACCGTGGGTCAGCCAGGCCTCAGGGCTTCCATCGACGCCATGGGGTCCCGGGAGTACGTGGCATGGACTGGCGGCTCCATGCTATCTTCCCTGGACATCTTCAAGGGATGCTGGATGACGAGGAAGGAATACGAAGACGTGGGCGCGGAGAGAGTGCATCACAAATTCTTTTGATTAAATAAGCTCAATCTGACGGTGTTTGGTTTGGTTTTTGTAATAGTTATAATTTTAGCTATAGAATTTGCTCAGAATCGGTAAAACTGCTGTGGAGATTTCATTTCAAGCTCACAGCTCAGATTCCATTTCTTGAATAAGTGGATTTTTCATCGATTTATTAGAATGACGCAAACTGTTAATGGACTCTGTATGAGTATGTAAAAACATTGTAACTAAAATATATTATCACAGTTATTGTTCAATGTGAAATTCACACACCACAAACGTAACATTAACCACGCGACAAATGACAATGACGTCACATGACAAATGACTTGCTGCTTCAGGCTGTTTAAGGGCTGTTTAGTTTACAGCTCAGACTACAGATACAAATCTCTTTAGATAGTGGTTTCGCACGCCGTTCGATCTGAAATCCCTTTGAAATTCCGAATCCACCATAATATAATACTAATATGTATTAGCAAGTAGCACAGGACCGGTCTGAGTGGCGAGCCTTGGGGGAGGCCTATGTCCAGCAGTGGACGTCTTTCGGCTAAAATGATGATGATGAATATGTATTAAGTATACCTACACCCCGATATTTTCAGATTCGGACCGAACGCAGTGCGAAAACATTTTACTAATACAGTGTAAACAAAAATCGTGGCGCATTAATTTTCACAGACCAGATACAGGGGATAATACGTTTATTATAAAACTTTTTCAATAAATCCGTCACGACCCAGACAATGTCAAACTTGTACTCGGATCCACGGGTCAAACGTCAGGTCAAACGTAATAAATGTCAGTAAATAATAATAATACAATCAAATTACCAAAAGGACGTGAAGTTACAATTGAATTGAAAATACTTAGATATTAAAGTAATTAGGATTAGTCTTTGAGCTATGGAGGCCACTGATTTTCTTGATAAACCGCCAGTTATCATCGACTACGGCAGTTATTCTATCAAGGCTGGATACGCTTGCGATAATCATCCAGTCTCCATCTTCAGGACTGCTGTGGGCAGACCCAAGTATCTTAACGGTACTTATGGACGGGAGCCCTATGATGTTTATATTGGTAAGAATTTTAAGAATGCCAATGATTTCAATCCATACTCATAAATTTTATGTGAAAGTAACTCTGTCCATCTGTCTGTTACCTTTTCACGCCTAGGCCAGTGGACCGATGTGAATGAAATTTGTTATAGAGATAGTTCGAGTCCCGGGAAAAGACAGGCTACCTAATTATCCCGGAACGACGCTTAGTTTACGCTTCCGTATATATTCAGCCGCTTGGCAGTCGAGAGAATAACGGAATTCCACGCAGATGAAGTTACGGCCAGAAGCTAGTTTTTAATGTCATTATTTGCCATGGTTACCATCTGGACCACTTTAACTGCGATTGTGTGCGTTTAAATCCACCAAATTTGGGGTTTCACTGTCATTTCCAATCCAAACTTAACGGGGCATTTTATAATTTTCTTAGAAGCACTTAAAGGACTACTTTTTATGCGTTCACAAAATATACGTTATGACAATGAATCGTAAGTATATTGTTCCGATTTCTTCAAGACTGTTCAGAATTATGACAAAAAAAAACCGGTAGCGTGAAAATCGCACACAATCGCAGTTAAAGTGGTCCACACGTTTAAATCCACCAAATTTGGGGTTTCACTGTCATTTTCAATCCAAACTTAATGGTGCATTTTATAAGCGTCTTAGAAGTCTATATGTTTTTTGCCAAGTAGTTTTTCTATGAAACTCCTGTCATTTAGTCCTTTGGACAACGGGACAGATTTAACAACAAGAAATAGTTGGTTGATACTTCATCATCACCATCAATGTCAACCGAAAGACATTCACTGCTGGACAAGGCCTCCCCGAAGGTTCGCCACTCAGACCAGCTTGTGCTACTTGTTTCCACCGGATTCCTGCGACCTTTACGAGGTCGGCGTTACATCTTGTTGGAGGCCTACCGACAGCTCGTCTCCCGGTTCGCGAACGCCACTCGAGAACCTTGGCTCCACCGGCCGTCAGTCCTGCTAGAAATGTGCCCCGCCAACTTCCATGAGGTTCGTGTTTCTTCGTTCTATGTAGGCGACCTACTTCTACTGTAATTTTCCTTCAATGTAATTTTAGTACGTACACCTATATGTTTATTTTGTAACTATGTGGAAATTTTGAAAAAAGGCCTTCTGCTTGAGTCTGTTGTGGCGCTTCTTCTCAAGCAATGGGTCTAGTAAGCGCTGGTAAATTCTTTTTCTGACGTGTAAAAGTGCCCCTATGTGGCCAACTTGCTGAATAAATATTTGAATTTGAATTTGACTACGGATATCATTTCTACTTCCATCACGCAAAGACACCCCGAACATAGCGACTATGTTTGATCCTTGTACCAGATATTTGTCTGCAGGTGACCATGCCGTGGCACGCAGCGACGAGTTGGACATAAACGTTCCCATCCAGAACGGCCTGGTGACCCATTGGGACAATATGGAACGGGTCCTGCATTACGCTATTTACTCGGAGCTGAGGACGGCACCCGAGTGCCGAGCCGTCATGATGGCATGCGCGTCTAATACCACGCTGAAGGACAAGTGAGTGTTAATATTACATTACAGACCTAGAGCGGTGAATACGTTAATGTCCCAGATCGCAGGTGTTTGTGCGTTCGCATAAATATGCGATCTGGGGCTTTTTACCCCGCGTAGCGAGCAGAAAAAATACCACTTTACGGCCAAGGATGACGTAATAGTAGATTAGATAAAGAACTAGGGAGCAATTTAGAATAGAAGGAATGAAGAATTCAAAGTTATAAAATTAGCCGCAATACGTTGGTTGTATATTTTTACACGCCAGAAATTACTTGCCCAGCGCTTCCAAAACCCTATTGCTTTGCGAAAAAGACTTTCACAGCCCTTTAATGAAAGGTACATTTCTTTTGAGATAGCAAAATCTTTAACCTAAACAACACCATTGACTTACAATCGATAGTTGCCAGTTAGGAACATTATTTAACTCTCGTTACCTACTTACCGGGCGGTAATACCCCGTGTAATCTAAACTAACGTATTACGACTACCACTTAATTACCCCCTTCCCGTCACCCGCCACCCTACCGCCACTCTAGACGAACTCCTGTTTACTGTCGACTATAGTTCCTATTAACTCCTTACTAAAATCACTGGAATCGGGAGCCCGTTTCTTTGTGGCACTTAAAGGACTACTTTTTATGCGTTCACAAAAGATACGTTATGTATGACAATGAATCGTAAGTATATTGTTCCGATTTCTTCAAGACTGTTCAGAATTATGACAAAAAAAAACAGACAGCGTGAAAATCGTAAAACTATACTCGCACACCGAGCGAAACTCTCACGATGAAACCAAGTTACTTTTGATCTGTTAAAAAAATAAAAATAAGGTCCCATTTCTTCCGTTCTCGTAGGAATTTCTAACTCTGTCCAAATTTTGGGCTTCCTACGGCTGGTTGTTTCGGATGTGCGTTGTCTCGTGTCTGTCAGTCACTCAGCCAGTCAGTAACCAACGGCCGAGTTGAATTGAGTCGTTCCCAACCTGCCTGCTACATTATTAAGTCTCATAATGAAATCTCGTTTTCTTAATAATACCTCCCCTTCAGGTGACTTCAGAAGAAACTTTCGTTTTGTTTCATTTTGTCCGGGGTTCATGCTTTGTTCTTGCCAGCCTCCGGGGACTAGACGAGTCCTAATATAGTAATTTAAACTTTGAGCAAACTGTTAGTTGAAACTTGGAAATTAAGCAAGTCTACGAGGACGTTAGATACAATTTGTAATAAACCTCTCTATTAACTAGTATACTTACGTATGTAGATTCAAATTAATCATTTCTTAAAAAAAAGGCTACATACGAACCCATTGACACGTTAGAAAATGAAATGAATCTACCAGCGCTTGTTAGCCCATTGATTGCTGAAAACAAGACAGCCAAAACTCTGCAGAAAGATTTTTAAAATTTTCAATTACATTATCACAATAGACATTCTCACAGAAATAGATACAGTGAATAAATATTTTCCATCGTGAAATTTTGGAAGTAAACCGAAAACAGCTATTTTAATCACGTATAAGTTGTAATATGGTTTTCATAGTCGCTGTAGGTATACCTACATTATACACTTTGATTCTTAGAATGCATTTATCTCCCCTTGACTGTTGTACGTTTATTGTACCAGCGTTAACGGAGGTGAAATCGTACGGCACAACTATTAATTAAAGGGCTCCAAGAAATTATTGTAATACTTTCCGAAACGTTCAATTTAATGAAATATTTAATTAGCTCCATGGTTGCCCAACTTTTAAAGCTTTCAGATACTTTCTTTGCTCAGAACAAATATTAGTTAAGAGTTTAAATACCGACCGCATATTTTTTTCCGTAACATAAAAGTTAAATATTTGAATACGTATTTAGTGGGATGAAAGCACGATGAAAGTAATTAATCGACTGTGTTTGTGAATACCATTTGCATGTGAAATTAAATTATCATAAAATTACTGACAGCAGTGTTTCGCTTTTCGTATAAGTAACTCAACATGATCATCATTTCAGCCGAAAGACGTACTGCTGGACATATACAGAGTCAAGCTAAGCGTTGCGACAATTTTTTTTTTGTTTTTTAATCATGAAATATTTATAGAGGCTATGCCAGTTTCATTGGAGGACACAAGAAAACAAAAAAAAAAGGTTTATGGAGAATTCCCACTAGAGGGAGATCCTCGGATAACAAAGGCATGCTTTACAAATTTATATTTTATCAATATTTTACCCACAGAATTAGCTATCGAGTCTAAGTAAATAGAAGTTATAGGCATGTTCTTTTTTTTTGAGTCGGTAAAAAATATATTTTGTATGGGATTGGTGGTGTGAGCAACGGCGACGCCTGAATCCAATACAAAATCTTTTTTTTTACCAACTCAAAAATAAAAAATAGAAACCAATAGCCGATTATGTGGGTAAAATATCGTCACAACGTTTTGCTTGATGTATTGCATAGGCCTCCCCCAAGGCTCGCCACTCAGACCGGTCCTGCACTTCGCTTCCACCAGTTTCCCGCCACCTTCACGAGGCCGTCGCTCCATCTTGTTGGAGGCCCACCGACACAGCTCGTATCCCTGTTTGCGGTTCATATAACCGTTATATTATAACGTAATGAAAATGAGTAGGTATTAAAGTAGATAGGAAATTTGGATATAATGTCGTATTACGACAGATATCTTAGGCATCTTTTAGGAAACGGCGATGGGACGCGCGGGGCGTTGGGCGAATGTAGTAGTATACATTACAGACCTAGGGCAGTGAATTCGTTAATGTCCCAGATCGCAGGTGTTTGTGACCCGAACCGAAGGTGAGGGCCATAAATAGGCGATCTGGGGCTTTACGAATTACCGCCCGTGATTTGTCAAGAGTTTTACGTCTTGCCTTGGCCAAGAAATGAGATTTTCTCTCCGCGTAGCGGGCAGAAAATCACACTTCATGACCATAGGTGACGTAAATGAATATTATATACTTAGTGAACTCGCTCGAGACAACGCTACTCCATAAACAGAATTACATATCGGTGTTTCATTTTGTCGCTTGACGCTCCGCTCGACGCTCCGCTCGACGCCCCTGTTGTTGAAAGAGACCTTACATCCTCTTCTATAGACACAACAACTTAATTAACACAACAATGTTAATCGATTTAGTAGTTAAGGCAAGTAAGCGTGACAAACTCCACTCTAGCATAAGTATCAATTTAGATTTCCATGTTCCGTTCACAGAATGAAATTCTGCGAAGTCATCTTCGAGACCCTGAATGTTCCCGCTTTCTGCATACAGTCGCAGGCGGTCCTCTCGCTTTACGGCAGTGGGTTCACTACCGGACTGAGCGTCGACCTCGGGTATACGAAAATATCCATATTAATATTATAAATGCGAAAGTAACTCTGTCTGTCTGTCTGTCTGTTACCTCTTCACGCTAAATCGGCTTGACCGATTGACCTGAATTTTGGTATAGAGATAGTTCGAGACCCGAGGAAGGACATAGGACAGTTTTTATCCCGGAGTTCTACCCTTAACGGGATGAAATCCGGGATACCACGATAAGTTTTGCACTTGAGGCAGTAGTAGCAATACGTGTATTATAATTATTATTATTAATATTATAAATGCGAATGTAACTCTGTCTGTCTGTTACCTCCTCCATTCTCTTCCATTCTCTCAATGTGGTTTCGGCTTAAAATACACATTATTCATTTATTTACTATTGTTACTGCACTTTATGTTAAGATTTCACTACCTATGTTACTTTAAGAAAATGTAAACTGTTATATGAATTATTTTTTTTATTTAGCAAGTAGGGATTTGAGTCACAGGATCGCGGGTTGCCGACTTGAACTAACTGATTCTTCTCAGGTATTCAACGGCAGCCCTCTGCCCCGTGTACGAAGGTGGCTTGATGAGCTACGCTAAGATGACCAACAATCTTCCAGCCAGCGCCATCTCCGCCTACATCCAGGAGATGCTGGCAACGCGCGGCATTCACGTGGAATCTCCAGATGTGCTGGATGACATCAGGAACACACAGGCAAGTGAAAAGAACACTCAATATTCCGTTGTTCTCCTTCTGCAGTCTACAGGCAGCATTTCTCAACTGATTCTCGTTAAATTTTGTGACCGGGGTCCCAATATTATATACACTCGCGACGTCTGCTCTCAGAGCGACTACTTTTATTATTAAAGTAAATTTAATAAGTAGTTACTCTACAGGTGTATGTTACGAAGAATGCAGCGATGACTAAGAATAACTACCAGAAGAGCTACACACTTCCGGGCGGGGAGGTTATAGATATACCGAATGAGGCCTTCCTGGCAGGTAAACATGACATTTGTCTTTATAAAGAAGATGGTAGCCTAGTGGTCTGATCTGACGCCTATCATGCAGAAGGTCGACGGTTTAAACCACAAGTGCGCCCCACAGTTATATGCTAAATAACTTTAAACAACTAACTTTTTGGTGAAGCAAGACATCGAGAGGAGTTAATGCAAAGATAAGCATGGAGTCTTCAATCACCTTCCTCACTAATCAAGCATGGGGACTTAGCACTGACTCTCGTGATCAAAAGACGCCTGGGCCAAGCAGCGGTTCTAAATCTGAGGTCTCATAAATGAGAGCCACCGTATTAGTTGGCGCCTCTATCTGCAAGGTGGTGGCTGTCAATGTCAACGTATTGTCATTTCATAAAATAGTGTCAATGTGACACCTCAGTGTTGTCAATTTAGCGAGTATGCACCTCGCAGGATAGCAAGCGCCTCTATTGGCCTCCACTCGCGGGCACCCTCATTACCCTGTGACTGTTTTGTCCCCAAACTTTTGGCTTCATAATCTTCTTTGTCGCTACACTCTTGGCAGAGTCGTCGTGGCCGTCGTGTGTTGAGTGGCGAGCTTTACCACACGGCGCCATTCTTTTCTCTCGGCTGCGTCTAGTGTCCTCGTGCATGGGCTGGTTTGTAGCGGATTTGACCAAGTCGGTCCATCTCATGGGGGACTTACCGCGTGACCTCAACCCTGCCTTGAACTACCAGCCGTTCGATGGAAAACTCTCCACGTCTCGATATATGCCCGAAAAAAGAGAGGATTCTAGACTTTATCACGGAGGACAAGCGTTGTTTAATGTTTAGCTCTCGAAGAATAGAATTGTTAGTGCGAAACTCAGTCCAGGATATTCGGAGCATTCTTCTCGAGACACATTTCAAGCGCATTGATCTTTCGCCTCTCACTCTCTCTCAGCGTCTAAGTCTCCGCGGTATATAGAAAATCAGGGAACACTAAGGATCTGACTAATCGAGTCTTGGTTGCCTTTGTGATGGCTTCATAATACGGCCCGGATATTTCACCATACGATTCTAGTTCTACACCACTTGTTCCAGGCGAGCTGATGTTCCAACCCGACCTGGTAGCTCCTGAGAGGAAGGACATCATGTCTCTGCAAGACGCCGCAGTCACAGCTGGGCTCAAGTGCGACCCTGAGATACGGGCCGAGCTTTACAACGCGGTCGTGCCTTGTGGCGGCATGTCCATGATGCCTGGACTGTGTGCGAGGTGATTATGCTCGTCAGATGGTAGAAGAGGCTGGAGGTTCATTATGTACACATACCAGCTCCGCAACAACGGACTTCTTTCCTAGTCTAAATATTTATATTAATACCTTGGACCTTTCCTGGCCAGTCCTTATAAAACGTGTTCGGGTTTTGCTTCAATCTCCACCTGGGGTTACTTCGCCGTCGCTTGACGATCTTGTCGAACGTAGGTAGAAATAATAGTTTTCCCGCGGCATGGAGTGCCGTAATAGTAGTTTATGTAACTGCTGTAAAATAAATATCTTTGAAATACGAGTGGGGTTTTATGAAACGAGCTGTCAGGCGAGTTTCATAATAATATCGCACGAGTGTTTTAAGACCTAATTATGTACAGTTGCATACACAACTTTATCTACCTCATTTTATAAATTCTCTAAGATGCTACAAAGTCCGTCCACAATGGCGGCATCGAATACGTCAGTGTCTCGCATTCGATTGTCGATACAGCTATTAGAACATTTTCACAGATAATAAATCTGTTCTAACTAAACTTTATCTTATGCTGGTCATAATTTGTGGTTTTTGAACGTATCATCTCTGGTTTATGATATGAGTGTAGATAAAAAACGATTATAGCTAGTTCTGAGCCCGCTATACATATATTAGTATGTCGCAAACAGTCTCTTTAGACCGGTATCGCATTGGTGTTCATCTGGTCTTTACAGTGGGGGGCCTTGGTCTTCCCGTTTGTCAAAAAAAATGTACCTTAGCAATGAAATTACTGAATTCAATTCAATCATTCATTCAGCAAATTGGCCACATAGCGGCACTTTTACACGTCAGAAAAAGAATTTACCAATGAAGAAAAGAGAACTACGTACGTATGGAGGGTTGATGTAAAGGAGTGCAATCTTTATAGTTCCAAAAGTGGACACCAAATCGGGTAGGTTGGGGGCGCTGCGGTCGCCAGTTCGCCACAAGTGTCAAGCCACCTAGGCGGATAGTCTGCAGTAGCGCCTTCAGATGGCGCTGCTGAGGCGAAAACACAGCGAAAACCGTTGTGAGGAGAGTGTATTTTGTTTTGTTGCTTATCAAATCCGCTGGACACGTTTTCAACTGTTTCGCCATATAAGATCGCGCTCCTTACCAAGACACATTCCACACTCCATAGTACTGCGGTAGAACAGTTGACGTTGTTAATGCATGTATTTTTCTGATTGGTTTTAATTTTGGTACTTGGCAGGTTACAGACCGAGTTAGAGTACATCTTACACCGGCCAGTCAATATGGCCTTGTCTGACGAGCGATATGTGGCGGCGTGGCTCGGTGCCGCAACTTTTGCAGGTGAGCTCACTTTTTACCAGAGAAGGAGGGTTATATTTTTCTAGTGTATGTATATGTATTTCTTTGGCACGCTCTGTAGCCTAAATGGCTTGATGGATTTTAACTTGTGAGGTGTCGTTAGATTCGTCTTAATTGTGAGGGTGACACTGTGTATATCAAAAGAGGTACGCGGTCGAGATGCTTTTTCGCAAATCGAGTTAAATATGTGTTCACTAATACGGATAGATGTTTAATTTGAACTTGGAGTAAATGAATTATCAATACATGATTGAAAACAGGTATGACGGGATCACGGAAGATGTGGGTGACGGCGAGACAGTACGAAGACTTCGGTTACAAAATAGTGAAAAACAAATTCATTTAATATAATAATTCATGTGAGTGGTAACTGTAACGCCTCTTTCAGCGACTCGCGGGGCGACGAGCGGCGCGTCAAGCGGCAAAATTAAAAGTATGTCAATATATGATAGTGTTCATGGAGTGGTGTCGTCACGCGCGAGTTCACATCGCGTCCTTGAAAGAGGCTTTAATTAATGTATAAGTTATTTTTGTTGTTTCCGATTAATAAATAAATCCAATTAATAATATAGATAAATTTAAATAATTACCTTTGTAGCTTCAAACTGGAAGTTGCGATATACAATCGGTACAATTTATACATCCTGATGATTCGAAACTGTGGCCGAAAATTCCAAATTCAATCATTTATTCAGCAAATTTGCCACAGGTGGGCATGCTTGACGGCATTGCTCGATAAGAAACGTACAAAAAAAACTACAAAAAAAATTTAAAACCGCTTTCAAAGTCCGAAAAACTGCGAAGTCGCTGTCAAAGTCAACCGACCCAAGGCGAGGACAATCTTCTACAGAACTGTAATCGACATCGCGTCTTTCCGAGTTTGAAACATTGACCTATAATATAATAAGTAATAACATATGGACGAACAGTGCCTAACAGACTATGTCAAAATATATGGTACAAAGTGACATTAGAAAATACGTTCCAATATGCTAATGCAATAAACTCCTCTTTATAACGAAGGCCAAACGGCCGAACGGCTCGGGCACCCGTCAAATCGGGTGCCCGAGCCGTTCGGAGCGGGGCCATTTTTCTCTGGCTGATTGTGAATCCTGCAGTTTTCTCTAACTTTTTTAAATGTTCAATTTTGAATAACAATCTCACCCAGCTGTAAACATGGCAGTAGTTTCACGCTTACGGTTTCTGGATTAAGTAAAAATGGTCTGTTATTTCAACGGCTTTATAGCGCGCCACTTAACGGAGTCGTGCTGTAAGCGGATTATGCTCTACGGCAGCTGTTGTCTGGATGACAGCACTTCCCCAGGGGTCTTTTCTGGAATATATTTATAATCCGGATCTACACAACATCTTTGAAGTCTATAATGATATGCCCCGAGACAAGACTCGGGATTTGTAATGCTGAGAAATCCATTTGAAACGATTTAAGTAGTGAAGTAGAGCGGTGTACTAAATTAAGCTAAAGTCTAAGCTAGATCCTTTAAATTCACTTAATAATTCAATACTTACTAACTCGGACTAAAGCAGAGCCCGAAGGAATGAAGCTAGAAGAAGGAAAAAATACGCTACACACTACAGACGCAAGCCAAAAAGGTATAAATTAGAAGAAAAACAAAAATAAATTACCTGCGCCGCAAAAGCCACGTTTTCACTAGATTGAAGCAGTAATAACTGGCTCGAGCTGGCATATTTGAACATGAAAATCCGCCCGGGCAGCAAAAAGCCATAAACAATCTCCTTACCTACGCACCAATACGTCAATATCCTATTATCAAAATATCTACACATGATAAATCACCCTGCAAACTTACGCCGGTAGCCAGTTTCCAGGGTGTAACACTGCGCCGACCGCAAACGTTGGTTTGTCGCGGAAAAGCAACGGGCCAGATGTTGCCTCGTTTATGTATTACGTTTTTTCGGGACGATGTAAATGTAAAAGATTTTTTTTGAAACAACCTCTTTTTAAGAAAATCAGACACAGGAAGTGTACAGCTTTGAAAATCATTTTATTTATATTTTCGGTAAAGAATAGTGAGGAATACGCAAGCATCTGCGTAGCAATGATGTGTGGGAAGTCCCCAAACCACACTTGACCCGCAAGGCGAAGTCCAGACCTTCTCGGGATGAGAGGAGGCTTGTGCCCAACAGTGGGACGTATCAGCCTGTTATGGATGTCGTGACTCTCTAGGTAGTATTTAGGTCACCGTCATCAGCACGTACGTATGTCTGGAAACACTCATCAATCACACATTATTCGCCCTTTACTTAGGAACCAAAAGAAACCTTTTTACCTACTTACTTCTTGTCAAACCCTATGTTACTGGCAACACCAAAAACAGTAACTAGACAGCAGCGTTTGAATTTCAAAACGATGACGTTCGAATCGAATTTCAAAGGTGTCTTTCGTTCCATTAAGTAAATAAAATGCTGGCCAGTTACTATTTAGCAACATAGAATTTCAAAACCCGCGACGGTCGAATTTCAAATTCCGTTTCCCCTCCTAAAAACCGAATCACAACATGTGGAAAGGGCTGGAATATCAATCCATTTACAAATTTATAAGTCTGATCCCTCGGATTGAATTAAATTTTGCGTAAAAAATACACGCGAAAACCACGCAAAATACTACCTTAGCCCCGGTTTTTAAGATCAAATTTGTATCAACAGTAATCCTCGAAAGGTACGTTACGTGCGATTTGCTTTCCAACTATAGGAACTTGGAGCGTCGGGTGCGATTGGGTTGTACTAAATTCGACTTTGTCCCAGTCCGTTAGGAGAGCAGGTGACGCATTTGGAAGTTTGAAATCAGATAAGAAAATGTAGAATTTGCGCCCGTTCTCCGCTCGTGCAAGTTTCGAGACGTCCCAGCTTTCTTCGGTAGTCAAGCGAAATTGAAACCGGTTGTCGGAAAATGGAGAAAGTGTAGAACTTATGAATAATTTTAATCTTGAATTCGACCTATATAGTTTAGGATAAGATTTTCTTTTTTATACCAGTGGTATAGGTAAACGAGCGCACAGCCCACCTTATGGCAAGTGGTCACTGCGGCCCATGGACACCGAAATCTTATGATTAAGAAACCAGAAGGTCTCGAATGCGTTGCCTACCCTGAGGCCTAAGATGGATTGCCTCTATGCCAGAAATTTCACCGGCTGCCTTAACCCCCTACCGGAACACAACAGTGCGAGTACTGCTATTTGACGGCCGGACGGACCCAGCACCAGGTCCTACCACTAACAAAAAAATGATATTGAATTAGCTTCTGTCCGCGACTTAATTCGTCCGCGTGGAATTCGTTAATAGCATTCCCGTGGGAACTATGCATTTTCTGGGATAATAAGTAGCCTATTACGTTAACCAGTGTTATAAACTACCCACATACGGAATTTTGTTGCAATCCGTCCAGTAGTTTTCGAGTTAAATCCGGTCATACATACCTACATACATACATGCAGACAATTTTTCTAAAAATCGTTAATTTGTGTTCAGTATCGTTTATATAGTCCCTTCGATTTGATAGTTGCTTTTAATTTTCAAATTTCAGACGCGACTTCTTTTACATACTTATTATTATTATTAAAGATAACTAGCTGACCCCGCGGACTTCGTACCGCCTTAGATTTTTTTTTGGGAATGAAAAATAGCTTACGTCCTATTCTCAGACCTGCTGAACATACACTCAAAATTTCATAAGAATCGGTCGAGCCGTTTCGGAGGAATTTGGTTACAAACACTGTGACACGAGAATTTTATATATTAGATAGAGTAAGTATAAATAGGTAAATACAAGGTGCTAACAAATTAGTCAAGGATATTTTAAGAGATAATAAATTACATTAAAACAATTAACTTTTAACTATAATTAAGGAAAAAAAAATTAAATTCGGCGGGAAAACGGCAGGTTCTTAAACAGGGTGTTTTAACGTAGCAAATTTGTTTCCTATTTTTCTCCAAAAAAACATAACAAAACCAATGATGTTTCATACTTAAATGTACTTCGAGAGCCGAGTACTATCAGCTGTAAAAATATCCGTGACTAATTTGTTAGCACTTCATATAATCGATAGGTAATTTATATATAAATTATAACACCTACTTGAAAAAGTACCTTAATAGTCTTTTAGACATTGTAGGACGATTCCTAATATTATTATTTTTAATAATATTTAAGTGGTAGTTTAAAATGATCCAAGTAAATCTACCTATAATTATAATCCCAATTAGTCTTACAATTCTCTGAAACAATTTTTATAAAAAACATTTTTAATTAAGTACTTAAGAAACTTAAAAAGTCTGTCTTTGAAGCGCAAAACCTGGCTTTATTTTAAATTCTAAATATAAAATTCATTTCCACTAGACTACGGGCAATGTCACAGAAGGGTGACTTATGTCTCAGAGGGGAGGTTGGGGATCGGTCGACGTGCCAACAGACCCCGCGCTCTTAAATACAACGGACACGGCGGAAAAGGAAGACGTACACACACTTGTGTAGCAACTATAGAACTTTGTCGGTTTGTTCTGATAGAAATTTCATTTCTTTTTACTGGAATTTCGAAGCTGTACTGTCGACATTAGATATATCGTAGCGAGTGATCATAGGTAGGTAAATATATCTGATGGCGACTGTACACTGTACAGTCAAAACAAAAGTGGGTACCATATGAGTAGTTATGTCACAGAATATTTTATAGACTATACAGAACGGCCACGGAATCACCTGCCTGAATCTAGCCGGCGCGTAACTCGCGCCCAACTCCCCCTTAACCGTCATTTGTTTCATCCGGAGATGGAGAGTGGATCACTGGCCCGCGTAGTGGTACACACACATTTACAAGTGTACAGACATCTTCGCACGCACACAGACGTCCTCGCACGCAAGCATTGACACTTCATTCGAATCGTGTTCGAAATCGTGCTTTTATAGGCCGTGTACGCCCTGTGGTTATGTACTTATTAGTACGTAACTGTAGAAAAATTCTTCTACACCGGGTCTGCGCCAATTTGCTGAATAAATGATTTTAAATTGATTATAGGGAACCTTTTCAAAAACAACTCGAGAAAACGCAGAGTCATTGAATCCCTATTAAAGCGAAGGTATAGATTGTACAGCAAAGAATTTTACCTTTTCGAGGAAAACATTTCGGGAATTTAGTTTTTCATTTCACGATTGCTGGATTTCAATATAATTAAATATAAAAAAGTCGCGTTAGTTTCACCACTTATAACTCGAGAACGGGTGAAGCGATTTACATGATCTTTCATTTTTTGGATTTGTATCCGCCCTGAATAGGATAATAACAATTAAAGTATCAAAAGAATGCACGCAAAAAAATGATGACGATTTTAAAATATATGATTGTAAATTCGCTTCCGCCATCTTCTGCAATTGACAGCTCACGTCACGCATGACTATTAGCAGAAACAAGGTAATTATATAAGACTGTTAATCTCGATACATTACGGCGTATGTCGGAAATAGCCGGAGGACGCCTCAACTTTTCATACCTCGCCTGTACAGCGCCATCTAGATGTTGCTCATGGAGTTCAAATTTATATGCAGGCTACCTAGGCAGCGACATCTATTATAGCATTTAACACTATTTCGGGCGTACGCTGATTTGTTTGAAGGTTGTCCTTCTAAGTTTACCTTGTTTTTTCTATGCTATTAGGTTAGGCGGGACACATTGCGTATTATTATAGTCAATGGCGGGACGACGTACGCCGGGTCAGCTGGTAATAAATAGATGCGCGATCGTATGAATCTTTATGAGCTAAAGTTTAAAAAAAGTTACTGGCCGCCTGGTTGACACAAGCAGAGTGATTTTTGTAGGTAAAAAGCTTAAAGAACTAAAACTACTTATAAAAAAAAACCCGACTGCAAACGAACTTTTGATAGTATAAGTAGGTACCCAGTGTCACACTCACACAATCAAGTCCAATCTAACGACACCTCTAAAGACACAAGCTAAAATCTATCGAGCTGTTAAGGCTACGGAGCGTTTCCAAGAAATAAACATACATACATACCTACATTTTAAGAATTAAACCCTCCTGGCGCAGTCGGATAAAAAAACTCAAAAATAACCCAATATTTAGAAACGGACGCAAAGGAGGACGTACTGAAACAATTTATTGCCAAATAAATACAATATTTATCAACTGTGCAGTACAGGCTTTGGACGAATTTCGTTTGTGCGCCTTTGATGTATTTGCGAGGGAAAATACCGGCCGTAAATATTAATGTTTACTAAAAATAATATACAGAAACCTCTAGGAGGTAATTTTAATAGAAGCAATAAGGTATTATCGATAATGGAAAAAATCGTGTCTCATCACTTTATTCACTAGATCCGAAATAGGTAGTTAATCTAATCCATACCTACTCACTAATGTTATAATTGAAATGCGAAAGTAACTGTTTGTCTGTCGGCCGGATACCTATTCAAGCTTATACCTTTAGACCGATTTAGATGAAGTAGTTATGGAGATTGTTCGAGTCGCGGGGAAGGACAATGGTGTAGTGTATGCCTTAGTTCGCATATTACTGCAACCTAACGTTACGCCCCGTTGCATGTGATGCACGTAATTGGGAAATAGTAGCAGGAAAGCATTATTAAGTTATAAATAGTATCGTAAGTTTTGTACTGTATGCTATATTTTGGTTTCCACTGAATATACAACATCTTGAAGCATCTTTGGTTTATCTTGAACCTCACCACCTGAAGCCCCCTTCACTCTACATATCTCAATAGCAACTTTTTATCTTGAAAAGGAAAACGCCTTTTTCCCACGGGAAAACGATATAACAGAATTCGCGGGCAGAAGCTAAGTAGTTTGTTCTATAAAAGACTCGTTGGTTTCTTTGCTCCCCAGTTGGCGCCACTGTCGACTAAGGTCCAGATGTATAGGTATCTGTCAAAGGCGGCTTTATAAGATCGGCGCCGAACAAAGTTTTAAATCTTGAATCTCATTAAGTTTATTAATTATAGATACTCGTAACTATCATCACATAGAGATGCCGCAATGTTGTACAGTTCCGTTTTGTTCGGTATTTTTTTTGTTTCATCGCCAAATAATCCATGTTTGCGATAATTTCACGAAGGAGATCACTTTTCAACTGATAAATTAAAGAAATTACAATTTATATCACGAAGCCCGTCAAAACCAGTGAAAAGTGAATGTTATTGGACCTCACGCGACACAAGCGCCCCTAGTGACAAATTCACACGCGATAGCCCCCATTCGAATTCGACGAACGGCATTGCGTAGCTCTAAACGTTCTCACCACTATTCACAATTTCACACGCCGTGACGTGAGCGTGACCTGTTGCGTTAACGCGTCCCGCCATTGACAGCTTGCACTAATCTGTCACGGTGTCGCTCGGGAAAGTGTGGGAATAGGGATAGCTCGAAGGACAGGAAGGTAGTGCTAAACTACGAGTTATGAGTCACTCGTAATCTATGTTCTCGTAAATGTAGTTACGTTCTAAATGTAAACGAAGAGCTGGGGCATTAGGTCTGACGTCGGGGACGGGGGACGTCGTGATGTCGTACCACATGGCGGACACGGCCTATAAAAGCACGATTTCGGACACAATTCGAATGAAGTGTCAATGTTTGCGTGCGAGGACGTCTGTACACTTGTAAATGTGTGTGTACCAGTGTAAATGTGTGTGGGCCAACGATTCACTCACCATCTAAAGGATGAAACAAATGAGGGTAAGGCGAGTTGGGCGCAAATTGCGCACGGGCTAGATTCAGACGGGTGATTCCGTTGCCTTCTGTACGTAGTACTATTAAATATTCCGTGCTCTCGGCAAGATCTAGTTATTCAAAATTATCTGACCGCTCCAACGGCACATTCAGATAGACAGTTAATTGAAATTCTGCCTAGCAAAACGTTCCAGTCTTTGTTATCAAAGATTGGGCGAGCAAAAACAGTCCCGCATAGGTAAGTAGGGTCAAATTTGAATTTACGCCCTTCATAAATTCAGCGAGCCGAAATGCTATTGACGGGTACGTGGGGAAAAAAGATTGTATACTTGGACCTTCTTGCTATAGACGTAAGGGGTCGGTGCTTACTAATTTAACATCTGTTTCAGTACCTACGTAGAAAGGTGAATTTGATACTTCATAGTTTGATGGGTATTTTCACTTGGAGAGCTTTTTATCGGACGAGCAAAATATTCCTAAGACCGAACAGGGTTTCTGAAATACATACTCAATTTGTTTGGGTTTAGGTATTACACTCGATGCAATAGTTGTGATATAATTTGTATGTACCGGGTGTGCCCCGTAGCATTAGTAGGTAGCAAAAAAAATTGAAAGTTGATTCCAGATTATCCGCGGTTACTTTGACCTGATCCTAAGTGCTTAAGATCGGAGCGAAACTAATTTAAATTTTCAATGAAGAAAAGAGTCAGTATGTTCAGAGCAGGTGTACATACCTACGTTATATATCTTTTACTCCTAAAATTAAGTTTACTTGCAACTTCAGTTATACATTCGAAACTTTCGTGTTGAGTTTTACCGGATTACTTATCTGATATCCATTAGCATGTAATTACCTAACCTAACTAAGTAAGTGTATGTACTAACTTATTATAAGAACACACTTGATACATTATATACTAGAACATAAGTCTTGAGGATGTCTTGAGGTGGGCGTAATCACTGCGACTCAGTCTCCGACTACTGCAGCTGATTACGAATGATTTGTTCTTTGTATTATATAACTGTTTATTATGTTCAATAAAATCTTTTAATCTTTAATATATCTTGATTTATGCGCGATTTCTGCATAGCACAATCTTTTTTAAATGCGCACATTTATAGTGTTCCTTGATTCTTTCTCGATTGTTTTTAGTATGAAAATCGAACCACCTGAATGGCCTTTCCACGAACCTATTTTTCGATAATATTTGTATTGATTTGTATACACAATTCGTGTTTCGATTAAACGGGAAATAGACAAGTTAATCCTCTAATGAGCAGGTAGTCGAGGTTTAGCTTAGTAGGCGTCGAGGTTTGTTCGTTAATTAGCCGTCCTTATCTCTTAACTAATTCAAGAAAAGGAAGCAGAATTAATTAGCGAATCGAATTAGGTAGATACGTATTTAGTACATATTTAACGAGAAAAGTTCGGTGGTAATAAAGTAGCAATTAGGAATCAATTTATGCTTCATATCCTTTTATACACGGTGGGTCAGAAAATATGGCAAATAATTAACCCACCGTATCGGCTATCGATTCTAACTATATTGTATAGGTCTTTATTTTTTTTTGATTTGGTAAAAAAAATAGTATATGGGATTGGTTGTGTGAGCGACGCCTGAATCCTATACAAAATATTTTTTTTTACCAACTCAAAAAAAATAAAGACCTATACAATATGCTTAGAATCGATAGCCGATACTGTGGGTTAATTATTTGCCATATTTTCTGACCCACCATGTAAATTGCTAAAGTGAAATATCTGTGGATGGATGTTTGTTTAAATTTTTGGCACATATTGAAAGTGAGTATCTGAGAAGAAAACTCATTATAATACATATAAGAATAAGAAGAAGAATATTATATGTAGTTACACCACATATGACACGCAAAAAACAACAAAGGTACAAAAGAAAAACAAAACAAAAAAGGTAAAGAAACAAATTATATTATAAATATACCTAGTTACTTGCTGTATTCCCCCAATCATCTACACAAGAGGCGTGTGATCAAACCACTACGGTACCACGAAAAGACTCCTGTACAGTTTACGTTTAAAATTTCCAGTGATGCAATTTCATTTTTTTTTTATCCACCGAAACAATTTCCATGAAATATTCCTCTTGACGTTCCCTAGAAGGACAAAGGCATCGTTATTATGTCCCGAAGGATTTCTCTCGCTCCACGGAATATGGTATTTTTACAACATCAGTGAAAAATTCGCAACAATTTTTAAAGAATTTTCTAACCCCTTTTGTAACTCGATTCAGATGCTGCACTTTATGTAAAGAGACGCTTTTCTCCCGTAATTGAGTTTTTTACACTGTTACTGACAATATGGAAGTGGAGGCTTTTCTTAGATCATTTTTAACATCCTACAGAAAGAAGAGTAGAATTTTGACGTCTGTATGCGTCTATGTTTCTGGCTTCTTAGTTCTGCGCCGGATGACACGTTTTTCAGGTGAGCTAATCGAGTGTATGTTCTTAGCTATATTTTAGGGTGTTTTACTGACATATAGTCATAGTGATACATGTGTGAGAAGCCGTGGTGGCCTAGTGGTTCGACCTACCGCCTCTCATGCCGAGGGTCGGGGGTTCGATTCCGGCTCGCACCTCTAAGTTTACTTATGTGCGAAATTCAAGTTGAATTTACCACTAAGCTTTTCGGTGGAGGAAAACATCGTGAGGAAACCTGCACGCATCTGCGAAGTAATTCAAGGATGTGTGTGAAGTCCCCAATCCGCACTGGGCCTGCGTGGGGACTATAGCCCAAACCCTCTCGTGATGAGAGGAGGCCTGTGCCCAACAGTGGGACGCAAATGGGCTGTAGTAGTAGATACATGTATTGCGCGCGACGGTCGCTAACAGACGCGCGGCGGGCTTCACTATCGCGCAATGTGTCCGTAAAACGCTAGCCGCCGCTGTGACTCGAAGTCGTGGTTAGGGGCTTACCTGTGCTCCCACCATCCCTTCCCTGAGCCGGGGCAGGTCGGTGTGTGAGTACTTGGAGATGGACCAGGGCTCCACCCGTGTCAGGTCCGTGTCCAGCTCGAACTCGTTGATCTGGTTGCGGAGAAACTTGCGGATATTCCAGGGCAGGTCGTTATGTCTGAAACAGGAATGTTAGTTAGCGTGTTATACGTGGATTCACAGTAGCGTAGCACTGCTGTGGATACTTCTTATATATTCTAGTAGATCTACTATTTGATTCGAAGCGTTTTTGTATTCACGTGCGTATCTAAATCGTACGCGTGTGAGGTTTGCGCGGGGCCTTGGGCGGCTCATTAAGTTGCGTAAATTGATTATTGACATGGATTAATGAACTCTTTTATACATGATGTATTTCATTATTTATTGACATTTTGAGACTGTCGACATCTATGGAATTTATATTTATTTGACAATGGAGGCCATCTCCATAATATATTTTTTTCTGGACCCTTGGAGACTATACATCTCTAAGATCTTAGATTTAAGTTTAAGTTAGGGACTATACATCCCTTCAATGTAATTTTAGTACGAACCTATTTGTATAATTTATACATGTAATGTACATTTTGTAACTATGAAAATTTTGAAAAAAGGCCTTCTGCTTGAGTTTTTTGCGGCGCTTCTTCTCAAGCAATGGGTCTAGGAAGGGCTAGTTAATTCTTCTTCTGACGTGTAAAAGTGCCCCTATGTGGTCAATTTGCTGAATAAATGATTGGATTTGAATTGAATTGAATTTGAATAATGTAGTGAATTAGCGCGAGACAACAGTACTCCATGTACACTACGATACATCGATACACGTTTAATTTTGTCGCTTGAAGTGCCGCCGCAAGCCTACGGAGAGACGAAGCGATGTATATCTATACCTATGTTATATCTTACCCGTCGGTGAGCGGGACTTCTTCTAGTATCTGTTTGGCTATCTCCAGCCGCTCGCGGTCGTAGCTGGCGGCGGCGACGACGGCGGTGATAGCGAGCAGAACGCACGCGACCGAGCGACGCTGGCACGGGTTCACCATCCTCACTGGGAACGAAGAAACAACTCATCATTATACTGGGTCAAGAAAACCATCATCGTCATCGTCATTTCAGCCGAAAGACGTCCACTGCTGGACATAGACCTCCCCCAAGGCCCGCCACTCAGACTGGTCATGTGCCACTCGCTTCCACTGTTTTGGAATTGGAACCAATGTGGCCAGGAAAAGCGTTGTAACGATATTCGAGGCTAAGACTCTTTTCCTGAATCCGATGTTGTGACTCTTTTTTTTTAAATAAAGAAAGACCGAGAAAAACCGCCGGTAGGTAATTACACCGTATTAGCTCAGTTATGAGCTGTCAAAGGAAATAATAATTAATTACGATGACGATGTATCGTTAACAACGCCAATCAATTATATTTTTGACTTAAGAAACATAATACTTATGCGTACAATATCTAGTATACATCTACTAGGTATACAGATTTTGTCTCAAATATCGTCAACGTTTCGGTTGACCCGGTATTTAGCGGTCGTTTGCTTCTACTAACTGTTGTGAATTTCAACAACATCTGTGCATTAATTCATGCGTGAAAGGGCTACTAATCCACAAATAAGGGTGACTATTTCCATGAAGTACTTATTTCTTCGAAGGAAAATGTCAAGTGAACCGACGCATTGAGACGCTATGGCCTCATAAGACAATATATTGCCAGCTGACTGATTATCTGATTATTCATCTATCTAAATATATAGAACTCCTAGTTTGTTTTTCTTCATCTCCACTATCCAAAGGTTGTCTGGTAGAGATCGCTATTGAGCGATAAGACCGCCTGCTGTATGCCATACCTTTTTGTGTAATTACATAATGTCTACTGTTCCTTGATTGTGTGGTGTTCAATAAAGTATATTGTATTGTATTGTATTGTAGAACTCAAGATACAGACTGACTAACTGGTCTATCAAGGCACAGCTGAAACTACTGGAGAGTAATAGTTATTACACACTTATTACATGTATATGAGATTTGATGATGATGATGATGATGATGATGATGATGATGATGATTTATTATGAGACTTAGACCTCCGCTAAGAGAAGATTTGTGGTGGTGGTTATTTGTTTCTGTAATCCAAATATTACTTGATTTCTTTAAATTAATTCATCATCATCATCAACAGCCCATAGTAGTCCACTGCTGGACGTAGGCCTCACCCAATGCACGCCAATGAGCTCTGTCCAAGGCGTGCATCCAATCTACACCGGCCACCTTGCGCAAATCGTCACTCCACCTGGCAACAGGGCGCCTACACTTCGTTTGTCTTGTCGTGGTCTCCACTCAAGAACGCGTTTACTCCAACGACTACTTACTTTAAAATAATTAATAGTGCGGAATTAACGGATGCGAGACCGCACCCGTTAAATCAAATCTTGTCCGTTGCGCGCAGTTAGAACCCACGCTTACGTTCAAATGTTTCCCGTCCCTTTCTTTCATATAGCCGACTAGTGCCGTCCTTTACACAGGACGCGCCCGCGTCCGCAGTCCGCTCGCCGCTCGCCGCTGTGCTGGCAACGAATTCTCGCCTTGTCTGTTTTTACCTAGTTTTAACCGATTAAATCGTGTAGTGCATCATTTTTCGTGTTTATTAATAGTAATAATAATAATTATTTATTTTATTTGCATTGAATAGGTTACAATAAGATGTTACATAAAATTACAAATTCCTTTCTCCATTCAACCATTTCTGGCGTACAAATGTATTCCTTATTTCTATTATTTTATTTCTATTTTAACCTTATTTATTGCTGTCGAAAAATCCATTCATTGAATAAAAGCATTCATCATATAACCACGTCTTAAGTTTTTTATAAAATTCATTTCCATTTAAAGTAATTATAGTTTTAGGTACAGTATTATATATTTGGCTTAACATATAATAAGAATTGTTTTTAAATAGTTTTAATTTGGCCATAGGTAAATTCAAGGGCTTATGCGTGATAGTCCTCTTATTACGGTTATCTTTTACTAGAAATAGTTCCATATGCTTTCTAACAAAAGTACAAGCTTCAAGAATGTATAAACACGTGAGTGTGAGGATTTTATGCTTCCTAAATATTGGTTTGCATGAATCCGTTGGCTTTAATCCCCATATTGCTCTACAGCTTTTTTGAGATACGAAAACTTTGTTTATCTCAGTTGCGTTACCCCATAAGACAATTCCATATCTAAGGGCAGAGCTAACATATCCATGATATACAAGCAAAGCAGCTTTTTGTGATGTGATTGACTTTATTTTTTTAAGAGCAAATACGAATTTATTTATTTTACTACAAACGGCTTTAACCTGTTCTTTCCAATCACAATGTTCGTCGACAATAAGTCCTAAGAAATTTTGATATTTTGCTTGTTTTATCGGCTTACCCTCGCATTTTACATTTAATTTCAGACATTTTCCTTGTTTAGTATGAAAGTGAATGAATTTAGTTTTTTCAGTGTTTATGCGTAAGTTATTTTTTGCTAACCACTTTACTATGTCCGATAAAGCCTTATTTAATTTGTCTTCATAGCCAATTATACTATTATTTTCTACTATAATAGTTGATCATCGGCAAACAGATTATATTACAGACGGTTATAGAATTCCGGTGTTTTCACTTTTCTCCACATCATCTCGTACCCGAAACTACAATAGTAATTTAATTACACCGGGGCCTGACAACACGGGTCGGTCCTGGGCGTGACACGTCATAACCGAAGCCTCCTCGTATCCAATACAGCGTGTGATAGATACCACTTGTTGGACATCTGTGTTTAGCGGTATTGGAAGGGAACATGCATGGTTATTAAATTCGACACCATTGTTGAGTCATACACATTTTTTAGTATGAGTTAAGGTTACAAATCTTAAAGTCAAGGGGTTTTAAAGCCTAATTTCTTGCTGGGCCTTTATATACATGTACATACAAATCGTCACTTGTAACCTGTGTGATAAAAACACAAGTTATGTATACCCAAGCCGTTAACTTTTGCATTGTCCACAGGAAAGACCCCTGTTTTCACGGGGTGCCATCTATTTGGCATAATTCTTTTTGTCCGAAACTGTTTACGCATAATAGGCTCCGCATAATTTATTTACGCCGAATCTTGACTTTGCCGAATTTTTATTAAGCATAATTTTTAATTGGCCGAATGGGTGTTTACTCGAATATTGTGTTGGCATAATGTTGACTTGGCCGAATTTTATTATGCATAATATTGTTTGGCATACTAGTAATTTAGCAGAATTTTGATAGGCCGAAATATTGTCCGAATTTATGTCCGAAACAACAATTAATGTAGGGAGCTTGAAAGTTCACATAAAATTGGTAGTCCGAAAACTGGAAGTCCGAAATTGTATATCATAAAAATTTTTAGCTAAGTATAAAATTTTGTATCATATAATTTGTTCAACATACTTATCTTTATTAGATAAGAGTTCGGCAGTTCACGGTGTGCGGAAACACCAAAGTTTGGAGCAAAGCCGACTTCGTATAGGTTAGGTTAGGTTATTTTTTATATGAGCAAACGAAATTATCAGTTAGTAAAAGTCCCCCTCCCCCTATTTAGATAATCATCGATGTTATACAGGATACTCATTTAATTAAATCGGCGAAAACAAAGGTATGCGAAAGTAGTTTTCGGCGTAACAAATTTCGGCGAAAGTAAATTTCTGCCTAAATAATATTCGGTGTTTGAAAATTATGCGTGAGTACTATTCGGCGTAAATAGATTATGCGTAATAGAATTCGACGAAAAATCGTTATGCGAGATTAGTTTCGGCGTAAACACTATGTTCTTATGCCTATACTGATTATGCAAAATTGAATTCTGCCAAAAAAAAATATGCGTAAAGAAGGGGAACCGTTTTCACGTTCTGTGTATGACGTATGACCCTGTTATGAGTTTAGATTTTTTTTACTTAACCTTCACCCTTATGTAACTTTAACCCTTTGGACGCCAAAAGCAAGCTTCAAGTTGCCATGCGGTGCCGTGCCTATTATGCCGACATTATTATATTTATCTAAGCTAAGGTGTACAGTCAGCAGCAGAAGTAGATAAGCTGTCGAGGTGTTCAAAATGACCTACACACGCCCTTAACGTCTTAAGAATAACGTCGTGTGTAGGTCATTTTGAACACCTGAACAGCTTATCTACTTCTGCTGCTGACTGTACTTGATCATAAATAAAATTAATCGTTTTAGTTATATATGACGACAGGTTTGGCTCAGTTGGTAGTGGCCCTGCCCGCTGTTCCGACTGTCGCGGGTTCGAATCCCGCTCGGGGCAAACTTTGTGTGATGAGCACAAATGTTTGTACTCGAGTCATGGATGTTTAGTATTTATATATGTATGTATTTCTCTATATAAGTATTTATATTGTTGTCTGGCACGCATAGTACAAGCTTTGCTTAGTTTGGGGATAGGTCAATGTCTGAAATGTTCCAAGATATTTATTTATTTATTTATATTCATTACCCGACTGCGCCAGAATTAGGGTTATGCTTTTCTGGTATATGTAGCTTGGTATGTATATTTCTTGGTCACGCTCTGTAGCCTAAACGGCTTCAAGGATTTTAGCTTGTGAGGTGTTGTTAGATTCGTTGTGAGGGTTGACATACTGTTTATATGAAAAGTTTGTATGCAGTTGTTTTTTTTTTAATCGAGTTATTTATTCACTTGTTACGTTATATTCGTGTGATAGACCGGAAGATGCTGACATAGAATTCCGAACCGTTTGTACCAGGCTGGCGAGTCTACAGGGGTATAATTATGTAATGACGAAAAGGAAAATCATGGTCATAGCGCCAGTACTGGGGGCCCAATCGCGTGAGCGTTAATCGAACGTGTCGCATATATACTTTCCAAAAGTTAAAATGCCATACTGGTACGACTCGTTCTTTGGAGCGGTATGGCGGCTATATGGCCCCGTCGGAAAAGTATGGCATGGTGATTTTCGTGAATGGCTACTCGACGATGATTATCCGTGCAAAAATTAGCCTGGTACCTGGTACCTGGTTAACCTGGTATGGTTCAATTTTTGGTTTTTAATTGACATGTTTTCGTCGGTATGGCGGGATGTAGGCCGCGCCGGAGAAGTATGGCATTACGCGATCGCCTACTTCGTTTTTCATCGACTATTGGAAAATACAAGATGTTTTGTGGTACAAATCGTTCGACTTTCTACTGGCGCTATGACCATGATTTTCCTTTTCGTCATTACTTAATTATACCCCTGTAGACTCGCCAGCCTGGTACAAATGGTTCGGAATTCTGTGTCAGCATCTCCCGGTCTATGACGTCTTGACTTCGAAAAGGTTAAACCCTATCGCGGCTTGGTACAGTCACCTTTAGGTATATAGGAGCGAACAAGGTGATCATAAGTAAACACCACTTTATTCTCAAGACGTTAGAGTTCTTGTTAAGATATTTATGATCACCCTTGTTTGCTCCGATATATCGGATAGCGACATGTACCAAGCAGTAGGAGGTTATTAAAATAAATTTACGTCACACCAGGCCGAAAAGCGGGTTTTACCGCCCTTGGGCGCTACGAAAAATCCCTCTTCACGGCCAGGTGGTGACGTAAAATCGTATACTAACCACGGGCGGTCGTAAAGAAATCCTCAGACCGCTAGATTATAGCCCTCGCCTCCGGCTCGGGCCTCAATTACCCGCGATCTGAGACTTTCTTTACTTGACCGCCCTAGGTGTGTAATGTACTATTGTGAATACCATTATAACGTTCGCTGTTATTTATTGGGTTACAAATGAGGAGAGTAATGCTCGTTAATTATAAAGTGTTCTTTAGCGAAATCCCTAATTTCTGGCTAAATGGGAGCATTTCAAATATAATGGGCCCCTCTGATTGTGAATGGCGTCAGATGACGGGTTAATTTAGTCGTTAGCGAAGCCGCCGTTCGAAAATCGAGATGGCTTTTAGCTATTTAGTCCAAATTTAGGCAATACCTACATACAAAATAGGTTCTGATACGATATTCAATCTATCTATTACCTTTTTCTCGCATAAATAGCAATGTACGAGTACATATAGAGATGAAATTTGTATGAATAAGAACGTACGGGTCGTCACCTTCCCTAAGAAATGGTTGAGGGAGGCGATGGCTGAGATACGCGTCACGCTCGTGAACGGGTGCTGTCTGTGCGGTCCGGTCTGTTCATGCTTGCAAGGACTTTTAAAATAATCATTAGCTTTAAATATATGACTAAGTCAAACATTTTAAGCGAGAGACCTCATCATGTTCTTATTGACATGTATTAATGAACTCTTTTATACATGATGTATTTCATTATTTATTGACATTTTGAGACTGTCGACATCTATGGAATTTATATTTATTTGACAATGGAGGCCATGTCCATAATTTTTTATATATTTTTTTTCTGGACCCTTTTAGACTATACATCTCTAAGATCTTAGATTTAAGTTTAAGTTAGGGACTATACATCCCTTCAATGTAATTTTAGTACGTACCTATATGTATATTTTATACATGTAATGTAAATTTTGTAAATTTTGAAAAAAGGCCTTTTGCTTGAATTTGTTGCGGCGCTTCTCAAGCAATGGGTCTAAGAAGCGCTGGTAAATTCTTTTTCTGACGTGTAAAAGTGCCGCTATGTGGCCAATTTGCTGAATAAATTATTGAATTGAATTTAATTGAATTGTACCTACCTATGCGTAATACACACGTATACAATACAGTTAGGTCCACTTTTATCAAGCCTCGAGTCAAGTTAATACAAATAAATTCAAAGTCATAGGCTTATGACCGGCTGTCGGTAGGCCTCCAACAAGATGGAGTGACGACCTTGTAAAGGTCGCGGGAACGCGGTGGATGCGAGTGGCACAGGACCGGTATGAGTGGCGCGCCTTGGGGGAGGCCTATCTCCAGCAGTGGACGTCTATCGGCTGAAATGATGATGATGAGCGCTCGGCTAGTTCGTAGCACTTTTCCTCTCTACAAATCGGGAACGGTAGATGGCTACGAGAGTCGTAGTTCTGCTACGCGGCGTAGCGTTCACGACAGGAGCTGATGTACTAAGTTGTGTTTTGAGATTGAAATAGCCAACCGTGTCTGTTAAACGATGTGTTTAAACCTAAGGTTTGTTTTAATAAAATTGGGTGATATACCCGACAAAGCAGATTATTTTGCACAGTTGTTGCCCAAAGTTGTTGGGCAAAGGCCTGTTCTCATCATCTCTCGGGACTAGGTATAGCATTTTACGCGGGTATTGGTAACTTTATACATATTTTTAAATCATCACTTCACTTCAATGACAATGTATGCCTTTGCGAAATGAATGTTTACTTTACAGAATGTTTACCTTCACCAGTAATAATTCGTACTCTGCACGAACCGATCCGACTTTTGAAAGCTAAAATAATGTAACAATCCGAAGAGTTTTAGTGTCGCAAATAAAATATAATTTACGATCGCGTCCGAATGTCCGTGACGTGCGGGAAAAGTAATATACGGGGAGAGCGATAAAAATGGACGTTGTCCATGGACGCGATCCATTTGGACGACAAACCAAACAAACACTCGTAAATGTGCTGAAGTTACTCATTAACAGACTTTTTCAGCGTTTATGGACCACCGTCCGGAATATAACAGTGCGAGGGCACTGCCCTCTGGCGGCAGTTTAGCGAGCAAAGTGGTAGCTATCCGGACGGATCTTGCACCACGTCCTACCACCAGCTAAAATAGCATCATTACATAACAGTTCAAAGTCCTCTACTCTAGATCTGGAACATACCCAACTAGCAAATTATGCACTTATAGTACTCTTCAAGCCTATTTTTATTGCGCTTATAAAGTACTTGTAGCTATCTACAAACCTGGATTTGGGCACACTTATAGGAGCATTTGTTTTTGTAACAGTCTTATAATCTACTTACAGAACGCTATTAAGTCCTATAATATGCTCGTAATAGCGTTGAAGAAGTACAAATAGTCCTATAATGTATACTCAAAACCTTTATAAGTACAATTGCTCTTGTAAGTGTCTGTGACAAGCTCTTTATAAGATTAAAATAGTAAATGCCAGTACATCTTGCAAATGTGGTTTAGTGTTTGTGTTGTGAGTGATTTTTGGAATTAAAAAGGTAAGTACAATATCTTTTTGACATAATACTAATATTTATCGTAGCCGGTGAAGTAGGGATGTGAATATAGGGTTAATAGAGAATGAATAAGTGGGGAAGTGATATTCATCGTTAAAATATAGTATTTTAGAAACATATTTTAAAAGCGCCTCTAAAATTTCATCATTACACCATTATTTTAATAAGTTTATTACAATATATTGCAATAAATATCCGCCATAACAAAAACTGGTTTAAATGAGAGCGTTTTAAGTCTATTATAAGTGTAATAGCGCTTATTCAAACTATTATAAGAACATCATGCCCTCCATGTTGACATTAATTAGGGTTCCTCATAAATTCAATATAAACACTTCTAACCCATGAATCTTACAGTTTATAATTTTAAAATGTAGGAAATCCCTATAAATCGTAAAAAAATGATATTTTTGGTCTTGAATGTTTTGTCTGACTGACTTTATATTATAGGTACTAGATTTTGCCCGCGACTTTGTATGCGCGTAAACATTAGCATGTATTTTTTTTTCCGTTCACGTGGGCATTTCGAGAAATCCTCTTTAGTGCTCTCATACACTAAGTTCACAGTTCATTGAGGACTACATTATATGTGGTACGTTATACTTCAGGGCCAGAGATTTTCACTTTCTTCGTTATCTTCTTCTGTGTAATTTTCTTTGTCGAAATCTTCAACTTTTTTATTTTCATCTTCACTTAAATTATCTAAATTATTTGATTCTACGGGACCCTTTCTTAATAAAGTTCCCATTTGATTCAGTGGGTCAACTCTTATAATAGCATCAAACAAGAGTAGATACGTTTTTGAAATCTTATTAAGGTTCTCCTCAAGAATGTAATAAGAGCTATTACTCTTATAAAGGTTCTGCTCAAGAATGTTATAAGAGCTATTACTCTTATAAAGGTTCTGCTCAAGAATATTATAAGAGCTATTACTCTTATAAAGGTTCTGCTCAAGAATGTAATAAGAGCTATTATTCTTATAAAGGTTCTGCTCAAGAATGTTATAAGAGCTATTACTCTTATAAAGGTTCTGCTCAAGTGTGTAATAAAACCTTATACTCTCACCGAATGCTACTATTGGAGCTGAAAAATTACAAAGACTATTTGTCTTGTAACATGCACTTATAAGATACCATCTCCTATAACTGTCTTATAACGTACTCCTATAGTAAACTATAAAGCTTTGTTATAAGAACAAGTGATCTTGAGTTATTGCTCTCATAACGCTCTTAATAAGAGATTTTACTCTTATAAAGGTTCTGCTCAAGAATGTTATAAGAGCTATTACTCTTATAAAGGTTCTGCTCAAGTGTGTAATAAAACCTTATACTCTCACCGAATGCTACTATTGGAGCTGAAAAATTACAAAGACTATTTGTCTTGTAACATGCTCTTATAAGATACCATGTCCTATAACTGTCTTATAACATACTCCTATAGTAAACTATAAAGCTTTGTTATAAGAACAAGTGATCTTGAGTTATTGCTCTCACAGCGCTCTTAATAAGAGCTTTTACTCTTATAAAGGTTCTGCTCAAGTGTGTAATAAAACCTTATACTCTCACCGAATGCTACTATTGGAGCTGAAAATTTACAAAGACTATTTGTCTTGTAACATGCACTTATAAGATACCATGTCCTATAACTGTCTTATAACGTACTCCTATAGTAAACTATAAAGCTTTGTTATAAAAACAAGTGATCTTGAGTGTAACAAGACTTATAGCTTAACCTTGTAGTACACTACAAGCCTATTTATAAGAACACGAGATCTTGAGTATAACAAGACTTGTGGAATGCCAATATAAGAGCGAAAGTCTTTCTCAGTGCACTTACTAGACTATTATGAGAATTGGTAGTCTTATAATTTTGGTTATAGGACCACTTTGCTAGTTGGGTAGTCTTCCAAGGTTTACCACACAGACGGACCTGTTTATTTTAACGTAAAAAATTTACATAAAAAAGTATTATGAAAAAAGACGGTTTTCTATTAAGTGGGTTAATAGACGATAATTTTACGTGATACTACTACTAATACAACCTATTTGCGTCCCACTGCTGGGCACAGGCCTCCTCTCATCACGAGAGGGTTTGGGCTATAGTCCCCACGCGAGCCCAGTGCGGATTGGGTACTTCACACACATCTTTGAATTGCTTCGCAGATGCATGCAGGTTTCCTCACGATGTTTTCCTTCACCAAAAAGTTCAGTGGTTAATTCAAATTGAATTTCGCACATAAGTAAACTTAGAGGTGCGAGCCGGAATCGAACCCCCGACCCTCTGCATGAGAGGCGGTAGGTCGAACCACTAGGCCACCACGGCTTCTTACGTAATAACGTCATAAGAAAACATTAATTAAACTATGTTGTATGTCCCGTTGCGTACATTCATCGCCATGACGACATACAATGCGTCATGATTTTTCGTGGGCGTTTATCAATTCATAAGACGTTCTCACGTCAAAAAATATAAACGTACTTAATAGGTATATTTTTACCTATTAACATTCAAATCAGAATGCCAACTGCCCACCAGTTTCGCAACATCGGAACCAAAACGTTAATATGGGTCATAAATAAAAAACGTCATCGTCATTATCGTCAACGACATAAAGTTGAAATTCATACGCACAAAAAGTCATATAGAACTTTTCTATTCAAAGGTTAATTTGAAAAGCGATAACAACAGTCCCAAACGATAAATGAACACCGATCTCTTTATCGCGAAGTCTGGCAGTTTCGAACAATTTATATTCGAAATACTTTTATCTGTGACGCTCCAATTCGAAAGCGCTCTCCGATATATTTTTTTCTCCGATTTTCACCTTTGACATTTCCTTTTTAGGCTTAAATACGATTCTAAGAAATATTGGTAAGCCGTAGTACCAACTACAACAATAAATGTATGAATACAAATGTATACTACTACTACTACTACAGCCTATTTGCGTCCTACTGCTGGGCACAGGCCTCCTCTCGTCACGAGAGGGTATACAAATGTATCATCATTTCAGCCATAAGACGTCCACTACTGGACATAGGCCTCCCCCAAGGCTCGCCACTCAGACCGGTTCTGTGCTGCTTGCTTCCACCGGTTTCCCGCGACCTTCACGAGGTCGTCGCTCCATCTTGTTGGAGGCCTACCGACAGCTCGTCTCCCGGTTCGCGGGCGCCACTCGAGAACTTTCCGGCCCCATCGGCCATCAGTCCTGCGAGCAATGTGCCCCGCCCACTGCCACTTAAGGCTCGCAATTCTTCGGGCTATGTCGGTGACCCTAGTTCTACTGCGAATATCCTCATTTCTGATTCTATCATGATTTTTTTGTTTAAGTTTACAAGTGTATACTTAAACAAAAATACCTGCTTTTACATAATTATGTATGTAGGTATTTGCACATAGTGTAACTCATGGTCTAAGAAAGCAAGACCCGCGGCTATAGGGATGACGGCAACATTTTTTATCTTAGTCTATCAGGAAGATTATTGAAAAGTATTGGACACGTATTTTTTCTTTTGTCAAGTAATCAAACTTATACGGAGATATATTGAGTTGAAATGTCGCGTGACGTCACGGTTAGGTACGATTTATACCTAACGGTGACGTAGTTAGCCCCCACTCTCCAACTTTAATGCATTCTAACTTAGTCATTCTTTGTTAATTTGATAAAACAAAAAATACGTGTCTAATTTTTTTTTATTACCCGACTGACGGACTAATTATAATTTCGATTTCTTCACCCTGTCGTCATCCCTATTTACATGATTGGACAACAGCTTTAAAAGTAGAAAAAACCTCGAATACGTAGACCTCTTCATAAAGCCTCTATCTCCTTATGATAACCTCAAACGGCTAAAATCAATGAAACCAGGGATCATATGCAAATTTCCGAGCATTTTAAATTCACTATGGCGGCCCCTGTTCTTTATTTGGTCATATTGTGGTCGTAAAAGGTTGCCGAGCGCTGGATAAGAGATTTTGGGCTTGCTGCCAGCTTGACTTATCTGATACTTGTATTCTGACATAGTCAGCAATATCACAGAATATTTAATAGTACTACGTCTCGCGCCCAACTCGCCTTACTACGCCTATTTGAATCACGAGAGGGTCTGGGCTATAGTCCCCACGCGGGCCCAGTGCGTATTGGGGCTTCACACACATCTTTGAATTAATTCGCAGATGCGTGCAGGTTTCCTCACGTTGTTTTCCTTCACCGAAAAGCTCAGATGGTTAATTCAAATTTAATTTCGCACATAAGTAAACTTAGAGGTGCGAGCCGGAATCGAACCCCCGACCTTCTGCATGAGAGGCGGTAGGTCGAGCCTCTAGGCCACCACGGCTTCCCGTTATTTGTTTCATCCGGAGATGGTGGGTGAATCGTTGGCCCGCGTAGTGGTACACACACATTTAATTTTGCAAGTGTACAGACGTCCTCGCCCGCACACAGACGTCCTCGCACGCACGCACGCACATTGACACTTCATTCGAATTCGTTTTTACAGGTCATATATCCGCCGTGGGGCAATTAGTAAGTAAGTAAGTAACACGTTATTGTACAGAATAAAACACACAAATAGTACAATAGTCAACATAGGATATAAAGTCCACGATAGGAAGTCCCGCCCCTCCACAATTCAAAACGCTTCAATAAATTTTGAAAGTGCTTAAAACGCACCACCAACATTCTCAGCGCATGTTTGACGGCTGTTTCAGTACGCACACATGCTTGTTGGTGTTGCTTTTTAAGTTAATTTTTTTGTGTTGATAATATCATTATAAAAAACAACATCTCACATCTATTTTCTATTTCTGTCACTGCTTTACTTTTATTTCATGTTAGACTATGGACTTTTCGACTATACAGCCAAGGTAATTGTTTATGTAAAATTGTATGTATTGTATCATATATTTTTGTTGTATTCTTCTTTTAGTTAGGTATAAGATATTATATAATTAATTTCTCTTATATATTGTTACGTTTGTGTCTGTCTTGTGTGGCCTTCCGTGATTTACTCGTACGGCCCGGCGGAAGACCAGCGCTGGCTATTAATTTGGTAGCCAGCTCACGCTGAGCCGGGGCCTTTTTATAGCGACTGTATGTATTGTATTGTATGTGTATGCCTTCTTTTATTGTGCATGTCGTTATAAATAAATGATTTCTTTCTTTCTTTCTTAAATTACTCTGAAGTGTGTCGAATTGTCGTGGGGCGGGACTTCCTATCGTAGATTATTTCTAAAATATTTATTTGGTACCTTGCCGCTTTAACGTCAGGTTTGATTGCTATACGGCAAATGTCAAACGTTTCACAGAGGGACATAGAGCTCAATCAAAAAAAACCGACTTCAATCAAACTCCGTCAGCTTGTGAAGTCGGTGTCAAATGAACTGACTCAAAACTATGACAATCTTAAAGTGAACATTTTTTTTCGGCTGACTTAAATATCGATGTAGTCATTGAAACTGATGCCAAAATCATACACGTGCTAACAAATTTTGGGGAATTCCCCAATTTTTTCATGGACCCCATCATCAAAACTGAAGCAAATTAAAATTGGACCACCTTGAATATACCACCTTTCGAGTAAAAAAAACACCATCGAAATCGGTTAACAATGAACGAAATTATACCTGGTCGTACATAAAAAAAAATCACGTCGAATTGAGAACCTCCCCCGTTTTTTCCTCAGTTGAAAAGTGATTTAATTTACTATACGTTGCCTGTGGGAGGCAAATATACATTATAAGCCTTGGCTTACTCGGTGTTTGAGATTATGGCGCACCTAATTTGAGTTCGGTTTATAATCTCAGATTTATACAACCATGATTGTGTTTGAGCAAATTGACTTGATTAATATGTAAATCCTTCTAAAAAAAAGCGTTTACAATAATTACTCCGAAAGCCAGGTCCCTTTAGGTATACTCTTATTTATGATGTGGATAAAATTTCATATTTACATGGAATCACAGGTAAGTAGTTCAATAGCTTAGGTATGTTGGAAATCTTCTACCACTTGAAATTTATGGAGAAAGAAGTTGTTGCTAGTTAATTACTTAATAATTAAAAAAAAAAGTTTGTATGAATGTGATGACCGTGTATGGATGTTCTTTCACGAAGTAAAGAACAGACTTACATGGAAATAAGTAAAAGGGCACATTGGTTAATAATTAGTGAGGTACCTACACTGCTAATCCTAGTCCTAAATACAATCCTAGTAGGTAATACTATAAAAATGTTTAAGTATATTTTAGAATGCAATCACACTGAAAACCACCAATTTTGACGATGTTTGGCACACCATTTAAAATCCTTATTAAATCACAGAAGATTATTGAGTTTCTAAAAACATCCTTACAAATTGGTGATAGGGTGAATAATGCTTCGTATGATTTTCAGCGTGTCGGTCGTAACAGTTGCCATAGCGAAATAATTCAAGCTAGTAGAGGCCCTTCGGTGTCAACATTACATATTCAAGGTCTAAAGCCCTCTAGCTCCGTCCTGCTCCATCGCGAGGCTGCGTCGCTTTCCCCCCGCCACGTGGCACGGGGCCCGGGCGAAGCCCTTAGTTTACCCCCAGATGTCGAAGAGGGTGCACGCAGACAATAGTATTTTTCGCAATCGTGACATAATAGAGAGCTTTTCAGTCGAGTACCGTGTTTAGGCCACGAAGCTTGCTGAGTGGCCTAAGTAAGGTACGAGATTGAAAAGCTTGATTATGGCACTATTGTGAACAATACTTTTTGTACGAGTCCATTAAAATTAATAATTTAACTCATTAGTACGAGTATATAAGAAAAATAAATGTCGTTTGAATTTTGCTCTTCGTGGTAGGGCCTGTAATCTAGTTGGTCACGACGTGCATCTAGATGGCCATGCCGAAACGTGAAAAAGTATTTCGATCGTCTAGAGCGAATCGAAATAACTTATTTCGGTTGTTTCGGAAGTATGACTATTTAACGATGAAAAGAGTGACATTGCAGTATTCTCTATGAAATCTTAATACACATATTTCAATTGACGAGTACAAAAAAAACCTTTTCGTCAGCGTGCACCCTAGAAAGAAACGACGCACGGTATAATATTTTATTTTGTACAGACAGACAGCTTAATAAAATGATGTATCAACGTGGGCTTATGTGACATGATTCTACTACTACAGCCTATTTGCGTCCCACTGCTGGCCACAGGCCTCCTCTCATCACGAGAGGGCTTGGGCTATAGTCAGTGCGGGATCTTTGAATTACTTTCGCACATAAGTAAACTTAGAGGTGCGAGCCGGAATCGAACCCCCGACCCTCTGCATGAGAGGCGGTAGGTCGAACCACTAGGCCACCACGGCTTCATGTAAGCGCATGTTGGGTGGGACAGTTTGCATGCTGCCTGGCCAAAACAAAACAAAATTTACCATGCTTCATTCATACTTAGAACGTTTATGGGTAAAAAACTCACAGTAGCACTACCATGAGTTTACAGTGACCGTACTCGCTAGCGACTACGTAAACGATTTGTATGAAGAATTTTAGTTCAACGAGTGACCGCCAGGGGCGCTGTACTATTCTTCATACAAATCGTTTACGTAGTCGCTAGTGAGTACGGTCACTGTAAACTCATGGTATTGCTATAGGTCTAGGTAAGTATGTAATTTTGGTCATAGTTTATGTGAAAAATTTCTCTCGGGGGTTGAGTTGAGTTTTTGACTATGTTACTTCATCATCATCATCATTTCAGCCGAAAGACTTCCACTGCTGAACATAGGCCTCCCCCAAGGCTCGCCACTCAGACCGGTCCTGTGCTACTTGCTTCCACCGGTTTCCCGCGACCTTCACGAGGTCGTCGCTTCATCTTGTTGGAGGCCTACCGACAGCTCGTCTCCCGTCTCAGTCCTGCGAGCAATATCCGCAGGCTATGAGGATATCCGCAGTAGAACTAGGGTCACCGACATAGCCCGAAGAATTGCGAGCCTTAATTTGTCAGTGGGCGGGGCACATTGCTATGTTACTTACTAATTTATAAATATTTCTTAGGTACTAGTTGTTCCCTGCGACTTCGTCCGCGTGAAATATAAAAATGATGATAACTTTTCTATTTGGTATCCGATTTTAATTGAAACAAACGTATTTATTATAGCTTGTATTATTATACATAAAGCCCTAGAATAATGCTCTATGTACCTTTTAAAACTGCAATTATCGGTTCATAGTTCCGGATATTGTCTCTAACAAACAGATCGACACACAGACAGAACGAAGAAAAGAAACAAAAAATCATGCTTTATTATAATAATACATAGATACAGATGTCTGATTTTGTATGCAAATGACTTACATTAAATTTGAAAATAAACGTTTAAAACGAAACACCAATTAGTCAAGTCACATTGTAACAACGCAATCTCTACAATAGGTAGATATAGATGTCTGATTTTGTATGCAGAATCAGATGACTTACATTAAATTTGCAAATAAACGTTTAAAACGAAACACCAATTAGTCAAGTCACATTGTAACAACGCAATCTCTACAATAGGTAGATATAGATGTCTGATTTTGTATGCAGAATCAGATGACATACATTAAATTTGCAAATAAACGTTTAAAATGAAACACCAATTAGTCAAGTCACATTGTAACAACGCAATCTCTTGTACACATTCACATACAACTATGTCGCATTCATCGCGTTATATCGTACAGTATGACAATGTTACAGTTGGTACGGGGCAACAGGTGCCTGGGTTCGATCCCCCGCCCCTGTGTTGAATCATCTTGTAATTTACATATCTGCATTTTATTATACTTAAAAGTGGATTCAGATTCAAGACACGGTGGCTGAAGGAATTAATTTGGCTTGAAATCAGATTATGTGTGTACGGCGGCGAAAATCTCGATATTCCTAATTTCACTCAAGTCGTTAGAGCTCTTTCAGAGAAAGTCCTTTATAAAGAACTAGCTTCTGCCCGCGACTTCATCCGCGTGGAATTCGGCTATAGTTCCCGCGGGAATTGAGCGTTAAACTATAACAAATTATATACGTAAACCTTCCTCTTAAATCACTCTATCTAATAAAAAAACCGCATCAAAATCCGTTGCGTAGTTTTAAAGATTTAAGCATACATAGGGATATAGGGACAGAGAAAGCGACTTTGTTTTATACTAAGTAGTGATAAGCTTGACGTTCATTAATTAAGTAAGTTAATAAAATTCATTAAATAACATTCCCTACTACAGTTCAGTATCATTCTTCCGATATTTCCACTTAACTGTTTGTTTTTTTTTCGAAACATTGGAACACTTATACATGGAATGAAAAAAATAGACGAAACCGATTTTAAATCTGGTACAGGCATCGGCACGTAACTTGAGCGGTGGCGTTGGATGCGCAGAATTCAAAAATAAGGTCTCATCGGCAGAGGGGCGCGGGGCGCAGGGAGCGCGTTGTTGTACGCGCACGCTTATTGGCCCTTCAGTCGTAAACATGCGCAGGAATCCCCTCTACTTTTGCTCACCGCTCAAGTTATGTGCCGCGACCTGTACCTATCAGTTTTGAAATCTGCACAAGATCCGGACGCACCCTTAGGATTAAAGGTGTGCACTTTTTGAACCACAGTGTTAGGTACTTTTATAGTGTCCGCCTCTAATCGCCGGATTTTTTGGCCGATACTCGAAACTTGACTGGTTTTGAAGTAAACTAACGTATTTAATGCATTTCGTTTCTCGGACATTGAGCAATTTGTTTGAAACTTGAATACAGTCGGGACTAGTCTAGTCGGGACGTTGACTTGTTCAAGTCAAAACATAACTTATATTTAAAAAAATATTACTCGCATAATATCGGTACCGGAACATCCCTAGTAAGGATTAAGGTGTACAGGTGAAATGGGTAAATCCCTGGTGCGAACTACCGGTAAACATTTGTTTGTCGGCAAACAGACAGCTTATCCTACCTTTTATATACTTTATATATGTATATGTACATATAATGTTGGTAATCACATATAATAAGAGAGAAGGTTAGAGTTCTAAGTGTGTTACCATGAAACGCCTAAACTTCGCCTAAATGCCCAAACTTTGTCTAGACATTTTTTTTTGTACCAATGGTATAGGCAAACGAGCGCACAGCCCACCTGATGGTAAGTGGTCACTGCGGCCCATGGACACCGAAATCCTATGATCCCCCATTAAGAAACCATAAGATCTCGAATGCAAGATGGAATGCCTCTGTGCCAGAAATTTCATCGGCTGCCTTAACCCCCTACCAGAAACCAACAGTGCGAGCACTGCTATTTGGCAACAGGTTAGCGGGGAAAGACGGTGGTACCAACCCGGACGGACCCAGCACCAGGTCCTACCACTAAAAAAATTAGACAATATCATAGTAAAGTCCAGTTCGCCAATATGTACACACTTTTGCACCTAACTCCGTTGTAATAAAGCTAACGTGTGTAAATATTACGAACTCGACTGTAATCTTTATTTTACACTAATTTATTAATTACATCGAGAAATGTATCTCCTTTACATTTATAAATGGACTAGTTGGCCTTGTAAACTTCATATCACTTAGGTGTTGTTCCCCATTGATTTCTGCCGTTCTTTTTCTTTCTGAGCCTTCCCTGAATCACAGGGAATAAAACAAAAAAATACTGAGCTACATTGGTACAGCAGCTCTAAAACCTAAGCCAGATTAACACAAGGTAAATCATTTATACATAGATGGAAATAGAACGAAGAGTTTTCTTAAGTTTCAGTTTTTTTGTTTTAAATTTACACCTTAGGAAGAAGAAGGACAAAATACGTGTCCTTTTACATTATTCCAACTTTCTAAATAGCTCATTAAAGTAAGAAAGTAGACTTGTAAAAAAATCGAATCCATAGTATCCATATTTACTAATATTATAATGTAAATGCGGAAGTAAATTATGTGTGTCTGTTAATTACTTGGGGACTTCACACACAGGCCTGTGTGGAGGCCTGTGCCCAGCAGTGGGACGCAAATACGCTGTAGTAGTAGTAGTAGTTAATTACTTACCTCTCCACGCTTCCCAAGTAGCAAACAAGAATAGTGATTAAATCTTACATATCTTAACTTTGTCTTAAATCAGAATTAGCTAATAAAAAAAAGACTCCGTTAAGTCATTTTAGTCTTTAAAACTAAATAGTTTTAAGCTACCGCTACTTTAGCAAGTTAAGAATACCTAAATCCTAGTTAAGTATTTTAAAAACCATTTAGTATTAAGTGCGTCCACACTTAAGTCTAAAAATTATTCTTTTACTCTACTCAGATTATTTCAAGACTCACTAAAGACTCAATGGTATAATTAAAGTATCAGTTTAGAATTGCTAAGTAAAAATTGAATCTATAGACAAACTTAAGGTGATCGTAACACTAAGTTCTAGAAATTGCTTTTGTGAAGAATATTTTATTCTTTTATCCCTAAATTTAGAAAGCTTTAAGTAAAAATAAGCTTAACGGGACGCTTTTCGACAAAATAAACCAAGTGAAAGATGAATGAAATTTAAAAAAAAATTACTTAAAAAGATTTGGTTTTCATCGGCGTGTTGTGAAATATAGAAAATTAACCTCAAATTGTGTGCGGTGCAAGTGATCTACTACTACTACTACTACAACAGCCTATTTACGGCCCACTGCTGGGCACAGGCCTCCTCTCATCACGAGAGGGTTTGGGCTATAGTCCCCACGCGGGCCCAGTGCGGATTGGGGACTTCACACACATCTTTGAATTACTTCGCAGATGCGTGCAGGTTTCCTCACGATGTTTTCCTTCACCGAAAAGCTCAGTGGTAAATTCAAATTGAATTTCGCACATAAGTAAACTCAGAGGTGCGAGCCGGAATCGAACCCCAGACCCTCTGCATGAGAGGCGGTAGGTCGAACCACTAGGCCACCGCGGCTTAGTGCAAGTGATCAGTGCTTCAAATATGTTAACAGTGCGACATCTTGGAGTGAGAATAGAGGATAAAGACGAGACAGTAGAGGATAAAGCGTCAAATTTGGAAATTGAAATAGCGGACAGCAGTGATTCTGATTGCACGGCAATTTACGATCTGGGGGCACGGCAGTGCCCCTGCCAAGACGAGTAGGAAGCGTAGGGCATTATATCTACCTTGTCTTGAAACGTTTTGTCGTATTTTCATAGATTCGGTCTGGCAATTGCTAGAATGTATTATTTTTTTACTATGGAAATATGGATATTTTTTTGTATTTGGCCAATTAGCTGAATAAATGATTGAATCCATAAATAAAAATAATAACAGGATAAATAAAAAGTAGCCTATGTCCTTTCCCGGGACTCCAACTATATCTATGCTAAATTTCATCCAAATCGGTCCAGCGGTTGAAGCGTGAAGAGTTAACAGACAGACACAGACACACATAGTTGCTTTTGCTTTTATAATATCACTAGGTTCTGCCCGCGTGGAATTCGGTTATCGGGTTTCCGCGGGAACTAGGTATGCGTTTTTCCGGGATAAAAAGTAGCCTATGTCCTTTCCCGGGACTCCAACTATGTCCATACCAAATTTCATCCAAGTCGGTCCAGCGGTTGAAGCGTGAAGAGGTAACAGACAGACAGAAAGACAGACAGAGTTACTTTCGCATTTATAATATTACTAGCTTCTGCCCGCGACTTCGCCCGCGTGGAATTCGGTTATCGCACTCCCGCGGGAACTATGCGTTTTTCCGGGATAAAAAGTAGCCTATGTCCTTTCCCGAGGCCCCAACTATCTCCATGCCAAATTTCATCTCAATCGGTCCAGCGGTTGATGCGTGAAGAGGTAACAGACAGACAGACAGACAGAGTTACTTTGGCATTTATAATATTAATATGGATAATATGGATTGTAGTTTCAGATGTATAGCTAGTAAAACTTTAGATTTTATTAATATCTAAAACTAGCCGTTGCGTGCGACTTCGTCCCGCGTAGACTTAGAATTTGCGTTTCCGATGATGACCTACACATAATAGACGGTTAGTTATATTAAAAGAGTTTAAAAACTCATTAGACCCGTGGAAAACCCGTTCCCGTGGAAATATCGGGATAAAAAAAATGTTATTTCCCGGTTCTCAAACTATATAAAACTATCTCCATACCGAATTTCATCAAAATGGTTCCAGCCATTTTGTCATGAAGAATGGACAAAAACAAAATTTTCTTTTCTTTTCTTTAAAACATCTTATCTCATCAGCTAATTGGCAAAATATATAAAAAACACTAAACGATTATAGCCATGCGTTTGAAACTACGTATAATTAAGGTACTCTGTAGTCATAATATAACTACTCAAAATTTGGACTTTCTAGCACTATCCATGACGAATCTTTAAAGGTACCTATGAAAATACGATGAAAGGCTTTGAGAAAAGGTAGGTGTGCCCAGCGCTTCTGTTGACTCGTCTTGGCGGGAGCACTAGCGTGCCCCTAGACATCTCATGAAAAGCATTTTACCTATCTAAAATGCTACGTAGGTAATGTGTTCGCCTCTTAGATACTGCCTAAATATTGCTTGCACTATACAAAATTTTAAAGATATCATTGAGAACCAAGCGTGTCGTTCAAAAAGTCTAAATGTGGGGCTTGGTCGCTCCCCCATGAGATCTTATATAACTTTTTTGCAGCGCAAGCAATGTAGTATACTCGTATTAGTAGGTACTCGCTTTGGCATGACATTACATAAAAATGTTTTTGGTGGGATGGTTTTTCTTGCATAAACAATACCGTAAATTTGACGGTAAATTGTATAAACTAAATCAAAGTAAAGATTATTTAAAGTCCATTAAGAATTAAGTAGACCTACACTAATTCAGTTTTTAGTATAAGTATATAATACTTTAGTATCATTTCTCTAAACCGGTACTACTCCAAATGCAATTTGTCTATACTTTATCTAAAGTATCCTTACAAAATCAGTATTGTCTAAAGTCATACTTCGTTAAGAATAATTAGACTTAACGCCATTTTGCACTTTAAGTTAGAAAAAATATTGAAAAATTCCGACGCTAAATCATAAAAAATAAAGTACATTGAAGTTAGATTTTTGTTTTAACATGTTAGTGTTGTGTTAGTGTTTGTGTTATATCTCCAACGTATACGGAAAAGTAGTATTCTGCGCTGTATGTAAGTAAATTTTTCATTTAGCAACATAATATTGCAAATTTTTAGTGCTTATTTTGCAGTATTTTGTAAGCCCGTCTGTTTTATTGCACTTTCGACCAATTTTACACGATAAACAATCATGCGTTATAGTTTTCAAGTACCAAAAGGGACATAAAACGGTATTTTATAAACGTAAAAAATATTTAGTTAATCGCCATTTTGATAAACCTACAATGAATTCTCTTTTAAGTAAAAGAATTCGCCATGTTTTCTAAAATAACAATTCCATAAGTAAAAATAGTTTTAAAATTGTCTTTGTTAAGAGATGATCGAATTTGTACAACTCGGAGTTAATAGTATTAAGTAAGTATTAAAGATATCTTTAAGTTTATTTCTTGGTATTAAGTCAACCTTAAAGATATCTTGACATCGAAGTTAAGAGATCTGTTAAATCCTCACTCTTAAGTAGGGTTAAACTTTGTCTAAAGAGTAGTATTAACTCTTACTTAAAATTGACTTAAATACTGTGCCCACTTTGTCTTAACTCAGCCTTGGAGATATCTTCAAGATATCTTGAGGGACATAATAGTTTTAGTCAAGACAACTGATAGAATTAGTAAAGTTGTCTTAAAGATATCTTTAATTCCTTTTTAAGACACTTGATTGCTACTTGGGTTCAACCGCTGGACCGATTTATATGAAATTTGGAATGGAGACAGGTGGAATCCCGGGAAAGGACATAGTTTAGTTCATCCCGGATAAACGTACAGTTACCGCGGAAGCGTGATAACCGAATTTCATGCGGACGAAGCCGTGGTGGCCTAGTGGTTCGACCTACCGCCTCTCATGCAGAGGGTCGCGGGTTCAAATCCGGCTCGCACCTCTGAAATTATTTATGTGCGAAATTCAATTTGAATTTACCACTGAGCTTTTCGGTGAAGGAAAACATCGTGAGGAAACCTGCACGCATCTGCGAAGTAATTCAAAGATGTGTGTGAAGTCCCCAATCCGCAATGGGCCCGCGTGGGGACTATAGCCCAACCCTTTCGTGATTAGAGGAGGCCTGTGCCCAGCAGTGGGCCGTAAATAGGCTGTTGTAGTAGAAGTCGCGGGCAGAAGCTAAGTGATGTCATGCAACATAACATTTATCTACCGTCCCAGAAATATTTTGGGTGCGTATAAAATTCAAATCGAATTTTTCCTTCGGAATGTCAACAAAGCGGCTTTTTACAAAGGACCAATTAGAAAAATTCAATTATAAAATTTACATTGTTTCTCATTTTGTTTTATGTGACGGCCAGGGCCTCGGTTTTTAGGGTTCCGAAGTCCACAAGGAACCCTTATAGTTTCGCCATGTCCGTCCGTCCGTCCGTCCGTCCGTCCGTCCGTCCGTCCGTCCGTCTGTCCGCACTATTGCTCGGAGATGCTTAGTTCTAGAAAGCTGTAATTTGGCATGAATATGCATATTAGTTACGCTGACAAAGTGGTACAATAAAATGTTGAAATATATTTTTTTATAGGGTACCTCCCCTACTCGTAAAGTGGGGATGTCATTTTTTTTTCTTGCGTACCCCATTGTGTGGCATATCGTTGAATAGGTCTTAAAAAAATATTGTGGGTTTGTTAAAACTATTTTTTGATTAAGTGATGCGTTTGTGAAATATTAAGCTTTAAAGTGCTATTTTTTGTTAGGGTCACGTGTCTCCCCCCCCCTGCCAGCTAAATGGTGGTATTTGGAAGGCTGAAAAAAATCACGGTTGTGACATATATAACGTAGTTGAAAGGAAAAGTATCACAGCTAAGTAGGCTGTACAAACTTTCGAGTAATAGTCGACCAACTTATGATGATGATTTTTCTCGAGCGGCAGGGGCGTCGGGCGGGCACGTCATTTATACCACAGGCTAGCTAGATGCTAATAAGTCTTAGAAAGGTACTGGGGTATCGTCAACTTCGGAACCCTATACTTTGCGCGTGGCCCGACACGCACTTGGCCGGTTTTTTTTTATAAAGACAAGAAAATTGCCACTGTGCTGTGTCGGTGCACACGGCCATTGTTTTTAAAGTCGGTTTCCACGACCCCACCCACCCGTGAGACTAACGCCGAGCTGACCAAGAGCTAAATAACGACACTAAAATCGTATTTCTAAGGTAAGACAGGATAGCCCAATTCGTGTCCCATGAATCGTGACATTTCACTTTGCTGAGATGTACTCGCGTTCATTTCAGCCGAAAGAAGTCCACTGCTGGACATAGGCCTCCCCCAAGGCTCGCCACTCAGACCGGTCCTATGCTACTTGCTTCCACCGGTTTCCCGAGACCCTCACGAGGTCGTCGCTCCATCTTGTTGGAGGCCTAACCGACAGCTGTCTCGAGTTGTACTCGTATTAGTTGTTATTTTAAAATCGTTTCACGTCAAAAACCAACATACAATTAATTCGCCACGCACCGAGCGCAATGAAATGCAAGTGTTGAACCGCATTTTCGACCAAAACTAGCTGATGTAGAGACCAGTAGTAGATCGGGGCATTTAGACTGCCTATTCATCCGGGACGCCAGCATGTCGCATACTAATTTATACACACCACGATCTGGATCTGGGACGTCTGTCAACCTTTAATATACGACATTTGTTGGTTGACTTAGATTTTTCTCATATTCATGCACGCTGTACCCGAGTGGACCGAGGAGGAGGGGACCGTGTGGTGCCGGCAAAGAATTGCACCACCCCCTCTCTTCCCGTGGGTGTCGTAAGAGGCGACTAAGGGATAAACCGGAGGATGGGCAGCAGCGTCCTCCGAGAACTACCTTCATCAAACTGCGGTCGCCAACCCGCCTGCCAAGCGTGGCGACTATGGCAATCCCCCCCAAGGGATCTATAAACTTGGGACCAAGAAGTGCCACAAGCAATGCCCAGACCCCCAGTCCCCGGCGGCCCCGCTATTCCTGGCTCCGGTAGCGGCCATGGTAACGGCGGGGCAGGGGGTGCTAAAGTTAATCCCCGGCAGAGACCCGGCTACCAAAAACGACGACCCTTGGCCCTGGCAACATATAACTGCCGTACACTGCGGACCGACGAAAAGGTACTAGAACTGGAGGAAGAATTGAGCAGGTTACGTTGGGGAATCATAGGGTTATCAGAAGTCCGGAGAGAGGGGGAGGACATGATAACCCTGAAGTCCGGTAACCTGTTTTATTTCCGGGAGGGCGACCAACTGTCCCAGGGAGGTGTCGGGTTTATCGTCCACAAGTCCCTCGCAAACAATGTGGTGAAGATCGAGAGTGTGTCGACCAGGGTAGCGTGCCTTGTACTCAGAATAACACAACGATATTCGTTGAAGGTTATACAGGTTTACGCTCCGACCTCGACGCACTCCGACGATGAGGTGGAGGCTATGTATGAGGACATTTCCAGAGCCATGCATAGCTCCAGAACTCACTTCACAGTTGTTATGGGGGACTTCAACGCGAAACTAGGCAAACAAGACGGTGAAGAGCTGAGAGTGGGGCAATTTGGAGTAGGGCGCAGGAATCACCGGGGCCACCTACTGGCTGGTTTCATGGAGAAGGAGGGACTCTATATGATGAACTCCTTCTTCAAGAAACGTGAGCACAGAAAGTGGACCTGGATGAGCCCTGATGGTGTAACGAGGAATGAGATAGACTTTATCATGTCGACGAGGAAGCAGATATTCGATGATGTCTCAGTGATCAATTCGGTTAAGTCCGGGAGCGATCACCGTATGGTACGAGGCACATTGAATATCCAAGTAAAGCTTGAGAGATCTCGACTGATAAAGTCTACGCTCCGCCCGGCACCGGCCCAGATCCAAAACCCCGAGAGCTTTCAGCTCGAACTCCATAACCGTTTTGCATGCCTAGAAAGCGACGTGGACGATTATAACGACGGGTTTGTGGAAGCTGTTCATACGGTTGGGTCTAAGTTCTTCAAGACCCGCCGTATAAGAACCAAGAAAATCTCAGACCCAACCCTTAAGCTCATGGAGGTGAGACGTAAAATGATTCTGCAGTCTTCAGGTGACGCTTGTCATTATCGGCAGCTCAATAGACGGATCTCGAAGTCTCTGAAGCGTGATGTACGCCGATTCAATACCAACAGTATTGAAAAGGCTATTGAGCGTAACAGCCCAAGTAACATTTTGGCCCTATAACTTGGGTTATCATCACTAAAAGGTCGAGTAAACGTCGTATAAAGGTCTTAGCGGTGACTACCAGTTGTATAAAGGCGTTTGGGAACACATTCTTGCTCTATAAGCTAAAGAGCCAAATTATCCTATAAATTGTTGATGTAAAGGTTTATAGAACCATTTTATAGAGCTATTATAGTCAAGTGCTATAAAAATTTCAAATATAGCCACTAAAGAGCTATGTTACTGTATAAAAGTGATTGAAATCACCATTATGTATCTAATTTGCGCTATAAGGTTTCCCGGATAACCGCTATAAATCTTGCGTTTTAGCAGTGATGAACGTTCTACTATACAAGGTTTTTGCGATATTGTGGTTCCACAAATCACTCCTATAGTACATGGTCTTTAGTAGCCATAATGACGCCGTAATAGAGCGGTTTTGTTTTATAATCGATTTTTAGGACATTTTTATAGTACTTAAAAGTGTTCTAATTGTTTTTGAATCCCTATTATAGGCTCGTACGATAGTTGTGACTATGACTCTTTTATATGGCCAAAACGTTCTATAATGGAGTTTGTAGATCGGTCATAGGATAAAAAAGCACATAAAGGAAGTGAACAGTTACTTTTATACTCAAACTTTGACATGACAGGAGTCGGTGGTACTATAGTGAGCCGATAAGACCCACGGATGTACTTAATGGCTCTAAAGTAGAAATGTCTGTGAATTTAATTTTATAATATCAATATATTTTATTCAAAACTCAATTAATCGAGGGCGCATTGAAAATACTAAGCAAATCAAATACTATTCTATCAGTAAAACATTAGTCGCACGTGCTTTTTGCAGCATTGATCGAAATATGTAATGTCTAAGTAAGATAACATAAACTTACCACGATAGAATATTACTCCTTTATGTAATTGAATTATTTTTGCTGTCAGTCAATGAAGTTCACAGCAAAAACACACAATACCAAACTTGGCCGAGAAAGCGCCTCAGTAGGAATCACGGATTCTACTATAGACTAAAATAGGACTATAAGGGAATCAACGAACGCTACTACAGTATAAAAAAGCACTACATTAGCGTTACTGTGGCCCGTATGTCACTAAATTGTAATACGAGTCATCATTACATCACCTTTACAGACCTAAAACGTCACAACTAAAGCTGCTACGGTTCCACTATATCACTAAATGGAGATATAACTGCGCCAGATCGGCGTTACTCAACCTTCTATGGCCTTTTATAGGGCTAAGGTGGTGTTTTGAGAAATGTTCTATGGGCTACTATAGAACCAGAAATTGTTACTTGGGAGAGGCTCGAAGGTGTTTGCCAAAGATCTGTCTATTGGCCAAAGCCAATTGACAAAGCTGAAGACCGAAGACGGCAGGATCATTTCATCCAAACCGGAGCTGTTGGGAGAAGTCGAGAAGTTCTACGGACAGTTATACACGACAACCCGAACACCCGTCGCTGATCCAGCTAAAGACCCTAGAGCTAGATTAACCCGACACTATACCGAAGATATCCCGGACGTCAGCCTGTACGAGATTAGTATGGCTCTCAAACAGCTTAAGAACGGCAAAGCCCCTGGTGACGACGGAGTTACAGCCGAACTCCTGAAGGCGGGTGGTAAACCAGTCCTTAAGGCCCTTCAGACGCTGTTTAATTCCGTCATTCATGAAGGGAGAACGCCGCGAGCATGGAACAGAAGTGTGGTGGTGCTCTTCTTCAAAAAAGGTGATAACACCTTGTTGAAGAATTATAGACCCATCTCACTTCTGAGCCATGTTTACAAGCTGTTTTCGAGAGTCATTACGAACCGTCTCGCGCGCAGGTTTGACGAATTCCAGCCTCCCGAACAAGCCGGTTTCCGAAAGGGCTATAGTACCGTAGACCACATACATGCGTTGCGGCAGGTTGTACAGAAGACCGAAGAGTATAACCTCCCCCTTTGCCTTGCATTTGTGGACTACGAGAAAGCCTTCGATTCGATCGAGACTTGGGCTGTGCTGCAGTCTCTCCAGAGGTGCCAAGTTGACTACCGGTACATCGAAGTGTTGAAGTGTTTGTACGAAAATGCCACCATGTCCGTCCGACTACAGGACCAGACCACGAAGCCTATTCCACTGCAGCGGGGAGTCAGACAAGGAGATGTGATCTCTCCGAAGCTGTTCACCGCTGCATTGGAGGATGCTTTCAAGGTGCTGGACTGGAAAGGTCGAGGCATCAATGTTAATGGCGAGTACATCTCTCACCTTCGATTTGCCGACGATATTGTAGTCATGGCTGAGACCATGGAGGACCTCAGTATTATGCTCGCTGACCTCAGCAGAGTTTCCGATCGAGTTGGTCTTAAAATGAACATGGACAAGACGAAAATTATGTCTAATATCCATGTTGTGCCAACTCCCGTAATAATCGGAGGCTCTGCGCTCGAAGTTGTTGACCATTATGTATACCTGGGACAAACAGTCCAGTTAGGTAGGTCCAACTTCGAGAAAGAGGTCAATCGTCGAATCCGACTCGGCTGGGCAGCGTTCGGGAAGCTTCGCAGTGTCTTTTCGTCCAAATTACCGCAGTGTCTCAAGTCGAAAGTCTTCGACCAGTGTGTGTTGCCAGTGATGACTTATGGTTCCGAGACGTGGGCGCTTACGATGGGCCTCATAAGAAGGCTCAAACTCACTCAGAGGGCAATGGAGAGGGCTGTGCTCGGGGTTTCTCTGCGTGATAGAATCAGAAATGAGGATATCCGCAGTAGAACTAGGGTCACCGACATAGCCCGAAGAATTGCGAGCCTTAAGTGGCAGTGGGCGGGGCACATTGCTCGCAGGACTGATGGCCGATGGGGCCGGAAAGTTCTCGAGTGGCGCCCGCGAACCGGGAGACGAGCTGTCGGTAGGCCTCCAACAAGATGGAGCGACGACCTCGTGAAGGTTGCGGGAAACCGGTGGAAGCAAGTAGCACAGGACCGGTCTGAGTGGCGAGCCTTGGGGGAGGCCTATGTCCAGCAGTGGACGTCTTTCGGCTGAAATGATGATGATGATGATGATGTACCCGAGTGACCGAGCTCCGCTATGGTAGAAAATATTTGGTAAAAGGTTTAGAAAAAAAAATGCCTAAAAAAAGAATAGTGTTTGACACGCTTGAGGATCGAGCTCGCATTTTCTGTAACTCGCTCTTCTTTAGGTAACCGTTGGGCTATTTGGAATGTAGCTGCGTCGGCGGTGAGTCGTATTTCACTAACTAATCCAAATCCATAAAAAACGGACAAAGCGCATTTTCCCATATACGAGACGTAGGCCCCTTTTACACCAAATTTCGTTTTAGAGAACGCGATTACAATATCTAAAGGTTAAACTGGTAGAGAATGCCTTATGGCATTAAGTTTGCTTTTGGTGTTAGTTGTTTTTTACTAATGTGCAATATTTATGTTTAAATTAATAATATATATAATAAATATAACTAAATAAATATTGTTCGTTTAATAGTATAGGATACTCGTATTAAAATGACGATTAAAGTCAAGAAGTTTGCCTGGCGCTCAGACTTTGCCTGTGATGAAATTTAGGGAAAGAAATTTCTCTAATTACTTTAATTGACGATCAATCATGTTTTTAGGATCATAATCTGGCGACAGTAAATTGGTGTAAAATTATTGTTCAGGCAAAGTTTGGGCAAGCAGGCAAAGTTAACGCAACTTTCGCATTTCGAACTTTCGCCAGTTCCCTCAACTTTTTTCAAGGGAACATTTCAACGCACGTGTGTGTTCAATGCACTGTGTGAAAGTCAGCAAAACGCGTATATGCGCAGTATTGCATTAAGCATTTTGCGGTGTGTATAAAAGTGCCGTGTCCATTCTGCGTAGGTAGGTTTCTTGTTTCAAAGTGTGATTGATTGGGTGCACCTTATCGAAGGCTGTAGCGCTATAGCAATCAAGATCGAGTGCGGCCAATAGAGTAATTAATGGACAGACAGGTCCAGTGCTAGATGCAATTTACTTGAGATTTGCAATGAAATAGATTGAAGAAAGGACCAAGTTGTACCGATCCCAATGGGATAATTGGAAAGGGGATCCGAGATATGATAATGTTTTTGCAATGAAATAGATTGAAGAAAGGACTAACTTGTACCGATCCCAATGGGATAGTTGGAAAGGGGATCCGAGATATGATAATGTTTTTGCAATGAAATAGATTGAAGAAAGGACCAAGTTGTACCGATCCCAATGGGATAATTGGAAAGGGGATCCGAGATATAATAATGTTTTTGCAATGAAATAGATTGAAGAAAGGACCAAGTTGTACCGATCCCAATGGGATAATTGGAAAGGGGATCCGAGATATGATAATGTTTTTGCAATGAAATAGATTGAAGAAAGGACTAACTTGTACCGATCCCAATGGGATAGTTGGAAAGGGGATCCGAGATATGATAATGTTTTTGCAATGAAATAGATTGAAGAAAGGACCAAGTTGTACCGATCCCAATGGGATAATTGGAAAGGGGATCCGAGATATGATAATGTTTTTGCAATGAAATAGATTGAAGAAAGGACCAAGTTGTACCGATCCCAATGGGATAATTGGAAAGGGGATCCGAGATATGATAATGTTTTTGCAATGAAATAGATTGAAGAAAGGACCAAGTTGTACCGATCCCAATGGGATAATTGGAAAGGGGATCCGAGATATGATAATGTTTTTGCAATGAAATAGATTGAAGAAAGGACCAAGTTGTACCGATCCCAATGGGATAATTGGAAAGGGGATCCGAGATATGATAATGTTTTTGCAATGAAATAGATTGAAGAAAGGACCAAGTTGTACCGATCCCAATGGGATAAATGGAAAGGGGATCCGAGATATGATAATGTTTTTGCAATGAAATAGATTGAAGAAAGGACCAAGTTGTACCGATCCCAATGGGATAAATGGAAAGGGGATCCGAGATATGATAATGTTTTTGCAATTAAATAGATGAATGATCGCAACTTGTCAACTCAATCGCCCCACAGGTAGGTATTTAATTTATTGTTATTAATTATCGCTGGCTTGACAGGAGCGTAATAAATGAGGAATAGTTAAATATACACGGTGGGTCAGAAAATATGGCAAATAATTAACCCACAGTATCGGCTATCGACTCTAAGTATATTGTATAGGTCCTTAATTTTTTTCGAGTTGGTAAAAAAAAAAATGTATATGGGATTGGTTGTGTGAGCGACGCCTGAATCCTATACAGTTTTTTTTTTTACCAACTCAAAAAAAATTAAAGACCTATACAATATACTTAGAAACGATAGCCGATACTGTGGATTAATTATTTGCCATATTTTCTGACGCACCGTGTATAAAAAAAACCGTCTACGGCAGCAGCGAGAATTTTGTATTTTTTACAAAGTATACTACTCTCTAGGGTCTTTACAGCTGTCAAATGTTGGTTTGAAAATCTCTCCGACCGTGTGACAGACAAGACCGTGAAGCAAGTGTCGTTCCTTCATGAAGCTTTTTTTTTGTTGAGTCCAGAGATCTCGCCTTTCAAAACCTGTAGGTGAATCATTATTTTTAATAGCGGAGAAAGAGCTGGCGTCCCGAGAGAGAAATATTTCCGAAGGAGAAATTTTACCCTAATCTCGATCGAGAATTCTCCAGTTTTAAGACACCATTTTTATTTTCATTTCAATCGTTTTTATAATAGAGTTTCAATGTGAACGCGATTTTTATGTAAGAATTTCTTGTACGGCTTCGAGGAATTTTGAAGACAATTTCATAACAAGTTCTCGTTAAATAGGTACTTGTTCATTGTGATCTGGTTTACATTTTTTTTTTAAACCTCTTCTGTGACTGATGATAACGCACATTCGAAACTACTGGTCGTCGGAAGCTCAATTTTGGCATGTAGGTGAAGGAAGAAAGGATCTCACGAAATTCTATACTATACTATGGAAACGGGAAAAACCAACCAAGAGCGAGTCGGGCTCGCATATGTGAGGGGTTCCGTAGCTACTGAAATTATTCCAAAAATATCCCATATCTCAGAAAGCACCCAACCGATCTCAGACAGAAGGAGTAGAAGGTCATGACGAATTTTTTTTTATGCCTTGAGCCGAGAAATGTTTCTATTATAAGGAACGTCTTTTGCTATTTGGCTACTACTACTACTACAGCCTATTTGCGTCCCACTGCTGGGCACAGGCCTCCTCTCATCACGAGAGGGCTTGGGCTATAGTCCCCACGCGGGCTCAGTGCGGATTGGGGACTTCACACATATCTTTGAATTACTTCGCAGATGCGTGCAGGTTTCTTCACGATGTTTTCCTTTCGCCGAATCAAATTGAATATCGCACATAAGTAAACTTAGAGGTGCGAGCCGGAATCGAACCACAGCTTTGGCTACGGAACCCTAATAACAGAAACGCAACCAGGGGATTCAAATTTCAGTTTTCACTATTTATTTATTTATTTAAGCCATAAATTGGTCACTATTTTACCCATAGGGTGTAGCCAAAACAACACAGTACACAGACTTACAAACTAAAATAACTTAAGATAAAAATTCTCTTGAAACTTAAGGACTAAAAAAAAATATTGATACTAACATTCATTACATTACATTACTAACCTCTACTAACGAAGCTTAGCGGCTTGATGTTTCTTCTTGGCGTTATACCTGCGTAACAATAGTACATTACAGACCTAGGGTGGTGAATTCGTAAATGTCCCAGATCGCAAGTTTCTGTGGCCCGAACCGAAGGTGAGGGCCATAAATATGCGATCTGGGGCTTTACGAATTACCGCCCGTGGTTTGTCAAAAGTTTTACGTCTTGCCTTGGCCAAGAAGTGAGATTTTCTCTCCGCGTAGCGGGCAGAAAATCTCACTTTACGGCCAAGGGTAATGTAAAGAATATTTCATTAGTTTCATACACACATTACAACACGTTCCACCTCATGAGAAGCTTGTGCCTGTGGAGTGTGGAATGTGTCTTGGTGAGGAGCGCAATCTTATATGGCGAAACAATTGAAAACGTGTCCAGCGGATTTGATAAGCAACAAAACAAAACACACTCCTCACAACCGTTTTCGCTGCGTTTTCGCCTCAGCAGCGCCATCTGAAGGCGCTACTGCAGACTATCCGCCTAGGTGGCTTGACTGGAGTGGCGACCGCAGCGCCCCCAATCTACCCGATTTGGTGTCCACTTTTGGAACTATAAAGATTGCGCTCCTTTACTTCAACCCTCCATAGGTACTTGTGCCTATAGCAGTGGGGCGTAAATACTGTTACAACAGAAATATGTCCAGTAGAACCTAGGAAAATAGTCCAATTTGTGGATTCCCATATTCCCAGCAAAAATTCACGCTAATAACTGTTAATGTTCTTCGTAATAAGTTTAGGGAAAATCCCAGACTCCCGATAACTCCGGTCGGAGCCGGGAATATTCCATTCTATTGCGGGCAACTTTTCATCGGGGAATTCCCGTGGGAATACTCAATTACCGGGGAAGTAAATCTCCGCCCGGATAATCGGATGAACTGGGCCGATTTGCATACCCGGCACCGGCAGCGAATGCTTTTACAACTAGAGATCTTCTACTATCTAAAGTCCCGCGCCTTCACATTTCAAAACGCTTCAATTTTTTTATTATTACACAAAAAGCACCACCAACACTCTCAACGCATAGTTGACGGCTGTCTCAGCACGCACACATGTGTTGAGAGTGTTGGTGGTGCTAAGCGTTTTGAAATGTGAAGGCGCGGGACTTTAGATAGTAGAAGATCTCTAGGTACATTCCGGGTCTAAAAAAACGAGGTCTGCCGATCCGGGTGACGTGTTCACCGTAACGTCAAAGTCGAGTTGCCACCTTATTGCAATAAAAGAAAAATGAAGGACATATTTTCTGCCGTTATAGTGCAAAAAGTTAAAAACAAAGGAACGTATGGTGAAACACTCACAGGATAGATGGCAGTGGAGTCCTGGGAAAATATATGTTCCCGCGGGAACGCGATAACCGAATTCCACGCGGGCGAAGTTGCGGGCAGAAGCTATTTATTTATATGTACTACCTACTTCGTCGATACTTAACAAAACCGCCAAGTTCAATTATAACCGATCCTACTCCATATAAACTATTAACAGCATTTGTAAACAGGTCAAATTGAGCGCAACAACTGCTTGCCTATGTATATTACCTACTGCTGCAGTAGTAGTTCTAATTTGTGTCGTCCCTAGTTTGCCATCTCCTAAAATTAAAAAGCCGGGCTCTGCCTAGAGAAAAGCCGGATAATTTACCCTAAAAGCCTGACATCACCACAACTAAAAGCCAAACACAAATTCATAAAGCCGGATATACCTTTTCTAAATGTTAAACGTCATTTTTTCCCGTTCCCGTGGGAATTTTGGGAAATCCTCTCCTAGAGTTCCCTTACACTCCTCAAGGAACCTACATGCCAAATTTCACTTTTCTTTGATCAGTACTGAACTGACTGACAGTCGTGATGGTGATGATGATTGCTTCGCTTGAGGCGCTAACAAAAAGCCAAACAAAAGCCGGACAGGCCGGCCATATGAATATTTGACGGGACACAACTCGAAAAAGCCAGTGCCTAACGTCTAACACCTATATATACTTCTGCCGGAGTAGGTACGTCAGACTACCTAATTGGCCACACGTTGAGCTAACTCAGAGCGACGAAATTTCATAGCGCGAAGTAAATTGTTCCTATACTAGCGGGAAGTCTTAATTGTAACAACTCAGCCGTCACTGTCACTAGTGCAACGAGTGAAAGAGAAAGCGCTGCGCACAGAACATTTAGTTAGTATTTAACGCGTTTAATTTCTATAAAAATACCGTCTAAAGCATATCATTTATAAAGCTGTCAATTTATGCATTTAATAGGGATCATGTTTAGTTTTACACTGCTTGAAACTAGAGTAAAGTTGGATTAAAGGCCCGAGTTAAAGGTTACTTTGGAATTAAATTGATATTCGATATTTATCGATATTTATCGATAGAGCGAAGTTTCATGAAACGTGTAACGAAAGCTGTCAATTTAAGGATGATATAATCAAATATAGCATGTTTTTTTTCATATATTTAACTTTTAGCATTTCTTAGAAAAGTATGGTCTTACATGAGCAATTTGACGATGCTGGGTCAGGGAACGGCCTTAAATTAAGACTCCAAGGAAGGAGATTACTGTGTTTAAGCACAACGCTTCAGTCGATTCTCGACGACGTTTCAGAGTGACAAACAAATGTTTTCACCATACTAGATGTTATTATTAATTATTAGACAGATTAATTCAAAATCATCAGAAATTTGTCAACATACGGGCACTTTTACACGTAAGAAAATTAACAGTCGAATGATCGAAATATAGACAACCAAACAAAAACAGAAACCTTTTTTTTAAATTTCAATTCAGTATACTGTGATATTTAAGATAAAGAAAATGTACAATTGTAGTCTTAGAAAAACAAGGTCACGTAAGAAGTTTGTTAACTACTACGGACAAAGGACAAGAGGGTACCTGATACCGCGCATTTACAATACAATTATATCAGAGGATGAGTGTGGAACGATAAATCTATTTAAATCTAAAGTAAAGGCGTGTTTGATGGATACTTTTCTTAATGAAAATTGAAGTGGTTTTTAAGTAGGTAAGTTAGTGTAGGCATCCCAACGCATAGATTTAAATTAGAATATAAAGAGTGCTGTCTTCGCCAACAAACTGCATTGCAGTTTGGCGAAACATTTAAAGTGTATAAATATGTAAATTTTCTTAAATAAATAAATTAAAAAAAAAAAAATCTAAAGAAACGGTCAAATAGTACGTCAGATACTTCCACAGCGGCGCTAACGTAGCCGCGCGGCGTCTTCCAGGGACCGGCGGAATCCAGCGTCAAAATTAAACATTCGTCGATAGATGACAGTGTTCATGGAGTAGCCTTGTGTCGTGCGAGTTCACGATTAATGAACTACATATTAATGAACGTCGCTTGACGTCAACGCACCGCGCGTCGCGTCACCGTAAACCACGAGTTTTTCAGTCCCCTTTTGCAACATGCCACCCATGCCCCGGGAAAATTTATTAGTACCCTGCAAGATCTCTATTTCTTTACAAAAACGAAACGGTTTTTAAAGATAAACGTCACAGATCTCCCGGCCTGTTCCGAAATTCGCAGCACATTTAAATGGAACGTCGAAAGAGGTATCATTACGACGATACAAAAGGGCACTTCGCAATGACGTTAGCAGCTCAAATATAAGGAAAAACTCTGTAATTTGAAAGAATAATTTATTCGCCGGGTCGCGGGCGGCCGGTAGGTGGCGCGAGCCAGCGGCGGCGGGCGGCGAATGTTCAAGTACCCGCAAATTTAACTTTATTTTCAACTTTTACAGCGTTCCGGAGAATTCAAGAGAGGCTTTTACTAATTATTACATTTTTAAAGCCAACTGTAACACGATAACAACGGATATGGTATGGTATGGTACACAGTTTCCACCATTTCGAAAAAAAATGTTTGATAGGAAAATCTAACAAGTTGCTATGAAATAAAAGTGATTTAGCTACTTGTTCATCCTGATAAAAGATAAGATGGTAAAAACCCACACCTTAATAGCAGACCCTTGGGCCCGTCTACATGGTTACCAGTACCACCACCCGGTCGCCCAAGCAACCTCGGTATATTCCACTTTTTGGTCTTACGACATCGGTAATGATGTCCTAGCGAAAGTGACCTATATCCATCAGACAGGTATTTGCAATTAACAAACTGACACTTTGGACAATTATACCCCTACAGCTAACTAACAACACATTTTCGCCAAAACCTTAGACCATCCGCTATCGAACTGCCCCCACTGATCAATCTCACAACAAACCTCTTCCACCGTACTTTTTTTTTTAATATCCCCTCTCGTCGGCTGTATCGATACGGTCTTGGCAAATGTTTGCCCGCTTCTTGACGATGTTGTTGAAGATAGCCAGTTACGGATTGGCCGGTTAGAATGGTCGGTTGGAGCTTAGGCGGTACGTTCTTGGGCCTATTTTGAAAACAAGGGTGACAATGCAAAATTTATATGATATTTTTTTATTAAAAATGGGCTTGCGTTTGACCCTAATCACACCTGATAGAAAGTAATGATAGGGTCTAAGGTGGAACACGCTTACCCAGAAGATGCCTATTCACTCTAGACTTCAATAGGTACACCAAGATTATAGGAACTGGGAAACACAAACGCATGGAGGGAATATTTTCTAATGTACGCCGCAGTGTAAGGAGTTTGACAGTCTATTAATAATTACATTGCCTCTGATAATACCTACTACAAAATTGGAAAGGTACCTATCAAAGTGGCTCATACAATCAATATGAACAGTTGCCAATTGCAGGAAAATTCAATGTCCTATTATTAGTATAAGGGATTAATTAATACCGCACTAAACGTGGCTGAACAGCTCGCTAATCTATAATTAAATAGAGTACATGCAAGGGAAATCGAAGTTTCGATATCATCGTATTTGGATGCAATATCTAGATTATTGGAACCGTAATAAAAACTTGAGAATTACCTTTCGGCCCCCTTTTGTAAATTTGGAAAATTTCTGCTACGTACCTAATTAAGAAAAAAAAATTGGAAATCTCCATCGAAATCCGTTTGTACGTTTACATTAAGAATGTTTGTATGTAAATCCTTGGAAATTATCCTAATAAACGTCTTTAAGCGCTCAGGAAAGTTTCCGAGATTTTTTAAGAAAACTTTCCAGATGTTTAATAATGGTTTTGAAACTTGTATATTTCTAGGTTTCGTTTCTTTATAGCGTTTCAGCTGGGAAGGTACAGGTTTACACAACTTAGAAGGCGCGTGGATTAAGCAAAAATAGACTCAGAGTCAACGGCTTAAGTGCTTCACCGAGCGCCTCCTAAGTTGTGTCGTGCTGTATCCATGGTGCAATCACCGTGAATAGCAAACAAAGTATAACAATTAAGAGGTTTCACAAAAAAAAGCTGTATTGAATTTCTATGGCACTTGTTGCACGTTACGTACTTTTTTTCACTTTATTTGGGATAATAAACAGTGACACACAGGGATTACACATTAAAGAAGGAAATAGTAAGTATGAAACCAGCGACATTATCCACAAACATTGATCTATTTATAAGTAAGGATTCACAATCAGTCGGAGAAAAATGGCCCCGTTTGGCGCTCAGTAAATTAGACACTTAAGTATGTATTATAGTGTCAAATTTTACTAGGTTTACTTTTGTATAAAATATTTATCTTGACACATATTACAAAGAGGCGTTATTAGCATATTGGAACGTATTTTATAATGTCAGTTTGCTCCATATATTTTGACATATTCTGTTACGCACTGCTTGTCCATATGTCTACAAAGTTTCAACAGTATTGTTAAAAGTTAGCGCAGATGACATGGAATATAAAATGTAATAAAATAATCACTTAAAATCTGTGAAAAGGACGATTATCTAACCAACTGTTACATATAATAAGTGGGACGCAAATAGGCTGTAGTAGTAGTAGTAGTAGTAGTTACATATAAAAGACATTAACATTGTTGAAGTAAATAATTTATGTAAGTAACTTATTCGAATCAAAGTCCATCAATAGCTTACTCAATACATTTTTCTTTATAAGCTTACTTATCTATATTATCAGCACCAAAATTTCCCCTATACGTAATGTAGAGATCTTCTACTATCTAAAGTCCCGCGCCTTCACATTTCAAAACGCTTCAAGTTTTTATTATTATTTGAAAAGCACCACCAACACTCTCAACGCATAGTTGACGGCTGACTCAGCACGCACACATGTGTTGAGAGTGTTGGTGGTGCTTTTTAAATACATTGAAGCGTTTTGAAATGTGAAGGCGCGGGACTTTAGATAGTAGAAGATCTCTAGCAATACCATGAGTGTCCATGAGTTTACAGTGACAGTACTCGCTAGCGACTACGTAAACGATTTGTATGAAGGATAGTACAGCGCCCCTGGCGGTCACTCGTTGAACTAAAATTCTTCATACAAATCGTTTACGCAGTCGCTAGCGGGTACGGTCACTGTAAACTCATGGTAGTGCTAATGTTTTATTTCAAGCTCAATTCGTATATTTTCGATCTGGTATCGGCTTTACTATTTTTGCTCCATTCAAGGACTGTGGGAACAAAAGGCGATTAGCGCATTGTGAACCCAGCGTAGTAGGGATGGGCAGAAATTCATCGATAGTCGATAACAGTTTTTGCGAAGAACGTAGAAGATTTGAGATGCAGCGTTTAAGAACTTGACTGATCTATCAACGAACAGACAAACCCGTTGGCTCAGGCATTTTGTCCCAGCGGTGGCGTTTTTTTTTGTACCAATGGTATAGGCAAACGAGCGCACAGCCTACCTGATGTTAAGTGGTCACTGCGCCCCTTGGACACCGCAATCCTATGATCCCCCATTAAGAAACCATAAGATCTCGAATGCGTTGCCTACCCTGAGGCCTAAGATGGAATTTGACTGGCTGCCGATTACTGCTGTGATTAGCGAGAAGATATCGAATATTTCCGGCTGTTCACATTGTCGGCGATCAACAATAAATATATATACTCTTTATGTGATACGGGATCTGTATATTTTGTTCTTTTCTTGAGCGAGATTAATAGTCGATAGCTACTTAATCGCTTTCTGGCAGGAGCTGGGACAAGTGCCTTAGTTGAGTAAGAAATTCGGACAAAGGTTCCTTAGGTCACGTACAAAACAAGATTAATTATTACACATTTTTTTTGCTTTAAATTAAAATTATATTTTGGATATAAAATAAAAATAGGTACGTAGCTTTTTATCACAGGAATCCTTTGTACATTTTCCATTAAGATTAAAAGCTTATTAATGGTTTCACGGTGAGATGGAAATACCTGTGAAAATTTCAAAATAAATTCATGCGTTTCCATTGAAAATTGCTCGTTCCTGCAGCTGAACTGACATTTATATTTTACTGTCAAATCATAAAAATAAAGAGATGCCTTGACTGTCATATGTTGTTCGGACTGCGACGAAACAAAATGTGTGTCTATTTTGGTTTACGCCCAGTGTAGGTAAGTTCACCGAAATCAAAATATCGGTTCATTTACGCACATTCAAATTCAAATTCAATCATTTATTCAGCAAATTGGCTACAAAGGGGCACGTCAGAAAAAGAATTTACCAGCGCTTCCTAGACCCATTGCTTGAGAAGAAACGCCACAATAAACTCAAGCAGAATGCCTTTTTTCAAAATTTCCACATACTTAGTTACAAAAAATACATTTGCATTACATGTATAAGGCACCGAGTAAGGTTTACCGATATCAAAAACTCGTTCATCATAAAATATTAAAATATCACCTTATATCTACATATAGTCCGATATTCTTTTTCGGTCATAATGTAGAGATGCACACGTAATAATTAGAGATCTTCTACAATCTAAAGTCTCGCGCCTTCACATTTCAAAACGCTTCAATTTTTTTTTTCATTTTTTAAAATGCACCACCAACACTCTCAACGCATAGTTTATGGCTGTCTCAGCACGGACACATGTGTTGAGAGTGTTGGTGGTGCTTTTTAAGTACATTAGAGCGTTTTGAAATGTGAAGGCGCGGGACTTTAGATAGTAGAAGATCTCTACCTATCTCTTTTTTCTATGAGCTGAGGTTCCACCTAATAACCCGGGCGTTTTTAATTAATTGTCCTGATTAATGGTTCTTCATGGAAAATGGATGAAAAATGATCTAACTTTTAATGGGAGTGCCGGAATTACATCCGACTCGTGTGATTAGCTGCGCGCCGCAACGATACCCGTGTAAATCGTAAAGCGGGAAAGACAAAAAAAAATGTCCCAGGTCGGATGTTAAATCGGAGCATTTTTTATTTATTTATTGGTCTTCGTTCAGCAGTGTTCTCTTGAAAAAGTAATATTGTTTATCGTGATCGGGCCCACCTGATGGGAACTGGTTCTTGCTGCCTATAGACAACAGACCTAATCACTGATGCGTTGTCGCGAAAGAATGAATGGATATCCATAAATTCGAAAGTAACTCTGTCTGTCTGTCTGTCTGTTACCTCTTCACGCTTTAACCGATCCGGATGACGGTAAGGGCGAGTTGCGCGCCGGCTAGATTCAGGCGGGTGATTCCGTGTCCATTCTGTATGTAGTACTATTAAATATTCCGTGCTATAACCCAAAACCTCTCATGATACACGAGAAACCAGCGGTGGGACGTAAATGGGCTGTTGTGGTGATGAACATATACCTATTCAACAGTATAGTGAAAATCCCATGTTGGCTATTCCCCTAAGTCATAAGCCTGACAGCTTTGGCAGCAACCGTCAGTCAACTTGAGGAGGGTGGAATATTAATTACCGTTTCCAACCGAAACTATAACGTCTTGGAAGTGCTTAGAGTAATGAGTTAGGTACTTAGTAAGAAGCAATTTGGATAATGATACAAAATGGTGTGGAAAATCCTTATGGTGAGTAGGATAATACGTCTAAGTAGGTAGTGTAGAGTTAGTATAGCCCTCGCTATACGAACTCTTTAGGGTTGTAGTTTTGTAAAACGTTCTAGAACTACGTACTGATCATTTGAATATTAAAAAAAGAAAGCCATTCTGGAACGTCTAGTAGTAGTCTGAAGCTCGTTGTAGCAACGTGCGCTTGTAAACTTAGGCCCCACTATAAAACCAATATAAGAGTTATATTAATATATAACTCTTCTTTTCATTTAACTTCCAGGAATACCCCTAGCACAACCATCTGACGATCCCCCAGTTTCTCATCACAGTAGAGATCTTCTGCCCAGAGAAAAAGTCCCGCGCCTTCACATTTCAAAACGCTTCAATGTATTTAAAAAGTACCACCAACACTCTCAACACATGTGTGCGTTCTGAGACAGCCATCAACTATGCGTTGAGAGTGTTGGTGGTGCTTTTTAAATACTAATTAAAAAATTGAAGCGTTTTGAAATGTGAAGGCGCGGGACTTTTGATAGTAGAAGATCTCTAGTCGACTCATATATGTATTTCTTTTATTTTTACACTCTGGGTGATATCAGTGTCACAATGACACTTTAGGACTTGATTACAAACGGGATAAACTGAATACACGTTACAAGTAAGGCCCTGCGCGCACCTGTGACTTTTGTCGCCGTGACAAAAAAGTTTCTGTCACTCATTAGTCACGTCTCCAAAGCGAACTGCGCGCGAGAAACTGTCGCGGGTGACAAAAGTCACCAGTGCGCGTGTCTCCTTACATCTCCTCGGACTTGGACGAAAAAGTCACGGTGTCAAAAGTCACTAGTGCGCGCAGCGCCGTTACGCTAACTAAGCCGCCCAAAATGACGGTCTCCTGTCTCGTATTATTTTTCATTTCCATAACGCCGCGGCAAGATAGCTCACGAAAAGCATAGCGAACAGAGAAATTGAAACGTAAAACCCAATTTATTCTCACAATACCAAATGCACGCGGGAAAACACTTCCGGCCCACTGGCTACAGTAATACGGTTAAATTTCCAATGCACGATTCTATTAATCGACGTGAACGGAATTTCTAAATTTGAAATTCTAGAATCGTAAACAACAGAACATTGGCTGGCCGGTTGGACAACGTATGTTCTTTTCGCGTGTTCATGACAACTGCGTTTTGATTCTAATTTAGTATGTTAGGTGGCCAGTGTTTTGTGGAACCATTAAGAAGACCGGCAACCTAGACGATTATTAAATAAAAAGCACTAGGTACTTTGATATTATATAAAAACTTATCCTAATAATAATACTTACTATTCTATACCCTAGTAATTAATGGCTAAGATATTAATGTATACTTGATTAATATTCCTGATCCCGCAGTCAAACTGTACTCTAGTTTTGTGAGACAATTTTTATCCATTTAATTGTATTTGTTCTCAATAAATAAATAAATAAAAAATAGAAATATTCTAAATTCGAATTGAAACGCTTCCAAGCGATTAGAATATTACTGAAGTTAATATATTTATTAATATTACTGGATTCTGCCCGCGATTTCGTCCGCGTGGAATTCGGAAATAGCGTTCCCGCGGGAACTATCTATGCGTTTTTCCGGGATATTCCAGGATTAACAAGTGGTATAAACTACCCCCATACCGATTTTTGTTGCAATCTGTCCAGGAGTAAAATCCGGACATACTTACATACATACAGTATTTTTTTCTAAAAATCCTTATTTCATGTTCAGTACATATAGTCGCCACGACTTGAGAGTTTCTTTTAATTTTTAAGTTTCAGACGCAACTTCTTCTACAGAGATATTGCGCTGTGCTGACATTGGCACTATTATCGAATTAAATTGAATGAATGAATGAACGAATAAGTAGTTTTGTAAAGTGCGTAATAGGCGTCAAGTGAACCGATGTGCGTCGCCGCAAGTTGAATGGAAACACGAACGACGCCGAAGCGGACTTCGGAAGTGTCTTGTGGTTGTTTGATCAACCACACACTTCCGAAGTTGCACAATCTTGGAGTTTGTTGAGCGTATTAGTTTAGTTCAGTTTTCAGGCGATAACAACTAAGCCGTCGTAGTTTGAACTTTGACCTAACCCTCGGGCTTTAGGTTCAATACTCAATATCCGTGGAAATCTCGGAACCCGTGGTGGCTTAGTGGTTCGACCTACCGCCTCTCATGCAGAGAGTCGGGCGTTCGATTGCGGCTCGCACCTCTAAGTTTAAATTCTAAATTCAATTTGAATTTACCACTGAGCATTGACATAAATAATACTTCGTATGGACCCGGCCTAACGTAGATACATGTCATGTTTCCCCACTTCATTGGTGTCCAATCCAAAGTTAAACTTATATCGTGACACTAAAGCTGGGTAACATTTTTTCAACAACGAGACGAGTTTTTAGATACTGAGAAACAGTTTCGAAAAAAGTTTTTTTAAAAACGCTTATTGTCACGCACGCTCGGTGACAGAACTTTGGATTGGACACCGTGGAAGTGGGGACATATTACGTGTACGTTAGACCGGTCTATATTATTTACGTCTATGCCACTGAGCTTTTCGGCGAAGGAAAACTTTGTGAGGAAACCTGCACTCATCTGCGTAGCAATTCAAAGATGTGTCTGAAGTCCCCAATCCGCACTGGGCCCGCGTGGGGACTAAGTATATCCCAAACCCTCTCGTGATGAGAGGAGGCCTGTGCCCAGCAGTGGGACGCAAATAGGCTGTAGTAGTACTCGACATCCCGTCAAAGTTTACTTATGAGACTGTTTTATACCACTGACTGGGCTATTGAGCTTACCTAAATGCCTACAATCATCGTACGGAAACCTACACATGCAAAACGATTCAACGATGTGGCATATCATATACAAGTGTCACAATTCGAGAGTGCGCCCAAGGGTGACTCGCCGTGACAAAAAACCTCAAAAGTCACGTCTCCATAGCGAACTGAAGACGCGTGACAAAAGTCACCCGTGGGCGCATCTCCATACATCTTCAAGTACGAAACTGTCGCCGGTGACAAGTCACCCGTGGGCGCACTCTCTAACATACCAAAGACAACGGGGGCTATCGCGTGTGAATTTGCCACTAGAGGCGCTAGTGTCGCGTGAGGCCAAGAACATTCACTTTTCATTGGTTTTGGCGGGCTTCGTGACATAAATGATAATTTCTTTAATTTACCTGTTGAAAAGTGAATTCCTTCGTGAAATTATCGCAAATATGGATTATTTGGCGATGAATGTGAATGCTTTGAAAAACTATAAAAAAAATCCGAACATAATGGAACTGCACAACAATGCGGCATAGCTACTCGATACGATGATAGTTATTTATAATTAATAAACTTAATGAGATTCAAGATTGAAAACTTTGTTTCGGCGCCGATCTTATAAAGTCGCCTTTGACAGCTATACCTCTGGACTAAGGAGGGTTGAAGTAAAGGAGCGCAATCTATATAGTTCCAAAGGTGGACACCAAATCGGGTAGGTTGGGGGCGCTGCGGTCGCCACTCCAGTCAAGCCACCTAGGCGGATAGTCTGCAGTAGCGCCTTCAGATGGCGCTGCTGAGGCGAAAACGCAGCGAAAACGGTTGTGTTTTGTTTTGTTGCTTATCAAATCCGCTGGACTCGTTTTCAACTGTTTCGCCATATAAGATTGCGCTCCTTACCAAGACACATTCCACACTCCATACTCTGGACCTTAGTCAACAGTGGCGCCAACTGGTGAGCAAAGAAACGATAGTCCCCATTGTGTAGGTACCTTGTCGCTTTGAAGTATATTCCAACTGCCATACCACTAGTCAAAAAGACACCACGAAAAAGTAGAAATGACAAACATCTACTTTAATTAGTTTAGTAGGTATGTATGTATATTTCTTTAATAATCATATTGCAATTTACTGGCCCCCGGTGGGAGGTTAAGACTCGTCTATAATATTAACGTTGTAAAAGGCCACTTTTCCTAAATATTTCTTGCGAAATACACTTTGTTTAGTAACGACGCTGTTATGTCCCTGCCCTAAGAAGACGAACGGAGCGATTTTGAAAAAAGAATTATTACTGTTTTTCTTTTTTTTCGATTCGGTGGCAGGTCTATGCCTTCTCCCATGAAAGGACCACTGTAGATTGGTTTTTATTAACCTTCCCGACCGCCAAACGTGAAATTACTGGCAGTCTTGCGATATTTGGGGAGACAGCATTTTATACGATGTATGCAAGTAGGTACTTTATTGATGTCACGTCACACGGCGCACACGGCCTATAAAGGCACGATTTCGAACACAATTCGAATGAAGTGTCAATGTTTGCGTGCGAGGACATCTGGTGAGTGCGAGGACGTCTGTATACTTGTAAATGTGTGTCTACCAGTACGCGGGCCAATGATTCACTCTCCATCTCCGGGAGAAGCAGATGGCGGTAAGGGCGAGTTGGGCGCGAGTTGCGCGCCGGCTAGATTCCGGCGGGTGATACCGTGGCCATTCTGTATGTAGTACTATTAAATATTCTGTGGTCACGTTCTGGTGTGTAGAAAGCAGTGACTTACTTATCTGTTACCAAGTATAACTATTTCTTAACAGGCTACAGTTGCGAAATTGCTAATATTTCGCCATCTAGATCTCACCGTCGGTGGCAGACTGTTATTCATATACATGAAACTTAAACGTATTTGCTTTAAACGGTCAATCGTGAAAACACTTTTTTTTCAAAGATAGGTCTATTTTTACAAATGTTTACTTGGGACGTGGAATTCTTAAGGTCTATAACGACTCATTTTTGTTTTCCAGATTATAAATAACTTGTTTTTGATTTCCTGTCATTGTAAATAACAATTAATGCTTACGCCGGTAATTTCCAGGTTATGTCTCCACTATCACTGTCGCATCTTTTACGCGTGAATGTGGATAGCGCTATCCCTTTTCCGCCGGCTCGCAATGTGGCCTCTTAGCCTGGGTTGATTCAAGTACAGTTGGCGGACTCCTGGTCGTTAAATATGGCCGCCGAGCTGTCATTCCATACAGAAACGTCATTTTGTCCCATAGTAAAATATTTAACGTTAAGGCGGTTCATAGACCCAGCTCAGCCGTCACTGTCACTCGTGGGACGAGTGAAAGAGAAAGCGCTACGCACAGAACGCCCGATTTAGTTAGTATTTAACGCGTTTTAATTTCTATAAAAATACCGTCTAAAAAAATGGCATTTATAAAGCTGTCGATGTATGCATATAATATGGATATTATTTGTGTTATAATTAGTTTTACACTGTTTGATATAATAAACTGGAGTAAAGTTGGATTAGCGGTCCGAGTTAGAGGTTACTTTGGAATTAAATTGTATCGAGCGAAGTTTCGTGAAACGTGTATCGAAAGCTGTCGATGTAAGGATGATATAATCAAATATAACATATGTTTATTTCATATTTTTAACTTTTAACATTTCTTAGAAAAGTATGATCTCAATTGAGCAATTTGACGATGCTGGGTCAGGGAAGGGCCTTAACGTTAACTTTAACGGACGGTTTCAATCTACCCGCTCTTAATCTGTGGTACACCTTATTTCCCATTCTTCATCGTTCGGTTTCAGTTATTTTCTCGATGTTGCCTGTGACTTGTGCCGCTTGCAGTGTTGCCAGTCGTTTTTCAAGGATAGTAATTAAATTCCGCCTCCCGCCCCGTTTCCCCGGAAACGCGTTTATCATTCTTCTTTATAATAATAATATAGAAATAAAAACTCAGTGGCAGGTTCGCACAGTCAAAACCATTCCAATAATAGATGAGAGCATCTACAGGTGTCATACCAAAATCGCTCCACACAAGTCTTCACATACTCAACATTCCATTGTCCACATACAAACTTCTCCAAAAAGCAGTGATACTTAACACTTGTCGCATAGTGCGCAAATTCTTAAGCACACACTAAGTAAAGGAAAAAGCACTTGGCTTCGGCCCGTGCAAATATTACCTCTCCGGAGAGACTGTATAAGAATACAATATATAATAATAATAATAATAATTACGTTTATTTCAGGCAGAGCCCATATTTTAACAATATCAATGTCACATTATACATTATACATTTACAATTTAAATTAAAAATAAAATCAACACACTAATAATAATAATAAAAATTGAAAAAAAGGTCCTTAAAAATTAAAAATTATGATTCGTGTTAAATATTATAAAGTAGGTACATTTTTTATTTAGCAACTTCTTTGGGTCAAGATTGTCATTGAATACCTAATACATATAGTAGATATATCTCATTATTAACCGAATCTATAAACGTTTTCAATTCGATTGTACACAATCATGCAGGAAAGCAGGGTGGTACACCATTCAAGGAAAAATCGGGAAGGACTGATTTATGACAGACATTGATCTAGTAAGGATCCACAATTGGCGTTCAGTAAATTTGACACTTAAGTCTTATAGTATTAAGTTTACTTTTGTATAAAATATTTATCTTGACACATTCATCATCAATTCATTGACACTATAAAGAGGCGTTATTAGCATATTGGAACGTATTTTTTAATATCAGTTTGCTCCATATATTTTGACATATTCTGTTAGGCACAGGTACCATATGTTATTATAAGTCAATGATGATATATTATATAAAAATGCTATACAAAAGTCGATCATCGACTTTTAATCATAAAAATGCATAAATAATATTATAATTACATTTATAAAATGTCGTTTTTTAATCTGTCCCAAAGCGGTAGGCGCCATATTGTTAGCTGCTGTGACGTCACTTCGACTGTAAACAAAGCGTTACAAGTAACCGTTTTAAGTTTTGACTGCACTTGTTTGGTTACTTTGTATATTTACTATCCTAGTGACGTCACAGACCAAGCAAACGTGGCGGTTAGCCTTTTAGCTCGTAAACTGAAAATGAAAATTTCAAAGTATTTTTTCAGGTATTTATCCCAGAAAATCGAAATAAAAAATCGTGCGATTCAACCAGCCGTAGGTAGGTACTACACCATTTGCTGAAATGTGGTTTAAAATGTTAAACCACATTTCAAATAAAAACCAGCCAAGAAACGAGTTAAACTCGCGTGGAGAGGGTTCCGACCCTTGATTACTTTCAATGACGTCATTTTCAAACCGTTTCACAGGATAACCTCTTTTATATGATAAATTTCAAATACCATGGACTTCTTAATAATTGTCCTGTAATCTATAGGTTTTCCAAAATTTTAGGTCCAGTAGTTTTGGAGATAAGGGAGGGGGGGGTCTTTTTTCGCCTAAGATAAGATCCTCATAAGAAGTAGTTTCATTTGATATGTCACACGATATAGTTTGAAAAACTTTATTAATATTTTTCCAAATTTAGCACCCAAAAATAGGGTCTATTTTTTAAATTTACTTTCGTTACACCAAATTTCAACTTAATCGGTCCAGTAGTTTGGGAGAAAACCGACTGTGACAGACGGACGGACAGACACACGAGTGATCCTATAAGGGTTCCGTTTTTACCTCTTGAGGTTCGGAACCCTAAAAATGGTGTAGGTAATCATCTATTTGATATATTACATAGACATAAATAATACTTCGTATGGACCCGGCCTAACGTAGATACTGTCATGTTTCCCCACTTCATTGGTGTCCAATCCAAAGTTGAACTTATATCGTGACACTAAAGCTGGGTCACATTTTTTCAACAACGAGACGAGTTTTTAGATACTGAGAAACAGTTTCGAAAAAAGTTTTTTTTAAAACGCTTATTGTCTCGCACGCTCGGTGACAGAACTTTGGATTGGACACCGTGGAAGTGGGGACATATTACGTGTACGTTAGACCCGGTCTATATTATTTACGTCTATGATATATTATAACTAACGAAGCCGCTGTACTCAGAATTTCCGATATTAAATAAACACGGACCATATTCACTTTATCGAATTAGTGTTTCTAGGAAACGCTATTTAGTAATTAAACCTAATAGTTATAAGAGCTGAAATTCTGGTGTAAGTTACGGTATAAACTGCAAAACAAACACAATTTACTAGCATACTGAAAACTACACGCAAACTTCAACAACTAATTTCAATTAGTAGAATCCCAAACCCCAACTCTGCTTTATTTTCATGTTTGTTTTTACGTTCGTACCTCACAAGTGCCTGCCTCATAATAGCTATTTTGACGACCGGATTGGTTCAGTTGGTAGTGACCCTGCCTTCGGTTCCGATGATCGCGGGTTCGAATCCCGCTAGAGGCAAAACTTTGTGTGATGAGCATAAATGTTTGTACTCGAGTCATTGGTATATAAACGGGGCATCCGTATTAAAATGAATACAGACATTAAATGTTATAATTTTTGGGTTTGGTTTTTCTTCATCTTTACTTTACGTCAAAACGGCTGGACCGATTTTGATAAAATTTAGTATGGAGATAGATTAAAAAGCTGGAAATAAGGTAGAATAGTTTTTATCCCGATATTTTCACGGAATCGAGTTTTCTATGGTAAGATAAAAAAAATTACTTGCGTTTTATATACCTGGCTTGTTTTTTCCTCGTATTCAGAATGAAAAGTAGTGTGTTTAACTTGGGTGGAAAGCACCCGTTCCTGCCTCGTGTCTTTCAGCTCTCGGTTAACAATCTACTATTGCATTTCTGTAACTTAAAAAAACATTTCTTGGTGCCAGTTATAAAAACGCCAGATGTCCCGGAATCCGAAACGACGGGGAGGCAATTCCAATTTTGAAGTTTTGAATTTAGAATTGCGAACCAGCGATGCCGTTCGAAGTTTCAGATGATAAAAAAATAACAGAGTGTTACTGGCCTATATGCGTAATATTTTACGTTTCTGTTCTTTTACTTATATTAAGTATGTAACTATCAGAATCAGAATTGAATTAAGAATAAAATAAATGAACCATTTTTGCAGAACGTTTTGTTTTCATGTTAATAATTTAGTATTATCCTAGAACCAAACGCATCTTCTGCTATGAATTATATGTATAAAATTAAATACATCTCAATAATACGAGCGCGCTTAAAAAATGCGATGTCCGACGGTTGCATCTTTTAAATCTCATATTTCCTAGAGCCGTATTTAAGCGCCCAAAAGCTTAAAAAACTTAGAAATACCGAATTCATATTTTTATATGAATCCATATTAATATTATAAATGCGAAAGTAACTCTGTCTGTCTGTCTGTCTGTCTGTCTGTTACCTCTTCACGCTTCAACCGCTGGACCGATTGAGATGTAATCTTGCATAGAGATAGTTAGGATCCCGAGAAAGGACATAGGCTACTTTTTATCCCGGAAAAGCGCATAGATCCCGCGGGAGCGCGATAACCGAATTCCACGCTGGCGAAGTCGCGGGCAGAAGCTAGTATATTATATATTTTTATGTTCAGTTTAAGTAAATAAACTTCATTTTCGAAGACGCCTGCCATTATTATAAAATAATATAAAAAACATTATTTCGCCGAGCACACGGCCGTACCGAATTACTCCTCGTAAAATTACAGTTCTTTCATCTTCATCCAGTTTAATATGCTTAGGATGAAAAGTATTCCATAGTGAAAGCCTTTGACATCAAATAATGAAATTTGAGGTAGCAAATTAGATGAGGTTTTCTTCTAAGTTATTAAGCTCGTGCTACGTACTTTCGCACGATTTTGGACTGGCAAGGAACCGTTTAGGAAATGTTTTTCCATGTCCCCACCGCTGTGTTTCCCACCGCTGGGACCTCTCGACTTAGAGAGGGTCCGGGCTAAATTCCCCACGCAGGTCTGATGAAGAATGACTTCCATACATAATGCAATTATTTAGCAGATTCGTGCAGGTTTTCTCGCGATGTACTTATTCATTGACTGAGGAGAAAGATTTTAAACTCGGACGCTTGAATGAGAGGTGGTTAAGTTAATAACTTCGTCATTATTCATCACGTCTTCACATTTTTATTAATTTAGGCTAACTTAAAATTGCTTATTAGCTCTGTGGCTAGATCGTAATATTTCTGTAGTAATCATGTCATTGAACTGATTATGATATAACAATTTAAAAAAAGTCATCACGTCTTTTTATGTATCTGGTGGCTATGAAAATGAAAATGAATGAAAATGAAAATGAACTGAAAATGAAAATATTTATTCAGCAAATAGGCCACATCTGGGCACTTTTACACGTCACTTTTAAAAGAATTTAACAGAAATGAATTTACCAGCGCTTCCTAGACCCATTGCTTGAGAAGAAACGCCGCAACAAACTCAGCAGAAGGCCTTTTTCCAAAATTTAAACATATAGATTTACATTACATTTACATTAATATGTATAAAAATACATGCTAACCATGAAGTTTGGTATATAAGGGTGACAAATCGATCCAGGTCTCATTTCATCTGCGAAGCAATTCAAAGATGTGTGTGAAGTCCCCAACTATACTATAGCCCAAACCCTCTCGTGATGAGAGGAGGTCTGAGCCCAGCAGTGGGACGCAAATAGGCTGTAGTAGTAGGTCTCATATCTGAGCAAACACATTCTTAGGTTACTATTAATTTAAGTATGCAGAACTACTTATCTCAGAAACGGCTCTAACGATTTTTAAATCGTTGCAACCGTTTACAAACTCATCAAATCTATCTACCTACTTAGCTAGGTTTTATTCTGGAGAAATTCAATTCAATTCAATTCAATCATTTATTCAGCAAATTGGCCACATAGCGGCACTTTTACACGTCATAAAAAGAATTTACCAGCGCTTCCTAGACCCATTGCTTGAGAAGAAGCACCGCAACAAACTCAAGCAGAAGGCCTTTTTTCAAAATTTACATTATATGTATAAAATATACATATAGTATATATATAGTATACATAAAATATATATAGTATACATATAAAATATAAAAGTAGTATACATATTAAATATATATAGTATATATTATACATAAAATATACATATACGTACTAAAATTACATTGAAGGGATGTATAGTCCCTAACTTAAACTTAAATCTAAGATCTTAGAGATGTATAGTCTCCAAGGGTCCAGAAAAAAAAAAATATAACTCATCATCATCATCATCATCATTTCAACCGAAAGACGTCCACTGCTGGACATAGGCCTCCCCCAAGGCTCGCCACTCAGACCGGTCCAGTGGCAGTGGGCGGGGCACATTGATCGCAGGACTGATGGCCGATGGGGCCGGAAAGTTCTCGAGTGGCGCCCGCGAACCGGGAGACGAGCTGTCGGTAGGCCTCCAACAAGATAGAGCGACGACCTCGTGAAGGTCGCGGGAAACCGGTGGAAGCAAGTAGCACAGGACCGGTCTGATATATAACTCATCTTTCATCTATTTTCAACCGAGCAAAGCTCGATCGCTCGATTACAATGCTTAATCTGTATTTTATTTGTCAAGTATATTTTAACAATATTATTTACCTGCTGTTATGAAAAAGGGATCAAATGAAATAAAATTTGTCATTTGAATAAAACTCATTCCAAATAGAACTCTTCCGCAAACAAGTAAAGGTAGGTAAAATACATTTTCTCAAACATGCTCGGAAATTTTCGTGTTACTTTCAAAAAAAGAAGACGCGAGGCTGTACATTGCCGGCCTTGGCCAGCAAAAACATTATTGTCGTGTGTGTTTTTTTTAATTCGCTTGCTATTTGTGACATGTCTGTAGAGAAACTGACAAATCCATGGAGGTAATAAGTACAACTTCCATGGCCAAATCATCCACGATCATGGATGTAGTAAATACTGATGTGGGGTAAGTGCGCCTAATTTTATTTCGCCCCTATGCCTTGTAAACAGCCAACTACTAGTTGAGTAATATTTATAAGTTTCGATATATTTATGTTAGGCGCTCTTACCCCATCCTGGCGCACTTGCCCCGACTGACCTTACGTATTTCCTCGCTGTTTGAGAAAAGCATTATATATACCTCGGCCGCAATTGCGATTGCCGGACTCGTACTAATAGAAGGCTTCGCTTCGCTCAGCCTTCTAACTGACTCGTCCGGCAATGCGCTACGTCGCGGCCTCTGCAATAATGTACTATTATAACAGAACAAAAATATCGGAACAATCTGACTCGGTGAGTTTGAAATTTCCGATTGGAAATTCTTATCGAAATTAATTAAAATGGTTACTCAGAAATAATTCTCAGGGACTCTTTATAGAATAAAATCGATATTCTGTTTAGATTTCTGTATTTTATTTATTTGCATTGACAATCAGGCTACGTCCATTACACTAAAAAAGATGATTACCAATGTTTTGCCTAATTATAACCAAAGTTTGACTACTGCTTACACAAAAAAGTGATTTGCGAACTGTCTTATTAATAGGTAACCAGCAGTATTGAATTAGTTTTGTAAATTTACTTAACGAAAGTTTGCTTATTTTTAACTTAACTCAAGTTAACTAGTTCGGTTAATCCTTTTTTCAGTGTTCAATTATTATCAATCATTCATTTTTTATTATATTTTGGACCCTTGGAGACTATACATCTCGCTGACGTATACTTACTTACAGCTAAGTACCGTTCTTTCTAGTCTCGTCCATCACAACGAGCGACATTTTTCACAAAATCAAACGCGTCGGCATACTGTGAATTATTCTTTTATTGTAAAATCGGTATTCTGTTGCGATGTTCAATCGTGTAGGGTTTCGGGGGAAAGCGGGAGAGAGCGTTACGCGTGTCGATATCTTGATTGAAGAGATTAGAGATCACTCTATACCTACTATACCTAGTGCGTGCTTATGCGCCAAGCTGTTGTACAAACACCTCGTATCACTGGGGCTTTTTTCAGTAGGCTAAGCTGCTTACCTACCGCCTCTCATGCAGAGGGTCGGGGGCTTGACTCCGGCTCGCATCTCTAAGTTTACTTATGTGCGAAATTCTATTTGAATTTACCACTGAGATTTTCGGTGAAGGAATACATCGGAAACCTGCACATATCTGCGAAGTAATTCAAAGACGTGTGTGAAGTCCCCAATCTGCACTGGGCCCGCGTGGGCCCAAACTCTCTCGTGATGAGAGGCGTGCCCAGCAGTGGGACGCAAATAGGCTGTACTTGTAGTAGTAAGCTGCTTATGGCTGTGTCCTTATTAGGTGGTTGATAGGGTACAGGATATATACATGGTTCCTTTGGATAGCTACCACTATCTTAATCGCTAACCTCGCACTGTTGTGTTCCGGTAAGGGGCTAAGCAAGCTAGTGAAATTACCAATTAACTTAGCCCTCACAGTTGGTTAACGCATTCGTAATACTAGACACCTCTTGTCGTCCATGGACCAAATATACCACTTACCATCAGGTGGCCACACAAGGCACTCTACCCATACCGGCATATGAGCTACCACTTCGCAGTTACGTGCATTTCTTAATGAAATGAAATGAATGAAATGATATAGTTTATTTGCTGTAAGTGTGGGTATTTACAAAGATGTCACATATTATTATTATCAGTTCGCACACTTAGCTGCATTCAGCATGCAAAAAATGTCATAATTTTAAAACTAAAAATACATATTAATTAGGTACATTAAATTTACAGTTTCAGTTTGCTCGAAAAATTCTTTCACGGTGTAAAAACAACTGTTCATTAGCCACGTAAAAAGACTGTATCTAAATTTTCTTATTGGCATTTCCTTAAAAGACTTTGGGATATGATTATAAATCTTAATGGCCATGGCGTGACAATTGGCACCGAACAAAGCGGTTTTGTGCGTGGGTATTAGTAATTTAGTCGGATCTCTTAGCCTTAATATCGGATTCGTTACAGTTTATTCAAAAAAATACGGATTTGATATAAGACCAGCGATAGAATTTCGCACACAACTGTGTACTTCTTTTGACCTTCGATATTCGGTTTAAAGACATTTATTTTCTCAAAAGAATAACAATAATTCACTTAAATGAGAAAAATAATAGGTAATATAAGTAAGTAATAAAGTTAGTAAATACTATTAGGTAAGTTAAATTACAACGGTGAGCGTGAGAGACAAGTGTCTGTTATTGTCACACATAACATAACATATCGCATTTGGTGATGATATAAGGAAAGTAGCAGGAGTGATGTGCAACAAGGTGGCTCTGGATAGATTAGAGTGGGAAAGGTTGGAGGAGACCTTTGCCGACTGGCAAACAGATCTTCAAAAGATAAATAAAAAACAAATACTAGAATAAGTTTATATAAAAAACAAACATTTTGTTGTATTAATTAAGTAAGTTAAGTTGATCAGAATAAAAGGCTATATTATTATTATTATTATCGCATTTGGCAGGTAGGAACTAAAAAAACAACAAACAACAGCGATGCGCGCGGTACTCAGGCACTTTACCCACACCGGCCATATGAGTTACCACTTCGCAGTTACGTGCATTTCTTAAGATCAGTGACAGATTTTCGCACACAACTGTGTACTTCTTTTGACCTTCGATATTCTGCATGATATTGTTGCATCAAACCACAAAACCGCAACTGTCACTTTAGATTAATTAATTACCTATACCTAAACTGTCATGTTACCATAAATTGAAGGCTGCATTGAACGTCAATCAACGTTTAATCAAGGTTGTGATCTAAACCGCAGTTAGTTAGCGGTAAACACCCACCGTTCGTTAGTGATTTTGCGTTGCATTGCACCCCGCTTCTGGCGCTGGGAAATAGGGAGGGAAATTGCAATTACATGTCATAGACTTTAATTAATGTGTCCTCTGATAGCTTCTCGAGTGGCTTTTGAGAACTGAATATTATAACTCAAGACTAAACTTAAATATTACCTGGTAAGTTCTCTGAACGACGTGGTTTTAACAGAGCCTCTATCAAGAACGGCTGCGGTGGAGTAAAACATCAATGCGGATGAATATGCGCATGAGTATGAGATAAATCACCGCATAAACAGGGAAAGTATGATTAATGTCGAAGTGTAATCGTCGGCGGCCGCCGGCCGATCTGCACACCGTTTATAATGAGAATATTTTTGTCTCTTTCTAACTTCCAGTCTCTCTGTCTATTAGAGTTAATCCCCAGAAGTAATAAAACGATTTGCATGCAATGACGGCCGGATTGGTCCAGTTGGTAGTGGCCCTGCCTTCTGTTCCGATGGTCGCAGGTTCGAGTCCCGCTCGGGACAAACTTTGTGTGATGAACACGAATGTTTGTACTCGAGTCATGGATGTTTACTATTTATATATGTATGTATTTCTCTATATAAGTATTTATATCGTTGTCTAGCACCCATAACTACGCTTTGCTTAGATTGGGGCTAGGTCAATATGTGTGAAATGTCCCAAGATATTTATTTATTTACTTATATTTAATTTACAAAGGTAGATAGACTATCATTAAGAGCTATACATATAAAAGCTATGTTTGAAATGACGATAACCTTTATCGTCATTTGTATTATTCACGCGGACAAGTCGCAGGCTACTGGTAAAAAATAAAATGAAAAATCTTCAAACAGTGGCAGTGATAGAATCAAAAATGATCCGCAGTAGCACTAGGGTCACTGATATTATTCTAAACTAGCTCCTGCCCGCGACTTCGTCCGCGTGGAATTTGTTAATAGCCTACCCGCGAGAACTATGCATTTCCTCGGGATAAAAAGTAGCCTATATTTATTTTATAAATTACCCCCATACCAAATTTTGTTTCAATCCGTCCAGTAGTTTTCGAGTTAAATCCGGACTTACATACATACATACAGTTTTTTTTTCTAAAAAATCGGTATTTTGTGTTCAGTATCGTTCATATAGTCCCTTTGACTTGATAGTTTCTTTTAATTTTAAATTTTCAGCCGCGACTTCTTCTACAGAATTATTATTTATTTTATTATATGTATAGATTTTTTCTTTTTTTTCTCTGATTCATTAATCTCTTATGAATAAATAGTTTAGTGCCAAAATTCATTATTTAGGTAATATCAGACTGTTTTAAAGAATGTTTTAGTGAACTCATCAATCATTTCCTTTTTACTGGACAATAGGCAGGTAATCTAACAGTAGGTAATCTGCATAACGTGTTTCTTGAAAGTGTTTGTAATCTAGGATTATAATTTATTTTTTCCCGTTCCCGTGGGAATATCGGGAAATCCTTTCTTAGTGCTCCCCTACGCTCCCCAAGGAACCTGCATGCCAAACTTCAGCTCTCTACGGTGATCCCCGCGACCTAAACATTAAAATGTAATAAACCCATTTTTTCTCGTTCCCGTGGGAATTTCGGGAAGTCCTTTCTTAGTGCTCCCCTACGCTCCCCAAGGAACCAGCATGCCAAATTTCAGATCCTTACTATGTTTCCCGCGACTTCGTACGCGCCTAAAAATTTTAATGTAAAAATCCCTTTTTTCCCTTTCCCGTGGGAATTTCGGGAAATCGTTTCTTAATGCTCTCCTACGCTCTCCAAGGAACCTGCATGCCAAATTTCAGCTCTCTACGACCAGTAGTTTCGGCTCTGCATTGATGTGTCAGTCAGTCAGTCAGTCAGTTTCTTCTTTTATTTATATATTTAGATAGATAGATAGCTGTTTCCCGCGACTTCGTACGCGCCTAAACATTAAAATGCTAAAATCACATTTTTTTCCGTTCCCGTGGGAATATCGGGAAATCCTTTCTTAGTGCTCCCCTACGCTCCCCAAGGAACCTGCATGCCAAATTTCAGCTCTCTACGATGATCCCCGCGACTACGTACGCGTGTTAAAATGTAAAAAAAAACATGTTTTCCCGTTCCCGTGGGATTTTCGGGAAGTCCTTTCTTAGTGCTCCCCTACGCTCCCCAAGGAACCTGCATGCCAAATTTTAGCTCTCTACGACCAGTAGTTTCGGCTCTGCGTTGATATGTCAGTCAGTCAGTCAATCAGTCAGTCAGTCAGTCAGTCAGTCAGTCAGTCAGTCAGTCAGTCAGTCAGTTTCTTCTTTTATATATTTAGATAGATAGATAGCTGTTTCCCGCGACTTCGTACGCGCCTAAGCATTAAAATGTAAAAATCCCATTTTTCCCGTTCCCGTGGGAATATCGGGAAATCCTTTCATAGTGCTCCCCTGCGCTCCCCAAGGAACCTGCATGCCAAATTTCATCTCTCTACGATGATCCCCGCGACTACGTTCGGGTCTTAAAATGTAATAAACCCATTTTTCCCGTTCCCGTGGGCATTTCGGGAAGTCCTTTCTTAGTGCTCCCCTAGCTCCCCAAGGAATCTGCATGCCAAATTTTAGCTCTCTACGACCAGTAGTTTCGGCTCTGCGTTGATATGTCAGTCAGTCAGTCAATCAGTCAGTCAGTCAGTCAGTTTCTTCTTTTATATATTTAGATAGATAGATAGCTGTTTCCCGCGACTTCGTACGCGCCTAAGCATTAAAATGTAAAAATCCCATTTTTCCCGTTCCCGTGGGAATATCGGGAAATCCTTTCATAGTGCTCCCCTGCGCTCCCCAAGGAACCTGCATGCCAAATTTCATCTCTCTACGATGATCCCCGCGACTACGTTCGGGTCTTAAAATGTAATAAACCCATTTTTCCCGTTCCCGTGGGCATTTCGGGAAGTCCTTTCTTAGTGCTCCCCTAGCTCCCCAAGGAATCTGCATGCCAAATTTCAGCTCTCTACGATGATCCCCGCGACTACGTACGCGCCTTAAAATGTAAAAAAAACATTTTTTCCCGTTCCCGTGGGAATTTCGGGAAGTCGTTTCTTAGTGCTCCCCTACGCTCCCCAAGGAACCTGCATGCCCAATTTCAGATCTCTACGATGTTTCCCGCGACTTCGTACGCGCCTAAACATTAAAATGTAAAAATCCCTTTTTTTCCCGTTCCCGTGGGAATTTTGCAAAATCCTTTCTTAGCGGATGCCTACGTCATAACATCTACCTGCATGCCAAATTTCAGCCCGATCCGTCCAGTGGTTTGGGCTGTGCGTTGATCGATCACTATATCAGTCAGTCAGTCAGTCAGTCACCTTTGAGTTTTATATATTTAGATTTTTTATTTTAGAAGGTTCACTTCAGAAGACCTTCCTAACTAACTGTCTTCGTGACCCTACCTGAAAAATAAATGAATAAGTATGTGAGGCAAAGAGTCAGCCAGCATACTATTATTATACCAATTTTCTTTATGTTATTAGTAGGCGAACGAACACTTTTTAAATTAAGAACTTTAATGGTAAGCGGTCACAACATTTCGAATGCGTTGCGAATCCTGGAGACTAAGACGGAATGCCCTCTATGCCAGTTATTTACCCTTTACCGGTGCACAGCATAGTACGAGAGCACTGTTATTTAGCAGAAGGTCAGCCAGTAAAACGGTAGTAGCAATCTGGGCGGATCTTGCACCGGGTTTTACCACCAGCGAATTTATACGCCCGATTAAGTCACATCCGTTGGATTCAGTTGATCTAAAGCTCCGAAAATACTCAAAGACTCAACAGCACAAGTCGTTGAGTCCGTAAGCTCCTGTGTCAAAGCACAAATGGAACGTTCATTGCAGCTTTTACCTCGCTCTCAAGGGATACTTTATTTACGGTATTAATAGCTTTTATACGGGCCTTAAAGTTTTAAGCTTTAGTGGGATAAGTGAATGGGAAATTCACTCGGGTTTTCGTATAAAAAGGTCCATTTATTTGCGCACAGTGGCAGAGAACGGTGTTTTACAATAATGTGTTAACCCACAAGAAGTTTTAATTGGGATTTGTATATTATCTTTAATGAATAGATCATACAATCGAATGAAAAGTTCATGTAGGTTGACACATTATTGCAAAACACCGTTCAATTGGTACTTTTGATTTTGTTAGATTAGAAAACAGGCAGACGGCCCACCCGATGGTGGCTACCGCCGCCGGTACACATTTTTGTACCGGCAGCTTGGCATCACCAATAATTTGCCGGTCTTGAAGACATTTGATGACCCCCTTTTAAAAAGAGGGACCATCATACTTCATAGTTCATTCCAAACACAATAGACCACCATTTTTTGAAATGTGGTTTAAAATGATCCTTATGTTGGATTGAATCACAAGATTTTTTATTTCGATTTTCTGAATGGGATAAATAACTTGAAAAGTACTTTTAAATTTTCATTTACAGTTTTCGCGCTAAAAAGCTAGCCGCCATTTTAGCTTGGTCTGTGACGTCACTAGGATAGTAAATAAGTGCATAGTAACCAAACAAGTCAAGTCAAAACTTAAAACGGTTACTTGTAACGCTTTGTTTACAGTCGAAGTGACGTCACAGCAGCTAACAATATGGCGCCTACCGTTTTGGGACAGGTTAAAAACAATATTTTATAAATGTAATTATAGAATTATTTATGCATTTTTATGATTAAAAGTCGATGCTTTGGGTATCATTTTATATACTACTTCAGCCTATTTGCGTCCCACTGCTGGGCACGAGAGGGTTTGGGCTATAGTCCCCACGCGGGCCCAGTGCGGATTGGGGACTTCACACACATCTTTGAATTAATTCGCAGATGCGTGCAGGTTTCCTCGAGATGTTTTCCTTCACCGAAAAGCACAGTGGTTAATTCAAATTAAATTAAATGGTTAATTCATTTTATACATGGTGGGTCAAAAAATATGGCAAATAATTAACCCACAGTATCGGCTATCGATTCTAAGTATATTGTATAGGTCTTTAATTTTTTCGAGTTGGTAAAAAAAAATATTTTGTATAGGATTCAGGCGTCGCTCACACAACCAATCCCACATACAATTTTTTTTTTACCAACTCGAAAAAAATTAAAGATCTATACAATATACTTAGAATCGATAGCCGATACGGTGGGTTAATTATTTGCCATATTTTCTGACCCACCGTGTATAATCTATCATAAATCAGTACTTCCCGATTTTTCCTTGAATGGTGTATAGTGAGTGCCAGAAACGTTCTAGAAAAGTGACGCGTAAATATGCCCAGTTCTTTTAGGTGACGAGAGGTTCGTTGGTAGATGAATGCGGTTGGCACCAGTCTAAACAGCTCCTCGGAACACTCCCCATTGTACAGACGATAGAAGACGCAGAAAGATGCAGTCTCCCCGGAGGCTTCCAAGCGGTTTGAAAGTATTTGATCGTTGACAATGCAGACGGCTCATCTCTGAATGAAATCCAGGGGGTCCAGCTCGTGTAAATCGTATCTGGAATTAGGATTAGTAGATACGGTGTAAATGAAGCCGGCTAATTGTTACGAGGTAGCCGACCGGGCTAACGCACGCTAAACGCTGCAATCGATACGGGCCCCCCAGCCTAACGATATTAATTACGCCTTGCTAAACAATCACCGAAAATATTACCACAACAGCCTATCTGGGGGCACGGTAGTGCCCCCGCCAAGTCGAGCAAAAAAAATAGGGCGCTGCCGTACCATCCTTTTCTCGAAGCCATTTAGGTTTGTTGTCACGAGCTCTCATAGGCCGAAAATACCTGGGTCCACGAAAAGTAGGTTATATACAATAGGGATTAGATTTCTCCACCCTGTCGTCATCCCTATTAGAAGTTGAGTTGCGGAAAACCAGCTCGCGCAAACCTATAACTACCTACCTGAAATTACTTTTTTCATAAATAAGATCCAGCTAGATCGATATATCGCCCTCTAAATCCTTATCCAAACAAAAACATGCATGTTAAAATGACTACTTAGATTAGAGTATCGAGATCAATAAAGCGATTATGAAAAAAAAAATACCCGACAGCATACAAACTTTTGATTTACCCAGCCCAGTGTTACGCTCATAATTAGAACAAATTTAACGACACCTCACAAGCTAAAATCCATCTAACCCTATAGTGTACACAGCGGTGCTAAAAAACTACATACATACCTACTCTCAAAAAACATGACCGTATCATTCTGGCGCAGGCGGATAAAAATTAAACTAAGTTCTGGACACAATTCGTTCGAAATATTTTGAACTTGGCAGTAGTTTTAAAACAACGTGTGCATTTTAGTTATTTCGAGTCTATTTTTCTGACTTAACGAACAGATTAACTACAGATTCACACAACATTTTAAATAAAACTCAATTAAGTTTCTGGGAACTTCAAACGAGTGGAGAACTCCAAATAAGTAAGAGGTGCGAAATTGCCTCCTAATCAAAAATTTGTTAATTGGTCTAGCTTGGTAATTGGTTCATTTTATTTGTACATTGAGACGAACACTGATTCAGCTGTGTTTGAGTTTGTTTGATTCGAGGGAACCGCCCTGTTTATGATGCTGTTTTTATTTATATAGGTACCTACATACTACTACAGCCTATTTGCGTCCCACTGCTACGAGACCCATCACGAGAGGGTTTGGGCTATAGTCCCCACGCGGGCCCAGTGCGGATTGGGGACTTCACACACATCTTTGAATTACTTCGCAGATGCGTCGTGCGTGAGAAAGCACACGTGCGTTGAGTGTGTTTGTGGTTCTTTTTACCCGACTGCGCTAGAAGGAGGGTTATGTTTTTCGAGTGTATGTATGTAAGTATGTATATTTCTTTGACACGCTCTGTAGGCTAAACGGCTTGATAGATTTCAGCATGCGAGGTGTTGTGAGATTCGTCTTAATTGTGAGAGTGACACTGGGTATATCAAAATTGCAAAAACAAAATGGCTGACTTTTGGAGGCATTTTAAACATTCATACACTATCAACGGGACATAATCGCGTAAAAACTATTTATATTTTACCTCGACGTTTAATATGAGTGTGTATCACGAAAGTTTGAGACAATGTATTTTAAACATTTCCAATTTTTTTTTTGTCGAAGCCTATCGAGTAAATGAGCGGATTACAAAAATATATAATGTGATATCAAAAGTCTGTTTGCATATGGTATATTATTTTTGAAAAAAATCGAGTTTTTTAAATATTTTCCAAACACATTGAAGTATTTTGAATTGTGGAGGGGTGGGACTTGCTATAGTAGATTTATCTCTACGTGTTAAAAAAAAGTTTTCTTTTTTACATTTTTATTTTAGCCGTAATTTTTAAGCCTATTCATTGGCTAACTTTTCAGCGACTAAAGTTGGCATCGCATTCGAAATCTTATGATTTCTTTCCATTGGCCGCAGTGACCGCTTACCAGCAGATGGCCAATGTACTCCATTTCCCTACAAATAATATACTTAAAAAGAAGATCTAATGGACCTCTGAGGAAACTCTCTTTTTGAAGTCGGTCAATATAAGAACAAACTCAATTCACGCCGACCGGACCGGAAATTAAACTTAGTTACTTATACGGCATCAATTTCCTGTAAAATGCAAAAGGCCAATTTCGTCCAAAAAGGACGAACAAATATTACCCGCAACATTCATAATGTATCGAAAAAAGTTGGAAAACAATCTTTTCTCGTCATTCCGTGTTTATTCCTCGGAACTTTAGGGCACCCCCAATATTGAATTTGTAATTAATCTGAAAAGTTTTGTTTGCGGTTAAAAAATATGGCAATTGCTCGAGTGCCCTACAGTGACATGATTAATAACAATAATAATAAGAGACCCTCGCTGGGTGGTTGGGTCCAGGGTCAGATGCAGAAGGCGGTACTCCTGGACACGGCGCGCATCGTCAGGAGGTTCCTCTCTCTGTGGCTGTCACCACCGGTAGCTTGAGTCCTGCTTCGCTGCCGGCGGCACTCTAGGTTAGGTTTTTATGATTACCCCGCGGACTTCGTACCGCCTTAGATTTATTTTTGGGTATGAAAAATAGCTTACGTCCTATTCTCAGACCTACTGAACATACACTCCAAATTTCATAAGAACCGGTCGAGCCATTTCGGAGGAGTTTGGTTACAAACACTGTGACACGATAATTTTATATATTAGACTAGCTGACCCCGCGGATTTCGTACCGACTTTGAATTTTTTTGGTTATGAGAAATAGCTTACGTCCTATCCTTAGACCTACTGAACATACACTCCAAATTTCATAAGAACCGGTCAAGCCGTTCCGAGGAGTTTGGTTACAAACACTGTGACACGAGAATTTTATATATTAGATTGTAAAAACCTAACTTAAGAAAATAATTCAATAAAGGAAATAATAATTTTATTTCGTCCCACAAAGAATCCATACATTTTTGTATATCCTTAAAAGTAATAATCAAAGTCGTGGACCTTTATTCTGATATTGTGCTCAAAGGCCGTGGCACAATAGATCAATCACAGTCACGGCCTCCCAACTCCCAACATTATCTGAGTGAAAAGGTTCCTTTAGAAAAGTGATTTAAAGATTTTTTGATAAATTACCACCGGGCAAGGTCAACCCTTTCTTTGAAGCGGGACACACGCCACGACTTTTCACCCCCTCGGGGCAGGAATTTATGAAAACCTTTTGTTAATTAATGCTTCCATAGTTTTAGGCCACATTGCAAAAAAGGGGGGTTGTTGCTTTAACCTGTCCGTCTATTATATGAGTATGTTCGTCAATGGCACCGTATAGGTCCGAAACGAATGAACCGATTTTAATTATCTAAATATATAAAACTCAAAGGTGACTGACTGACTGACATAGTGATCTATCAACGCACAGCCCAAACCACTGGACAAACCACAGGTAGATGCTATGACGTAGGCATCCGCTAAGAAAGGATTATGCAAAATTCCCACGGGAACGGGAAAAATCGGGATTTTACTTTTTAATATTTCTGCGCATACAAAGTTGCGTGTAAAAGGTAGTAAATAATAAATAAATATCTTGGGACATTTCACACAAATTGACCTAGCCCCAAACTAAGCAAAGCTTGTACTATGGGTGCTAGACAACGATATAAATACTTATATAGAGAAATACATACTTATATAAATACTAAACATCCATGACTCGAGTACAAACATTCGTGTTCATCACACAAAGTTTGCCCCGAGCGCGACTCGAACCCACGACCATCGGAACAGAAGGCAGAGGGTCACTACCAACTGGACCAATCCGGCCGTCAATTGAGTTAGGTACTTATTTAAAATAAGTTATTTTATTGTTTGATTTTATAGTAAATTCTTAGCGATATTTATGAACAGTTAATGTTTCTTATGAAACGCTTTTTGATAGGTGAGGCTTTTTGAGGGTGTTAGTAATATTTTTCTTCCAATAACAATAATTGATGTCCCTATGTATACATATTTCACTACTGACTACTTTGTATATAAAACTTTATTTGGACAAATTTTAAAAACGCAACCATAAATGTTTTTGGAATCATCGGATCAAGTTGCCTTTGATTTTACCGAGACTAACACAATGGCGATATTTTTTATGTATATAATATAACATACATCTAAAATAAGGTTATTGACGATCTTATATCCAATAATCTTATGAAGCCCATACACAAATGAAATCACGAGTAAACCCAGTGTAATACCCAAACAAGCGAACCAAGAAAACTATATTAAAGTTGGTAACGCATCCTTACCACAGTACAGTTGGCGTTGGAAAGGTCTAAATTCTTTAGACAATATGACCGGTCAATTAGAGCCGCTTTTGTACAGTGAGTGTATGCTGTGATAACCTAATGGTTCGTCCTACACTATTTATTTAATCTGTGGTCCTACCGCCTCTCATGCAGAGGGTCGGGGATTCAAATCCGGCTCGCACCTCTGAGGTCACTTAGGTGCGAAATTCAATCTGAATTTACCACTGAGATTTTCAATGAAGGAAAAACACCGTGATGAAACCTGGACGCGAAGTAATCCAATGGTGCGTGTGAAGTCCCCAATCCGCACTGGGTCCGCGTGGAGACTATAGCCCAAACCCTCTTGTGATGAGAGGGGGCAGCATTGAGTAGAAGTCTACACCCACTCCTTTCAGCGAGAGATTCGTGCTAGTGAACGTGCCAGTACTGGCCAACCGACCGCAACCTGTCACGCGTTAGCTTATCTTGGACGGTCGTAAGCGACAAATCAGATTTTGGAGTTTTTATAAAAAAAAAAAACATAAAATATGACAAAATCAAGCTAACATTTTGTAGTTCATGTTTACATACACCACGACAAAAAAAAAACTAGACTAAAATCTGTTCCGTGAGCTCGTCAATTGAAAATCTCTGGTTTGGAAGAGATATTTTCAAGATATTTTCCGTGTTATGAAAGTTATACAGTCCTAACAAAAAAAAACCAAAATGAAGCCAAAGATGGTGAAGAATACAGTGTTGAAATATGGGTTCCTTAAATTCAGTGCGTGATGAAAAAAACTGAAATCCATATCACCTTTATTTCCCATGCCTTAAGGCGGCACACCGCCATCGCCCGCGACTGTACTCGAGGTCGCCGCTCCGAGCACGTACTCACGTCGTTTATTACGTAGCACGAGTAGGAAATATCGCTCTTCGGGAAATAGTTTGCGATTCTTTTGCTAATGGCGTTAAAATAAATGGTATTCCCGAACGTTTCCGAAGAACAAGCGGCCGAATTGATGAAGTCAAACAGTAGATCGTGAGATCTCCAAGACGTAGTTAGGTAAGTTGCTATTTGCAGAAAGATTCGGATGGAAACTATTTTTCTTAAGTCACACGGCGGACACGGCCTATAAAAGCACGATTTCGAACACAATTCGAATGAAGTGTCAATGTTTGCTTGCGAAGACGTCTGTGTGCATGCGAGGACGTCTGTACACTTGTAAATGTGTGTGTAAACTACGCGGGCCAACGATTCAATCTCCATCTCCGGATGAAACAAACGACGGTAAGGGCGAGTGGGTTGCGAGTTGCGCGCGGCAAGTTTCAGGCGGGTGATTCCGTGGCCATTCTGTATGTAGTACTAATGGTACTATTAAATATTATGTGCTTAACTCTTCGGGCTGGCAACGCATTCGAACTCTTATTATTATTATGCCTTATGTGCATGGGCCAAAGTGACCACTTAAGATAAGAAAACTAGTCTGTGTCTGTTGTTTTACTGGCTATAATTTAGATGCTATTATAACTATTTGTATGGGGAGTGGAATTCTCTACCGGCCGGTCTCTTCCCCGATAGTTATAACTTGGATCTTTTCAAGTCGAGAGTGAACAGGTACCTACTATCTAAGTAAGCATGTATCACCCTCGACCGCATCGTCACTTACCATCAGGTGAGATCGAGGTCAAATGCTTGCTTATAATAATAATTAAAAAAAAGAATCCGTGGTGATACGAAGTTCACCAGGCCAACTAGAAGAAAGCAGCTCTTAGCTCTGAGAGAGGTGCGAGCCAGTTTCGGACCCCAGACCCTTTGCATGAGAGGCGGTAGGTCAAACCACTGAACTACTACGGCTTTAAATGTAACGTCAAGTGCGAGTGAGACAAAACATTGCGCCGGTTGTACGTCTCACTGGATATTTTAATCCAGCCATATATTCTCCCCTATTGAGACCGTCTGGTCTGGCGCATGAAATATGATTGTAAATTCATACTCGTATCTCCCAACCGGTTTTGTAAAAGCTGGTTAAAAATAGAATGAAAAAAGTTCCAAATTCAAATTAAATGGTGTATAAAAACCTGCGATTAATCACGTTCACGAATGAATATGTAAGAAGTCTGCGCCCACTGCTGACTTTTGTCGCCGTGGCCAAAAAAGTTTCCGTCGCCTAAAAGTGACGTCTCCATAGCGAACTGATGAAAAAGTCACGCGTGACTAAAGTCATCCGTGGGCGCATCTCCATACATCTCCTTGGAGTTGACCGACTGACGAAACTGTCGCCGGCGACAAAAGTCACCCGTGGGCGCAGTCTCTAATAGGTATCACCATTTCAGCCGAAAGACGTCCACTGCTGGACATAGGCCTCCCCCAAGGCTCGCCACTCCGACCGGTCCTGTGCTACTTGCTTCCACCGGTTTCCCGCGACCTTCACGAGGTCGTCGCTCCATCTTGTTGGAGGCCTACCGACAGCTCGTCTCCCGGTTCGCGGACGCCACTCGAGAACTTTCCGGCCCCATCGGCCATCAGTCCTGCGAGCAATGTGCCCCGCCCACTGCCACTTAAGGTTCGCAATTCTTCGGGCTATGTCGGTGACCCCAGTTCTGCTGCGGATATCCTAATTTCTGATTCTATCACGCAGAGAAACCCCGAGCATAGCCCTTTCCATTGCCCTCTGAGTGGCTTTGAGCCTTCTTATGAGACCCATCGTGAGCGCCCACGTCTCGGAACCATAAGTCATCACTGGCAACACACACTGGTCGAAGACTTTCGACTTGAGACACTGCGGTAATTTGGACGAAAAGACACTGCGAAGCTTCCCGAACGCTGCCCAACCGAGTCGGATTCGACGATTGACCTCTTTTTCGAAGTTGGACCTACCTAACTGGACTGTTTGTCCCAGGTATACATAATGGTCGACAGCTTCGAGCGCAGAGCCTCCGATTATTACGGGAGTTGGCACAACATGGACTCTAATAGGTATAAAAAACAAATAAATACATAGGTAAATTTCATAACAGCATTCAATATGTTTTCAAATAAAATTACTCTTAAGTAGGTACACGGGAGAAACGACTCTGAAGAGTTTCTACACCAACAAGCACGCTGTAGGGCCGTTATGATTATTGGAAATGCATTTTCGTATTTAATGACAGGAGCTCTCAGCGTTGCGTCTCTTATGGCCGCTTCACACCGAGACGGTAGGCGGGCGAGTCAATGGAATACGAACTTGAAGGTACTACAATGCTTAGGCTTAGAATATCATCAGACAGTAACATGAAAATCCGGTACACATTGGGTACCCCTATGATAAATAATATACTTCGCCAGGAATGACAGTCCGATATACTGTAGTAGTGTGGGTGTCACCCTAACGTCATTCGTACTGCTGTGTGTTGCAATTGGTGTGTTTAAAATAATCCCCGAACCCCTTGTATCCTGTGTGTGTTTCATTAACGCATTCACTGCCACTTCTTTTTACGAACTTTCGCCAGTTGCCACATCTGTCATTTAGGGAACATTGCAACGCACATGTGCGTTCGAGGCACTGCGGGAAAGTCAGCAAAACGCATATATGCGTTGGTGGCAGTGAAGTTTTTAACTTGTACCATTTTGTGTGCTTAAACAAGTAAATGACAACTGTAATGCGAAATATTTCCTTCGTGTTTGTTTTATTGCAATAAAGTGGCAACTCGACTTTGACGTTACGGTGATACGTCACCCGGATCGGCAGACCTTGTTACCCGACTGCGCTAGAAAGAGGGTTATGTTTTTAGACCATGGGTACAAGGCTTCAGAATCAAAACTTCTACTGTTTTAAAGAAATCCTTTTACCATCATTGACTATGTGATAGGTGCCTATGCAGCTATGTACATATAATCATTGTAATTTTATTATTTTATCTAATTTAATTCTACTGCAATGCATAGAATTAAATGGCATGTGAGTAACGTTGCTAATTTTCTCATTTATCAATCTGGGTTTCGCTCGCATTCATCGAACTTTAGCGATTTTCACCAGGTCGTCGTTTTTTTAGTAAGTATTATACCTATGTTTGAACAAATACATATTATTCCTTGATTCATTTCTAAACCGCATTCTACCGTCCCGCCAGTAACTCTCCCCGTGCGCAGCCGCCTTAAGGAACACAAGTACCGCTCAGTCTTTGAGAGCCAATCGGAACTCATGGCAGGGACACAAGCGGGCCCATTTAGAACTAGCGGGCCTGAATCATTCGATTTTCCTTCCCAGTAAACGTGGATGCAATTCAGGAAATATTTCAACGATCGCTTCTGAGTAGGTAAGATCAGTCGTGGCTCGTGGCACAGAATATTTAATCCTACTACATACAGAATGGCCACGGAATCACCCGCCTGAATCTAGCTGGCGCGCAACTCGCGCCCAATTCGCCCTTACCGTCGTTTGTTTCATCCGGAGATGGAGAGTGTATCATTTGACACTGAATTCGAATTGTGTTCGAAATCGTGCTTTTATAGGCCGTGTCCGCCGTGTGTCTAAGGAGTAAAAAAATGTCGCTACGCTTTTCACATGCTATGAGAAAACCTGTAGCAGCAGGGAGCAAAATTGTACTTTGTTCCCTGTAAGAGGGACAGAAATAGAGAGGGAGTAAAGTCGCATTTTTGTTCACATAGTTTGTGTGCTAGTTACAAGACGACCGGCCAAGAAGCGAGTTAAACTCGCGTGGAAAGGTTCCGATACTTGATTTTTTTCAATGACGTCATTTTCAAACCATTTCACAGGATAAGCTCTTTTATATGATAGATTTCAAATACCATGGACTTCCTAATAATTTTCCTGTAATTTATAGGTCAATAACTATCCTTCGTATTTTTTCCAAAATGTTAGGTCCAGTGGTTTCGGAGATAAGGGGGGGGGGGGGTCATTTTCCGCCTATTTTCTTAAATAACCCGAAAAGTTTTGACCAAAAAAGAAATATCTATCTAAATATATAAAAGAAGAAACTGACTGACTGACTGACTGACATATCAACGCAGAGCCGAAAATATTGGTCGTAGAGAGCTGAAATTCGGCATGCAGGTTCCTTGGGGAGCGTAGGGGAGCACTAAGAAAGGATTTCCCGAAATTCTCACGGGAACGGGGAAAAAAGGGATTTTTCATTTTAATATTTCTGCGCATACGAAGTTGCGGGTTAAAGCTAGTAAAAATATATTTGAGATCTTCATAAGAAGTACTTTCATTTGGTCATCATCTCGGATGGTGGAATTTTCGTATGGTCAATCTTTAACAATATAGACTTTAAAGTAGGTACTCTAGTAAATTAATATAACTTTAACTAGTTGTAGTTTCGTATGTTCACGAGCAACCGAAACAAACTTACACGGACTCGCCAAAGTTAGCCACAGTTGGCCGTAGGTACATAAATATCAATACCTCGCATTGTAAACTTGGTAGGTAATGTATCACAATCTCTTGAGACTTCAAAGTTGACTGAGCCAACGACTATATAGGCCGTATGACTACATTTTAGCATGCCACCATAAATAGGTAGCTAAAATAGTAGATTGTATGACTAGGGAGCAAAATGGCATATTTTACCGCGGGTGACGGATTGAATCCAGAGCGACGCGAAGGATTCCAGAATGTGATACCAGAGTGGAATCTTGAGCTAGCAAGGGATTCAAGCTATGTCAATGTCACCCAAGGTTTAAATAATTTTGCTACCGTGTTGCACACTCTGTTTTTCACTTCTATGAGCAGCAGGGAACAAAATCGTACTTTGCTCCCTAGAGAGCGAAATATTACTTTGCTACCTGTTTGCGGGACAGATATGGAGAGCGAGCAAAATTTTGCTCCCTCTAAACGTGGAACAAAGTAACTTCTTTTCGAATAGGAGTGAAAATGAATTTTCCCAGATATGCGACCTAAGTTAGATCGATTCCTCGTCCCCCTATATTCCAAATTTCAGTTTGGATCATGAGAGCACCTTTTTTCATCGCATTGGGTGGCAAACGAACACACATGAGTCGAACAAAGCAACTCAGAACTTTGGAGTTCAATCCTTGCGTTTGTGTTCCCCAGTTCCTTTAAATCTTGGTGTAGGTACTCAAGCCTAAAGTGAATAGGCATCTTCTGGGTAAGCGTATTCCACCTTAGACTCTAACATCACTTTTCACCAGGTGTGACTAGGGTTATTTGTATTTTTTATGTCATTGGTTCACCTGATGGTAAGTAGTCACTGCGGCACATGGACACCGAAAACCTATCATCCCCCACTAAGAAACCATAAGATCTTGAATGCGTATCCTGAGGCCTAAAAAGAATGCCTCAGTGCCAGATTATTAAAAAAAAATCTCATGCCACCTAGTAAGTGGTCTCTGTTGCGCATGAATGTACATAAAGAATCATATATAGGATTTCGAATGCGTTTCCAACCCAAGAACTTAGATTGAATGCCTCGTGCTGGGAATTCACCGGCCCCCTCTCCCCCTTAACGGCAGTTGGTACACCACGCAACAGTGCGACCACTGGCATCATTTGACAACTGACCAGCAAGTAAGATGAGGATAACCCTCCGGACAGACCCCCATGATGTCCACTACTGCTAAACCGTATTTTCGATACCCGACTTTAATCAAACAAGGCTTTCATCCTACTCCCAACCCAATGACACTCTATGAAAACTATTTACATAAAAACCCCTTTAGCAGCTCCGGAGATTTGCAATAAAACAGAGAAAGATAGAAAAAAACTACGTAATTTAAAATTGTGTATAGTTGTAGTAAGTAATTTTACATCACCCTTGGCCGTAAAGTGGGATTTTCTGCCCGCTACGCGGAGTGAAAATCTCACTTCTTGGCCAAGGCAAGACGTAAAACTTTTGACAAACCACGGGCGGTAATTCGTAAAGCCCCAGATCGCATATTTATGGCCCTCACCTTCGGTTCGGGCCACAGAAACCTGCGATCTGGGACATTTACGAATTCACCACCCTAGGTCTGTAATGTACTATTACTTTCTTTATCCGCTCAACTTACCAGAAATAAAAAACTATAAAAGTCAACCTGCAGAATGTTTAAGAAAACATACGTTTGATACAAAGAAGGTCGTCAACGAACGACGCGCGTTTCAAAATATTGTCTTTCCGAGAGTCAGTTTGCAGACGAAACAATGGAGCGTAGCTTGTTGCTCAGTACACCTTGAATTTTCATAGGTAACAGTTTTACTTTACAGTAAAGAATATCTTTAAGAGTAGGTACAAAGATACGAAGTGATGAATATGAGGGAAGCTTATAACTACACACAAAAGCCTACTTACGTCCCACTGCTGGGCACAGGCCGCCTCTCATCACGAGAAAGATAGGGCTATATAGTCCCCACACGGTCCCAGGGTAGACTTTTAAACTTTTGAGACTCCATACATGCAGCCTTGAACCTACCGGCTACAACGGTATTTTCAATTGAATACATTGCAAGTTTATTCCTGCAACAAATTCCCTAGATATTTCTCAATTCCTTCATAAATACGGGGTGCATTTAAAATTCATATTCGTAATCGAATTCCCTCGAATTCCGAAAGGCTCTGTAAATAATAAACAAACGTTTCGAAAACCAATTTCCGCGAATGAAATTAGGTATCGAACTGAACTCGCGCGTCGCGATCACTTTATAATTAGGTAGAGTATTAACTTTAGTCAAATTTCGATCCCAGAAAAGCTATTTTACTGGAAATTGGTTTCAATTTCAAATACGGCCGATTGTCGGCGATTTCGAGTTTCAAATTTTGATTCTGATATTCACATTCATGCTAATTTATTATTATTATTTTATTTAGTTATTTATTGAGAACAAATACAATTGAATGAATAAAAATAGTCCCACAAAACTGGAGTACAGTTTGACTGCGGGATCAGTCAAACTGTACTCCAGTTTTGTGGGACTATTTTTATTTATTAATCAATTATAGCTGTCAATTTCGTGCCCGACCTACCCTGGTACAGGTTTACACAACTAAGATGGCGCGTAGGTTAAGCAATAATAGACTCTGCGTTAACGGCTTAAGTGCTTCGCCGCGCGCCTTCTAAGTTGTGTTGTGGTACCATGATTATGATGACGTAATAGACCACAGCTTATTTATAAGCGCACGCACGAGAAACTCTGTACAACGGAAAGGTAGCGTAGAGGATTTATCATGAATGACACTAACTCTCCCCATCTCTTTTATCCTCGTTTGGCTAAGTTCGATTTGACAGAAAAGAAATTGTCAAGTATCATGACTATTTTTTTTAAATTTTACCATAGAGTCATAATGTCATAACTATATAGGCACTCAATTCAGTCATGCGTAACATTTTTTGCTGATTTTTGTCGACGGCCTGTATGTTTCGTGCAACGCGCGTGCTTATTTATTTATTTAAACTTCATTGCACATACAAAATGTATACAATTGGCGGACTTAATGCCTAAAGGCATTCTCTATCAGTCACTATGGTTAGTCTATGTAGAATAATAGCGATACAAATATTGTTTAATCGTAACATTTATGATATCACATTCGGTTCTATTGTCGCGCTCGCTTCTGCTTCGCGCTTTAATGTCACCTCATATCGTGAGTAATGTGGACTATACCAAACTTATATCTCAAAGTACTTACTTTTAAACAAAATATACAGATGACAAACATAAATATTTTCATACTTTACTCAATACAAGCTGAGTTAAAATAAAATAAACAGTCTACTAGTTCAGAAGTTCCATTAAAGTCTAATTATTACGAAGAAATATTTATACGAATGAAATCAAAGAACTGTTCCTACAAACTTTCCAGTTAAATGAGTTTCGTAAGGAGTGAAATATTCTCTGAAGTGGAACAAAATAATAACCTTGGTTTGATTGATTTAAAATTTTACCCCAAGGGAATATTTTTTAGGTAAAAATTACTGGCTTGAACAGCGTTGATCTATACCTAAAGTGCGATGACCCGGTGAAGGTGCGTGAACCCGTAGTTGCCACACTTGCAACATATGTCAATCAATTAAGATCAAATCATGAGCATGAGAGAATTTAATAAATATTAGCTCTGCCTGTGACTTTGTCCGCCCTAAATCCGATAAGATTCCCGCGGGAAATATGCGTTTTTCGGGGATAAAACAATATACGTACCAAATTTCAACTTAATCGGTCCAGTAGTTTCGGAGAAAATCGACTGTGACAGACGGACGGACAGACACACGAGTGATCCTATAGGGGTTCCGTTTTTACCTCTTGAGGTTCGGAACCCTAAAAAAATATTTAAAATATACTAAAGTTAACAAGAAATGCATAATTTACTATGCTGGTTGAGACTATTTGTACAAAACTGTAAAATACCCCAGCTTTCTCGTGAGACCCCCGATTGCTTCAACATTTATGTGTGCGGTAAACTTCTATTATGTATACTGGCGAAGTGGCGACAACCTCTCTAGGGCGCGAAGTGAATTTTACACGCTTACTGCGGTACGCAATATATTGTAGTGTGGCTGGCTGTAAAATAAGACGACGTGATTTTTTCTATTGCTTTGGGGTTCCTTTGGGAACTTAGAACATGATATCTGGGGCCTCATTTCGTGCTAATTGTTGGGATAAAATAGGTTCATTACTATATCAAAATCACCCTGACTCAACATAGGACATCTCATGGGTGATATTTGCACTGAGATTCCTTTATTTACCCTTAGATAGCCGCGAATAGTCCAAAATAAACTTTTTTAAGGGGAATAATTTGGTTTACAAAATAAGACAACTAAGGGTGTCTTAATCCATACTAATATTATAAATGTGAAAGTGTGATTGTTTTTTTTTTTTTTTTATTCCGATATTTATAGGAAACGGGTTTTCTACGGGTCAAACCAGTTTTTTAAATACTTCTATAAATACAGCCGTATATATGTATAGTATCATCGGGTACGCAGTTTCTGAGTCTAAAAGGCTAGTATAAAATAAACGATTCTTTTTAGGGTTCCGAAGTCCACAAGGAACCCTTATAGTTTCGCCATGTCCATCCGTCCGTCCGTCCGTCCTCTGTCCGCACTATTGCTCGGAGATGCTTAGTTTGGCATTTGGCATGAATATATATATTAGTTACGCCGACAAAGTGGTACAATGAAATTTTGATTTATATATATTTTTTTTAGGGTAAACTAGGTACTCGTAAAGAGGGGATTTTTTTTTTTTTGCGTATCCCATGATGTAGCGTGTCGTTGAATAGGTCTAGGAAAACATCGTGGGTTCGATAAAACCATTTTTTGATTAAACGATGCGTTTGTGGAATATTAAGCTTTAAAATGCTATTGTTTGACAGTCATGTGTCCCCCCACCTGCCAGCTAAACGGTGGTTTTCAGATAGCTGAAAAAATTTATGGTGATGGCATATATAACGCGGTTGAAAGGAAAACTATAACAGCTAAGAAGGCTATACAAGTTTCCAGGTCATAGTCGACCAACTGCAAACAAGCAAAAATGCGTAGGTACGGAAAAGTAAAATTCCATTATACATACTGAGCGGCAGGGGCGTCGTCGGGCGGGCACGTCATACCGCAGCCTAGCTTAGATGCAGTCTTAGAAAGGCACTAAGAGCATCGTCAACTTCGGAACCCTATACATTGCGCGTGCCCGACACGCACTTGGCCAGTTTAAAAAAAAAGAACCCGCACCCACACGGCTCTTCGCTCTCGGTTCTTTTTTTTACAACTGTAGGGTAGTTTACGACCTCTGTTTACGATGGTTACCCTCGAAGTTTATTTAACACCGGCGTGGGCTCCACTTGCTTTTTACGACGATAGTTCAGAATATTGAACATTAATCTTCAAGTTTCGGATTAAGATTTAGTACCGTGTTTCGGGTGAAAACTTTGGAATTATCTTCGCTTTTTAGGGTTCCGTTGCCAAAGGGCATAAAACGGAACCACTATAATTTCGTCATGTCCATCTGTCGATCCGTCCGTATGTAACAACCGTCTTACTCGGAGACTAGTTAAAATTTGGGAGGTAGGTGAGTTCTCTGAACCGCCACAAAATGGTATACCTATGATTTTGAGAACAACACATATTAAGGGTGGCATACATTGAATAAGCAATAACATATGGACGAACAGTGCTTAACAGAACATGTCAAAATATATGTTAGCATAGGTATATAACTACATGTAACTGGGGACTAAATAAATCAAAGAGAATTAAATAGGTAGGTTTGCAAAAGATATGGAGGTATTTAAATAAGTTTTTTCTAATTCCAATATTTTGTGAGTATGCTTCTAAACAGGTAACAAGTATGTCCCCCAAAGAGCGTAAATTTGTAACCAAACTCCTCCGAAACGGCTGGACCGATTCTTATGAAATTTGGAGTTTATGTTCAGTAGCGTCATGTCTTACGGAATTATACTTTGGGGGAGAGCAGCTGACATTCAAACCATCTTTGTGTTGCAGAATCGGGCTGTACGTGCAATATATCAACTTGGGTCTCGGGTCTCCCTTAGAGAAAAATTCAAGGAAATAAACATTCTTACCGTTGCGTCACTATACATATTTGAAAATATCATGTATGCTCGTAAGAACTTGCACGACTTTAAGCATAACAGTGATGTTCACAATTTTAACACTAGGAATAAGGATAAACTTTTTGTTACGGGTTACCGTCTTCGTAAAGTGAGCTCTTCGTTTGTTGGGAACTGTATACGATTTTATAACAAATTGCCTTCTGATGTTGCTAATATGCCATTTAAAAAGTTCAAGTCGTTCATTAAGTGCCGCCTTTTAAAGAAGGCATATTATTCGGCGAATGACTTTTTAGATGATAAGAATCCTTTTATTTTTTCTGGACCCTTGGAGACTATACATCTCTAAGATCTTAGATTTAAGTTTAAGTTAGGGACTATACATCCCTTCAATGTAATTTGAGTACGTACCTATAGGTGTGTATATTTTCTACATGTAATGTAATTTTTGTAAATTTTGAAAAAAGGCCTTCTGCTTGAGTTTGTTGCGGCGCTTCTTCTCAAGCAATGGGTCTAGGAAGCTCTGGTAAATTCTTTTTCTGACGTGTAAAAGTGCCGCTATGTGGCCAATTTGCTGAATAAATGATTGAATTGAATTGAATTGAAGTAGGTCTGAGAATAGGACGTAAGCTATTTAAATACCAAAAAAAATCCAAGGCGGTGCGAAGTCCGCGGGGTCAGCTAGTGTAAGTTTATAATTCAACAAAAACTTCATACCAAAAGTTGTTGAAAAAATCGGTCGGTTTGCTGCCCGGGCTCTTCATAAGCGAGTCTGACTCGCTCGTTACAGGTATTTTGGCTTTACCTTTGGTTGATGAACGAGCACACACGCAGGCCACCTGATGTAAGTATTCATTGCCCTACCCATGGACATAAGGAAATATAACACTACGAATGCGCTGACAACCCTGAGCACTAAGATCATAGAGGAATAAAATAAAAAGAGAGCTAAGCTAGTGCGTTCGCCGGAACGCGGGTTAAGGCCCTTCCCTGACCCAGCATCGTCAAATTGCTCATTTAAGATCATACTTTTCTAAGAAATGTTAAGAGTTAAAAATATGAAAAAAACATATGTTATATTTGATTATATCATCCTTACATTGACAGCTTTCGATACACGTTTCACGAAACTTCGCTCGATACAATTTAATTCCAAAGTAACCTCTAACTCGGACCGCTAATCCAACTTTACTCCAGTTTATTATATCAAACAGTGTAAAACTAATTATAACACAAAAAATATCCATATTATATGCATACATCGACATAGCCAAGCCATAGCGAGTTAGAATTTATGTTGACAACCCTAGATAAAGAAAGTAAAAGATGTGGCCTACAAATGAACAAACAAAAAACCTTTGCCATGACAAATAGTCAGAGAAAACCCATTATTACTGAATCCCAAACCATCAACTATGTGGACGAGTATATATACCTAGGGAAAAATATAACCTTAACTGATCAAACGTCAAACGAAGTAGAACGAAGAATAAAGAAAGCCTGGAACAAATACTGGTCTCTCAAAGAGCTATTCAAATCAAAAGCAGCCATAAACTTAAAAAGGAAAGCTATGGACACTATCGTTCTTCCCACTCTTTTGTACGGCTGCCAGACATGGACACTAACGAAAGATATAGCACAAAAAATTAATGTCTTCCAGAGGGCAGCCGAACGAAGCTTACTGGGCATCACACGAAAGGACAGAAAGAGAAATAAGGATATAAGGAAAATAACAAAGGTCAATGATGCTGTAGAACTGGCCTGCAGATTGAAATGGCGATGGGCTGGTCATGTCGTACGAACGCAAGACAACCGATGGAGCGAAAGGATCCTGCACTGGTACCCGCGAGGGGCGACACGCCCACGCGGCCGGCCGCGGCGACGCTGGCTGGGCCGACGACGTCAAAGAGGTCGCCGGGCCCACCTGGACTCGCACTGCCCAGGACAGAGAAAAATGGAAGGAATTGGAGGAGGCCTATGCCCAAAAATGGGTACCTCACATGCATGACTGAACAAAAAAGATTTGATATTGCATGAAAAATTTAATGTATATAAATAGATATCAAATATTACTAGGTGAATGCTATTTTACAAGAATATTTATACTATATTACTTGAACTCTAAATTATGTATTTAAATAAAAATAAAGATACTTACTAAAAAAAAAAAAAAAATGTATAAAATTAAATTAAACTAACAACTTTATATTACGTAAAATTGTGAAACAAATCAATAAAGGAATAAATACGAAAAATGGACTTAAATAAAGTAAAATTATATTGTAATGAATTTAGCTTTTTAGTATATACACATTCAAAATTTAAATATATTATAAATTAAACTGAATAGATCTTTAGAAATAAGTCGCACCATACTAGTCAAAAATTATAAAATATTGATTAACTAAGTACTTACAAACATTGTCTGTGATACATAAAGGTTTATTGATTTGATTATGTAAAAACATGAAATATTAAATTAATTTTTAATAGAAATACAATAAAATGTTAAAATACTAATACATATTGGAATTAGATACCAACTAGAAATATTTATAATTTGTATTTTTGAGGAAATAAAAAGGCTTTTATTATTATTATTATTATTATGCATACATCGACAGCTTTATAAATGCCATTTTTTTAGACGGTATTTTTATAGAAATTAAAACGTGTTAAATACTAACTAAATCGGGCGTTCTGTGCGTAGCGCTTTCTCTTTCACTCGTCCCACGAGTGACAGTGACGGTTGAGCTGGGTCTATGAACGGCCTTAACACTAGATCGACATCTAGCGTCCAGTGGCTGAACCCCGATTACCCGATCTTTAGCAGTTGCTACCGCTACTTGAAGCTAGATGGCGAGCCGAACGCCAAATTAATTTCTAAACAAATTACTAATATTATGACTAGAACTCTTTTTTGAAATCCTCTTATTACACAGAGACTTCGGGTTGTGAGTTGTAATAGGTTAGCAATAAAATATGCTTTTTATTTTATTCCTCTATGCTAAGATTGAATGCCCGTATGCTGGTAATTTCATCGGCTCTTATTTATTTAAAATTTATTGCACATAAATAAATCTTAGTGTACAAAAGGCGGACTTGATGCCTCGAGGCATTCTCAACCAGTCAACCTTTAGGCAAAGCAGAAAACGGTTAGGGGCGGTGCCAAAAAAAAACAACATTACTTATTATACTTAGATACTAACTTAGAACAAATATTGTATAAAAGTATGTACATAGCAATATACATACTTTTATACAATACAATACGTACATTAATACAAATGCACTTTATTGAACACCAAAAAACAATTACACAAGTAAATACAATAAACAAAGAAGAAGGGTGACAACAGGCGGTCTTATCGCTAAAGAGCGATCTCTTCCAGACAACCTTTGGGTAGTGGAATGTGTGAAAATAAAAAAGTTTAACACGTTATACTAAACACACCTACATAATACACACCCCCTTACCGGAACACAACAGTGCGAACACAGCTGGTGGGCGGCAGGTTACCGGGTGAGATGGTGAAAGCCTCTCTACACTAATCCCTGTAGCAATAGCATGAGTTGTATGAAGAATAGTACAGCGCCCCTGGCGGTCACTCGTTGGACTAAAATTCTTCTGCCCGCGACTTCGCCCGCGTGGATTTCTGTTATCGCGCTCCCGCTGGAACTATGCGTTTTTCCGGGATTAAAAGTAGCCTATGTCCTTTCCCAGGACCGCAACTATCTCCATGCCAAATTTCATACAAATCGGTCCAGCGGTTGAAGCGTGAAGAGGTAACAGACAGACAGACAGAGTTACCTTCGCATTTATAATATTAATATGGATATAGATTATTGAAACGATTGTAATAAACGTTATATGTGTAATATTATAATTAATAAAATGAGAATGTGACTGTAATACCTAATTCAATATTGTTAGATTTTTTTTCTTAAACGTAGACAATTTTTCTTTAATCCACTTGAAGCGGGCGCAGCATTAAACTAAATAACACTTAAAAAACACATTAAACACCGCGTTATATTTACATTAACCGTTTAAAAACACATTCGGTAGCGTTCAGAAATTCTAAAGAACCAAATGCTAACGCTCTCACGATTCTACCAACGGACATTGGGCATAAAAAACCCACGAAATAAGGTCGCTATTGCTACTTTAATGCGCGCAACCAAGACCCTTTCAAAACTGTCGAAGACACGGGGCATACATCTTCTCAAGGCTTTTGTGAGAATAAAGGAATTCCGTGGAAAATGTCCGCGACGTTTTCTGTTATTCAATAAATAAGGCTTGATCAATGTATGGCGGTATATGGGGGACTTTTAACGTTGAAAACGCGTGAATTTTTGCTTTCCATTGATCTTTTTCCCTTGGTTAGTTAGGTATTCAGAAGGTATCGAATCGATTATTCTTTGTGACTCCCCGAGAGATAACTAGGTCTGCTGACTGATATTCAGCTGTTGATGCTTGTCACCACAGCATTTAAGTATGCTGAGCTAGCTACCAATATCCGGGAGGAAGGACCATAGCATTCACAATCAGCCGGAGAAAAATGACCCCGTCAAGACGGGTGCCCGAACAGCTCGAGCACCCGTTTGGCCTTCGTTATAAAGAGGCGTTATTAGCATATTGGAACGTATTTTCTAATGTCAGTTTGCTCCATATATTTTGACATATTCTGTTAGGCACTGTTCGTCCATATGTTATTGCTTATTATAGGTCAATGGGGAGGATACACACACCCAATGTAAGTAACTCTTCTTTACCTCATATTGATATTTTCGTGTGTAGTATAATGTACTTGATAGTTACTACTTGATATTAGCTTTCAGCATGACAGTAAACATTTCGAATTTTAATATATTAAAGAAGCCGTGGTGGCCTAGTGGTTCGACCTACCGCCTCTCATGCTGAGGGTCGCGGGTTCAAATCCGGCTCGCACCTCTGAAATTATTTATGTGCGAAATTCAATTTGAATTTACCACTGAGCTTTTCGGTGAAGGAAAACATCGTGAGGAAACCTGCACGCATCTGCGAAGTAATTCAAGGATGTGTGTGAAGTTCCCAATCCGCACTGGGCCCGCGTGGGGACTATAGCCCAACCCTCTCGTGATGAGAGGAGGCCTGTGCCCAGCAGTGGGCCGTAAATAGGCTGTTGTAGTAGTAGTAGCCTATCCACACATTACCCTCATTTCCGAAGTCGGCTAAATGACTGGCATTGGCGTCGTGCCGCGGGCAGTCAGCGCCTCTGAAAGGATTTTGGCAACCCTAGCACGTATTCAGGGTTGTCAGCCTTTACTGCTGCAATGTATTAACAAACGTATGTATGAAGGTTTAGAGTACAGTTTGGAGTTACAAGATTTCGGTTTGCCAATGGGAAATTAAGTTTCAATTGTGCATGCTTTGTTTAGTAATTTTTATGTGGTTTTTATTTATCTGGGGGCACGGTAGTGCCTCCCCCAAGTCGAGCAAAATATGGCACACAGCCGTACCATCTTTTACTCGAACCCATTCAGGCCATTTTCCACCCCCCTCTAACTTCGTTATGGATAAAGCTAGAAGCTTGATTTTTTTGAGCGACAACCTCGTTAAGGTCGCGGGAAACTGGTGGAAGCAAGTAGCACAGGACCGGTCTGAGTAGCGAGCCTTGGGGGAGGTCTATGTCCAGCAGTGGACGTCTTTTGGCTGAAATGATGATGATGATGAATTTTTTGGTGCAAAGATGGCGTAGTAGAGATATTACATTTACATAAAATCACGCCTTTTTCCCATAAGGATAGGCAGATACCACTACCAACCATCTGCTACGACTCGTATCATATCTCTCTCGCTTCTTCAACTCTTATTTTTATTTCACCCCGCACGAGAGCTCGTCGGTTTATTTAGAGAAAACATTTTTGACTTAAACAGATCGGTTAGTATTATTATTACACTATAAAAAGAACAATATATTGGCAAACGTATTCATACTTACGTATAAATTTTCTTACGAGCTGTACGTATAAGGCTAAAATCCCATTGGAAAAAAGTACAGTATCCCTACCGCGAGGTAAAAACTTGTATAAGTTCATACGAGTATATAAATTATAAGTTGTAACATCAATGAAGACCGTAATCAAATTTAGTTTATTTGTTTATTCAGAAAAGAACAAGTTAAAATATTAAAAATAAACTACAAATATCATTTAAATTTACAGAAATAAGAAAAATTAAGGCTAAAAATAACCTAAAAACCTAAATTAGGGCCTTTCGGAAGGGTTCCCATTACGCAGGCAACATGCCCTCGCTGTATGGCAATAGCCAGTCTTTGCGCGAGAAAGCTGCCGGCGCGAGGGTCTCCCGTTGCCTCCCTCAAGCGCTTCAAGAACGTAATTAAAAAAAACATACATCTATACTAATAATAAAGTCTGTAGAAGTCGCGTCCGAAACTTGAAAATTAAAAGAAACGAAGTCGAGGGGACTTTATAAACGATTTTTAGAAAAATTGTCTGTATGTATGAGTGTATGCATGTACATAACCACACACATGCATATGTATGTTCGGATTTAACTCGAAAATTACTGGTCGGATTGCAACCAAATTTGGTATGGGGGTAGTTTATAACACTGGTCAACATATAGGCTACTTTCTATCCCGGAAAAACCAACAGTTCCCGCGGGAATGCTATCACCGAATTCCACGCGGACGAAGTTACAAACTCAAACAAAAGTGCCTATTTATTCATGAACACCTTACATTTTGAAAAGGTATTCCGAAATGGACAAATAAAATAAAATTTAAAAGCTTCACTCGAAAATTACCGGTACGATTTTTACCGGTAAAATAAAACGGTGCACGGAAAGTGGAATTTCCGGTCGCTCCGGCGACACCCTGTAACGGCTTTATAAATACCGTGGAACGCTGAGCTAGGCCACAGATAAACAGACAGATAGCTCAAAACTAGATTAACCTATAAAATTAAATAAGTACGTTCATGGCTACGTAGAGATCTTCTACTATCTAAAGTCCCGCGCCTTCACATTTCATGGGTTGAGTGTTGGTGGTGGCAATGTATTTAAAAAGCACCACCAACACTCTCAACACATGTGTGCGTGCTGAGACAGCCATCAACTATGCGTTGAGAATGTGCTTTAAAATAAAAATAAAAATATTGAAGCGTTTTGAAACGTGAAGGCGCGGGACTTTAGATAGTGGAAGATCTCTACGAAACTATCAAATTCAAATTGTTTACTCAGAAAACGGATTGATTTTAAGGCCCAGTTCCAATATCCACAAAACCACCACAAAACGCCTCGTTTTGGCTACGGACGGTTACATTTTGACAGATTGTCTATGGAGCAAACGTCAAATTTTAACCGTCCGTGGCCAGAACGAGGCGTTTTGTGGAATAGGAAAAGCCAAGCGTAAGCCAGAAACGCATTGGCTACGCGTCTCGTGTTCCAAGTTCCCAACATACGAGAAATCAGTAAATCTAGAGGTACCTCTGATATAACGTGACCGTATTTATGTATGTATGTATTTGCTGGCTTAACTGGAGAATTACTAGTCGGATTACCACAAAATTTGGTATGGGGTTAGACCGATAAACATATGTAGATGCTACTTTTTATCCCGTATATAAAAACGCATAGGAAACGTAATAGCCGAAATCCACGCGGGTAAGTTGGCTGTTATGGTATACCTAAAAGTAATGTAGCTGTCCTTTATAAATGCTACAAAATTTGTGAAACAGGATATCGGATAGGTACAAAGCTGAATTTTATATGACGGCACCATCGATTTTTACCCAACAGCGCCAGAAGGAGGGTTATATTTTTCGCGTGAGCCCTATCGCGATGAGAGGAAGCCTGTGCCCAGCAGTGGGCCAAATACAGTCGGAAAATTAAATCCATCTCCAAAATCGCCTCGATCTAATGCGTAGACGCACGTAGAAATCATCCATGTGCTATATTATTTGCCAATGCTACGACATAATAATATTATCGATCGGCAGAGTCCCACATGGCATTTACTGGCACCGATTGTCAATGCCAGTTGTGCCATTATCATTCGATGCGCTCACGTTTCATTTTGAATACCTACAAGTTATAAGCTAATAGCGGATATATATATATATATATTTTAATTATTTATGTGAGGGGACGACTGCCTGGTTTCAGTCGGGTGATCGGTCCTTCATTCGGAACCATTTTACCCATTTCCCCGGTCTCCCCTGGGATTACGGGTTATCCGCTCCCAGCGCCGTTGCCCCGTCGAACCTTCCTGTAGCCTTGCAGAATCCTATTATCTTCCCTATCGTTAGGTCTTGTAGGTCATCTTCATCTAGCGTGTCTCTTCCGGTTCTTTCCCATCTCGCCATTGCGTATGATGGGCATTTCGCTAGTAGATGTATTCCCGTTTCTTCTTCACCACATTCTGGGCATCTTGGGTCATCTCTTATCTTCAGAATAGTTAGGTGTCTGTTCAGTGTACAGTGTCCTGTAATTACTCCGATAGCTAGCCTTAAATTGTTCCTGCTGTGTCCTATGGCCGGTGCCGTTCTTTTCTTGTCTATGTTTTTTATGAAGATCTTTGATTGTCTGTGACCCTCTAGACCTTGCCATCTTCGGTTTGCTGCTTGTATTGCATTGCGCCGTATTACTCCTTTTGTTATGTTGTGAGCTATGGGCAGTCTCGGTTCTGGCCCCACGAAAGTTTCGTCGGCTCCTTTTCTGGCCAATTCGTCGGCCGTTTCGTTCCCGGTATTGCCCTCGTGTCCAGGCACCCATGCGACTATCAGTTCTTTATCCACTTCCTCTGCCAGCCGGTTAAGTGCTTTCTTACACTCAATAACCAGTTTAGAGCATGATTCTTCTTTGTTGAGTGCTTTTAGTGCAACCTGGCTGTCACTGTATATTGCTATCGTGTCGTTCTGGATGTCCGCCTCTTGAAGTATTTCCGCGCATTCCAATATTGCTTGGGTCTCTGCTTGGAAAATGCTGGCAAATCTTCCCAGATTGATGGATATATATAAAACAAACCACTTATAACTCGAGAACGGCTGAACCGATTTCGACGATCTTTATTTTTTTTTGTCTCCGCTCTGAATAGGATAGTAACCATTAAAATATCAAATAAGTGCTCGCAATAAAATATTATTTTAAATATGATTGTAAATTCGCTTCCACCCATTTTCCGCAATTGACAGCTCACGTCACGCATGACTGTTACATGACTGGTCATTCACACGGTGACATGTTTTGGTGTTTGGTCTTATTTCTGGATCTACTAACTAGCGGATCCTGCAATACGAGGGCGGTACGAAGTTCGCCGGGTCAGCACGTAGCGGATAAATAAATAACAATAAGTTGCTAACAAGAACTCTCGCGTTTAAATATGTTTTGGACCATATCTTCTTTGACGGCAGGTTTGGCTCAGTTGGTAGTGACCCTGCCTACTGTACCGGCGGTCGCGGGTTCGAAACCCGCTCGGGGCAAACTTTGTGTGATGAGCAAAAATGTTTGTATCCGAGTCATTGAGGTTAAGTATTTATATATTTATGTATTTCTCTAAATAAGTATTTATATCGTTGTCTAGCACCCATAGTACAAGCTTTGCTTAGTTTGGGGCTAGGTCAATATGTGTGAAATGTCCCAAGATATTTATTTATTTATTCAATTATTCACGAGTCCGCTGAACGCAACGCGTTCGGGGTGACAGAATGGCCACGGAATCCCCCGCCTGAATAGCCTAGCCGGCGCGCAACTCGCGCCCAACTCGCCCTTACCGTCATTTGTTTCATCCGGAGATGGAGAGTTGATCAGTGGCTCGCGTAGTTGGTACACACACATTTACAAGTGTACAGACGGCCTCGCACGTACACAGACGTCCTCGCATGCAAACATTGACACTTCATTCGAATTGTGTTCGAAATCCTATGGCCTTAGATTACTTACAGCGTCAGTCTGCCCGTGGTCTCCACGCATCCTCTAAGTAATTAATTCAAAGATGTGTAAGAAGTCCCCAAGCCGCACTGGGGTTGCGTGGAAGCTGTAGTCCAAATCATTTCGTGGCAAGAGGTGCCCAGCAGTGGGAAGTATGTATGCTGATGTGGTATTTATTTATTTATGTATCTTATGACTTGCCCCATACCTGGGACATGTAGAACTAACTTGATTAGTTAGTGCTAACAGTTTAGAGCATATTAAGCGCACACAGGGATTTCAAGTAATGCCCAATGCCCTAAAATCTAGATTTCAAAGACACCATTTCGCCTTAAAACATATAAGGAAAAGACTAGAAAATACAGGAGATAGTTCATTTAGATGGAATTCATTCATTGTTTTTTATCGACATATTATTTTAACCTACCTAGCTCTTAGATTCCGTTACTAACTGACTTGTGACAACGCACATCTGAAACCACTGGTCGTAAGAAGCTGAAATTTGGCTTGTAGGATCCTTGTGCTGCGAAGTGAGAGCACAGAGAGAGAATTCTCGGAAATTCATACAAAAAACGGGATTACATTTTATATGTTTCCGCGCCTACGAAGTCGCGGGCAGTAGCTATATAGTGTGTCAATGAATTCGTTGAGATGGTTCACTCTTTCTATCTCTTATTTAGTTTCAGAATTTATTTTAACTATCTATCTAGTGAAGTAAGTCCTAAGTACCTAATTACCGCAGTGTCTCAAGTCGAAAGTCTTCGACCAGTGTGTGTTGCCAGTGATGACTTATGGTTCCGAGACGTGGGCGCTTACGATGGGCCTCATAAGAATGCTCAAAGTCACTCAATGGCAATGGAGAGGGCTATGCTCGGGGTTTCTCTGCGTGATAGAATCAGAAATGAGGATATCCGCAGTAGAACTAGGGTCACCGACATAGCCCGAAGAATTGCGAGCCTTAAGTGGCAGTGGGCGGGGCACATTGCTCGCAGGACTGATGGCCGATGGGGCCGGAAAGTTCTCGAGTGGCGCCCGCGAACCGGGAGACGAGCTGTCGGTAGGCCTCCAATAAGATGGAGCGACGACCTCGTAAAGTTCGCGGGAACGCGTTGGATGCGAGTGGCACAGGACAGGTCTGAGTGGCGCGCCTTGGGGGAGGCCTATGTCCAGCAGTGGACGTCTTTTGGCTGAAATGATGATGATGATGATGAAGTAGTATGTATCCTGTGCCTGTATGATATGCTATGAAAGTTTCACCTTCTAGCTTAATCGGATAATAAATAACTCGATTTTTGCAAAAAAATAACCCGACTGCAAGTAAACTTTTGATTTCGCCTAGGTATATGATATCGATTTCGATACTAGTGCGGAAGTGTCATTCTTCACTCGTCCCGAGTCTTGCCACTCGCCTGATGCGATCTGGGGCTTTACGAATTACCGCCCCTGGTTTGTCAAAAGTTTTACGTCTTGCCTTGGCCAGAAAGTGAAATTTTCTCTCTGCGTAGCGGGCAGAAAATCCCACTTTACGGCCATGGGTGACGTAAAAGTATATATTTGTAATCCATTCATTAAACCCTTCATTTTGATATCCCACTCAACAAGCTTTAAGCAATTTTTCTTTTGAAACGTTTAAAATGACTCCAAACGTTAGCCATTTCGTTTTTTTGAAATTTTGATACACTCAGTGTCACTCTCACAATAAGACGAATCTAACGACACCGCGCAAGCTAAAATCCATCAAGCCATTTTGGTTACACAGCGTGCCAAAGATATATACATCAATCGAAACACATAACCCTCCTTCTGGCGCAGTCGGGTAAAAAACAGTCAGCCCTTGGAATTTCCAAGCGAGTCCAAAACATTACGTCCTTGAGTGCAAAATGTTTCAGACACTCTCAGCGCCCAAGGGCGCGTCTGAGAGCCCGTTTTGTATAAAAATCGTGGCTGTTGGCACGGAAAGTATTATTTATCAGATAACAGCCTTCAATATCTCATTAGACGTGGTGCCTTCGATATCACGTTATCGATTACAGTTCAGTAATGAGATGTCGCGTTGGGAGCGTAGATGGATTTTGGATAGTCGATTTTAAATGTATTCTGAATTTATCTTGTTCGCTTTTTCTTTCACCACAATTACAATAGCCTGTTTGCATCCCACTAATGAGCAAGTTGTCCAACGGGAGGGTTGTGCTATAGTCCCCACGCGGGTCCAGTGCGAATTGGGGACTTCACACACATCCTTGAATTACTACGCAAATGCGTGTAGTTTGCTCACGATGTGTTCCTTCGTTGAAAAGCTCAGTGATTTTTTAAGTTAAATTTTGTACTTTTTAGTAAACACAGGTGCGAGATGGATTCGAAACCCCGACAAAAAACATTAAAACATATGTAATTTTAAAAAAATATATACTTAAGTATTAAGTCATATTTAAAATAACAATCTTTGGACATTGCTAGAGATCTTCTACTATCTAAAGTCCCGCGCCTTCACATTTCAAAATGCTTCAATTTTTTTATTATTATTTAAAAAGCACCACCAACACTCTCAACGCATAGTTGATGGTTGTCTCAGCACGCACACATATGTTGAGAGTGTTGGTGGTGCTTTTTAAATACATTGAAGCGTTTTGAAATGTGAAGGCGCGGGACTTTAGATAGTAGAAGATCTCTAGTAATGTTCAAAGATTGTTTTTTTTTTAATGTAAGCCGATTATTGGCGTATTTTAATTTTAAATAATACTAGCTGACCCCGCGGACTTCGTACCGCCTTATTTTTTTTTTATAAACCTCACGGAGCCCGAGACCTTTCCAACGAATGCAAAACCGTGGAAATCGGTTCGTGCGTTCTGGAGTTATAGCGTCAGGGAGGAAAACCCGACTTATTTTTATATAGTAGAAGATAGAAGAAGACTAGCTGACCCCGCGGACTTCGTACCGCCTTAAACCTCACGGAGCCCGAGACCTTTCCAACGAATGCAAAACCGTGGAAATCGGTTCGTGCGTTCTGGAGTTATAGCGTCAGGGAGGAAAACCCGACTTATTTTTATATAGTAGAAGATAGAAGAAGACTAGCTGACCCCGCGGACTTCGTACCGCCTTAAACCTCACGGAGCCCGAGACCTTTCCAACGAATGCAAAAGCGTGGAAATCGGGTCGTGCGTTCTGGAGTTATAGCGTCAGGAAGGAAAACCCGACTTATTTTTATATATTAGAAGATTAGACTAGCTGACCCCGCGGACTTCGTACCGCCTTAAACCTCACGGAGCCCCAGACCTTTCCAACGAATGCAAAACCGTGGAAATCGGTTCGTGCGTTCTGGAGTTATAGCGTCAGGGAGGAAAACCCGACTTATTTTTATATATTAGAAGAGATAACTTAGTAACGAATAACAAAGGATTAGATCGGCTAAATTATTTATTCTTCAAATCGCAGTTTCGTCAAACGTATTTGTTTTTTAAATGTCCCGATGTAGCTACATTATTAGTATAGAAAATAATACGCAATTACGAAATATCACACTATGATAAGAAAAACGGAAAACAGACGTCCTCAGCTTACAGTGCCTATTTCACGATAACAACGACGGTACATTTTTATAAATACATTTTACAGGCCAATAAGAGATTTAGTTTTAAACTTTATCTACCTAACTATATCCATATTATATTATAAATGCGAAAGTAACTCTGTCTGTCTGTTACCTCTTCACGCTTCAACCGCTGGACGGATTGAGATGAAAGCCATGGAGATAGTTGGGGTCCCGGGAAAGGACACAGGCTACTTTTTATCCCGGAAAAACGCATAGGACGAGGTCGCGGGCAGAAGCTAGTTATATATAAATACGATATAGGTATTTTTAGATGCCGCATGCCACACTTGTAGAGATCTTCTACTATCTAAAGTCCCGCGCCTTCACGTTTCAAAACGCTTCAATTTTTTTATTATTATTTAAAAAGCACCACTAACACTCTCAACGCATAGTTGATGGCTGTGTCAGCACGCACACGTGTGTTGAGAGTGTTGGTGGTGCTTTTTAAATACATTGAAGCGTTTTGAAATGTGAAGGCGCGGGACTTTAGATAGTAGAAGATCTCTACGGAAAGTCCCGCGCCTTCACATTTTCAGGATTCAGTGAAAGGAATTTTAACTACGAGCCGAGCAAGTTTCCGAGCCGAATGTTCACACTTCACACGTTGAAGTTTAAATATGTTTCAGGAATTCCATTCGAATCTCGAAATGGCTCGAGGAAATGTTGAGGTAAGTCTTTGAAAGGCATAATATGAAGGCCGGATTGGTCCAGTTGGTAGTGACCCTGCCTTCTGTTCCGATGGTCGCGGGTTCGAGTCCCGCTCGGGGCAAACTTTGTGTGACGAGCACGAACATTTGTACGGATGTTTAGTATTGATATATGTAATATCTTCTGCCCGCGACTTCGTCCGCGTGGAATTCGGTTATAGTGTTCCTGCGGGAATTGAGCGTTAAACTATAATAGATTATATACTGAAACATTCCTCTTGGATCACTAACTGTTTAAAAAAACCGCTTCAAAATCCGTTGCGTAGTTTTAAAGATCTAGGCATACGTAGGGACAAACAGCAGGAAGCAACTTTGTCTTATACTATATGTAATAATGATGTATTTCTCCATTACTACTATCAGCCCCCGTTCCCGTTCTGTCCCACTGCTGGGCAAAGGCCTGCCCCCACTTTTTACACTGCTCTCGGTCTTTCGCAGTCTCTCCATATTAGTATTAATATCGTTGTCTATCACCAATTGCTTTTTCCTAGTGATATTGATTTTTTAAGCTTGGGACCGTTCTGCCCCTGTCCCCTCCCTCAATCGAAGTGTGTGAATCGAACACAATTCGAATGATGTGAATGTTTGCGTGCGAGGGCGTCTGTACAGTTGTAAAAGTGTGTACTGGTAACAGTACGCGGGCCAATGATCCACTCACCATCTTGAAAGAAATGACGGTAAGGCGAGTTGTGCGCGGGCTAGATTCAGGCGGGTGATTCCGTGGCCATTCTGTACGTAGTACTATTAAATATTCTGTGCCGCCGTTCTAACCATTAAAATATTAATACACTCTCCTCCCGAATCCGAGAAATCACAACCAAATATTTTATTCAAGCACTTTCCCCTTCGAGTCATACAGAAAAACAACGTTATTGTGGGAGCTAATAAAAATGGTTCTCCTTACCACTTACACCCTTGTCGCAGCAAGCTTTCTTTTTGATATATAGGTTTGTTATATATGTACACAGAGATATAAGTAAGTGAGTATAGCTTCTCTGGACCAGTTCCTAGAAGATTTGAATTGTTCATGTAATGAATAAATATTATTTATCGCGAATATTATTTTTAAGTAACCCGAATTTATTGCTTTTGAGTGTATATTTATTTTGTTTTTTGATAAATTTTCCCGCAGTTTGTTTGATAGACAGGCACAGGCACCTACATTTTATTTTTCAGCTTGAAATTAAAGCGTAATTTGCGTGCATGTCGAACACCGTCAGAATGAGTACAAAATCCATTACTTACGAGTAAGTATTTAATATTATAGACGCGAAGTAAGTTTAAAATTATAATTGTCAAATTAATAGTCAAATATTATAATTGCTGGGATGCCGCATCTCAAAAGGAAAAACAAACCCTTATAGGATAACAATACTGGACCGATAGAGTTGAAATTTAATAATATTATAATTGTCAAATTAATAGTCAAATATTATAATTGCTGGGATGCTTCATCTCAAAAGGAAAAAGAAACGCTTATAGGATAACGATACTGGACCGATAGAGTTGAAATTAAGTACATAGAAACAACATATCTCGAAGCAGACGATATGTAATCCTTCATAGCAGACAGCTGATAGAGCTGACAGATATCAGAATAACAGATACAACAGATACATTTAAAAATAAGTATATTAGTTTTTCTCAACCGACAGCCCGAAGAATTGCGAGCCTTAAGTGGCAGTGGGCGGGGCACATTGCTCGCAGGCCGATGGGGCCGGAAAGTTATGGAGTGGCGCCTGCGAACCGGGAGACGAGCTGTCGGTAGGCCTCCAACAAGATGGAGTGACAACCTCGTGAAGGTCGCGAGAAACCGGTGGAAACAAGTAGCACAGGACCGGTCTGAGTGGCGAGCCTTGGGAGAGGCCTATGTCCAGCAGTGGACGTCTTTCGGCTGAAATGATGAGTTTTTCTCAAACACTTCTGAACAATTAGGTACACTGGCTTTCGGACTATATTACTTTTCATCTAGAGACTTAAATCCTTAGCTGGAAAACGACTAAAGAGCTCATTTTAGTTTTGAAGATTCGTCCCAAGTTACAATAATAACGGTAGAAAATAATGCGTATACTACAGCGGCAAAAATACGCGAATTTGTTGATGTTTTTAAAGTGGTACATCAGTTAATAATTGCTCGATTACATTACGAGATTGTATTAGAGATACAGATATTACTTCGAGACAGTTGAAGACCATAGGAATTAGTAAAATACATTGACCTTTAATAAGTAATAACATATGGACGAAGAGTGCCTAACAGAATATGTCAAACTGACATTAGAAAATACGTTCCAATATGCTAATAACGCCTCTTTGTAACGAAGGCCAAACGGGTGCCCGAGCTGTTCGCGCATCCGTTTTGGCGGTGCCATTTTTCTCCGGCTGATTGTGAATCCATGGTTAAATAGCTTCTATTCGGGAAAGCATTAAGTGGGTGAAATACTACCTTACTAAGAAATTCAAAGCAGGACGGCTACTTTGTAAAATATGACCCAATTGGCTTACGTTTTGTTGAAGATTCCGGAACTAATGGCATTTCAAGCCACTGCCCACCCGTTTGACACTTGAAGCGTGAAGGCGAGTCCCTGTGCACATGAAGTCATAACAACCCTCCGCTTCACAGTCGGTTGAGTGATTATACTTAATACACTTGAAGTTCGCCGAAATTGTGTACAAAATCAAATGTCGCGCGCATACGATACAAATCCGCGAAATCCATAACATTCACAAACAGCCGGAGAAAAATGGCCCCGTCAAAACGGTTGCCCGAACAGCTCGGGCACCCGTTTAGCCTTCGTTATACAGAGGCGTTATTAGCATACACTCGCGATCAAAAAAATCGACTCTAGCAACATTTTTTACCTTTGGTCGTTTTTCCGGAAATCGGGAAATATTTTAGTAAAACTTTGAATGCAATTTTATTACGAATTTATTGAAAGCTTACACTATTAGCTCTAAAATGGTACAGTTGCTTTTTTGATCACATGATTGGTTCCGGAGATATTAAACAATGAAATTAAAAATTTGTTTGAGTCGATTTTTTTGATCGCGAGTGTATTGGAACGTATTTTCTAATGTCAGTTTGCTCCATATATTTTGACATATTCTATTAGGCACTGTTCGCCCATATGTTATTGCTTATTATAGGTGAATAGCGAAATCCAAATAAGGGGACAATAAATGGAAGACTTTCAGCTATATAGCTAGATGTTATGTCAACACTTATGCACTATAGGGTGCAAACTATAAATGTCCAAAAGTGTAACTACTTATCTCGTTTATGTGTGTACTGTTTCTTGAATGTGTGTTGTTCAATAAAGTGTGTTGTACCCTATAAATGTGTGTGTAGCACTACGCGGGCCAACGATGCACTCACCATCTCCGGATGACGGTACGGCGCGGGTTGCGCGGGCTATATTCAGGCGGGTGATCCCGTGACCATTCTGCACGTAGTACCTACTATTAAATATTCTGTGGTACTGTATATCTTTGACGCCAACTGTACAATAACATTCTTTTCTGCCAATAGAGTTGTGCCACAATATAAATAAATTTCTTATTCCAAGATATTTATTATTATTGTACAGTTGGCGTCAAAGTTACAATATTTATGCAGACTTTGGTACATGATCGACTGAATTGGTGATACACTGAAGAGAGTCCAAATCAAAAATACTCAAAACTCGCGATCTTGCGTGATGATAGGGATGAATGTGGAATGTGGAACGAGGGGGATATGCTTGGATAGAAGCAGGTGGCGTTCCGTGGTTCCTGCCTACCCCAACCAGAAACAGGCATGAATTTATATATACTACAACAGCCTATTTACGGCCCACTGCTGGGCACTGGCCTCCTCTCATCACAAGAGGGTTGGTCCCCACGCGGGCCCAGTGCGGATTGGGGACTTCACACAGATCCTAGAATTACTTTGCAGATGCGTGCAGGTTTCCTCACGATGTTTTCCTTCACGGAAAAGCTCAGTGGTAAATTCAAATTGAATTTCGCACCTAGATAATTTCAGAGGTGCGAGCCGGATTGGAACCCGCGATCCTCTGCATGAAAGGCGGTAGGTCAAACCAGTAGGCCACTATACGGCTAATGGCCACGGAATTTATATATGTATGGGACATAATATATTTTCGCAGGACTCTTGTGGGAAGTCATAACGCTCCGAATCTGCTGTCGGCATAGGAATGGCCTGTAAATCAATGTGGAATTGGCAAGGCGCCCTTAAACCCAGCCAAGTTACCAACCTAACAACCTTTGTAACATCGTAAAAGTTCGAGAAAGGTCGTTGACACCTACCACCACCACAGCCTGTCTAGTGCTGGGCCTCCTCTCATCACGAGAGGGTTTGGGCTGTAGCCCCAACGCGGTACAACATCCCTGATTTATCTCGCAAATGCGTGCAGGTTGCCGCGCGATGCTCTCCTTCCTTGCTCATCTTATCATCACTACATAGTATAAAACAAAGTCGCTTTCTCTGTCCCTATATCCCTATGTATGCTTAAATCTTTAAAACTGCGCAATGGATTTTGATGCGGTTTTTTTAATAGATAGAGTGATTTATAATAGGTTGTCGTATATAATTTGTTATCGTGTTATTATTATTATATTATATTATATTATATTGACAGGCAGGCAGTTGATCAACTGATAAATACCTGTATCCCAGTTGTTCTCAATTTAAGTATTTCTTGACCTGTTTAAGAATTTATCAAGTCTCTTCTTGAACTGGTTAATGCTCTGTGCTGAAATTACGTCTTCTGGCAGTTTAACGCTCAATTCTCGCGGGAACGCTATAACCGAATTCCACGCGGACGAAGTCGCGGGCAGAAGCTAGTTTTTATTTAAAATTAGCTTTTGCAAGCGATTCCGTATACGCATAAATATCAACATTTAAAATCGCGTTTTCTCCTGTTCCCGTAAAAATATTGGGAAATCTCACGCCCTAAGGAACCTACATACCTACTTAATTTTAGTTTTCTACGTCCAGGAGTTTCGTCTGTGCTTTATCATCAGTCCGTCAGTAACAGAAGAGTCTCATACATATAAATCGACAAAAAATAATGTCAGTCAATGACTCGTTTACGATACTATACGTACGAATGAGAAGCATTCTCGTTTTATGTCTTTACTCTGTCCACACGGCGGACACGGCCTATAAAAGCATGATTTCGAACACAATTCGAATGAAATGTCAATATTTGAGGACTTCTGTACACTTGTAAATGTGTGTGTACCAACTACGCGGGCCAGTGATCCACTCTCCATCTCCGGATGAAACAAATGACAGTAAGGGCGAGTTGGGCGCGAGTTGCGCGCCGGCTAGATTCAGGCGGGTGATTCCGTGGCCATTCTGTGTGTAGTACTATTAAATATTCTGTGCTCTGTCAAGGATATTTCTCAGAGGAAGAACCAATGAAAATGCCGATCGGATGCCATAAAGATGAAACAAGAAAGCCTCCCGGCCAGATATAAGTTACGACCAAAATAAAACCGCTCCTCATATAATAATAGTTACTTTTCCCCGTTACTACAGGAACTTCGGGTAATCCTCTCTTGCTCCCCAAGAGATCTGCATGCCGAATTTCAGTTTTCTACGACCATTAGTTTCAGCTGTGCGCTGTCTGTCAGTTAGTCACTCAGTCCGTAATGGAAGAGTTTTGTTTAACATATTGATTGATGATTAAATTTTTAGTGCCAAGACGTATAACTTTCAAAACCTTCTCAAAATCCGGTAGGACAGTTTAAATTTTATACGAGAAAAAAACTAACAATTGAAAAAATTTCGATTTCCTTTTTCGTTCAGGGGTTGAAAAAGCCGTTGAAAATAAACTTTAAACCTAAATAACCTAACAAGCTAGTAAACGCTCTGTGCATATCTAAAATTGAGATATCATCTCGATTCTCCTGGCGGTTGGAGAGTTACGAACTGAAATCCGGATCTTACTGGATTTACTACTTGTAAGAAATAAAAGAACTATTTCTTGTAGGAAAACGAGTGTTTTCACGGCAAATCGTTGAAAACCGTATTTATCAGAGGTACATATAACATTATTAGAGTTGAATTTCTGGTAAAAACTATTTATTTGTTCTTACGTTTTTGTTACATTGTTATGTTGTTGTAGCACGTAGTAGTTACAAGAGTAACCCCTATTTAACAACCCTTCTTTAGGGCCGATCCTATACCCAGCTCAGCCGTCACTGTCACACGTGCAACGAGTGAAAGAGAAAGCACTACGCACAGAACGCCCGATTTAGTTAGTATTTAACGCGTTTTAATTTCTATAAAAATACCGTCTAAAATCATGGCATTGATAAAGCTGTCAATGTATGCATATAATAAGGATAATTTTCTGTTATATTTAGTTTTACACTGTTTGATATAATAAAGTGGAGTAAAGCTGGATTAAAGGTGCGAGTTAGAGGTTACTTTGGAATTAAATTGTATCGAGCGAAGTTTCGTGAAACGTGTAACAAAAGCTGTCAATGTAAGGCTGATATAATCAAATATAATATGTGTTTTTTTCATATTTTTAACTTTTAACATTTCTTAGAAAAATATGATCTTACATGAGCAATTTGACGATGCCTTAAGCCTTACTGCAGCGAACAGCCAAGCTTCGCGACGTGGGTGCACAAACGCTTCGTATCAAAATGTAGATGGATACTTCCACAGCAGCGCACGGTCACGCTACGCGCGGACAATACAGTGACGTTTAGCGTGTGCGTAGCGAGCGGCGCAGTGGGGTTCCGGCCTTAAGGCATTCACTGCCACTTCTGTTTTACGAACTTTCGCCACATGTGCGTTCAAGGCACTGCGGGAAAGTCAGCAAAACGCATATATGCGTCGGTGGCAGTGAATGCGTTAATCTACTGGTAAGCTTATACTTTTAACGCGCTAATCTTGTATATTACTATATTTATTTATCGCCAATTCACATTATCTTGTCACAAAGACTCATAATTTGCATGTCCGTCTTGCCACAATGTTGCTAAACATTACTAAGTAGAACTATAATTAGTTTTTAAAATGTATCAATACATTATTTTTATAATAATAAGTAGTGGGATCGTAAAGTCAAAATGATCTATGTGTATTGCTTATTTTAATAACTTACCTAGAGATCTTCTACTATCTAAAGTCCCGCGCTTTCACGTTTCAAAACGCTTCAATTTCTTTTGTTATTGTTTAAAAAGCACCACCAACACTCTCAACGCATAGTTGATGTTTGTCTCAGCACGCACACATGTGTTGAGAGTGTTGATGGTGCTTTTTAAATACACTAAAGTGTTTTGAAATGTGAAGGCGCGGGACTTCAGATAGTAGAAGATCTCTACGTACTTAACGACCTAAAATCATAACATTTTCTACAAAGGCTTATTTATAAAATAAGAACATTTATAGTAGCTTGGATGATTAATGTATATTACCTACCTGGGCGACCGAGGGAGAAAATAGCTAAAAACGAATTATCCCAGATATCAGACCGAGCTGCATCGATTTTTCACCCCCGTAAGCCCCTATATTCCGAATTTCATCGAAATCGTTAGAGCTGTTTTCGAGAACGCGATTACAAATATATACATGGTGGTTCAAAAAATATGGCAAATAATTAACCCACAGTATCGGCTATCAATTCTAAGCATATTGTATAGGTAAATTTTGTAATTTTGAAAAAAGGCCTTCTGCTTGAGTTTGTTGAGGCGCTTCTTCTCAAGCAATGGGTCTAGGAAGCGCTGGTAAATTCTTTTCTGACGTGTAAGAGTGCCGCTATGTGGCCAATTTGCTGAATAAATGATTGAATTGAATTGAATTGTCAACTGGCATTCTGACGGCAGTTTTTCAATATTATACTTATGACACTCAAGGGAGGTTCAACGGTAATTTTATTTGATGCGTGTATTTTAACATTTTAATTGAGTTATTTAATGGCGCGTCTGTGTCGGTCGCGCGAACAGTGCGAAAACAATCCCTTTTATTTACCACAGGAAAACGACCAATTTAATTAACGTTTATAGGTAAATTACAACCAAATTTAAAAACATATCTGTAAACCTCACGTGTAAAATATATGGTCCATGGTCACTTACTTGTACATCACTTACGTTTTTATTTCACAATTTAACTTTTTGATTTAACAATGGAAATGACTGTATTTCGAAACAAAGGAAGTAACCCCACCACAACAGCCTATTTACGGCCCACTGCTGGGCACAGGCCTCCTCTCGCCACAACAGGGTTTGGGCTAAAGAAACAAAAACAGAAGTGGAAGGAAGTAACTGTAGATAGATAATATTTTAAAATCTAGCCATAGCGTGCAGGCCAAGATCCATTTTGGTATGCTGAGCCACCCTATAGTTAGTTAGTTCCAAGCGCACAGCTTAGTAGTATGTAAAGGAAAACTCAAGAAACTCTCCAAGCAACCAACATGCCAAATTTCAGCTTTCTACGACCAGCAGCTTCGGCTGTGCGTTGTCTGTCAGTCGCTCAGTAACGGAAGAGATTTATAAGACAACAACAACACAATTTCTATTTATTAAGGCATTCACTGCCACCGATGCATATATGCGTTTTGCTGACTTTCCCGCAGTGCCTCGAACGCACATGTGCGTTGCAATGTTCCCTTAATGACAGACGTGGCACCTGGCGAAAGTTCGTAAAAAGAAGTGGCAGTGAATGCGTTAACCCTTAATTTGGAAATCACGTAAGCAAATGCTCTGCGAATTTGAATTCTACAAAACAATAACCCAAAGTACCTATAACAATTTGAAGAAAGAATGTACTATTGGACGCTATCAAAATTAAGGGTTTATTTGGCCTATATTGAGTTATCGTTATCGCTGACATCAACGTTTATAATGTTAGTAGTTTTTTCCAAGGATATTTTTTTGTACGAAATGAGATTTGTTAGTTGGGTGATAAGTCCCCTTTTTGGAACCATTTAGTGTATTAGTATGTCTATGTTAACTGCCAATAGTGCCAATGTAGGGAAAAAAAATAGAACCGACTTCAAACTCCGATAGCCTGTGAAGTTGGTGTCAAGTTCACTATAAGATAGTCATAGCTTTGGGGCGGTTCACTTGACACCGACTTCACAGGCTGTCGGAGTTTGAAGTAGGTTCTATTTTTATTTTTTTATTTTTTTCGGCTATACTTTCCAAACATGTGTAGGTTGGGACGTAGGTCTCACTGTAGTCTTTGAAATTGATGCCAAAATCATACACATGCTAACAAATTTCGAGGAGTTCCCTCGTTTTGTCATGGATCCCATCATCAGAACTAAACCAAATTATTAAAAGGGTTCAAGTTGGAGGTACACCTTTCAATTAAAAAAAGAATCATCGAAATCAGTTCACAATTGACGGAGATATGCGTGGTCATAAATAAAAATAAGAAAATATATATATACGCGTCGAATTGAGAACCTCCTCCTTTTTTTTCGTCGGTTGAAAAAAGAGCTCGCATTTTTCAAAACATAATTCAACAATATAAGAAAAAAATCCTATCGTAAAATTTACACTCTAATTTAAAAATCACATTACCATCGCATAGCAAGAATACAACGAAAAAACACATCAATTGAAAAGAAAACAAAATTCATTTTTCAAATCGCATCTTTAAACACTTTAGCAGACGCGTGACGTGTGGCGCTCGATGGATTTTTCGATGTTTTTTTTTTATCGACTACGTAATTTGAATGCAAGTTGACGTACCTCGTTGGTCGGCGGCGGGCGGCATGGGTCCGGCGGGCGGCGGTTGCGCGGGTAAACTGGAAGTAAAGTGACAGAATCGCGGGAGCTGCGAGCTAGTGATGGGAAAAGGTGTAAGAATGTCGATGTTTTCGTTAGCAGAATTCCGGGGAGGCTTTTTTTCTGTGTTTAATTTTGAGTCTTTCATATAAGTTCTTATCGAAAGTTGGAAATGTTTAGTATAGGTTAATGGGCTTCAGGAATGGAGAAAGGGAATCTTACATGTAGTGTAAATTTTGTAACTATGTGGAAATTTTGAAATAAGGCCTTCTGCTTGAGTTTGTTGCGGCGCTTCTTCTCAAGCAATGAGTCTAGGAAGCGCTGGTAAATTCTTTTCCTGACGTGTAAAAGTGCCCCTATGTGGCCAATTTGCTGAATAAATGATTGAATTTAAATTTGACTTAACTGGGTATTGTTAGAATTTAAATATTTCCAACATAGTTTGTAAGCAGAATTTTATTTAATCAGTCGCTGTAATACGGCTACAACAATTTAATTTAATTTTTTTAAGCGAGAGAAAGGGGGAGTGGCATTTACATAAATATATTATGTCGGTGAAAGAATTATAGTGTACCATTACATTTATAATTATTATTCTTTGAGATGTCAAACTGAAGCAGACAGTTTTGCCAGCCTTTTGTAGTCACAGGAATTCAAGTAGGTAGTATTGTATCTACATGTTTTCGTCTATCCGGCACAAATTGATAAAATCAATTTAAAAATCCTTCGCAAGCCTTACTCAAATATATCGATATGGACCACCAATCTAAGGCGCTATCCGGACGTCCTATAAAATCATCGATATGTTTTTCCCCACTCTAATTACACGCCTGCGCGGTAACAACTCCCGTGGCCTGCCTGCTACTTGATTGATTCACCAACTTGCTCGCAGGTTACTCGCGTGTAACCAGCTTTACTTGCAACTCTATCGGCACGTAACAAAGGTCATAATACAGTGACTCTGAGGTCGACTAGAACTGGCCAGTTAGCAACTAGATTTTGTTTTTGAAATAAGAAGTTTGTAAACTAATGCTCTGTTAGGTTAAACGTTGGACGTTTTTAGCGCTCTGATTAAATGCGTTTTTATTCGTACGTTCTCATGTATATATAGAACGTAAGATAAGCACTACTTTAACTTGTCATATTATATTAACTTTTCATATTAATCTATGTTCCAGCGACTGAAAACTTTTAAAAATCCCTAGAGTAGCTTCTATTTTCATCTTAAACTTTAAGTTATTCACTGCCACTTCTGTTTTACGAACTTTCGCCAGGTGCCACATCTGTCATTGAGGGAACATTGCAACGCACATGTGCGTTCGAGGCACTGCGGGAAAGTTAGCAAAACGCATATATGCGTTGGTGGCAGTGAATGCCTTAAACTTTAAATGTAGTACTTAGGAAGTTTATTCAGAAAATAACAAGTTAAAAAAAAACTACAAAGAGCTTTTTAAAGTTACAGAAATAAGAAAAAATAAAGTTAAAAAATAACCTAAAAACCTAAATTAGGGCCTTTCGGAAGGGTTCCCATCACGCAGGCAGCATGCCCTCGCTGTATGGCAATAGCCAGTCTTTGCGCGAGAAAGCTGCCGGCGCGAGGGTCTCCCGTTGCCTCCCTCAAGCGCTTCCCTAAATCTAGTATATTTCTCTATTTTTTTATCCAAGCGATCTCAGAGACGTCTCTAACGATTTGGAATAGGTTTATGAAGAGGTGTACAGGGGCGATCAATTACTTTAGATAGGTATTATATATGAGAATAGAGATCTACTATCTAAACTCCCGCGCCTACGCATTTCAAACCGCTTCAATTTTTTTATTATTATTTAAAAAGCACCACTAACACTCTCAACGCATAGTTGATGGCTGTCTCAGCACGCACACATGAGTTGAGAGTGTTGGTGGTGCTTTTTAAATACATTGAAGCGTTTTGAAATGTGAAGGCGCGGGACTTTAGATAGTAGAAGATCTCTACTCGGTTTTAGCTATTTTAAGCCGAGCAAACCTCGGTCGCTCCGGTAATTATTACTTACTAGCCCGCGATTTCATCCCGCGTAGACTTTGAATTTGCGTACCCGATGATACTAAGTATAATCAGTAATTTTGTTTTTTTTGGCACCGCCCCTAACCATTTTCTGCTTTGCCTAAAGGTTGACTGGTAGAGAATGCCTCAAGGCATTAAGTCCGCCTTTTGTACACTAAGTTTTCTTTATGTGCAATAAAGTTTAAATAAATAAATACTACACATATAAACAGTTATAGTTACAGAAGTTTTGTGAAAGTTTGACCCGTGGAAAACCCAATCCCGTGGATATATCGGGATAAAAAGTATCCTATGTTATTCACAGGGTCTCAACCTATCTCCATAATAAATTTCATCGAAATCGGTCCACTCGTTGAGATGCGAAGAAAGGACAAACAAACAAACACACTTTCACATTACAACACATTATCACGGGGATCCGACGCCCGCGCAGGTACCTACCTGGTGCAAAGGTTGTCCATCGCCATTCAACGTGGCAACGTGGACAGTGTGATGGGTAACTTCGCTCCAGGGACAACTCGAGGGAGGTAGGCTTAAGCCGTGGTGGCCTAGTGGTTTGGCCTACCGCCTCATTCAGAGGGTCGGGGGTTCGATTCCGGCTCGCACCTCTAAGTTTACTTAATATGTACGAAATTCAATTTGAATTTACCACTGAGCTTTACGGTGAAGGAAAACATCGCGAGGAAACCTGCACACATCTGCGAAGTAATTCAAAGATGTGTGTGAAGTTCCCAATCCGCACTGGGGCCGCGTGGGGACTATAGCCCAAACCCTCTCGTGATGATAGGCGGCCTGTGCCCAGCAGTGGGATGCAAATAGGCTGTTACTACAGCCTACTACTGTAAGAGGGTTTATCCCGAAAGTTGGCAACGTCGCATATAGCTGTCAAATGTTTCGCTGTTTTCATTAATTTCTCAATATTACTGAATTGAAAAAGAAGTTCTCATTCTATGGTTGAATGACGCGTCTCGTTTTATATTTGTTGGTTAGGCATTGAAATGATAAGATTACATTAAAATGCATGGAAAATGCGATGGAAAGTTTTCAAAAGATATTACTTTCATAATCCTAAAACATCCATGTTCCCAGGATAATTGTTGCAATCCATACTGAACGTTTTATTCAACCATAGAGCGACAATTAATATTTTCATTCAGTAATTAATATTCATTAATTAAATAAAACAACGAAATATTTGACAGCTATTTGCGACGTTGCCAGCTTTGGGAGTAAATCCTCTTAAGCTAATATTAAGTTTTGTTTTTTTCTTGTATTTTTTTTACTATCGTATTTTTGTTGTTGTGTGTGTATATGTATTTGATATAAATAAAACTTTCACATTTATAATATTAGTAAGGTTATTATTATTTATTCGTCGAGTTTTTTTTTATTTGCTTTAACTTTGACAAAGAGTTAAGACAGACGTAAATAACATTTTATGAAATTGGAAAAAAAAACTTGGTCTGCGTTTTAGTAATTTTCATCATACAACCTAATTCAGAACGACTCAACTAAATCGTTCCAAATCTCGACTAAACTTACAGTGCAAGGAATCATCGCGAGCAAACCATGGAGGATGTCAGTCCCCGTCCCTATCAACACTGGGGACAACAAACAACCTCTTCAGAGTCCCTGAATGTCTCTTAGGATAACAAGATAACTTAATTCGAATTTGGAATTTACCCTGTGATAATACGTTATTTTAATATTAAAATAATGTATTACCACACGGCGGACACGGCCTGCAAAAACACGATTTCGAACACAATAGGGATGACGACGGTGAAGAAATTAGTCCGTCAGTCAGATAATAAAAAAATATTAGACACGTATTTTTTGTTTTATCAAATTAACAAAGAATGACTAAGTTAAAACGCATTAAAGTTGGAGAGTGGGGGCTAACTACGTCACTGTTAGGTATAAATCGTAGCTAACTGTGACGTCACGCGACATTTCAACTCAATATATCTCCTTATAAGTTTGATCACGTGAAAAAAGAAAAAATACGTGTCCAATACTTTTCAATAATCTTCCTGACAGACTAGGAAAAAGCTGTCGTCATCCCTATTCGAATGAAGCGTCAATGTTTGCGCGCGAGGACGTCTGTGTGCGTGCGAGCACGTCTGTACACTTGTAAATGTGTGTGCCACTACGCGGGCCAATGATTCACTCGCCATCTCCGGATGAAACAAAATGACGGTAAGGGCGAGTTGGGCGCGAGGTGCGCGCCGGCTAGATTCAGGCGGGTGATTCCGTGGCCATTCTGTATGTAGTACTATTAAATATTCTGTAGTATTACTTAGCGATAAGTTCCTGTAGTATATAGGTATAAAATGTGGGTAGATTAAGGATGTTGCACGTGGGTACTTTCTCAATAAATCAGGTGAGCCGCGAATTGGCGTTTGCTTGTGTCTCTTCTTCTAAAAAACCTATAAAATATCACTGTTCCTATTGAATTAATAAATGAAAAAAAAAGTATAATCTATGTATGTAGCTGCCCGCGACTTCATGTCCACTTGCTCTCCCGTTTTCCATTGCAGGATGTAAAGGAATAAAATCAGCTTATGAACTACTAGCTGACCCCGCGGACTTCGTACCGCTTTAAACCTCACGGAGCCCGAGACCTTTCCAACGAATGCAAAACCGTGGAAATCGGTTCGTGCGTTCTGGAGTTATAGCGTCAGGGAGGAAAACCCGACTTATTTTTATATAGTAGAAGATTACAATACAATACAATACAATACAAATACTCTTTATTGAACACCACACAATAGAGAAAAAAAAGAACAGGACAAAAAAAAGATCAGGAAAACATGTTGTTAGGTATACCAGCAGGCGGTCTTATCGCTAATAGAGCGATCTCTCCCAGACAACCTTTGGGTAGTGGATATCAAGTAAAAGAGATAAGTTGGTAGGCGGTGCTCGTATCAGTATGCAAATTGTTCAAAACGTATTACGGCAATTGATTAACTCACATTCGTTGGAATTTACAGACTAAGTAGATTAGACTCGTTCATGTTGGAATGCCTAGGACGTAGAAACTGGGGAGAGGCAGTAGTCCATACATTTTTATCGAAGTACTGGTATACATACGTATTAGAGTCCGTTCATTAGTTTAGTATTAACTCACTAACAGGCATACATCCACACACACTTCCCCATTTTTAATATTAATAAACATTAGTTAATATAAACACGTACCCAACAAAACCCTCCATTTCTCAGTGGGATAGCACTAAAAAGCCGTAACAGCCCTTCGCGTGCTTTAAATTACGACGGAAAGTGCAAAAAAAATTACATGAAAATGTTAATTTTGTAAGAGAAATTTTTATTCGCGTTCCTACTTTGTCTTTGTTAGGTTGTTTAGTCGTGATGTGGTTTTAATTAGGATAAACAACGCGTTCGCGGGTTCGAATCCCGCGGGGTCATTGTGAATATGCGAGTTTTTGTGCGAAAAGAGCGCAATGTTATATGGCGAAACGGATGAAAAAGTGTCCAGCTGATTACATAATATGCAACACACTTGCCCCCCCCCCCCCCCTCCCCGGTCTTCTTCGCCATTCACCTCAGCAGTGCCATCTGAAGGCGCTACTGCAGACTAGCCGCCTAGGTGGCTTGATATTTGACATTTTACAGCGCTCCTATATAGCTCCTTTTATAACCGGTCTGAGCGGCGCGCCTTGGCGGGAGGCCTATGTCCAGCAGTAGACGTCTTTTGATTATAAAACAATAATATAAAATGAATTTAATAAAAACAGTAAGGTCGACCGATGTCAAAGTGATTTTTACACTTTTTCGCCCTATTCTGTTTTATTAATGTCCAAAAGTGTATCCCTTTGGCGTTGACTGTGCAGTGATGGGATTGCTCATAATATCTACGAGAGTATAATGAGCTATAATACACTTAGTGAAAAGTACCTAAACAATTTTCCAAACACCTAAACGGAAGAAAGGAAAACACCCCCTTTCCAATTAAAAATCCTGTTATACCGTTAATTAGCATTTGGAAAATTGGAAAACAAGTTCGACTTACCTACCTTAATAGGGATGACGACGACTTTTTTTCCTTAGTCTATCAGGAAGATTATTGAAAAGTATTGGACACGTATTTTTTCTTTTTTCACGTAATCAAACTTATACGGAGATATATTGAGTTAAAATGTCGTATGACGTCACGGTTAGGTACGATTTATACCTAACGGTGACGTAGTTAGCCCCCACTCTCCAACTTCAATGCGTTTTAACTTAGTCATTCTTTGTTAATTTGATAAAACAAAAAATACGTGTCTAATATTTTTGTATTACCTGACTGACGGACTAATTAGAATTTCGATTTCTTCACCCTGTCGTCATCCCTATTCTCACCGAGCTCATAAAATTCATTGTTTAACTACTTAATTACGGTTGAGGCTTGAAACTTCAGTTTTTTGATTAAAAGAAAACTTTAAGAGGCCCCAAAATTTGACTGGCTTAGTGACACATATGACAAGTAAAATATAAAATAAAACCGGCCAAGTGCGTGTCGGGCCACGCGCAAATTATAGGGTTCCGAAGTTGACGATGCCCACAGTACCTTTCTAAGACTTATTAGCATCTAGCTAGCCTGTGGTGTGACGTGCCCGCCCGACTCCCCTGCTGCTCGAGAAAAATCATCATTATAAGTTGGTCGACTATTACTCGTAAGTTTGTACAGCCTACTTAGCTCTGATAGTTTTCCTTTCAACTACGTTATATATGCCACAACCGTGATTTTTTTCAGCCATCCAAATACCACCATTTAGCTGGCAGGGGGGGGGACACGTGACTCTAACAAAAAATAGCACTTTAAAGCTTAATATTTCACAAACGCATCACTTAATCAAAAAATGGTTTTAACAAACCCACAATATTTTTTCGAGACCTATTCAACGATATGCCGCACCATGGGGTATGCAAGAAAAAAAAATTACATCCCCACTTTACGAGTAGGGGAGGTACCCTATAAAAAAATATATTTCAAAATTTTATTGTACCACTTTGTCAGCATAACTATAATATGCATATTCATGCCAAATTACAGCTCTCTAGACCTAAGCATCTCCGAGCAATAGTGCGGACAGACGGACGGACATGGCGAAACTATAAGGGTTCCTTGTGGACTTCGGAACCCTAAAAAGAACCTCTCTTTTATATGCGGTTTAAAGGATGTATAAATTGAGCCATTTGCCTCGTAAATACTCCAGTAAAAAAATTGTAAATAAAAAAATAGAACCGACTTCAAACTCCGACAGCCTGTGTAGTTGGTGTCAAGTTCACTATAAGATAGTCATAGCTTTGGTGTGGTTCACTTGACACCGACTTCACAGGCTGACGGAGTTTGAAGTCGGTTCTATTTTTTTTATTTAAATTTTTTTTTTCGGCTATAATTTCCAAACATCTGTACGATGGGACGTAAGTCTCACTGTAGTCTTTAAAATTGATGCCAAAATCAAACACATGCTAACAAATTTCGAGGAGTTCCCTCGTTTTGTCATGGATCCCATCATCAGAACTAAACCAAATTATTAAAATGGTTCAAGTAGGAGGTACACCTTTCAATTAAAAAAAGAATCATCGAAATCGGTTCACAATTGACGGAGATATGCGTGGTCATACATGAAAAAAAATATACGCGTCGAATTGAGAACCTCTTTCTTTTTTTTTCGTCGGTTGAAAAGCCGGGGTGGGCAGGTAGTATTAAATTTTAAAGAAGAATTTATATACGTCGTAGCAGCGTGGCGTAGCGGCGGCTACGGCTGCTACGAGAGACTGTAGAAGGCTCTAAAATGTAAATTAACAGGACCATTAGCTTTTCCCTACATTATGAACGTTTTTTTGTGACCTTTTCTGATGTACTTAAAATCCAATAGTCCATACGTCCGTAATAATATCCATAATAATAATCCATACTAACAGTATAAATGCAAAAGCAACTCTGTCTGTCTGTTGTTACCTCCTCACGCTTAAACCGCTGAAGTGAATTAAATTTGGTATGGAGATAGTTGCTAGAACATACCAAATTTGAACCAAATTGGTCCAGTGGTTGAAGCGTGAAGAGGTAACAGACAGACAGACAGACAAATTTACTTTCACATTTATAATATTAAGTATGGATGTGAAAGTGTATTTTTTGTTTGTTTGTCCCCTTTTCGAGTCGAAACGGGTGAAACCATTTAAATGAGTTTTAAAGATAGTTTGGGAGCCCGGAAATAAAAAATAATACCTTTTATCCCAACATTGTACTATGAATGAAATGTAACCTATGTGCCAAATTTCATCCAGATACGTTCAGCCGTTCTGATTAAGTAACTATCACATTTATATTTATTATTTTTCATAGGCTTAAGCTTCTGCGATAATCCAATATGAAAATACGTTAAATCAGTTTATCCAGGATGCAGGGTGATCTTTTTAATCCCCCCTTTCCCCACTCCAACCCCCCCCCCACCAAATTGGGGTCCGTCATCCATCACACTAATTTGAACCCGGAAAATGTCCGTGATAACTTGTTTTCCCGTCCTTTCTAGGGTTCCCTAAATTACAAAAACGACACTATAAAAGTACTTTAAATATTAAACAAAAACCTGACTGCGCGAAAAGTAGTTAATACCTAACTACTTGACATAGTTACCCACTTCACACGGCGGACACGGCCTATAAAAGCACAATTTTGAACACAACCCGAATGAGGCGTCAATGTTTGCGTACGAGGACGTCCGTGTGCGTGCGAGGACGTCTGTACACTTGTAAATGCGTGTGTAGCACCTACGCGGGCCAATGATCAACTCTCCATCTCCGGATGAAACAAATGACGTTAAGGGCGAGTTGCGCGCCGGCTAGATTCAGGCCGGTGATTCCGTGCCCATTCTATACGTAGTACTATTAAATATTCTGTGTCCAGTCACTCTCACAACGACGGCCATCAAGTATAAATTGGCCGCTAGAGGCGCTTGTGTCGCGTGCGGTTGTTGTCAAATGAGAAAATAAATGCCGTATTATACGATAAATTGGCAACACTGGTCTTTGAAACTTCAAATGTCACAGTGGCATTACGACTATTCATTTGTTAATGAGAAACTTTGATATTGACAGGCAAACTTCATACGACAGTGACGCCACCCGGTGAGCAGGACAGAACAGTACCGTGTTTATATTGAATTAGATCTTCTGTATACAGGTTACCAGTATCCGACGAACATGATACAATAATATACTTCGCCAGGTATGACAGTCCGGTATTCTGTAGTAGTGTGGGTGTCACCTGAACGTCATTCGCAGTGCTGTGTGTTGCAAGTGGTCTATTAACATAACCCCCGACCCCGACCGATGCTGCTGTGAGTGTTTCATTAAACTATTACGTTCATTTGTTTTTAACCTGTCCCATTTTGTGTGCATATATAAACAAGTAAATGACAATTCTAACGCGCAAATAATTTATTTTGCATTATAACGACAGAAAATATTTACTTACTTTATTTTTGTTTTAGTGCAATAAAATGGCAACTCGATTTTGACGTTACGGTGACACGTCACCCGGATCGGCAGACAGTTTTCTTAGATCATGCCCGACGAATACTTTACATACTGACTCCACCAGAACCTCCTATTGGCGTCGCACTGTTGGGCACAGAGCACAGACCCTCATCCTCATAGTCCCCAAGCGGGCCCAGTGCGAATTGGGCAATTCACACACAACCTTGAATCACGCAGTTGCGAGCAGGTGTCCTCACGATCACTTCACCGACAAGCTCAGTGGTAAATTCAAATTGAATTACACGCATAAGTAAACTCAGTAGGTCGAGCCGGATTCGAACCCCCGTCCCTCTGCATGAGAGGCGATAGGTCAAACCGCGAGGCCACCACCGCTTTAAGTGTGGGAACTTTCACTACGGAACCCCAAACGCTTTCCACGGCTCACCGTTTCCTTTCAGTAATTATTCCGTGTAATACCGAAAGGGCATATGTGTACACGTTTTTTATGAAGATAATGTCGTTTTTGGCTGTGTGAAACATTTAGAGAGGAACGGAAGATGTCGTAAACAACATCAGGAATTACTTACAATGCTTTAATGGTTGCATAAATATAGGATGATATATCGAATGTTCACTACCAAACTAACGACCGAAATATTATGATTTAGATATTTGATTACAAATAAATAAACACGTCTTTTAGCATTTTTAGAAATTTTATATTTAAGGGGGTGACATAGGGGATGAAAGTTTGTATGGTTGAACCGTCATTTTTGAAGTTAAACGCCCTAAATGTTATGATTTAGATATTCGATTGCGAATAATTAAACACGGGAAATTTTCTAGAAATCTGACTTTTAAGGTGGTGAAATAGAATAGGTAGGGGATGAAAATTTGTATAGGTACTTATTTGAACCGTCATCTTTGAAATTAGACGCCCGAGATGTTATGGTTTAGATATTTGATGAGAAATAATTAAACACGTGTTTCATATTTTAAGGAAGATTCACTTTTACGGGGGGAAATAGGGGATGAACGTTGGTATATGGATTAACCACCATCATTTGCCGGCAAGTTAGCGAGTAAAACGGTGGAGCTATCCCGACGGTCCTTGCACCACGTCCTACCACCACCAAAAAAGCATTCGCTAAAATCTCGATTTGCATTAAATTCAATATTTTACGCGTACGAAGTCGTGGGCAAAAATCTAGTATATATATGGTGGGTCAGAAAATATGGCAAATAATTAAACCACAGTATCGGCTATCGATTCTAAGTGTATTGTATATAGGTCTTTAATTTTTTTTGAGTTGGTAAAAAAAAACATTTTGTATAGGATTCAGGCGTCGCTCACACAACCAATCCCATATACAATTCTAAGCATATGCTTAGAATCGATAGCCGATACGGTGGGTTAATTATTTGCCATATTTTCTGACCCACCGTGTATATATTTAGATACATAGATAGATTTCGCGGAACACGTAAAAAAGGTTACGTCGCAATAAAAATAACTTGTTCCACGTCAATCGCAGCGATGGGGCATCTGAATCGCTCCAATAGGAACCTTTGTTGATGCGGAACTGGGATCGGGGCTGTCGGTCCAGACCACGAGTTATATGTTGGGGAAAATCTGAGCGCCGAGCGGCGAGGCCGAAAGTATTCGGCGGAGCAGATAGCGTCCTAATCATGATTTAAGTTTAAGAAAAACACTTTAACTTCAGTTATTCGCTAATGTCATATTCTGTGTACAATTGTTAACGTATTTACGATTGTAAATAAATAAAGAAATTGAGTTACCGAATTAATAAATTTCCAATGTAATTACTGGAAAGTATATTGTTAACTGTATGTTATTGTACCTAATAAAATGATGTCAAACGTAGCACTGCTGAATGTAGACTCAATTTCTATGACTAGCCGTCGTTCCATTTTTCCAGTTCCCGTGAGAATTTCGGGAAATCCTCTCTTATCTCTGTCCTAAATTTTTGCTAATTAGGTTTTTGCAGACATCTAGCTTAACTGGCCACATCTCTTTTGTTATTTTTTACCCGTAGCTATGAATCAATTATTTTAATTTGGCAGGATTATTGTTGATATGTTGTTAGAAGCCCCGCACCGAACTCCAGCTTACGGCACTCACAACCAGGGTTTTTACGAACATATTATGATGCAATCACGTATTTTTCGGTTGATGTGAGTAATTATGCGAAAGATTCATGTTTATTATCTTCTATTCAATCAGTAATGCTTAAATGAATTATGTGTAATTGCATCCTGCCATGTAGGTAAGTTTATCAGTTCTTCGAGCAACGACAATTCTATCACAGTGACAATTAAATAAGTAGGATAAGTTTTATTGTTTCGCCGAATATTTTCTCGGCCAAAAAAGTCAGGGCCGCACTAACCACCATGCCAATCACGGCCGTCTGATTGCCGGGCCGGGAATCATTTTGAAAAGGGAAAGGATTTTTATTTTTGAACAAGTCAATATGCAACGTGAATTGCCGTCGTATCCGTCACGCCTTTGTGGTTCTACTAGCAGATGCACACGAGTTCGTCCCACATAGACATAGAATTTGCATACACGATGATAATAATTACAAATAATGAAATATTAATACCTACATGTTATTATTCAGTTTAAACGGGCTCTTTAGTTTTACTTAATGAAAGATATATTATTTGATTTAGTGTCCCTAGCAAACCAAGTTTGAAATATACGGTCTCATATTTCTAAAGAATGGCGATTACTAATAGGGATGACGACAGGGTGAAGAAATCGAAATTCTAATTAGTCCGTCAGTCAGGTAATAAAAAAATATTAGACACGTATTTTTATGTTTTATCAAATTAACAAAGAATGACTAAGTAAAAACACATGAAAGTTGGAGAGTGGGGGCTAACTACGTCACCGTTAGGTATAAATCGTACCTAACCGTGACGTCACGCGACATTTCAATTCAATATATCTCCGTATAAGTTTGATTACGTGAAAAAAGAAAAAATACGTGTCCAATACTTTTCAATAATCTTCCTGATAGACTAAGGAAGAAAAAGTTGTCGTCTTGCATTTAGGCAGACTAACGAACGGGAATTGATTTTTACATAAAATAAATAAATCTATACTATAATAAAAGAGCAGAACCCGGTGTGTCTGTACATATAAAGAAAAGTTCAAAAAAAGGAACGGAGGGTCTAAAGATGTATGGTAGACCACAAAACAGCGATTTTTAGAAATCTCTTCTGTCGGTCTGTTTGTTAGAGTTAATCTCCGAAACTACTGAACCGATTTGAATGCAGCTTTCAAGGGTAGATAGAGCATCATTTGGAGCAACATATATGCTATGTTCGGATGTCGGAAGGAAAAGTTATCGGCAATTTTATATTCCACGCGTACGGAGTCGCGGGTAGAAGCTAGTAATAAATAAATTTCTAAATAAATTTGACAGATTCTCTATTAATTAATTCGTAAGGCCTGATTCCTAAATCCGCCAAACGCCTCGTACGGTTAAAATTTGAATGAATGAAGTTTATTTGTCAAAGATCTTGATTAAGTACTAAATAGTATCACCACAATTTACCTATAAACAGGCATACAAATTTGTCATGAGCATGGAATTATTAATAACAATTTACTTATTCATTAAAATATTCATTTAGACTATTAAACATTTCTGTGTTAACCATACGTTTGACGTTTGTTCCATAGATAATCTGTCAAATTTTACCCGTTCGTAGCCAAAACGAGGCGTTTTGCGGATATAGAGACCGGACCTTAATGAACCAAGTGCAGATTCGGCGGTTGCTCAATGGCCGTCGTCCAAGATGGTTGACGTTTGTTGAGCTTCTCCATTTTTGCTTGATTTATCATTATTACCGTACACTGTTCGGCTTGCAGGCCATCTACTTGACATTGGCGAAATTGTCTTGCACATAGACAGAAGCCATTATTTAAAGAGAAGAAGAAGATGTGCAGATTTGTGATTTCACACAAGTCTTTCAGCTGTTTCGCGAGCACCTTTTCCTCACGATGTTTCTATTCCCTCCACCGAGTATTACGAAATATTTAATTTCATTCCTAACCTCACATTTAAGCACTAAAAATCAGCGCTGAGTGGACGCTTATTTCCGTAATTTGTACCTATTTTTACTTTATTTAAAACTAGCTTCTGCCCGCGACTCCGCCCGCGTGGAATTCGGTTATCGCGTTTCCGCGGGAACTATGCGTTATTCCGGGATAAAAAGTAGCCTATATCCTTTCCCGGAACTCCAACTATCTCCATACCAAATTTCATTCAAATCGGTCCAGCGATTGAAGGGTGACGAGTTAAGAGACAGACAGACAGACAGAGTTACTTTCGCATTTATGATATCAATAATATGGATATGGATGAAGATTTTTTATTTCTAGATACGACTACCTAAGAAGTGCGATCCGCGATCTGCTTAGGGCTTCAAATGACATTGAATTTATTTTTATTCAATTACAATAGTTAAATGTTCAACGAGCAACCGTGTGTTTTCATTTCCACTCCGCAAGGGCAACGCGGCTAAATTGAAATCGCACAGCATCCGCTTTGCATTTCCGAGGCGCTGTGTGCATCTCAATTTAGTCGCAGGGGCTTTGGAGCAAGCTTCAAGTAAAGTGAGTCAAAACATGCGTGCGACAGCGAAGCGCAAATTTGAAATGCCTTGTCGAAAAGTGGTCGAAAAGGTAATTTTGAATTTACTGGTAATGGTGACACGAGGTGGGTATCACCTCGTGACAGTTCTGCCATCTCGTCGATCTGCCTCTGCTCCTATTGCTGTCAATTGGGATCCAATCTGAGGCCCTTTTGGCCCATCGATCTGGATGCATACGGTAAACATGATCAACTCGGCCCCAATTGAGTTCGTCGGTCTTTGTTCCCACATCGCTAAATTGAGTTTTGGAGCGCAATCAATCACCTCACCAATAGTTACTGCAGTTCAGCAATTTATTCATCCCAGTCTTAATCGCATTATAGACGATATCTGCACTAAATACTTTCGCAATATTGATTTGGTAACGATTAGGTACAGGAACAATAGTAGATGGACAGCCAATGTGCTTAAAATTATACACGTCGCACGTACAATAGTACACGTCGCAATTAGGCGTTTCTGATGCGGTCAGTTCTCCGAAAACCTAGAATAGGTACGCTCCATAGCTCGTTGGCAAGCCTTAAGTTTGGACGTCTGTGCTTCTGTAAGAGACCACGTTTGTGCAACGTAGGTTGGGACAAGGAGTATGCACATGTCAACGAGTTTGCGCTTTAGTGACAGTGGAAGGTCGCCCTTCATAAGCTGATTCATAGACCAGAAATTAACTCTTCCATAATTAGAGACATAATCTGTCTCCACAATATGTCTATAGATTTCTTTATCTAAATATATAAAACTCAAAGGTGACTGTCATAGTGATCTATCAACGCACAGCCCAACCCACTGGACGGATCGGGCTGAAATTTGGCATGCAGGTAGATGTTATGACGTAGGCATACGCTAAGAAAGGATTTTGCGAAATTCCCACGGAAACGGGGAAAAAACGGGATTTTACATTTAATATTTCTGCGCATACGAAGTTGCGGGGAAAAGCTAGTCTTGTATATTCCTGAAGCCCCTGAAGGAGACTGTCTGTCCAAGATAAGTCATATTCCTGCCTATCTATACCATTCATTACCCGACGCCTTGTGCCGTTAGTCAATAGTCATTAGCTTTTTTTAGATCTAATATTCTTTTGTTCATTCATGGGATGCCAAATGACGGCCACCTGATGACCCGGACATGTTCTCCAGTGACTGGCCAACAATAGCCGAAGATAGAAAGAATTGGAAAAACATGGGAGAGGCCTTTGCCCAGCAGTGGGACATTCAAACAGGCTAGAGAAAAAAAACCTTTTAACGATAGCGATAGCGCTTTGTAGATATATAATAATAATAATAATAATAAATCATTTATTCGCTCGCTAAATTAAAAAAATAAAAAATAATAAAAACACAGAAACAAAAGAGAGGAAGCGAATCGGACCCGACTCAGCATGTGTCAGCCGTGAAGCCAACGCTGATCTTCCGTCGGGACCGCTCGTGTACAAGAACACAGAAGATGATAAAACAATATATCTAGGAATCGGGCCTAAATCTCCGTAAGCTCGTAACTTGCACAACCTCATTGCCCCGTTAATGAGGCACGATACGATTCCTATACCCTGTTCGCGTTAAGAAAATAGTGACTCATCACCGACTGCCGGCCAAGCCACGCCCCCTAGCCAATTAGAACGCTAGAAATTAGTAAGGCGAGTTCACAGTGCTCAGTTGCAGTCAGACCTTCGAAGAGATCGGTTGTGTATTTTGCGTATTACTTGTTTAAAATTTTTGGAAAATGGATATCTCACCCATTAAAAAAAATAAAAGTGGATCAATTATACATAGCGGAGAAAAAAGAGAAAAAATTATATTGCTGCGAATAATACTACATTCAAAATGAGTGACGTAAAAAAATTATTTTATGACGCAATCGCGTTAGTAGACGCCGATCGGTGGAAGAAATGCTGCGACCACGTGATACGCGAAGAAAATACCATGTGGAATTTGGATGACGTCATGGAATACGCAGAACAAAATTCATTTGTAATAAATGTAAGGGACGAATCTAGCGATAGTGATTAGCGATTTAAGTACTTAGTTTTAAGACAATTTTGTATTTTTATTTATTTTAGTATTTATTTTTTTACCATTTGTTGAAATGTGTTACTCTACTAATATAGCGTTTAAGTTGACATTAAAAAATACTAATATTAGTTTAAATTGACATTTTTAATTATTAATTATAATGAATATTTTATAACATGTGTAAAATCACTGATATTTTATTATTTTTCTATTACACTTATTTAAGGATTTGAAAAAAATGTTTAATTTCTCTCCATTATGAATACGCCCTTACCCTGCAGTTGCACTGATGAGTCACTATTTTCTTAACGCGAACGGGGTATAGTAAACGAACCACAGGTTCATGGATCGTCCCTCTCGCACTGGCATTGTTAGAAAGAGAGAACAGATCAAAGTACGACAAAGCCCCACTGCAAACGAAATCACCTTGTGAACGATGTTAGCAGCAGAAATTCCAGCTTTGTTTCAAGGCGTATTTCCTCAAGGGAATGAATTTTCAAAATTGTTTTGCGTTTTCTTTGTATTTATCATACTTGAGGCAATTTTACTGATTCATATCTAAGTCCTTCTTACACCTAGTGCTCCTAGTTACATGCAGATTTTCCAAACATTTTCCTACAAAGTGGCAAAAATGCGGTAAAATAACCAAACAACTCAGAACAAATGTTAAACGTCAGCCATGGAATTTAATTATGCTTAAACATGAGAACTTTGCCAAACGCGGTTTTAAACCACCCTCAGAACTCGCAAGGATAAGAAGAAATTTATGAAAGGCCTCTTACATTCAAAATGTTATATTTATGAGAATCACGAGGTGAAAACTTTTTGTATAAATCGTCCGGATGAATCCTGTAAGGATCGCTTCGTTTGAATTTCATTAGAATTTGTGGGAACTTTAGTCCCACTGCACAGAACTCTCATCACGAGAGGGTTCGGTCGTCGTGTTTGTTAGATAAGTTCAGGCACAGAATATTTAATAGTACTACATACAGAATGGCCACGGAATCACCCGTCTGAATCTAGCCGGCGCGCAACTCGCGCCCAACTCGCCCTTACCGTCATTAGTTTCATCCGGAGATGGAGAGTGGATCACTGGCCCGCGTAGTTGGTACACACACATTTACGAGTGTACAGACGTCCTCGCACGCAAACATTGACACTTGTTTCGAATGGGGGCTATCGCTTATGAATTTGCCACTAGAGGCGCTAGTGTCGCGTGAGGTCCAATAACATTCACTTTTCTTTCACAGGTTTTGGCGAGTTTCGTGATATAAATTACAATTTCTTTGAGTTTACCTGTTGAAAAGTGATCTCCTTCGTGAAACTATCGCAAATATGGATTATTTATTTCGCGATGAGTGTAAGCGAATATGATTTTTTTTTTCAGACAAAACGGAACTGCGGCGTAGCTACTCGATATGATGGCAGTTATTTATAATGAATAAACTTAATGAGATTCAAGATTGAAAACTTTGTTTCGGGGCCAATCTTATAGTCAGCCGCCTTTGACAGCTATGCCTCCGGACCTTAGTCAACAGTGGCGCCAACGGGTGAGCAAAGAAACGATAGTCCCCATTGTGTTCGATATCGTGCTTTTATAGGCCGTGTCCGCCCTATGGTTCAGGTCAGTAAAGGCTGTGAGCGCTTCTCGCTAATCTTGATACGTACCTACGCGGCTTTATCGCGTAATGAGAAACTCATTAGAGCTTTGATCAATACCGTTGCTTCGGCCGATCCGACACGGCCCGGGAATGTACGAGGCTGGAACGGGAAAATCTGGGAAACTAAGAACGGTAGGCCTTGCTGCGCAAGTCAGCCACGGGTACAAAAACGCGTCGTATCAAAATGTACCTACGTATAAATACTTCATGGGTACTTCAGTTACGTTATACTACTAGAGATCTTGATCTTGAGAAGCCGTGGTGGCCTTGTGGTTCGACCTACCGCCTCTCATGCAGAGGGTCGGGGGTTCGATTCCGGCTCGCACCTCTAAGTTTACTTATGTGCGAAATTCAATTTGAATTAACCACTGTGCTTTTCGGTGAAGGAAAACATCGTGAGGAAACCTGCACTCATCTGGGAAGTAATTCAAAGATGTGTGTGAAGTCCCCAATCCGCACTGGGCCCGCGTGGGGACTAAAGCCCAAACCCTCTCGTGATGAGAGGAGGCCTGTGCCCAGCAGTGGGACGCAAATAGGCTGTAATACTACTACTACTACTACTAGAGATCTTTACTCTCTAAAGTCCCGCGCCTTCACATTTCAAAACGCTTCCATTGTTTTATTATTATTTAAAAAGCACCACCAACACTCTCAACGCATAGTTGATGGCTGTCTCAGCTCGCACACATGTGTTGAGAGTGTTGGTGGTATTTTTAAAATACATTGAAGCGTTCTGAAATGTTAAGGCGCGGGACTTTAGATCTCTACTACCTACTACAGCCTATTTGCGTCCTACTGCTGGACACAAGGCCTCCTCTCATCACGAAAGGGTTTGGGCTATAGGGCCCAGTGCGGATTGGGGACTTCACACACATCTTTGAATTCATTCGCAGATGCGTGCAGGTTTCCTCACAATGTTTTCCTTCACCGAAAAGCACAGTGGTTAGTTCAAATTGAATTTCGCAACTAAGTAAACTTAGAGGTGCGAGCCGGAATCGAACCCCCGACCCTCTGCATGAGAGGCGGTAGGTCGAACTACTCGGCTCGTTATACACGCACGGACCCACGTTTAGCGTGTGCGCGCGTAACGTGCGCAACAGTGGGGTTCCGTCTTAACCGACCTACTCCCTACCACAGAAAGTAAGGGTCCTTTCCCACGGCGACTTTTTGTAGCGATGCCACCGCGCTACTCATATCGCTATCCTTTTTTTACATCAAAGAGTAAAAAGGATAGCGATATGAGCGCGTAGGTCGGTTAAGACGGAACCCCACTGCTGCGCACGTCCCTAATAGTACCTATTGCACTACGCAATCGTACTCCCTAAAAGTGCTATTTCACGCAGATGTCTGTTCATAATAGGTCGATATATTTATGGGTGCAGGCAGCAGGGCGCACTTACCCCACCCTTAACCCGATTTCAGCATGTACTTTAGTTATAAATTAGTATGGTGCAGGTAAGTACGGCTAACGAGCCCAGTGGCACGGCCAACGGCCACTTGAGTAATGTTTAAAGTTAGGTATAGCCTTTGTTTGCGGGTTAATATTTTATTGCGGAGTAATTACGGCGACTAGCAAACGCTGTTTGGAAGAGTCCTTTAATAATTTTATACTGCGTTTGCGACTGCCGATATATCACTACATAGTATTAAAAAAAATGCGCTTTCTGTCCCTATATCCCTATGTATGCTTAAATCTTTAAAACTACGCAACGGATTTTGATGCGGTTTTTTTTAATAGATAGAGTGTTTCAAGAGGAAGGTTTTAGTATATAATTTGTTATAGTTTAACGCTCAATTACCGCGGGAACGCTATAACCAAATTCCACGCGGACGAAGTCGCGGGCATAAGCTAGTATCTATATAAACGTAAGTATTTACGTTATTAGTAGCAATATCGTAAGGCACGTTTTAGTTTTATATTAAAGTAGCTTCTGCCCGCGTGGAATTCGCTTATCGCGTTCCCGCGGGAACTATGCGTTTTTCCGGGATAAAAAGTAGCCTATGTCCTTTCCCGGGACCCCAACCATCTAAATGCCTAATTTCATCTCAATCGGTCCAGCGGTTGAAGCGTGAAGAGGTAACAGACAGACAGACAGACAGAGTTACTTTCGCATTTATACTTAATATTAGTATGGATTTACACCGTCGGTACATTTACCTTTATTACCGAACAACTTGCAGGCCTGTGGCCCTTACTTTGATATTGGCGAAGTGTCCAAGACAGAAGCCATTAATGTATATAGAATAGAATAGAACTTTGATGTTTCAATGAATTTTTCAGTTCAATTTATGAAATTTTGGATTTTAGATAACCTAAGTAGTTTTAATATAATATGCGCCAAATTTCGTTAATAATGTGAGTTTACAAAATGCTTAATTACTTTTAATGTATCGAGACATTTTTATCTTACATACGCATTATAATGTGGAAGCTTATAATTTGCTTGTAGATGACTAATTTAAGTGCATGTTTACTTTAAGGCAGTCAGCTTTCCGAATAATTTAAAATAAAAAAAATAGGCATCGAGTTGTGATCTGTGAAGTCAAAATAGTTCGTGTGAATATCGCGCTGCTTCGCCAAATCTCTATTTGAACTTTGGCTGGAACGATGCGCGTGTCTAGAACCAAGCACTGCGCTTTACAGTAAAGAAAACTTACTTCTAAGGCCGTTCCTACACCCAGCTCGCCGTCACTGTCACACGTGCAACGAGTGAAAGAGAAAGCGCTACGCACAGAACGCCCGATTTAGTTACTATTTAACATGTTTTAATTTCTATAAAAATACCGTCTTAAACATTGCATTTATAAAACCGTCGATGTATGCATATAACATGGATAATATTTCTGTTATATTTAGTTTTACACTGTTTGATATAATAAACTGGAGTAAAGTTGGATTAAAGGTCCCAGTTAGAGGTTACTTTGGAATTAAATTGTATCGAGCGAAGTTTCGTGAAACGTGTAAACGAAAGCTGTCAATGTAAGGATGATATAATCAAATATAACATACATATGTTCTTTTCATATTTTTAACTTTTAACATTTCTTAGAAATGTATGGTCTTACATGAGCAATTTGACGATGCTGGGTCAGGGAACGGCCTTAGATTAGAAAACGCTCTCACAACCGACTACCAAGCCAGTCCACCGGTCGAATCCATTGGTCTTAATAATATAAAGTTAGCCCCCCATCTCTAAGAATTTCGGTCGGCTCCCGAGGGAGGTGCCCGGGTAAATCACTCGGCCTACAAAGGTCTACAAAGGTGCAATTCTCCGGCCGATTTATTGTCCAACGTGTCCCTCGGGAGCTTATCTGCTACTATTTCGACCAGATCAACCCTCTCGAGACTACGCAAGGCCAGAGCGTGGACCACTTTTCAAATTGGACATGTGAGATGCTGCGGCGTAAAGTTATTAGGACTTGAGAACAGCTTTCGCACTCGACTTCGTTTGCGTGGGATTTCATAACGATCTTTCATACCTAGTAGTCATATTCATATTTATTTATTTTCAACCATGAACCATGAGTGAGTGAAGGATGTTCTTAAGGTTAAACAGTACACACATGGACCCTACTAGGGTGTAGCAATACTCACATCTAAAACTTATTCTATGCTTAGTACGTATGTAGATTTTAAAGATGTTAATAAAAAATAAAATCTTGAGAACAAACATGAATGTTAAAATAATATATAAGGCAAAACATAGTACATACATAGGTAGAGATCTACTAGTATCTAAAGTCCCGCGCCTTCATATTTCAAAACGCTTCATTGTATTTAAAAAGCATCACCAACACTCTCAACACATGTGTACGTGCTGAGACAGCCTTCAACTATGCATTGAATGTTGGTGGTGCTTTTTAAATAATAACAAAAAAATTGAAGCGTTTTGAAATGTGAAGGCGCGGGATTTTAGATACTAGAAGATCTCTACACACAAGTCACACAACAGCAAACGTGTCCCACTACTGGGCACAGGCCTCTTATAACGACAGGGTTTGGGTTATAGTCCCCCACGCGGGTCCAGCGCATTGGGGACTTCACAATATCCTTAAATTACTTCGGAGATGCGTGCAGGTTTCCTCCTGATGTTTTCCTTCACCAAAAGACTCAGCGGTAAATTCAATTTTTAAAATGTTTTCAATTGTATGTTGTCTAAATCGTCTCCCTTATTAAGAGTTATTATTATACTTTAGACTAATTATACCGTTATGTTTTTTGACACTTCAGGGCCACAAGTTTGGCTAATCCAGTTTGTTTGAGAAGTTGGGACACTGGTTAAAGATAAAAGATAAAAAAAAAACATTTATTCAAGTAGGATTTTACAATCACTTTTGCATCGTCATTATGTACAATAGGGATGACGACAGGGTGAAGAAATCGAAATTCTAATTAGTCCGTCAGTCAGGTAATAAAAAAAATATTAGACACGTATTTTTTGTTTTATCAAATTAACTAAGAATGACTAAGTTAAAACGCATTAAAGTTGGAGAGTGGGGGCTAACTACCTCACCGTAAGGTATAAATCGTACCTAACCGTGACGTCGCGCGACATTTCAACTCAATATATCTCCGTACAAGTTTGATTACGTGAAAAAAGAAAAAATACGTGTCCAATACTTTTCAATAATCTCCCTGGTAGACTAAGGAAAAAAAGTTGTCGTCTCCCCTATTTGATGTAGTTATCATTGAAAGCATACCGTTATCCGCTGCAAGCTTCGTCAAATTGATTTAGGTACTTACATCTACTTTGTAACAAACTTTTTTTTTCTGGTTCTATTACGACCAAAGATTTCGACCTACTATTATATATTACTATATTACTAGATTTTTGACAACAAAACCGACTGCAAAAGTGCATATAAACTTATGGTATGCCCAGTGTCACTCTCACAATGAAAACGAATCTAACGTCACCGCACAAGCTAAAGTCCGTCAAGCCCATTGATCTAGAGATAATCTACTATAGCAAATCCCGCGCCTCCACATTTCAAAACGCTTCAATGTATTTACTATTATTTAAAAAGCACCACCAACACTCTCAACGCATAGTTGACGGCTGTCTCAGCATGCACACATGCGTTGAGAGTGTTGGTGGTGCTTTTTAAACACTTTGAAGCGTTTTGAATTGTGGAGGTGCGGGACTTCCTATAGATTATCTCTACTATAAGTTAGGATTCACAATCAGCCGGAGAAAAATGGCCCCGTCAAAACGGGTGCCCGAACAGCTCGGGCACCTGTTTGGCCTTCGTTATAAAGAGGCGTTATTAGCATATTGGAACGTATTTTCTAACGTCAGTTTGCTCCATATATTTTGACATATTCTGTTAGGCACTGTTCGTCCATATGTTATTACTTATTATGATCAAGCCCCACATACATACGAGAACATACTTACTCTCGAATAACATAAGCCTCATTCTGGCGCAGTCGGGTAAAACAGACTCTTATCTGTGTGCCCATGGCCGATAACCCGCCTGACGGGATGATGGGGCTGAATGTGTTACCTAATTCATCCCATTGATTCTAGAATTCTAGGACTGATGGCCGATGGGGCCAGAAAGTCCTGGAGTGGCGTCCGCGAACCGGGAGACGAGCTGTCGGTAGGCCTCCAACAAAATGGAGTGACGACCTTGTAAAGGTCGCGGGAACAAGGTGGATGCGAGTGGCACATGATCGGTCTAAGTGGCGCGCCTTGGGGAGGGGGGCTATGTCCAACCGTGGACGTCTTTCGGCTGAAATGATGATGATGATTCAAGGAGGTAAATCCATACTAATATTATAAATGCGAAAGTAACTCTGTCTGTTACCTCCTCACGCTTCAACCGCTAGACCGATTTAGATGAAATTTGGTATGGAGATAGTTGGAGTCCCGGGAAAGGACATAGGCTACTTATCTCGCGGGCAAAAGCTAGTGTAAAAATATTTTAATCATTATTTTTTGTAGGTAATGTCGGCAGCGGAACCAGACAAATAATCAAATTGAACAAAATGTACTTGTTTAAGTAGTAATATAAGTCTTGTTTCTTTTTAGCTATCTCGATTGTCCGTTTACTTTGCTGCTTGTAAATAGGTCTCCAACGAGATCATAATGTCGACTGCTAAGGTAATGAACTTCTCATTTGGCGCAGGGCAAACCTTGAGGGATGCCCAGGGCTAGGTATCTTAAGGCTGAAGGCTGAAATGAATGACGTTCTTTACAGGTTGACTTCAAAGGAGTTTAGGCAAGTGTAGGGATTTAGGAGCCGTTGTAAGCCCATAATAAAACAAACTAATGTCCACATATAAGAAAAATTTATTAATATAAAATGCAATAATATGCTACGTTTAACTCACAGGCCCGTTCGCACGGAAACACACGACCAAATATAGACTAAAAGAACAAAAATAATATGATTGTATTTGTAAATATTTCGATAGGTTAACTATTAAATGTAACTATATACAGTCAGGGCACCAGAACTGGGCCGTTCATAATTATATATCATTAAACATATGATTGTGATTGGTAAAATACGGCGGTGGCAGGGAGACTCGCTTCTCCGGACTCTGGCTCAACACGACTCGACACTTCACTACTAAAGTATGTAATAGTTGTAATTTCGATCCAAGTACGACTCAAAATGGTCACTCATAAGCCTCATAACAAAAAGGTGGATGAATTTGTGACAGCATAGAGTATAAAATCTTAGTCCAGATAACTAATCAAATATTATGGGTAACTTGATTCAAACTGTCCGTTAAAAGTTAACGTTAACGTTACATATTTTACTATGGGACAAAATGACGTTTCTATATGGAATGACAGCTCGGCGACCATATTTAACGACCAGGAGTCCGTCAACTATGCATGAATCAACCCACCGTAAGAGTAAAATGTGAAGAAGGCGCTATTAAAATTCAAATTATAGATAATTAAAACAGTAAGTATTATTAAAAACTGTTCACATACTGATAACAACACTGTAACAAATCCAGATAAGCGAGCACCCCTCCAAAATGCACTTAAAAATAACATACAAAAATGACAAAAAATAACTTTAAGCGTGCTAGCAACCTAGAATACTGAAAACGATGGCGCATGCGCGTACGACATTATGTATAACTACACTATACATCGAGCGTGACAATAGTAAATAAACTTATTTGAAACGCAGTGCTTATGACGTAATTTCAGAAACAACCTTCGATGGCATAGATAGGATAGTTAAACGACGATTTTTTATCCCTTTGATCACATTATTTGATAAACAGTAAAGGTATTGAAGTTAAAATTGTACAGAGGGTTTAGTATAAAACAAAAACATTGACAAAGTAGACCGTTCTATATATTTCTTTGAAAGTGTCTGCCGAGTGTAGCTCTTAATAATATTTAGTGTAAGCTACTTTGCCATTAGTCCTGATTAACGCATGTTATTTTTAAAGGAAAGATATTTAAAATTACAACACACAGGATTCAAATTTCAACTTTGCCAAAACACGCTCTGTTCTTAACAGACAGAAATAATGTATTTTGAAGTTTCGTAGCTACTGGATCGAATTAGAACTAGCACTGCGCTTCATAAACAATTTCAACAAATAATTTCAACAGCCATAAACAGATTTCATCAAAACGGTACAGCATCAAACTAATGTGGCATGATATTTCATAATGGCAACATTGCCTATAAATTTGTCATTTTAAATTGAACAATATCATTGTTACGAAACACATTTAAAATTGCAACTATTATATCAAAGGCAATATTGCCACACTGATAATCGTCATGACACAAGTTCATGCTGTGACGTATCAACAAATTAACTAATATGCGTTATCGATTATTAAATCCCTAAGGCTTATTGTTACAACCGTTTTAAGAAGCACTGGAATGTACTGCAAGCACTTTAAACTTAAAAATAGACATCAAAGCTTATCATTATTGCCCATTTAATTGCAAACATCAATTAAAATATAATAAAGAAAGGTATATTATTTTTTTATCGATACATTTAATCACATATAAATACTAAGAAATGATATTGCAAATTAAAGTTAATTAGGTACTGTACTCGCAGTGATATTGCGTATAATTCATTTCTTTTTTATATCATTTTTAAAATACTGGAAAAAAGGCTTCAAACTCGATACAGACCACAAATGTCGCTAGTAATCATAACATGATTAATAAATTCATGCATTAAATATTAAATAAAATCATGTGTATCGATGTGTATATTTATATGAGACATATAGGTTAAATCTCTAATACATAAAATTCTCGTGTCACAGTGTTTGTAACCAAACTCCTCCGAAACGGCTCGACCAATTCTTATGAAATTTGGAGTGTATATTCAGTAGGTCTGATAATAGGACGTAAGCAATTTTTAATACCCAAAAAAAATTTTCAAGGTGGTACAAAGCCCGCGGGGTCAACTAGTATAATTATAAAAGTGAGTATGCAATAAAGATTAGGATAGTTATCGAAAAAATAATAACTGATATTGATTTATAGTTTTCTTTTTTTCGGCATGGTCAATTGGTCAAGTAACAATAAAATTGTAATTGATATTTGTTGACGATACACCGTCATCATATTATTTTTCTTTAACAGCTCATAACTTGGTTAAAACAGAGAGATAATAAAAAATATTACTCACACCATCGGATTCAGGCGCGCTTCTCGGCTTCAAATATCGTCAAATGGTTTTAATCCACCCAATATAGACAACCGTTTTTATGTCACAGACATGTCTCGACTACATGCGTGTTAGAGCCTTGAAATTTGATTTCAGATACCTAATCTGTATTTTCAATACAGTTTAGTTGTTCACACTTGTGAGTGCAAATGAAAGAGAGATGGCATACATGTAGTTCCAAACAACGTAAGTAAGAGTAACCAAGAATACATATCACGTCAAACATTAATACACAAAGATATATGCATGTCTTGTTAACATACAAAAGCCCTGGATAACAGAAACACGAAACAAAAGTACATGTCACAATAAATTCCACGAATCCACAAATAAGGACAAAACACTTTAAAATTCCCATACATTTTTAAGTGTTTTGTCCTTATTTGTAGATTCGTGGACGAACGACGAATCACGAATCTACAAATAAGGACAAAACACTTAAAAATGTATGGGACGGTTAGATCAAGTTACTTTATGTGATCTAATTTGGTTACAAGGAAAACATTAATATGTTACCTTCATACATAATATACTCACAAATGCGCAGATGCCTTTTTCAGGGCTCGGCGACGCAACGCGCTGGCCGTTGGGCTATCGATGTAAATTATTATGTACCTAGCGAATTCGGGCGAGACAACGCTACTCCATAATCACCATCATATATCGACATATGTTTAATTTTGTCACTTGACGCCCAACGCCCCACGCGTCGCGTCATCGGTCCTTGAAAGAGGCCTCAAATATTTATCCTTTTTGAGAGACATATAAAACAGCGTCGAAGCAGGGTAGCTTGAACGAAAAAAAAACGAAACGGCCGCATATAAGTCATGAGAAAAACGTTATTGAATTTTAAATAAACATCCCCTTTGGTTGTCGAAAAAGTGTCTCTTACATACTCTACAGAGACACTCAAAGATTTTTCAATGTATTTTAAAATTTGCTTTTACATCGACACGCTTACTAATGTAATTATTTTATTGCACATTTGAAAACATTGCATTTTACCGCGACATACGTAAGCGGGGACTTATAAATGATGTCAGATATACACTGCTTGTTCTAAATACATCACTTATGAAATATATCACAGCGAGCGAATAAGCAATGTAATCTTTACTTATACAACAAATATCTTATTTCTCATGGCTTAATAGCGTCTCTGGATGTTTATAAGGTATCACCCTGCAATTTAAAATTAGGACGAAATATATCCTTTAACGTTAACACAACGTCACATTTCACAACGGTATTATTGCTAGCACCCGGCCATTTTTTTAAACTCAGAAACGCTTAAATGAATTTGTGACATTTAGTATGTAAGACACGCAAAGCAAACACGACATACTTAATATATTAAAACAGTTACATCTTGATATGTCAATAAGTATATTGCCTCGTACATGTTAATTAGAGTACACATATTAAAAGTATGGAATAGTATCTTTATATGTTCACTCCAAGCTGACTTACGAGCATTTGAAAGCGTTCATTGTGATTCAAATATTTCAAAAGTATTTTACTATATGATAAAAGCTATCACTAAACTACTAAAGGTGGTGAATAGACAAAACAATATTTCAAAATCTCGTGCATTCTTAAATCGGTTGAATTGCGCCTAATTACTTCCAGGTTGATTCTAAACACAGATGCGTATTTTTTATAAATTTTTCTATTTATAATTGTATATTTTAATTATCATACCTATTAAATATCATTTATATCAGTTCTACTCTACTAATATGCAGTTACCAGCCGCGACCGCCCGCTATGTATATGTTTATATGTATATTATGTAATACATAGTCTAAACATTCGCCGATAAGCACAATTGTTACACATCCATACATTTCCTATTTAAATTGTTATGTTATACATCTATACGTAATTTACTATATTTCTGACTTATGAATCACATTTATTTTTTTCCGTTTCTTACGATTATAGTTTTTTACACTTCTACACAAAAAAAGCAGATGAGAAATTATCAAAAAAACATATGTTGTAATATAGACTATAGAAAAAGTTAAACGTTTGGTGTTTTTTTGGTCTCATTTCAAAGACCAGATTACCTGTTTTCGATATAATTATTATAATGAGTAAAATACAATCTTATAGTTAATCTTATATCTCTTAGTTCACTTGACTCTTCACACTTTTGTATATTATATGATACATATCTGAGGTTTAAGGTATCTAGAACGAATAGAGCGTTTATTAAAATGTGTATAAATTTATTAACGTATTCAATGTTTGTGACTGAACTATTAAATATTATAGTAACTGTAAAATCTGTAAAAATTTGTGCTTTTTTTCTAAAAAAACGTCTTTATGTACTCATTAAAAAATGTATACCAAATGCGATATTTAAATTCAAAGGTAACAAACTTCACCTAATGTTTGTGCATTATTTCGAAGGACCCGATATTAAGCACAAGAATGTGTAGAATAATTTTACCAATAAGTATTCGTTACGAGTTAAAAACAAGTGCGATTTTGTTTGGAACAAATCTCAATATGGAACGCTTCGTCCGATGACAAACATTTCATACCACTGGAAAATCTCATTTTACTATACGTTTGGTCTAGCAATTATAGTTGGTTGTTCGAGCTATTGGCTTCAAATCGCTTGGAAGCTTAGTTATTATCAGAGACAGGTAATTATATAGACTGATAATATCTTTACTTTGCGGCGTTCATTGGAAAATCTCTGTATGTGAGCTATATCCAGGGGTGCTTAAAAGTTTCATGCAGGCTACCTACGCCGCGACACCCAACACTTAATTCGGGCGTTCGCTGATTTGTATGAAGGTTGTCATTCCAGGTATACCTTGTTGTTTACTATGGCATTAGCCAGCTTGTTAGAAATTTGAAAAAATATGATTTTATCCAAATTAACCACACAAAATTTCACTGGCCTCGAAATCATCACTTTCCAACTCGTTGGAAAGAAAGAGACGAATAATATATGACTTAGAGCACATTGGCCTGTCTCTGGTGGAAAAATTGGACAAAGTATTTCGTGTATCCGTACCTAAGTACAACGCGATGAGCGAAGACGGCAAAAATAATAGAAATAAATCGGATTTTGAGAATGAAATAAGCCTCTATCTATTTTGCGTTGTTCGAATTTGAATTGTACTTCAAGGAAAGTTTAATTTCGATGATATTAGACAGTTGCATGAAATCTGGAGTCACTATGTAGACACCTACTTTAATTGACACTTGCACTTCGCATTTTAGCTGTATAATGAAAATAGTGAGCTAATCTGATCCCTGGCATACAGTGAATGCAAATACTACAAAATTGGGAAGGTATCAAAGTTGATCATCAATCAAGTCTGTGAATGATGTGATGATACCAGTGCACACTGAAAATTGCCTTTGGTGGCCTTTAACCATAACAGTTCATTCTCCAACATGGCACATAAAGCGTATAAAACATTCCAGTCACTGTCAAACCCGGAAGACTAAGAAATTGGCCCGCGGGAGGTGTCCTTTATGTTACAACCAAACAGACCTTATTTAAAAGCAGGAAAGATTGAAAACAATCTGTGCATTGCTGGACACTAATACAATGGCAGTAGTTGCAGTCGTTGTACTTAAATTATTTCTAGGTTTCTTTTGGAAAACTTTGATGTTCACATCGATTGCGTAGTGGAATAAGAATCTAGTCGTAAATGTCTTTAGATTAAGGAAAAAAGAACAATATGTTGTTTTCAAGTGAAAGTTACTTTCGTTAAACCTTTTTTTTTAATATGTATTCTTGGCAGTTTCTGGAACTAAAAAGAGATACACATATTTTTATTTTTATCAGGATATTAAAATCATGTTTTACTAAAGATTCTTATTCCACTGCGGTGAGGGCTTTATTCGACACATGGAATCTTTTATATCGATAAAAACGTGTCTAATAAAGCCATACAGATCCACGTTATCCGGACATCCGGGTTGCCGGATCAACGGGGTTTCGGTGAACGTATACACTTGGAGTACTCAATAAGCATGTGGCATATTGACGTAAAATATTTCAAGCCCTAACAGGTCAGAAAATTCGTCATTTTCAGACCTGTTAAGGCGAGTCTCGGTATCCTGTCATCCATTTATATAAACACAACATTTACGTCCCACTGCTGGGCACAAGCCACATCTAAAAGAGCGTAACAATTCCAAAATATCAACATACTTACCTAGTTCTAACATAATTTTGTTGCTCAATGTGGCAACAAAATTATATGAGTGGCAAAGTTGTCATATTGAAATCTATTGTGTGATTTAACGAGCTAATATAGTCATATTAACAAAATATCATGGACATGGTTTAATAACTCATATTAAAATAGATCATTAACTTGAAAAAAAAATCCACTCGACACTTCAACTGTATACGTCCATATTTAACTTTTAAAAATTACTCTACTTTACTTGAGCGTGTTCGAACGAATAACACCCTGTATATAATTCTAACTGCCGACGGCTTGGCGTTGCTTAGTGCTAGGTCTCCAAAAATAATTGGTGATTGTCTGGCCAATGAAAGTTGAACCCTGATACGAACCATCTAGAAACTGCTTTCAAAATATATTCATATATATATTCATAGATACAATAGGACCTATACAATGTAGGCGGACGTATTAGCGTATAAAATACGTCGCCAACGTAGACACAGTTCCCCACTATAATAACCCCTAAGAGAGTGAGAGTTGTCATTTTTAGTTCATCAGCAGCTTTGTTACTTTTGCCAAGTTCGTAGTTCGTTAATCAAATTCAACTTTCTCCAACCAGACGTATTTTGAAAAAATATTCCCACTGTAATTCTTACTGGAATAGGAACGAAGGCTCACATCATTTCTAGTCGATAGCGTAAAGCGTACCTATCTTCTACTATCTAAAGTCCCGCGCCTTCACATTTCAAAACGCTTCAATTTTTTCATTATTATTTAAAAAGCACCACCAACACTCTCAACGTATAGTAGATGGCTGTCTCAGCACGCACAGATGTGTTGAGAGTGCTGGTGGTGCTTTTTAAATACTTTGGAGCGTTTTGAAATGTGAAGGCGCGGGACTTTAGATAGTTGAAGATCTCTACACGGCGTCGTGTAAGAATCAACCTGCACGCCTAACCTACCGCCACGGCTGGTGGCCGCCCGTGCAAACCCTTGCACAAGCCCTTGCACAGCTGATCTAAACATTCGGAATGAAAGAGTAAAGGATATACAAAACAGCTTAACGTAAATATATAATTACATATATCTTAATAAACATAGTACAAAATAAACATAATTTGCGCCGACGAGGCAGTCACCCGTTTAACCTTTAAAAACAGAGCCCATTTTAAAAGTAGTCTTCCGACAAATAACATTTTTAGACCCCCATAGTCTAAATAATAGACAAAACCTCTAAAACTAGAGTGGGAGTCTCTAAACAAAGATTCAACATTAAAACTTTACCGACCTTTCACAAATCGTAAGGTCTTGCAAACGCGACTAACGCCTGGTTCCTATATCCAAACAACGCCTCGTTTTGCCTACGAACGGTTAAAATTTGACAGATTCTCTATGGAACAAATGTCAAAAATCAACCGTCCGTAGGCAAAACGAGGCGTTGTTTGGATATAGGAACCGGGCGTTAATCTATAATAAGCTTTTAAAAAGTTCACCACAACATTAATAAAGTTTCAAGCAAACATCAACCTTAAAACAGTAAACGTAATTCACATTGCCTAAGTATATCCACCTTATTATTATTATAACTACGAAACGTCACAATTTGGAACAACTCATATCCAGGGTGGCATCAAGAAAGTTGACGGAGCCATCGAGCCACCGTCGTGAAATTACTTTTCTGTATGGAATGACAGCTCGGCGTTAACGTTGATGACTCCGTCAATTCTTTGTCCCAGCCCGGCTTAATCGACTATAACGTTAGAGGGAAGTTGATTTTCGAGTGACTGCCTCGGTGGGACTATATACATCAGGTAACGCGACGTACTATATACGGTGGATCTACGTCGAAGTCACAATTGCATTTTTTTAAACTCGCAGAGATAGATTAGCTCTCTGTTTTGTATTCGATAGAGGTAGTTGGTGTAATAAAGAAAGTATGTGGTTTGACTTCTTTCATAATTTACTGTAATATGTCCCTAAGCTGGTACAGTCAGCAGCAGAAGTAGATAAGCTGTCCAGGTGTTCAAAATGACCTACACGCCCTTAACGTCTTAAGAATAAGGTCGTATGTAGGTCATTTTGTATGCAGTATACAGTCAATACTAGCGTTTATCCACGCGCCCATAGCATTTGTCACTTCCTGTCCAACTGGTGGGTGAAAAAGGCGAATGATAGTACGTCGCAAATGTTACTACTACTACAGCCTATTTGCGTCCCACTGCTGGGCACAGGCCTCCCCTCGTCATGAGAGCGTTTTGGGCTATAGTCCCCACGCGGGCCCAGTGCGGATTGGGGACTTCATACACATCTTTGAATTACTTCGCAGAGGCGTGCAGGTTTCCTCACGATGTTTTCCTTCACCGAAAAGCTCATGGTAAATTCAAATTGAATTTCGCACAGCCGGAATCGCACCCCCGACCCTCGGCATGAGAGGCGGTTGGTCGAACCACTAGGCCACCACGGCGTAAATGCTATTAGCAGCGCTTAAATAATAAAATAACAAAAACAGTTCAAATAGATGCTTTGGAATCTTAGTGACAGTGAAATTGTCAGATGTAGAATTACATATTTGGTTATGTCAAAATATGCACTTTGACTTTCATTTTCATTTGTTTCCGAGATTTAGAAACTTCCTTATAGCAGCTTAAGATTCATTTGCGAATTTAAGGTTTATATGTATAAAAAACCAGGGTAATTCCACATACTTTCCTCATTACACCAATGATTCTTGGACCAAAAGACGGTGTTGGAACAGTTCGCGCCCGTAGATCCACCCACTAAGCTTAAACTAAGATGACCGGCTTCGGTGGGTTCGTGCACCGTGCCAATAAATAATATGTCACGTGTTGAAAACATACAGGCGTAGAGCTGGCACGGGCGCGCGGCAGGTAAAAAAACGCAGGCATTTTTTTTTTATTCTATGAAATTTTTAGATTATTTAGAGTGGGCGCTGTTTCTGAATTTAATATTATACATCAATGTAATTTAAAAAATGCGTGATGTAACTTGTAACCATTCTTTCTTGTCAAGTAGTTTAGATTACTCATCAATAATAAAACAGGATTTATGTATTATCAATTAAAATTTAGGGTAATTTTAGTTCATTACACCGTTTTTTTTTAACCTGCGACGCACCCTTGCCCGCCGGCCGCGATGGCACGCTAAGCCGCTTTGCGACTAAACATAAGCTTAACCAAAAGGCTTTCTGACAGTTGGGGAATCAACACAAACTGTCTGACAGCTGTCAGATCCCAATTTCACTTCATCAACGCCTAATCGCATTGACACTTAAATACTTATTAATTTCAAAAGACGCTCGCGACCAAATATACTTATAAATGCCGTGCGCGAGCAACTCCCCAACTGTCAGAGTGCAAACTTAACGGCGACAAATAAAGAGCAGGCCGTAAGGAGATTACAGAAGACTTAAAGCACAAGCCAAATCTTGATTCTTTGGTTCCGCCCGCGCGCTAGCACGTTCAATTCCATATTCACAACTCAAGAGTTCGCGCGCGGGTGTGCGCCTGGGCGCTTGCCGCATGCCACTGCCGCAAGTTGTTTACTTACTTGGGGCTAGTTTTTGGGTTTGGCATGCGAGCGACGCGTTGGCTACGCGTGCCGCTTCGCGTGGAGCGCGAGGTGGTCGGAGCGGCTGAAGCACCGCTCGCAGTAGCGGCAGCGGAAGGGTTTCGCGCCCGTGTGTTTACGGTAGTGCCGGGTCAGCTCGTCCGAGCGGGCGAAACGCCACTCGCAGCCGTCCCAGGAGCATTTGTAGGGTTTCTCGCCTGAAATTCGATAGTTTCAACTTTAATATTACGTCTGTGGTCTCTTAAACTTAGCTAGTCCCGTCTAAACTTAGCTATCACCGCACTAACCAGTATGCATCCTTTTGTGTGCCTTCGTGTAGACTTTATGACAAGCGGGGAACTCGTTGCGGTGCACGCGCTGCCGAAGCTTTTAGCTTGTCTAATCTAACTTTAGCTAGACCTACCTAAGAGCTTAGCTAGCCTCCCCACCTAAACTTAGCTTGTCTCATCTGTGTGTGTGCGACTGTTTGTGCGCTTTCAGTTTCGTTTTGGTGTAGACTTGTCGGAACTCACAGCGGTGCAAGGGACACCGGGTAGGAGTGGTGACGGGGCGCTTGCCTTAACTTCATCCCATGTAACTTTAGTTAGTCCCACCCATGTGACCTTAGCCCCTACACTCAGCTAGCCCCGTCCCTGTGCGTAGTTACCATTTGACGATTTTTTATATTAAAACGTTCCTCAGCTCGACTCATTTAAACTTAGCTAGCCCCATCTAGGCACCCATATCTTAGCTAGTCCCATCTACTCTCAGCTAGTAAGTAAGTAAGTAACACTTTATTGTACAGAATAGAAACACACAAAAATATACGCGTCGAATTGAGAACCTCCTCCTTTTTATTTCGTCGGTTGAAAAACAAATTTCAATACAGAGAAGAGACACGTGTACAAAGGCGAGCTTATCCCTTGAAGTTAAGAATGTGTTTAAACTATTATATTTTTCTGTCTTCAAATCACTTCATGTATGTAATAATAGTTTGTAAGTAAAAATGTATTTATCTTTAGTACGTGTTTAGTTTAAGTTATGGCAATAAAAATAATTTGAATTTAGAAGGAACTCCTTCCAGCTACCTTTGAGTAGTGGCTAGTCCCGTCTACACTTAGCTAGTCTTAAACTTAGCTAGCCTCACCCGTGTGCGTCCGTTTGTGCGCCTTCAGATGCGAGCTCTTCGTGTAGACCTTGTCGCATGCGGGGAACTCGCAGCGGTGCACGCGCCGCCGCGGGTCGGCGTGCGAGTGGTGGCGGGCCGCGTGCCGCCGCGGCGCCGGGCTCGGCTCGTCTGGAACGGCGGGGTGGACTATTGAGTAGGTATACTAGCTACTACTACTACTACTACAGCCTATTTGCGTCCCACTGCTGGGCACAGGCCTCCTCTCATCACGAGAGGGTTTGGGCTATAGTCCTCACGCGGGCCCAGAGCGGATTGGGGACTTCACACACATCTTTGAATTACTTCGCAGATGCGTGCAGGTTTCCTCATGATGTTTTCCTTCACCGAAAAGCTCAGTGGTAAATTCAAATTGAATTTCGCACATAAGTAAACTTAGAGGTGCGAGCCGGAATCGAACCCTCGACCCTCGGCATGAGAGGCGGTAGGTCGAACTACTAGGCCACCACGGCTACCTATACTACTATACCTATACTAGCTAGCGTTCCAAGTAAGTAAGAAGAGAGTATAGAGTGTAGGGCAGCGCTTTCCAACCTTTTTTTGACCAGGGACCATTTTGATTGCGTTACCTTGCAAGGACCACAAGTATAAAAAAAACTACACATATGCGCAGAAGAAACTTTTTTTTAATAACAGTTGGTCAAAAACACAAGTTTATTTTATACTCCTACTAGGCTTTGTTTTTTGCGCACTAGTGCTTTTTCCTTTTTCAACTTTACACTATTAGTTTTTGACTTGATTATATTTTTTTCGCAAATTTGAAGAATGAGATATTTTCATTTTCACTTGTCCAAATCCACGCGGGCAAAAGTTTATGTTTAGCATAAACGTCAAATAGTACATTATTGCAGAGGCCGCCAAGTAGCGCATTGCCGGACGAGTCGGTTAGAAGGCTGAGCGAAGCGAAGCCTTCTATTAGTACGAGTCCGGCAATCGCAATTGCGGCCGAGGTATATATAATGCTTTTCTCAAACAGCGAGGAAATACGTAAGGTCAGTCGGGGCAAGTGCGCCAGGATGGGGTAAGTGCGCCTAACATAAATATATCGAAATCTATAAATATTACTCAACTAGTAGTTGGCTGTTTACAAGGCATAGTAGGGGCGAAATAAATTTAGGCACACTTACCCCACATCATTATTTACTACTTCCATGATCGTGGATGATTTGGCCATGGAAGTTGTACTTATTACCTCCATGGATTTGTCAGTTTCGAGGCAAGTGCGCCAGGATGGGGTAAGTGCGCCTAACATAAATATATCGAAACCTATAAATATTACTCAACTAGTAGTTGGCTGTTTACAAGGCATAGGGGCGAAATAAATTATTTAGGCGCACTTACCCCACATCAGTATTTACTACTTCCATGATCGTGGATGATTTGGCCATGGAAGTTGTACTTATTACCTCCATGGATTTGTCAGTTTCTCTACAGAGGTGTCTCAAGCGAATTAAAAAAAAACACACGACAATAATGTTTTTGCTAGCCAAGGCCGGCAATGGACAGCCTCGCGTCTTCTTTTTTTGAAAGTAACACGAACATTTCCGAGCATGTTTGAGAAAAGTACATTAATGAGCAGTGAAAAAAAATTTTGTACGTAGTATATCAATGAGATTACTGAGCTTGCATCTTCTGTACAAGTCCATGAATTCTTGGGTTGATAGGCTCTTGTCATATTGTTTCGTCAGATGCTTCCCTCCTACCGGTCACCTCAGCGCGTTCTCGTCCAGGTACATTCAAATATGAAATTTGTCGCGGACCATATTTTAAATCTCGTGGACCACTTGTGGTCCGCGGACCACCGGGTGTAGGGTTAGTATAGCACTCGCTATACGAACTCTTTAGGGTTGTAGTTTTGTTAAACGTTCTAGAACTACTGATCATCTGAATATTAAAAAAAGAAAGCCATTCTGGAACGTCTAGTAGTAGTCTGAAGCTCGTTGTAGCAACGTGCGCTTGTAAACTTAGGCCCCACTATAAAACCAATATAAGCAATTAATATAATTCTTCTTTTCATTTAACTTCAAGGAGTACCTCTAGTACTACCATCTGACGATCCCCCAGTTTCTTGTCACAGTAATTATTCGTTGTAAATTGTATAGAGCAGATGGTAAGTAACAATTGAGGAGGGCTTTTTCTTATAATGAGTAAGTATTTATTCGTCAACTTTGTACAGCAGTTAGTAAGTAACTATGGTATCAACGGACCCGCGTGGGGACTATAGCCCAACCCTCTCGTGATGAGAGGAGGCCTGTTCCCAGCAGTGGGCCGTAAATAGGCTGTAGTAGGGATCTTCGACTATCTAAAGTCCCGCGCCTTCACATTTCAGAACGCTTCAATGTATTTAAAAAGCACCACCAACACTCTCAACATATGTGTGCGTGCTGAGACAGACATCAACTATGCCTTGAGAGTGTTGGTGGTGCTTTTTAAATAATAATAGAAAAAAAATAAGCGTGAAGGCGCGGGACTTTAGATAGTAGAAGATATCTAGTATGGTATCAACAGTTTCGGATCACTGCGGCAATAGTATATATAACGAAGTTAAAAGGAAAACTATAACAGCTAAGTAGGCTAGAGATCGCTTTTTAGCGATAAGTCCGCCTGTTGTTTACCTATTTAATGAGTATTATTGCTGTTATTGTTGTTGTAGGCTGTACAAGTTATAGTCAATGAAGTTTTTTCAAGTTCGGTTCGCAAATAAAATAAGTGTTAAATCTAGTCATAATATCCGATTTAATTTAGTTGGTACATTCATTCGAATGTTATATTCGTTGTTTTGTTATAGGTTGTAAATAGATGAGTAGTTACCGAACACAACTGATAACAAGTGGTGTTAGGTTAAAGGTTAATGATTGTATGCCAGGTAAGGGTTTATCAAGAAAGAGCACGACCCAGAGTTGTGACGCCAATCTTGAAGATTGGTATGTCATTTAAGAGGTTCAAGGTGGGTAAAAGAATCGGCAGAATTTACAGTGGCCATTATCGTTCATTTATACTTTAAACGTGCTAACCTTGTATATTTCTGTTGATTTATATACTAGTTCTTGCCCGCGACTTCGCCCGCGTGGAATTCGGCTATCGCGTTCCCGCGGGAACTACGCGTTTTTCCGGGATGAAAAGTAGCCTATGTCCTTTCCAGGGACCCCAACTATCTCCATGCCAAATTTCTTCTCAATCGATCCAGCGGTTGAAGCGTGAAGAGGCAACAGACAGACAGAGTTACTTTCGCATTTATAATATTAATATGGATTTGTTTATACTAGAGATCTCAGAAACGCCTCTCACGATTTGGACGAAATTCGTCAAAACGGGTGCCCGGACGCGTCCCCCAACTTTGTTATTCAGTTAATAGAGGGGGGGGGGGGGGGGTATTCATAAATAATTACATCGGGGGTGAATAACTAAATTTCCTATAGAACAAAGGGGTAGGGGGTTTGTATTTAGGTAAGGGCTGATTTCTATTAAACATAGGACATTTCACACAAATTGACCTAGCCCCAAACTAAGCAAAGCTTGTACTATGGGTGTTCATACTTATATAGAGAAATACATACATTTATAAATACTAAACACCCATGACTCGGGTACAAACATTCGTGCTCATCACACAAAGCTTGCCCCGAGTGGGATTCGAACCCGCGACCGCCGGTACAGTAGGCAGGGTCAGTACCAACTGAGCCAAACCTGTCGCTATCATTATGACTAGGGATGCCTATAACCTATAACTAAGCAGGCCTATGACTAGAGGCCTACCTCTGGGCTCGTCGGAGTCGCTGGGCGGTTCGCTCTTGACTGCGGTGATGGTGAACAGGGGCGGCGTGGGTACCCTCGCCCAGTCTTCTTTGGTGGCACCTGGGCCCCAAAAATCACACGTTAAAAATCTCCTGCGCATCATAGTCACTCCAGGTCACCTGTGTGACGATCCAACGCGTCATCGGAAGTAAAATAATAACACATTACACAACTAGGCCGATCAACTATTTCATTCTTGATTATGTCCCGTGTGGGACAAAATGAGAGTTTCTTAGAAAAACAGTCACAACATAGACTTGTAATATTACTACTACAGCCTATTTGCGTCCCACTGCTGGGCACAGGCCTCCTCTCATCACGAGAGGGTTTGGGCCCAGTGCGGATTGGGGACTTCACACACATCTTTGAGTTACTTCGCAGATGCGTGAAGGTTTCCTCACGATGTTTTCCTTCACCGAAAAGCTCAGTGGTAAATTTAAATTGAATTTCGCACATAAGTAAACTTAGAGGTGCGAGCCGGAATCGAACCAGCGACCCTCGGCATGAGAGGCGGTAGGTCGAACCACTAGGCCACCCCGGCTACCTTGTAAATAAGATGCGTACAAAATGCCCAACATTTGGTGGTTATTTATTGAGTATTTATTTATTAAAAGTGCAATAAATTCATAAAGCCTGTGCATAATTACTCTTGTCTTATTTGGTAAACAAAATTCTAATCTCAAAATGCCTATTTTAGGCTTTATTGTGGCTATTTAAACGACGTAAACATAAAAATCCCAGAGCTTTTACTCAAGCCATGTTGAACTAGGGTGATTTGATACAGTAATAAAACTAATTTAATCACAAAAATAAGCACCAACGATGAACAGATTTCACATGACGTTGCTCATAGGGGCTCCAAAAACAATAACCTTCGTTCTGGCGCAATGGTACCATATAATAGCAAAATGCGATTGATGTTCGATGGCGCGGCGCGCAATAAAGCTAACGCTGTCAGTTGGTCGACAATAGAGGCTTGTAACTAGAGGCCTACCTCTGGGCTCGTCTGAGTCGCTGGGCGGTTCGCTCTTGACTGCGGCAATGGTGAAAAGCGGCGGCGTGGGGACCCTCGTCCAATCTTCTTGTGTGCCGCCTGGGGACACAAAAAAATAACATGAAAATCCTCGAAAATCACTAAAGGCTGCCTTTCCTTTCTACTGAGACTCTGAGACGAGCGGAGAGGAGGAATGCGATGACTCTTGGAGAAGGGATGTCTTTCGACTGATATGATGATGATGATAGGATTACATTCAAATGCATGGAAACTGGGATGGAAAGTTTCCAAAAGATGTTACTTCCATAATACTAAAAATTTCGCGTTCCTATGATAACTGTTGCAATCCATACTTAATGTTTTATTCAACCATAGAGCGCTAATTCATGTTTTCATTCAGTAATATTCAGAAATTAATGAAAACAGCAAAATATTTGACAGCTATTTGCGACGTTGCCAACTTTCGGAGTAAGCCCTCTTGATCCACGCGCCTCCTATATATAACCTATGATAACCTGTATCTCTGGCACAGGGCGAACACGTCCTATAAAAGCACGATTTCGAACACAATGAGGGCTATCGCGTGTGAAATTTCCACTAGAGGCGCTAGTGTCGCGTGAGGTCCAATAACATTCAATGTTCACTGGTTTTGGCGGGCTTTGTGATATAAATCACAATTTCTTTAATTTACCTGTTGAAAAGTGATCTCCTTCGTGAAATTATCACAAATATGGATTATTTGGCTATGAATGTAAATGCTTTGAAGAAAAAAAAAAACAAACAAAACGGAACTGCACAACATTGCGGCATAGCTGCTCGATATGATGATAGTTATTTATAATTAAAATCTTAATGAGATTCAAGATTGAAAACTTTGTTTCGGCGCCGATCTTATAAAGTCGCCTTTGACAGCTATACCTCTGTGGACCTTAGTCTACAGCGGCGCCAAGCCCCTATTTCACCACGGCTACAATTGTCAGTGACATATGTCGAGTGACAATTGTCATATGACAATTTTGCAAAATATTTTCTATAGAAATGCTAACAAACATGACAGCTATTTTGCTACAATTGAGTGTATGACAATTATGTTGTGAAACAAGAATTACTTTTACTAGTCGACATATTTGTAGAATAGTCGGTGAATCTTGACATGAGATTAAAGCTTTGTCGGATTGCGTGACAATTATAGTGTTTCGTGGTTGACATACGCGTAGTTCAAAATGGCTCTCCATGCGAGTAGTAGTGACGCTAGTGATAGTAACAGTGATCTTAATGATTTTGCATATAGAAGAACATTTAAAGAAAGAATTACTATACACCTATGTACCTAGCTAAAGTATCATTTTAATTCAAAGACGTTTTAATGAGTGGTTTTAAAATGAAAAACGTATTTACACCGTGTTCCAACTTTAAGTAGTGTAATATTTACCTTAACTAATTAATAAAAAATCAAACTTGTTAAATACTTACTATAGTCCTCTTTCTCCAATTTTTCCATGTTGTGTCCCTTATATATTTCCAGTCTTTGTCATATACACCCATTTCATTCAAACGTTGAGTTATTTGTTTCCATTTGTTATTTTTCATTTCAAAAGTCAAATTATTATCAAATTTTCCAAATAGTATGGATTTGTTCTCGGAAATCAATTTTAATATGGTATTTTTTTTTTGTTTTATCCATATTTGATTTATATTTAAACAAAATATTAACGCACAAATACTTTCACGAAGAAAATTGCAAAATGGCGGGAGAGAATTTAATAGTTTTAAATGAGTTTTTATCAAAGAGAGCAAAGGCATTTTGTATTCAGCCAATACAAAGCTATACATTCAATGTCATGGCAGTTATTGAGCGGACGTGAAGTAAGGACTTATACAAAATCCAATTTATTTAACATAGATTGTTAGTGTTACTGTGAATATTTTTGGATTAATTAAATTTACATATTGAGTTAACCACTGTTGTCAACCAATTTGTTCGTCCAAAGTGTAGGCGTACCTTAAAGATTGTAATGAGTGTGTATCAGCCTAAGACAAGCGCTGTCAAACTACTTTAAAAAATAAACGGATGGCGTTGTTGTCTGTGGCGTCAGTTCGAAGTAAAACGTTTTTTATTGTGCTCCTCGATTTATAAATTCTCTTATTAATTAAATGTGCATTCTGGTTAGACTTTCCCAATTCTGTTCATGTGGTCCTTCGACGTAAAGAACCTGTGTGTGGAAATAACAGTATGAGTGCGACGGAAAAAACCTTTTCGTTTGAGACCCGGTCGGAGTGCAGCTCCGCCGACAGTGTAGCTCGCCTAAAATTATTACAGCGGCGAGATGAGTTGTCCGCATTAGAAAAAGTAATAAGGGAACGTATCGATGTCGAGAAAGAGTTACAGAGCCTCGAAGATGCTGACAGGCAATCGTCAAGAACTCCGACGCAATTTTTCAACGCGCCGGCGCCGGCGTCGGAGCCGAAGCCTATAAAAGAGGAGAGAGACGTAAGAGCACTCGATCCAATTAGTGAGCTAACGACAGCTCTAAAAAATGTGCTTTGTAACAGCCGAACAGAGTTGCCTATTTTTGACGGGAAAGCAACGGATTGGCTCCCTTTCAAAGAAGCTTTTGAATCATTATCAGTGTCGCCTGCCGAAAAGGTAAAAAAACTGCGGGCGGCGTTGAAAGGTGAGGCTAAGGAAGCAGTGGGAGCCTTATTACAGTCAGCTGTGTCCTCAGAGGCAATCTTCAGATGTCTTTCTCTAAGATTTGGTCGACCTGATAAGATTATTAAACAACAGATAGAAATAGTATCAAAACTGCCTATGCTAAATGAAGAGGTTGAAGATATATGTGTGTTTTCTTGTAAAGTCAACAACTGTATTGCGATAATAGAAGGTCTGAAAAAGAAGGAGTATTTATACAACATTGAATTGTATGAAAAGATTGTATCAAAATTGTCACCACACCTCAAGCTTAGATGGCTAGACTGGGCGGAGAAGTGGGAGGCCCGTGATGAGTGCAGATTGGTGTGCATAGGAGAGTTTCTCAATAACGAATCTGAACGTGCGATGCGGTACCTCCCAGACATAAGTGCTGAGTCAACGCCTGCTCTGTCGCAGGCAGGGCGGTCGACGGGCTCCGCTCCAGTGCAAGCTGTTTTGTCATCACAGGCTCAGCCTGTACAGGTGAATGCGGTACGAGTTCCAGGTGAGCGTGAACCTTGTATATGTTGTGATAATAAAGACCATTTACTGTCGAAGTGTGAAAAATTCTCAAGTTTAAGTGTTGATGAAAGGTGGGACATAGTGAAAAAAGGCAGAAAGTGTTTTAGGTGTTTAAACTTTAATCATGCAGCTAAATCATGTAAGTTTTCTAAATACCTCCATAGACTATTGCATAAGCCAAAGCAGCAAAATACTGTTCAAAGCGTTCAAGTTGGGCATAGTGTAGAAAACTCTGAACCAATTAGTAAGCAAAAATGTGCCTTATTAAAAGTAGTGCCTATTCGGGTTCAGGGTCCTCTAGGAGTAGAAGATACATATGCTCTACTCGATGAAGGTGCAACTATATCGCTCATTGATGCTGATTTGGCTGCTGCAGTGGGGGCTGAAGGTCCTTTGGACATGCTTCATGTAAATGGAGTTGGTTCTATGAACATGCAAACACAAAGTAAATGTGTTAAATTAAAATTGCTAACTTCTGATGATATTCATGGAATCAACTGCCGGACTATAAATAAATTGAACTTAAATGCACAAACTGTAAATAAAGATGTTTTGATCTCATATAAGCATATTTCAGATTTGAGTGACTCGATTGCATGGTATGAAAATGCAACTCCAAAATTGTTGATTGGACAAGACAATTGGCCTTTAATTGTGTCTAGGGAGTTGCGTACTGGAACCAATGATGAGCCAGTTTTATCAAAAACATTGCTAGGTTGGATAGTACATGGCACTAGTAATGGTGTATCACCAGCACAAGTATTTCATGTGGTTCACTCCTCAAATGATGGCGAATTAGATACCATGATTAGAGAAAGTTTTGAATTGGACAATATAGGGATAACTACTAAGCAGCGTTCTAACCCTTCCCTAGATAGAGCAACATCAATTTTAGAGGCTACTACAAAAAAAGTTTACGGTGGCTGGGAGACAGGTTTATTATGGTGTCAGGATGATATTGTTTTGCCGGACAATACATCAAGTAGCTTAAAAAGGTTTTTTAATTTGGAGCAAAAGTTATTAAGTGATCCTAAATTAGCAGCAGCATACAGTGCACAGATGAACAAATTATTTCAGTCAGGTTATGCGACTCTGTGTACAGAAGCCCCCGTGCCAGGGAAGTGTTGGACGTTGCCTCACTTTCCAGTAACTAATGTTAATAAGCCGGGTAAAGTTAGGATAGTATTTGATGCTGCAGCTAGGTTCAAGGGTCTATCGCTGAATGATAATTTATTGACAGGGCCTGATTTGCTTCAATCCTTACTAGGTGTTTTATGGAGGTTTAGGCAGGGTCCAGTTGCCTTTGTGGCCGATATTCGCGATATGTACCTGAGGATTCGCATTAAAGATGAGGATCAAGAATATCAAAGATTCTTCTGGAGAGAGCCAGGAGATCCAGCTCCACCTAAGCAGTACAAAATGGTGTCCATGGTGTTTGGTTTAGCTTGTTCACCGTCATCAGCTATATTTACTCTGAACTCTAATGCCAAAGAAAATCAAGAAGAGTACCCAGAAGCTGCTCAGGCCATTCAACTGAAACACTACATGGATGATTATTTAGATAGCAGTCATTCAGTTGAAGAAGCTAAAAAACTTGTGGCTGATGTCATTGAAGTCCATGGACGAGGAAAATTTGACATCTGTGGTTGGGCAAGTAACTCACAAGAGCTTTTAGATACAATTTCTGAAGAAAAAAGAACTACAGGCAAGATTTCTTTGACACCAGATGCAACCAGCAGTGAGAGAACTTTAGGTATGCATTGGCAGCCAGAAGAAGACATGTTGAGTTTTAACCTCTGTATGTCCAAAGTTCCCAAAGAGATTGTTACAGGACAAGTCCGGCCAACAAAACGGCAGATGTTATCGGTCATAATGAGTTTATTCGACCCAATGGGTTTATTATCACCATTATCAGTAAGAGGCAGGATTTTACTCCAGGAAGCTTGGCGTAGCAAGATAGAATGGGACGAGAAGCTGGAAGATAAAGAATATCTAAAATGGACTAACTTTATGCAGGATTTGAAGACTGTGGAAACCTGCAAAATTCCCAGATGTTACAGCCACAAAAAAGAACGGCCAGTTACAACAGAATTGCATACATTCTGTGATGCAAGTGAAAAAGCCTTTGCTGCGGCCTGCTATTTTAAAATGACATATAAAGATGGAGACATTGTTGTGTCATTAGTTGCAGCAAAAGCCAGAGTAACTCCATTAAAGCCAGTTTCTATCCCCAGGCTAGAATTGCAGGCAGCATTATTAGGAGCAAGACTAGCACATACAGTTATAGAAGAACACCAGTTTGAAATCCATGAAAAGTTTTATTGGTCTGACTCCATCACTACATTGGCCTGGCTGAGGTCTGACCCCAGGAATTATAAGGCATTTGTTGGACATAGGCTTGCTGCCATTGATGAGCTCACTAAAGTAAAACAGTGGAAGTGGGTTCCCACAGCAGACAATGTAGCAGACATTGCTACCAGGGACAGTGCTCCAATTGATTTATCCCCGGACAGCAGGTGGTTTAAGGGTCCAGGTTTTTTAAAAGAACCTAATTTGAACTGGCCGAGGGAAAAAGTACCTGGAAATCCAAGCGAAAGTGCAGTATGTGAAGAGAAAGTCCATGCTGTAACCATGATGAAAAATAAAAAAAGAAACTTACCTGATGTTAAGAGATTCTCATCATGGTCAAGATTGGTTCGTGCAACGGCATACATCCTTTTGTTTGTAGACAAGTTATTAAAGAAGCCAGGGAATGCTATTACTGTGGAATATTTAAATAAAGCAGAAGAGATGTGGATAAAAGAAGTACAGGAAGAAAGTTTTATAAAAGAAATATCTTGCTTACAGAAAAATGAAAAGATAGCAGCAGATAGTAAATTAGCTAAACTTACCCCGATACTGAATGATGATGGAATAATGGTGGTAAAAAGTAGAATTCAAGTGGCTCCGGAGATATCTGTAAATCAGAAGCAGCCTATAATATTGACCAGTAACCATCCTTATTCTAAATTGCTAATCCATCATTATCATGTCATGTATAATCATGAAAGTACCGAAACAGTAGTTAATGAAATAAGGCAAAAGTATTGGATTACTCACCTGAGATCAGCGGTCCGATCATCAGCATTTCACTGCCAATACTGTAAAATAAAGAAGGCAGTTCCAGTGGCGCCACCTATGGGAGACTTACCTTTGTGCAGACTGGATCATCACAAGAGGCCATTTACACATTGTGGATTGGACTATTTTGGCCCAGTAGAAGTCGCCATAGGTCGTCGGCGCGAAAAACGCTATGGGGCGTTGTTTACTTGTATGGTGACTCGTGCAGTGCATATGGAACTAGCAGGAGCCTTAACGTCTGACTCAGTGATTATGGCATTACGTAGACTCATTGCCAGAAGAGGTACACCAACTGCTATGTACTCAGATAATGGCACAAATTTTAAAGGAGCAGATGCAGAATTGAAAAAAGCCTGGAAAGAACTGAATAAAGATGCTATTCAGGAAGAAGCAACCCAACGGGGAATGGAATGGCATTATATACCAGCCACAGCGGCACATATGGGCGGTGCATGGGAGCGTTTAGTCCAGTCTATAAAAAGAGCACTAAAAGCCACTCTAAATGAACGCGCGCCGCGTGAAGAAGTACTGCTGACTTTGCTGGCAGAGGCCGAACTAACAGTTAATTCTAGACCCTTGACACATGTCTCGGTGGATCACAGGGATGATGAAGCTCTAACGCCTAACCATTTTTTAATAGGTTCATCATCAGGCCGGCCTATACCAGGAAAATTCGATGATAAAGATCTGATGCTGCGAAAACAGTGGAAAATTTCACAGAGGCTGGCAGACATGTTTTGGGTCCGCTGGACAAAAGAATATTTGCCAACTCTAGTTCACCGGACAATGCCAATCTCATCCAAGGTTCAAGATAATGTACAGGTTAATGACCTTGTCATCATATGTGACGGTAACTTACCCAGAAATATGTGGCCAAGAGGTATTGTTGTCAAAACTTTTCCAGGGAAAGATAATACAGTCCGAGTAGCAGACATTAAGACCTCTGGAGGCATGTTTCGTAGACCTGTTCACAAGCTCATTGTCCTACCTGTTAATGATCAGGATAACACTTTATCCTCAAGTAACAATGTGGTGGCACGCATTGAAGTAAGGCGTGAGCGCGCCAGGGGGGAGGGGTGTTATAAATGAAGTATTGTAGGTACACTCAGTAGTGATTGAGGCAAATAGTTCGTTTATTTAATATTTTAATAAAGCTACGGGTAATACGTATTCTTAATAGTTCTGTAGGATAAAATAATACTCACTAGGTTGCATTGTTTCAGTATGCTTCTTCCCATAGGCAAGTTTCAGGTTAATAGTTACCATTTTAAAAGGCCTTAAAATTATATGATAAGAAGGAAAGTTACCATTGATATTTGCATATATCTTTGTAGTATAAAAATTCGTTAAATATCCTTAAATGTGAATGATAGTACTTTAAAAATGTAATTTAATTGCTACTAATGAATACCTTTAGTATGTACCTCTGCGTAAATTTAATAAGTCAAGATATTATGAACATGATTATTAAGAATTGCAATGTAAGGAATTTATTTACTTTGTACTGGTAATGCAGGTAGTTTAAGGAAGAAAACTTATTCTAGATAAGATTATTCTTTGTTACAAGATTTTCAAAGTTTGTTTGTAGTTCAAAAAAGAAAAGCATAAGATGCATAATTTGTTTGTGCGAAGAAATTTAATTTTTTTATGAATATGTCATTTTTGAGTTTTGTTATTGTTTTTGTATCCTTGATACTAATATTGAAGGATGTTATTAATATTTGATATTTTCATTGAGTAGTTTTTGAACTAAAATTGAAATTAAGTTTTTTTTAGTACAATCTATGACAAAGTCTTATGATAAATAAGTAAAGTTGTTATGTGATGTAACTTGTAGGAAGTTTTAACTAATGATTAAGTGAATAAAAAGGCTGTAATAGATCTCCTATGTAACATAAGATTCTCAAAGTTTAATTTAATTTGTAGACTTGGAATAATTTTCTATTTTGTTTAATGTACAAATTTTCAAATTAGTTGTCTTGTTTTTGGCACTATAGATTATCACATTGTGCCAAGGAAGGGGGTATGTTGTCAACCAATTTGTTCGTCCAAAGTGTAGGCGTACCTTAAAGATTGTAATGAGTGTGTATCAGCCTAAGACAAGCGCTGTCAAACTACTTTAAAAAATAAACGGATGGCGTTGTTGTCTGTGGCGTCAGTTCGAAGTAAAACGTTTTTTATTGTGCTCCTCGATTTATAAATTCTCTTATTAATTAAATGTGCATTCTGGTTAGACTTTCCCAATTCTGTTCAACCACTTTTAATCATTTGAGACATTCCCTTCCTTTAGTCGTGACAATTTTTTTTTACAATTGTCGCACCTGTCAGCGTTGTGAAAGCGATAATTCTACATATGTCAAATGTTGTGACAATTGTCGTACTTGTCGCCGTGGTGAAATAGGGGCCTGGTGAGCAAAGAAACGATAGTCCCCATTCGAATGAGGTATCAATGTTTGCGTGAGAGGACGTCTGTGTACCTCTGGTTTCCTCCGAGTCGCTGGGGGGTTCGCTCTTGACAGCTGTCACCGTGAAGAGGGGGGATGAGGAGGAGAGGCTCCTCGCCCACTCCTCCTCGGGGGGATCCCGTCGTCTGCCCCGCGGCTCCTCCCGGAGGTAGCGATCCATTTCGTAGCATGTCTGGAAATTACGTTGGTTTAGTAAGACAATGTACTAGATAGAGCGGTAACTTGGTAGTGACCCTGTTTACTTATTTATTGAATTAATTTATTCTCAGATGATTTCTTAATGTGATGAATGGCATGGTAAATTCTTTTTCTGACGTGTAAAAGTGTCCCTATGTGGCCAATTTTCTGAATAAATGATTGAATTTTGAATTTTGGCTGCTAGGTTCTGGTTTTGCATCATCCAATTGGGCGTTGTATTCATGGGACTCATACATACATATACGAGAATTAAAAAAAAATGTTGTCAATATTGGGTGTTAAAAGAAAATACCTAGTGATTTTTAAATAAGAAATAATAGGTACCTACCTACATTTCTCATCAAATTTTACCAATGATAACAAAGCGAATGAATCTAAACATGCCTAATCAACCATTTTAATTAAACGTAGAAACCCTTATTTAACAATATCTGAATACTGTTACATGTTGTTTACGGAACCCTAAACTAGGTATGCGTTAAGAGGATATTTGAGTGTTACTTAGTTAATTTATTACATTATTGGTTGGTCATCGTGAAGTATTCTTTTAGTACAAAGAATCACAATATGTAACACGAGTGAAGTAACGGGAGAGCACAAACTAAATTTAAAAAAAAAGAACGACGACTTTTGACCCGGTCGAAACAATTTCGAACCCCCCGTAACAAAATAACGCAGGAAACAAAAACAAAGCGATTAAACAAAAGACAGTCGTGGTTTTTGGACAGTTCAACGAACTCCACCAAGGCTGAGTAGGTACTATAGGGCACAAGCCTCGCGTAACGGTAACGAACACGACGCAAAATGGAACTTTGCGCCTTTGATATAAGGTTGATTTTACTAGCTGTGTTGCCAGGTAAGAATTGGGAAAAAATTTGAAAATTTGAAAGATGTTAGTGGAAAATAATAATGCGATTCCAAGATTATACTTCGATACGAGTAGGTAAGAAGTGCCAGTAGTATCCTTCGTATGAAAAAACAAATAATACATACCTATATATCGGATCTAATCTGCAAACAAGGCTCAAACTAATAATACTACAACTACTTCGCAATGTTCTAAAAGTTATTTCTTACATTCATACCACATAGCGGTAAATGCCCTTACGAAGAATATGATTCAATAATACAATCATTGACTATAAAACATATATAAGTAGTTTAAAATAAAGTAAGTATAGAAGGAAATAACAGTAACAGCAATTAGTGGTGATCAATAAGACTTGAAATGAGAAACTTTCGGAAACATGAAACGATTTTTTTTTATTTAGCCAACATTCTTGATGAGTAAAAAAAACTTTAAAAACTAAGCAAACATAGGTATAGAGATGTACGGCGGTGTGAAAAAACGATCTCATATCTCTCATATCTGGGAAAACTCATTATTAGCTATTTTCACCTTTGCTCCGTCACTCAAGTACTCATCAAAGGTTTTCCTTATTTCAAAAAACTCAGTAGTCAAACTCTAAATTCAGTAAATCTCTGCTAAAGTTAGACAACTGGCAACACAGCCGAACGATTTTAACCTGCCAGTAACAATGGCACAGCGGCCAATTTGTTAGTGCGGTGAATGAGATCGTTAACACAGGGGGTGAAGGTCGGAAACTGCGTAACAGAAGACATAGTAAACTGGCGATTTTGTTGTACTATACTGACTCATGGTTGGGTTTTTTCGGTACTGCTGATTCATAAATTGATATTAAGCAGTAACTAATTTCGTTTAGTGATCTGATTTATTGACCGTAAAAAATATTGGCAATCATTCCGTGAGTTCAGTCAGATCAGATCTCAACCCGTAACCTCTATCTTATGCCTACTACTACTACTACTACAGCCTATTTGCGTCCCACTGCTGGGCACAGGCCTCCTCTCATCACGAGAGGGTTTGGGCTGTAATCCCCACGCGGGCCCAGCGCGGATTGGGGGATTTCACACACATCTTTGAATTACTTCGCAAATGCGTGCAGGTTTCCTCACGATGTTTTTTCTTATGCCTACTAGCGCTGATCTTATATTTTTTCCAGCTATCCCAGAAATGTTGCGGAAAACAATCCAGCTAGGTTTCATTGGTAAAAAACTAGAGCTCGGTCGCCTAGGTACAAATTATGGGAAAAATACTGAGCTGGATAAAGTCATAAAAACAAGCGTGAGGTAACTTGCACGCATTTGCGAAATTCAATTGTAACAAGGGTAAATCCTTCATGTTAGTATTACACAAAAATGAAAAATCAATTTGACCCAAAACAGGTAAAACAATGAAATAATAAGAAATATAATTCATCAGTTTAATATGTATTAACATACTTAAGTTATATTAGTATTCTTAACTAAGCAACATTATTAGTAAAATAATAGGTTAAACTTTACGCACATTAATAAGACAAAATAATTGAAACGGTCGCAGAGGCACGTTTTTCATTAACAAAATTTCAATAAATTAATATTGCTGACAATTTTACATACTTTCATTACATACTTAACTTCTACAATACAACAAAGACATCACAATTTGGATTTATATAGGGTGGCCCAAATTACGGAAAAAAATAGACGACAGCAGTAATTCGCAACATAGCAACACACGCTTAGTAAAATAATAGTACATTACAGACCTAGGGTGGTGAATTCGTAAATGTCCCAGATCGCAGGTTTCTGTAAATATGCGATCTGGGTCTTTACGAATTACCCGTGGTTTGTCAAAAGTTTTACGTCTTGCCTTGGCCAAGAAGTGAGATTTTCTCTCTGCGTAGCAGGCAGGAAATCTCACTTTACGGCCAAGGGTGATGTAAAAAAACCATGCTTGACTTGTATAAGTTAGTAAACAAGTGTACCTACTAGGAGGTACCTAGAGATCTTCTACTATCTAAAGTCCCGCGCCTTCACATTTCAAAACGCTGCAATGTATTTAAAAAGCACCACCAACACTCTCAACACATGTCGTGCGGGCTGAGACAGCCATCAACTATGCGTTGAGAGTGTTGGTGGTGCTTTTTAAATAATAATAAACAAAGTGAAGCGTTCTGAAATGTGAAGGCGCGGGACTTTAGATAGTAGATCTCTACCTATTAATAAATATAAAGCAAGAGACTGACTGAGAATGATCGATCAACGCACAGTCAGTTTTTCCGCCGCTTGCCATTGCTGTACAGGTTTACACAACTGAGAAGGCGCGTGGATTGAGCAAAAATAGACTCTGCATCAACGGCTTAAGTGCTTCACCGCGCGCCTTCTAAATTGTGTCGAGCTACACAACTTCTTGACGCAACCAAGGCGATTATCAATTATCACTAAATGCTGCTTTCCTATTTCCACACAACTTCTCGTTTTGGCTAAGGATGGCGACCGGAAGAAGGAAAGAACCATACGTAGCCAAAACGAGGCGTTTTTTGGACCAAGAACGGAACCGGGCCTAAGGCGTTCTTCATCATCACTACATAGTATAAAACAAAGTCGTTTTCTCTGTCCCTATATCCCTATGTATGCTTAAATCTTTAAAACTACGCAACGGATTTTGATGCGGTTTTTTTAATAGATAGTGTTTTAAGAGGAAGGTTTCGTATATAATTTGTTATAGTTTAACGCTCAATTCCCGCGGGAACGCTATAATCGAATTCCACGCGGACGAAGTCGCGGGCAGAAGCTAGTCGTGGAATAAATTCGAATTTTGTAGGAAACATTGGAAGTAATAAAATAAAATGAAAATCTTGGGAATCTTAGCTCTTCCTAGGCCGGGAGCCAATGTGAAATACTCTAGAGAAAACGAGTCCCTCCGAGTGCGGTGTGGTTTTCTAAACCACTTTTCTCTATCTAGCGGAGCGCTTTCCCTCCCGCATTTTCTATAGGAAAACTCATTGTTTCCAACACATTGTGTCAATACACACACAGATCTGTGGCAATTGATGTGGTACTTGATTATTGTTTTGTTATATTTTTATGAACAAAGTTTGAATTTTCAATTTCAAATATCTTGACATACTCGTGTATCGACGAGACATACGACATCGCGACACACATTCGGTGTAAACCGAGCTTTAGACTGGGACCCCACTGCTGCGCACGGTCGAGATACGCAGCTGACAAAAGCTCGATTTTTGAAAAAAAAATACTCGAATGCATACGAAATTTTCATATACACATTGTCACTCATAATCAAGACGAATCTAACGACACACCAAGCAGCCTTTGACTACTTCGCAGTAGAACATATCGATTTCTGAAAAATTAAAAGAAACCCCGACTGCATACATTTGACGACAGGTTTGGCTCAGTTGGTAGTGACCCTGCCCACTGTTCCGACTGTCGCGGGTTCGAATCCCGCTCGGGACAAACTTTGTGTGATGAGCACAAATGATTGTTCTCGATTCATGGATGTTTAGTATTTATATATGTATGTATTTATCTATATAAATATTTATATCGTTGTCTAGCACCCATAGTACAAGCTTTGCTTAGTTTGGGGCTAGGTCAATTTGTGTGAAATGTAAGTAAGATATTTATATTTATATACATATATATATATGCTGAAGAACTTTTGATACCTATACCAGAGGCGACACTCTCACAATCAAGACGAATCGAACGACACCTCAGAAGCTACAATCCATCAAGCCGTGTGGGCGGGAGATCATGTCAAAAATATACCTACTGTGGAGACTGGCCGAGTATAATCGGTGAGTTGACACATTTTCTTTCAAAAATAGGTAATTTTAAGCGTAGAATTGTTTAGTACCATATAGTGAGTCTTTTGATAGCCATTGTAATGCAAACATTTCTGGAAATATAATATGAATTTTACATAAAATCTATCATTTAATAATTAGGGAAGTGTTAGGGCAGTATTAGGGCCAGTCTGCAAGATTTAGAGTTTTTAATCAGCTAGACATCATCTTCGTGTCTTCAAAATTCTAAGTGTAATAGATACTTCCACATCAGGACACAATGGACTCACATACTCGTAGCGTGTGCGTGCGTAGTGTGCGCAGCAGTGAGTTTCCGGCCTTAAGCACAGATTAATAAATAGTTAAGCGACCCTGCTTTGCAACAAATTAAGTCTGGGGTGGTTAGCCACCTAGATGCAGGTTTCTAGCCGGCTTTTACGACTTGTCCCGGGGAAAATAAAATATTCCGCCGCCGTTCTCGCACGAGTGAACGACTCCTATAAAAATCGCAATAAAGTTCTCCCAAGGGAAGAGGTTAAAATTGAAAAATGTCTAGCAACAGCTACGAGCACGTTTGAAACTTTGTTTCTATCCGACTGCGCCAGAGAGAGTGCTATTTTGTCGAATATTCTTATGTAAGTAGAGATCTTCTACTATCTAAAGTCCCGCGCCTTCACATTTCAAAACGCTTCAATGTATTTAAAAAGCACAACCAACACTCTCAACGCAGAGTTGATGGCTGTCTCAGCATGCACACATGTGTTGAGAGTGTTGGTGGTGCTTTTTAAATACATTGAAGCATTTTGAAATGTAAAGGCGCGGGACTTTAGATAGTAGAAGATCTCTACCTAGGTATGTATATTTCTTTGACACGCTCTGTAGTCAAACGCCTTGATAGATTTTTGCTTGTGATGTCTGGATTAGTCTTAATATATATTTCAACTGTTTACATGAAATCACTTTTCTATTTATTTTAAGTTATTAAATCGAGTTATTTACTAAAATCGAGTTATTTACTAAGCCCCCTTAATAGAGAAACGCATTACCAGTCGCCTTCAGTTTATGGAAGCGAATAAGGTAACCATAAATAGCTGATCACGAACTTATGGACGAGACGTAAGAGTTCTAGTTCACATATTTACGATCACATCGCCTGCTACGATATATCTGACAAGTTGTGTCCCACGACTTCGTCTGCGTGGAAAATAAAATTGACGATAACTTTTCGTTTCGATATCCGATTTTAATCAAACATAGGTATTATAGCTTATATGTAGCTCCGAATGATGCTCTATCTACTTTTGAAGACAGCGTTGAAAGCGGTTCCGTGGTTCCCGAGATTAACTCTAACAAACAGACAGATAGAATGAAAGAAAGAAACAGAAAAGTTACCCTTTTTATCGTAGTATGGAATAGATGGCGACTGCACTTTGTCAAAACGTAACTTAAAAATTTATGACTAGATAAGTCAACATCCTGTACGTCATGAAACTGGCAGAAAGAGGCCAAGGCATTTGGTTGGAGATTAGACGCGGTATTGCACATACAAAGTTGTATGGACTGTCCGTGCGTACGTCATCCTTGTCGTTAGGACTAATTCTTTGAACGTCTTCTAAGGACTAAGAGACTCCATAATGGCATAATGGGTACATTTTCATACAGTACAGTAATGCTAGTGTTAGGGCCTGGTACCACCGTCTTTCCCCGCTAACCCGCCGCCAAATAGCAGTGCTCGCACTGTTGTGTTCCAGTAGGGGGTTAAGGTAGCCGGTGAAATTTCGGGCACACAGGCATTCCATCTTAGGCCCCAGGGTAGGCAACGCATTCGAGATCTTATGGTTTCTTAATGGGGGATCATAGGATTTCGGTGTCCGTCGGCCGGAGTGACCACTTACCCGCGCGTTTGCCTATACCATTGACATGAAAAAAAAAACTCAAAATAATAAACACGTTTTGCTTCATAGCTGAGCACTCTCGATTAATTACGATTTGTTTTCACTTCTCCTTATCGAAAAGATATATTTTGTTGCCCTTTTAGAGAGAGCAAAATGCTGCGGTTTGTCAAAAGTTTTACGTCTTGCCCAGAGGCGTATTTAAAAAAAATGCGCCCTGGGCCACTGGGTTTTGCCGCCCCTTACAAGGCGGAAAACTTATTTATTTTTTCAAAAATAAATGTAAAAACAATAGGTACAAATAATTTATTTAGAAAATAGACTTACATAAAAGGATTTTTTTTAAAGAACGCATTCATCTTGCAGATCATCTGCAAGATCTATTGGGTAAATGCTTTGCAAGTTTATGGCTTTTTGTTTCAGCCATTGTCGCTAATTTGCCTAAAAACCCAAAATTCGCGGTTACTACGTCTAAAGCTCGGTCCACACTTGTATCATTTCAGCGTATCGTATCTCCGTCGCGTAGCACCGACGCGTATCATGATCGTTAGTGAGTGTGGACGCAAAAAGATCGCGATCATGCTACGCGCCGTATCTGTACGCTTGCTGATACGCGTTTATTAAAGTCCCCACACACTCGCGATCGGATACGCGTATCAAGATCGGTAAGTACGGACACAGAATACGTAATAGTACTAACGTACAGAAGGCCGACTGCTAACAAAAAACCGGTTTTGTTGCACCGTACGCTCCCAAATTGGTCATCTCTTTCTATCACATGCAGCGCGCTCTTTCGGAGGCCACGCCCTAGCGCTAGGGCTAGTGCACTCGAGAACATATTAAATGATGCGTCTTAGTATTATTACATAGGTTAGGTAGAATAGTGTTATTAACAGTGATCGGATATTTGGATTAGACACGGGGTGAACGACCTCAATCATTATGTTAGTATGGATATGCCCCGGGAATCCGGACTTTATGTTGTTAGAAAAGGCAAAAAAATACAATGTGTATTTTATTACACTTTAAAACATCTAAGTAGCTGATAGACACGCGTACTTACTCGTCAGCTCATTTGCTGCCACCAAAGCGGCACATTTTGTACCGTTTGGATAAAAGTTCGGCGAGTAGTACGCGTGTCTATCAGCTAATTTATGGTTACTACAATGTCAATGTCAAGATTTTAAAGTATTTTTTCCATCATGACAATAATGTGTAGAGGTTAGGAAAAGAATAGAAGTTTTTGTCTCAACTGGTTGCCATGTAAGAGTAAAAAATCCCTTACAGACAATTTAAATTGTTTTTAGGGTTCCGAACCTCAAGAGGTAAAAACGGAACCGTTATAGGATCATTCGTGTGTCTGTCCGTCCGTCTGTCACAGTCGATTTTTTCCGAAACTACTGGACAGATTAAGTTGAAATTTGGTACGTATATGTAAGTTTGTGACCCAAAGACGGACGTGTAACGAAAATAAATGAATTTTAAACATAGACCCTATTTTTGGGGAGTAAATTTGAAAAAATATTAATGATGTTTTTCAAACTATATCGCGTGACATATCAAATGAAAGTACTTCTTATGGGGATCTCAAATATATTTTTTTTAATTTCCTTTTTGGTCAATACTTTTCGAGTTATTTAAGAAAATAGGCGAAAAATGACCATTCCCCCCCTTATCTCCGAAACTACTGGAGCTAAAATTTTTGAAAAAATAAGGAGGATAGTTATTGACTTATAGATTACAGAAAAATTATGAAGAAGTCCATGATATTTGAAATCTATCATATAAAAGATCAGTGTGAGGTGGTATGAACATTGGCGTCCAAAGTTGTTACAGCAACAAGTGTTTATTTGTGTGTATGTTTGAAATCATGAATGACGGGCGTAGGGTACTATAGCTAGTATTTTTGAGCTATAAATCATTCCTGAGAACCAAAGCCGTTTCAGAGATCCACGCAGTGTACGCCAGCTTGATGCTCGGTAGCGTACCTACACCGTGAACAAGCCTTATATTTCGGGAAATTAAAGGGTACTATTTTTTAACCTAGATATTCCGTAGGTACTATTTGGGTACTATTTATTGGCATAATCAGATCCTGGATAACGTTACGGTGTACGCTATCTTGATGGTTTTAATAAACGCGTATCAACATGGATCGCAAGCGATCAGATACGGTGGGTAGCATGATCGCGATCTTTTTGCGTCCACACACACTAACGATCATGATACGCGTCGGTGCTACGCGACGGAGATACGATACGCTGATATGATACAAGTGTAGAACGAGCTTAACAAATTTTAATGTTAAAAAGTTCAGTAATATTTTAATGTAGAAAATACTCGTAGTTTTGTTTGATTTTTAAAAATCATACAAAAAAAATTTAAAAAAAGTGTACAAAATTCGACCGAGGTCGGCTTTGAGGGGCGGCTGGCGCCGCCCCTCAGAGCCTGCCGCCCCGGGCCATGGCCCCCTTGGCCCTAGGGTAAATACGCCTCTGGTCTTGCCTTGGCCAAGAAGTGAGATTTTCTCTCCGCGTAGCTGGCGGAAAATCCCACTTTATGGCCAAGGGTGATGTAAAATTATTTACACCTTGGGCGTTAAATGCCTCGCTAGCTCAAGATTTCACGTTTCTGGTATCTGTAGTACCTACGTATTATCTATACTGTGGCTCTGGATTCAATCCGTCACCCGTGGTAAAATATACTATTTTGCTCCCTATAGTCATAAACTCATAAAAGCTACTATCATTTTTGATGTTGTCAGACATGCAGACGGCCAACCTGATGGTAAGTGGTTACCGCCGCCCATAGACATTTATATCATAACACTAGAGACATCACCAATGCGTTTCCAATCTCGAAGATATAGATGAGACAATCTATTTAAAAAGCCCCAAGGTGTAGCGTAGAGGGGAAATTGCAGCAGGAAGTTCATTCCAAATACCAATCGTATGCGTCAGAAACAGAAACATTTATCTATTATAAGTAAGGATTCATAATCAGCCGGAGAAAAATGGCCCGTCAAAACGGGTGCCCGAGCTGCTTTTTGAGCCAGCCGTTTGGCCTTCGATATAAAAAGGCGTTATTAGCAAATTGGAACGTATTTTCTAATATCAGTTTGCTCCATATATTTTGACATATTCTGTTAGGCACTGTTCGTCCATATGTTATTGCTTATTATATGTCAATGGTCAGAAACGTTAGAGAATCGACGCGTTGACTAACTCGTGTGATTTTCATATAGTTATACTTATAACAAAAACAAAAACACAATGGATCACGGACACGTCAATATGATAACACTTTATCAAATAGCTCATGTAAATTCCCATGTCAGAGACTAAGTATATCTATAGACACAGAATAAATAATAGTACCTACCTACTAACGTAGTATAGATGCCAAATTCCTGAAGAATATTTTCAGTAGTTGGAGCGTGAGAGAGACTAACATTCACATAGACAATCTTCTATGTTTACCTATATTATTGGAGAACACTAGTAACATCGATTTCACATTCAAGCGGGCTTAAATATGAAGTTAACTTTTATATAAAGGGCGAACGTAACATACCTACATATGTATTACTTGCATAGCATCCACAGTATTGGTACCTATATCTTCTAACACGTAAAATGGCGTGTTCCGACATAATATCTATTCTATTGCTGAATAGGAATGACGACAACTTTTTTTTCCTTAGTCTATCAGGAAGATTATCGAAAAGTATTGGACACGTATTTTTTCTTTTTTCACGTAATCAAACTTATACGGAGATATATTGATTTGAAATGTCGCGTGACGTCACGGTTAGGTACGATTTATACCTACCTAACGGTGACGTAGTTAGCCCCCACTCTCCAACTTTAATGCGTTTTAACTTAGTCATTCTTTGTTAATTTGATAAAACAAAAAATACGTCTCTAATATTTTTTTATTACCTAACTGACGGACTAATTAGAATTTCGATTTCTTCACCCTGTCGTCATCCCTATTGTATGAGGGAATGGATGAAAGGCCACGTGACAGTCGAATGTAAAAACATAACAGTAAGTAACTATACCTCTAAAGTAAATAGCTTTCCAAATACCATTATATGTGTACCTACAACTTAGAAAAGGAATAGTAAAGCTATTTCTTAGGAGATAGAATTGTGCCGAATTATTAAAAAAGCCGTGGTGGCCGAGTGGTTCGACCTACCGCCTCTCATGTAGAGGGTCGGGGTTACGATTCCGGCTCGCACCTCTAAGTTTACTTATGTGCGAAATTCAATTTGAATTAACCACTGTGATTTTCGGTGAAGGACAACATAGGGAGGAAACCTGCACGTATCTGCGAAGTAATTCAAAGATGTGTGTGAAGTCCCCAATCCGCACTGGGCCCGCGTGGGGACTATAGCCCAAACCCTCTCGCGATGAGAGGAGGCCTATGCCCGGCAGTGGGACGCTAATAGGCTGTAGTAGTAACTAATGCAATCGGATCATTTTTTAAGGCTTCAAGACCACTGGGGCTGGCTGGGGCTAACGCTATCTTACCCGCTAACGTGCCACCAAATATCATCATCATCATCATCATCATCATCATCATCATCATCTTCCTTCTTCTTCTTCTTCTTAAAATAAATAGCATTGGGGAATCCAATCATGGGTTAGAGTTACCATCAGGTGTTCTGTGTTCTCGTAAAATAAAATCATACCCTATTTCAAATTAATTAAATACGGTTACAATATAAACAAATCGAAATAGAAATCCACTCCAAAGTCCTCGAAAGAGACGAAAACCGTCTACTCGAAACTCGAAGCGTTTCCCCAAACAACTCGAGTTCGGAAGAATTCGGGGGAGGTCGGAAGCGATCGGGCCTGCGCGGTAGTTACTACGTTCCCCTTTAGGCTAAGAGCTGACATTCATTAATCTAAAACGATAAATTTATCCAGCAAATTGGCCACATCAGGGCCCCGTACAAACTAATCGAACGTTTCGATCGCTGTCACTTTTTCATCTGTCAAGTAAATCCCTTGAATATTGACCGAGAATAGCGCTAAACGCGTTCAAGATTTATTCTAGACACCGGGGCTTAAAAACAAGTCGGGTACGTACGATTATGAATCTACGACACTTTCAGAAAAAAAAAGCACGTGAAGGAATTCAAGAAAAGGACATTTTTGACGTGATAACCTGATAACTGATAACGTCTTATAAATCGATGAATGTCCACTGCGCGCACGAAAACATGACGCAATAGTAACGTTACAGTGCGAGCCAGAGCTCGGAACAAGCGATAGAGAGGCACGATCGGCCTAAGCGTGACGTTATCACGTAAAATTATCGTCCGTAAACCGACAGCCAATTTATTTTTCCATTATGAATTAACTCGCGACTGAAAAATTTGTGCTGATATAGGTACGCAAGGATGACATACCTACGACAAAACTATACCTAAAAAGCTTCCGTTCTCGCTAATCCAATTTGACAAACACCAAGATTTAAAAAAAAACTTGTTTAAAAGTGTATTTTACAAAAAAAAAACATGGCAAATTTGACCGCCGCCTCCTGTACTATCTCCTATCTACTCGTATCACGGTCGAAGTACTTTGCCTAAATAAAGCCCTTTGCGGTCCAATTTTAGAACAGGCGGGAAAATCTATCTCCTTCTCGCTCTAACTTACCCACAAACAAACGGGAGGGAAAGAGACCTAGTATGACGTCATAATCGTTAACGCGTGGTACAACACCGTGTTAACACGCTCGGGTTTCGGATTTTATAATATCCGCTTAAAGTTGCTTTTTGATTGCGGCCAATGAATTTATGAATAGACCATTGTAAACAGTTTAGTACACTTTACCCTGTTATACCTACGGTCTCTGTTTTTGTGAGGGTGGAATAGAGGAAAAAGTGTGTACTGTTATTTTTTCCTTTTTTATTTATCCATGACGGATTATGCTAGTTTCGAAACCATATTAAACTAAATTGGAATTTCCGTATAGTTGAAATATGTAAATGGCCGGAAGCTCAGTTCTTAGGGATTCTGCATTCTTAGGGCTGATTTCTCAATCGTCATATAAAATTTACTTATTCTTCGGATAGTCCATACGTTTAATAATGGAATAAATTTTCTCTGGATACTTATCTTTTGTACAGCCCTGTGGCTATCCGAAGAATAAACTTTATCTGACGATTGAAAAATCATCCTTAAAAAGGACTAACTCAGTCGTATCTGATACGATGACCACATCAATAGGTAAAAAAGTAAAAAATAATAAATCGTTTCTTTTCAAAGAAAACAACCAAAAAAAGGTGCAGTGATGCACTGCACCCAAACTGAGTGTCACACCTCACAAGCTAAAATCCGTCATGCCGTATAGGCTACAGAGCGTGCCAAAGAAACACAAATAATTATGTAATTAGGTACATGACATATTAAATACACTCGAAGCACAGAACCAAAAACGACTATTCTGTTTCTGACGCATTCGGATAAAAATCAAAGAGAAATTGCGGGCACAATGACAATACTTGTAGTAAAAAAAAGCATAGCCCGCCTTCTGGCGCAGTCGGCTATAAAGAACCCGAGCCTAGCCACGGGTTAATGCTTGTTGTGCGGCTAGACGTCTGATTGGCCACTAAGCCGTTGCATCACGGTCTCTATTTTAGGACATGACTCATGCACTTGATCCCAGCTAGGGTTGTCGATTACTGGAGAGGAATAAATGCCGGGACTCGACACTTCACTATCACTATGGAGAAATGATACAAGAAGAGTGGCAGAGTCTATACTGTAGTGCGTGCTCCGAAACCCGGGTTAACACTAGATCGAGATCTAGCGTCCAGTGGCTGAACCCCGATTACTCGACCGTTTAGCAGTTGCTGCCGCTACTTGAAGCTAGATGGCGAGCCGAACGTTTCGTACTATTACGTCACACCAGGCCGAAAAGCGGGATTTACCGCCCTTGGGCGCTACGAAAAATCCCTTTTCACGGCCAGGTGGTGACGTAAAATCGTATACTAACCACGGGCGGTCGTAAAGAAATCCTCAGACCGCTAGATTATAGCCCTTGCCTCCGGCTCGGGCCTCAATTACCCGCGATCTGAGACTTTCTTTACTTGACCGCCCTAGGTGTGTAATTTAACAAAAGTCACTTAATAAATGTAATTTATGTTAAGTACATAATTCAATGTTATATTAAATTTGCTTATATTGTAACAATATTGTAAGCAATCGAAAATAAACATTGGACTTTTTTCGCATTTCTTTTTAAATAACATAACTAAGGCTTTGTGTTTATAATTCCGCTCGCCCCTTAGAAAGGGAGATATTATGTCTTCAATGATTACTGTAAAATCGTGAAAAAAAATCTGGATATTTTTTACACCGATAAAATATCATCAGGTTTCAACTCTATTCGTTTGTGTACCTACTATAGGACATACTGTATCTAATGGCGATTCGAGACACACACATAGCTTTGGGTATGATAATAATAATAGATTAAATACAATTCATTCATTCAAAATTCATAATTAAAAATACCTATTAGTTAAAGTTGGAATAATTTTAAAATTGTTACTTAAATATGTAGTGACAACCCTGAACTCTGTAGGTCACAGTCACAGGACGAAAATACGCGGCCATTCACGAGCAAACGAGTGCGGTGCGTGGCACGCTTTTTTTTAATTTCAGGTTCCTTTTATATAAATTGCGATCTTTAGTACCCTCAGCTCTACAGCAGTAGAGATCTTCTACTATCTAAAGTCCCGCGCCTTCACATTTCAAAACGCTTCAATGTATTTAAAAATCACCACCAACACTCTCAACACATGTGTGCGTGCTGAGTCAGCCATCAACTATGCGTTGAGAGTGTTGGTGGTGCTTTTTAAATAAAAAAAACAAAATTGAAGCGTTTTGAAATGTGAAGGCGCGGGACTTTAGATAGTAGAAGATCTCTAGTTGCTGTAAAGATCCAAAGAACCTATACCCCGTTCGCGTTAAGAAAATAGTGACTCATCACCGACTGCCGGCCAAGCCACGCCCCCTAGCCAATTAGAACGCTAGAAATTAGTAAGGCGAGTTCACAGTGCTCAGTTGCAGTCAGACCTTCGAAGAGATCGGTTGTGTATTTTGCGTATTACTTGTTTAAAATTTTTGGAAAATGGATATCTCACCCATTAAAAAAAATAAAAGTGGATCAATTATACATAGCGGAGAGAGACGCGTAATTTACAATGTTTTTAAGTATTTCAAAAATTATAGATAAACGTATTAGCTACTTGTCGACATAGAAATGAAACAAATGACAAAATTTTCATTATCTAATTCTATTTTATTAGCTACCTCGTTGGAAAGTTAGGACTTTAAAAGACACGTATTTTTTCGTAAGTCGTAATTTTCATAAATAAAATTATAAAACTTCTCATTCTAAAATGGCGTAGGAAATCCAAAATGGAGTAATGACCCGTTTTTTGCAAAGAATAAAATAGGATAGGTATATAGAATAGAGCAGTATAACTCTGGCATCATGTTTACGTTTATACACTAAAACACGAAATAAAACACGAGAGAATTCGAATCAGCTCGTTTATAAACAACGGAGATACGAGATAACAAAAAGAAAAAAAAGCTGTTAGATTATTCAAGTCTTTAAAAAAAACAAGACATCCATGCCACATATAGCAGCGAATATATCAAAATGGAAAGTGATTTTGTTTTTATATATATTCAGCCATTATTCAGCGTTCAAAATACTTCATGTTTATAAAACGAAACCCGCATACCAATATCGTGAGATCCATAAATAGAAATCATGAAAATGGAGTTTTCATTTCCAAGAACAATCTGCTTTAGTAATGGACCTGATATACACTCGGCGTCAAAATTATCGCGCCTCCTCGAAAAGCTAGACCTTACCGCAATTATATTACGTAATTAATATTAGTATCAATTGAAAGCACGTTTAATGTGTTTTTAATTGACAATGTTTAATTTAAACGAAACATAATGCTTTGTGAATTAGAGCGTTTCGAAAAAAAAGTGCCCAAATACGCGCTTGACGGGTAGCGAGTTGTGCCTGTTTCCAGGGGTATATAATGCTTGTACAAGGTCAAATGCCAAGGAGCCAGGAAGCCACCAAAACTGAAGAAACCAGAACAGGGCACTCAACAGCCGCCACTTACCACCGCAGCAGCCCCTCCACAAGAAGACGTTACGCAAGCAGCGCTACTGGCCTTCATCGACCAGCTGAAGGCGCTCATCTTGCAGCGAAACACCACTTCAATAGTATAAAGGGAATGGGACCCTAAAAAGCCGCCGAAGGCAACTGAAACCACCACGCCGCCGATAGGCAGTGTGGTCCCAAATACCAAGACGGTACCGAAATATGAAGAAAACCATGACTGGTAAATACCATGATGGTAAAACAGCCCTGTCCATCGTTATGGGCAGCGAAAGCTTCTTATTCAGAGTGCAAAGCACTGATAATATTCCCCACACACACTTCGTGTGTGTGTGAGACGATCTTCTGTTTAAAAATGCCAATCATTCACTATCCGGACGTCGAAGAGAACACATCTAAGGAACTGAAGTAAGAAATCAACCCTAGAACATGGAAACTACCGCTGCTGAATCAGCTCAAGTGGTTGCACTACTGCAAGCAGGAGTTCGGCAGTGTGATGTCGCTCGGCAACTGAATTTAAGCCGTCATGCTGTCCGCCGAGTATTCCAGCGGTTCCAAGAGACTGGGGGCTACATCAGAAGACATGGAGCTGGTCGGCGTCGCTGCACATCTGAAAGAGACGATCGCTTCATTGTGTCGTCATCTCTACAGCAATCGCTTCGCCAGTGCTGTTGAGGTGCAACAACGCCTCAGAAAAGCTCGGACAACATCGTAGTTAGCGTCTCTACGATTAGAAGAAGACTGCGGGAGAAGGATATCGAGGCTCACAGGGCTGCTACTGGCCCAATGTTGACCGCACAGCATCGCAGAGATCGCTTGCAATTCGGCCGTGATCACGTCCATTGGACGTTTGAGCAATGGAGGCAGGTGCTCTTTACCGATGAGACGAGAGTCTGCCTTTTTTGCAATGACAGGCAATCGAGAATATCTATGATATCATACTTAGATGATATCATAGATATTAGAAAATGATTCTCAAATGAAAATGTATAGAGTAGAGAAGTAGTAAAGTTTTGTACGTTTTCGAAAACGTACGTTTAAAACTCATATAGACGCGCAAATCTTGTATATTTTATTTATGTATGCAAACAAACGGTCTCAGATACAAATTCAAATTCAATCGTTTATTCAGCAAATGGCAGCAAGGGGCACTTTTACGCGTCAGAAAAAGAATTTACCAGCGCTTCTTAGACCCATTGCTTGAGAAGAAGCGCCGCAACAAACTCAAGCAGAAGGCCTTTTTAACCATTACATGTATAAAATATACATATAGGTACGTACTAAAATTACATCGAAGGGAAATATAGTCCCTAACTTAAACTTAAATCTAAGATCTTAGAGATGAATAGTCCCAAAAATGCAGTAGCGCAACGCAAAATATAATACGTTTTTATAGGTTTAAGAGGGTTTACTCCGAAAGTTGGCAACGTCGCAAATAGCTGTCAAATATTTCGCTGTTTTCATTAAATTCTGAATATTACTGAATGAAAACATGAATTATCGCTCTATGGTTGAATAAAACATTAAGTATGAATTGCAACAGTTATTATTTAACCACGAAAATTTTTTTTCTTTGATGGAAGTAAGATCTTTTGAAAACTTTCCATCGCAGTTTCCATGCATTTTAATGTCATCTTATCATTTGAATGTCTAACCAACAAATACAAAAAGTAGACGCGTCATTCAACCATATAATGATATCTTCCTTTTTAATTCAGCAATATTGAGAAATTAATGAAAACAGCGAAACATTTGACAGCTATATGCGACGTTGCCAACTTTCGGGATAAACCCTCTTAAACCTATAAAAACGTATTGTATTTTGCGTTGCGCTACTGTGTCGATGCCGATATCATATAATTGTATGACTAATCTTTGAGTTGACTCACTGTATGAGATAATGCAGGCAATTTAAATATATAATAAATACACCTACTACTGTAAACTAAACTAGTAGGTTAGCTACTACTACTTCAGCCTATTTGCGTCCCACTGCTGGGCACACGCCTCCTCTCATCACGAGAGGGTTGGACTATAGTCCCCACGCGGGCCCAGTACGGATTGGGGACTTCACACACATCTTTGAAATACTTCGCAAATGAGTACAGGTTTCCTCACGATGTTTTCCTTCACCGAAAAGCTCAGTGGTAAATTCAAATTGAATTTTGCACATAAGTAAACTTAGAGGTGCGAGCCGGAGAACCCCCGACCCTCTGCATGAGAGGCGGTAGGTCGAACCACTAGGCCACCACGGCTTTACAGGTTAGCTAGTTATACTGAAAGTACAGTTGCCATTAGATATATATTGCCGAACAAGGTGATCATGAATGAACACGACCTTATTGTAACATTAGATTGGATGTTCACATATTTATGATCCTTTGTTAGCAGATACATCTGATGGCGACTGCACCAAGTACATTTTTTCCATATTACTAGTAAGTATTACCAAAACGAGGCAACACACGAGAAAATGACAGTTTCTACACACTCAATTACCTACATAAACACACATAATATCATAATACGCTACCGCTAAATTGCATCGTATACCGTTTGTAATAAAACCTTTATTCAGTCTTTGTTAAGTTTCGCTCTATTTGTGTATACTTTGTGAGCTATCGACAAGGACGTCGAGGTCGGTGGACATTACAGAGTTAGATGGGGATTTATGCCGACATTAATAGTAGATTGTATGACTAGGGAGCAAAATGGTATATTTTACCGCTGGTGACGGATTGAATCCAGAGCGACGTGGAATCTTGAGCTAGCGAGGGATTCAATGAATCTACGTCACACCCAAGGCGTAAACAATTTTACATCACCCTTGGCCGTAAAGTGGGATTTTCTGCCCGCTACGCGGAGAGAAAATCTCACTTCTCGGCCAAGGCAAGACGTAAAACTTTTGACAAACCACGGGCGGTAATTCGTAAAGCCCCAGATCGCATATTTATCGCAGAAACCTGCGATCTGGGACATTTACGAATTCACCACCCTAGGTCTGTAATGTACTATTGCTACCGTGTTATAACATTCTGTTTTTCACTCCTATGAGAAAACCAGTGGCAGCATGGAGACAAATCGTACGTACTTTGCTTCTTTTTAGCGGCGCCGAACTGGAGGGAGCAAAATGCGATTTTGCTCCTAGTAAGCGGGCAACAAAATACTCCTTTTAGGACAGGAGTGAAGTTTTCATTTCTCATTGCGCGTTTTATGCCCCAATGATTTATTATTTTGGATGTTAAACATCGGGTGACTTTGTATCGAAAATCCTATACAAAGTGAACCGATTTCATTGCGTTTTAGTGTATTATCCAATGATATCGCAGCGCTAGCATTAGGGAACCGCTACCTTTTAGCGTAGCCAGTCATAATTAACTGCTCAATGGCGCACTGTGTACATATTAATGATGCTAAGAGGGATGTCGAAACGAAGCCCTGGGTCAATTCAGTGATTTTTGTATTTATCTGAAGAATTTGTTTGAGAAAATGAATAGGTAAGTACCTATTTCTATGTTTTTGAATTATTTTTCCCATAACTGAACTCGTAGACAAATGTTTCATAATCATAACTTATCAATATTTTTTTATATCTGTTCTATACTTATATGAAAAATGAAATAGGTACCTACTTTGTACTAAATTGATGTACTTGCGAAATGGCCATATCCACTATTTCGGTCGACGTCAAAGATATGTACCTAAACACTTTTGCACCCTATCCAAACTTGTAACCATAGCTTAGACTTCGACTGCTACCTTCGGCTCGGACCAAACTATGGACTCTATAAGGAATGACAATTTTCGCACACCAAAAGAAATACTATTATTAAGTATCTATGAATATCATTTAATAAGAAAATTGAAATTCATAAAGATATATATGTATAGAGTAAAAAACGTTTCAGCATAGAATAAAAAAAAAGACAAAACAAGGAATTATAAGTATTCGCATTTGCTCATAGACATGGTAAATACATTATTTATTTTAATTCGCTATCGGCTAGCAGCTTGATCTGGGCACCTACCTAGTAATATTAAAAATAATTACATAATATTTAAAATTAACTACCGCCTCTTCAATGCCGCGACATACCTGAAACAAGAATAATCTAAATAAGTACAACATACTTAATAAAATACCAATTACTAATAATAACAATACTACACTCGGAAATCAATTTAAACAAAAACACACTTTAAAGTCTACAATTCTGTGAAAAAATAACTCATTTCGTATTCGAGTTTTTTTTTCTCTAAAAATCTAAATCTGTCTGAAAATAGTCCACACTTGATCACAAGGCCACTGGCACAGGGCGGACTCGGCCTATAAAAGCACGATTTCGAACACAATTCGAATGAAGTGTCAATGTTTGCGTGCGAGGACGTCTGTACACTTGTAAATGTGTGTGTACCACTACGCGGGCCAATGATCCACTCTCCATCTCCGGATGAAACAAATGACGGTAAGGGCGAGTGGGCTGGGCACGAGTCGCGCGCCGGCTAGATTCAGGCGGGTGATTCCATGGCCATTCTGTATGTAGTACTATTAAATATTCTGTGATTAAGTATCAAAAAATGCCACGTATTGTAATCTCCTTGAAGCCAATCAATGACCTTGGTAACCCAAATTAGCCCTTACCAACGTCGAGACAAGGTCGCAAATAATCGAATCATTAGTCCCCATCTCTATGGTAATCAAATTAACCCAAGAACATTCTGGTGTCAATTTAGCCGTCGATGTGTTTGATCCCCAGAGACGATAGCGCAATTTGAATTTTACCCAAAGGGGTTTAGGGATTGTTTCTGTTGATCAATTACCTTGAGTTAGATTGGGTTCCATTTTAAACTTAAACTATACATAATGTAGAGATCTTCTACTATCTAAAGTCCCGCGCCTTCACATTTCAAAACGCTGCAATGTATTTAAAAGGCACCACCAACACTCTCAACACATGTGTGCGTGCTGAGACAGCCATCAACTATGCGTTGAGAGTGTTGGTGATGCTTTTTAAATAATAATAAAAAAACTTGAAGCGTTTTGAAATGTGAAGGCGCGGGTCTTTAGATAGTAGAAGATCTCTAGTGAATTGCTATTTTCGGTAAATCTTGTAAATCTGACGAGACAGCTGTAATAATATGTACCTAATAAATTGTACCTGGGACAAACAGTCCAGTTAGGTAGGTCCAACTTCGAGAAAGAGGTCAATCGTCGAATCCGACTCGGCTGGGCAGCGTTCGGGAAGCTTCGCAGTGTCTTTTCGTCCAAATTACCGCAGTGTCTCAAGTCGAAAGTCTTCGACCAGTGTGTGTTGCCAGTGATGACTTATGGTTCCGAGACGTGGGCGCTTACGATGGGCCTCATAAGAAGGCTCAAAGTCACTCAAGAGGGCAATGGAGAGGGCTATGCTCGGGGTCTCTCTGCGTGATAGAATCAGAAATGAGCAGTAGAACTAGGGTCACCGACATAGCCCGAAGAATTGCGAGCCTTAAGTGGCAGTGGGCGGGGCACATTGCTCGCAGGACTGATGGCCGATGGGGCCGGAAAGTTCTCGAGTGGCGCCCGCGAACCGGGAGACGAGCTGTCGGTAGGCCTCCAACAAGATGGAGCGACGACCTCGTGAAGGTCGCGGGAAACCGGTGGAAGCAAGTAGCACAGGACCGGTCTGAGTGGCGAGCCTTGGGGGAGGCCTATGTCCAGCAGTGGACGTCTTTCGGCTGAAATTATGATGATGATGATGATGAATAAATTGTAATTTTGAGTCATCGAAACCTACTTTTAAGATTGAATCGAAGTTTTGAAAATAAAGAAAATACTACAAATAATATTTTGTATAAAAAATAAAAACCGCATTCAAACTCCGATAGCCTGCATTGTCGGTGTCAAGTTCACTATAAGATTATCAAATTGTCTTAGCTTTGGAACGGTTCACTTGACACCGACTTTGCAAACAATCGGAGTTTGAAGGCGGTTTTTTTTACTAGCTTCTGCCCGCGACTTTGCCCGCGTGGGATTCGGTTATCGCGTTCCCGCGGGAACTATGAGTTTTTCCAGTATAAAAAGTGGCCTACGTCCATCTCCGGAACTCCTGCAACTATGTGAATAAAAAAAACTTCCAAATCGGTCCAGCGATTGAACCGTGAAGAGGTAACAGACGTCAGCATACGCTTCCGTGGTGAAAAAGATTAAAGACTGTTCCGTGATACAAGTGGGTCTGGACTGGGCTGTGGGTGCGAGGGAGGCACACCCCTGCCCATTAGTCATTAGGCTACACAGGGTGTGTGACTGTCTCCCCATTCTAGGTCACAAAGTTCGTTTACCCCATTGTTCGAACCTTGAAAGTCTAGCAACCGTTTCAGTGAGCTAATTCGGCGAATAACCTTTTAAGCATTTCCGAATTTCTTCAGGCCGAGAAATTCGGGTCAAGTGGCAGTGGGTACTTACTTATTGAATGAGAGTTTGCGAGCTAGATACTAGGTCCGGTTTCTCGTATTTACACTAAGGACACTTTGGACCAAGTCGGATTGGGTAATGGTGTTTGACACTATTTGTCTCTTTAGGGCTGATTTTTCAAGCGTCAGTTCATAAAATTTATTCGTCGAATAGTCCATACAAAATTTTTATTTGTTCCGGAATAAATTCGAATTTTGTATGGACAAACTGAAGAATGTATTAGAACTAATTTAGAAAAATAAATCGGTGATAATAGGTGTATTAATAAATGAGAAATAACTGTGTCTTTCTGTTACCTTTTCATGTTTAAACCGCAAGACCGATTGAGGTGAAATTTGATAGGAAGATAGTTTGATTGGAGACCCGGGGAAGGGTACAAAGTACTTTTTCTCCCGAAAAAAGCGACGTTTCAGTGAGAACGCGATAACCGAATTATTACGGCAGAAGCTCGTAAATGTACCTACCTCAAAGTACGTAAGCAAATAGCATGAAGCAAGGCTTGAAAAAACATCATTATAGTCAAGTTGGTTCGGTTCGTTCAGTATACAGTTCTACGCAGACGAAGAATGTAATCCTAGTAACATTTCAGCAATAAAACAACCTACAACCCGTCTCCCTCTTACTGCCATAAAACCGACACGTGCGAACGAGACAAAACATCAATACCTTACAACCATAGTAAGGAAATACTACCAAGTAACAGGACATCAAATACTACTCTCGCGATGAGAAATCATTCGCGTCCGCTCGAATTTAATACCTTTTACACTTTAATAATAAAATTGAGTATTAGCTGCAGGCTCGTGTTGTTACTGCCTTGTTGCAGTGAGAGCATAGCTCCATTCACCGTGCGTTGCTGGGCGATTTTGACCGCTACTGCTGCGACCGTTGGGTGACGTAAGCCCAAGGAATTTTGCGGCTCGAGTTCGCACGGAGCGCGTTTACACACGGCGAAACATAAGATTGTCTTTTTTTTATACAAACTTTTTTTATAAAATAACGTATGATTATTTAGGGGTATACAGGGACCTCAAAATGCAATTCATAACAGAAAAGTACAGCGCTCCACGGTTGGCTGCATGTAATAAACGCATAGACATAAATAATACTTCGTATGGACCCGGCCTAACGTAGATACATGTCATGTGTCCCCACTTCCTTGGTGTCCAATCCAAAGTTAAACTTGTATCGTGACACTAAAGCTGGGTCACATTTTTCCAACAACGAGACTAGTTTTTAGATAAAAAGTTTTTTTTAAAACGCTTATTGTCACGCACGCTCGGTGACAGAACTTTGGATTGGACACCGAGGAAGTGGGGACATATTACGTGTGCGTTAGACCGAGTCTATATTATTTACGTCTATGAATAAACGTTTTATCAAATTCGGATCATCTCCGTGCTCAATCGGAAAGTAGGACATTTATACGGGTTACTTAGTTAATATCTACAAGAGAAATGAATTAATCTTGATCTTTCAAACCGACCACATGCATTGGAAAAGCTTTGTGTAATAATACATATGAGCAATATCCAGGATGCGCTTTAAATTTTAATACGTAGCCTGTATACCTACTTTGAAGCCCCCTGTATATTGCGCATGGGAGTTCAAATTTTCATACCGGCTAGCTAGGCACGCATTTAACACTTTTTTAGGGCGTTCACTGATTTGTATAAAGGTTGTCATTATTGAGGTTTAGGTACCTTGCATTTTCTATGGTAATGTTTAACATCTGTACTAATATTTGTGGTTGACTGGTAGAGAATGCCTCAGGGCATAAAGTCCGCCTTTTGTACACTAAGTTTTCTTTATGTGCAATAAAGTTTAAATAAATAAATAAATAATGTGCAACTTAATTCAGAAAAGAACAAGTTAAAATATTAAAAATAAACTACAAATAGCATTTAAATTTACAGAAATAAGAAAAATTAAAGCTAAAAAATGACCTAAAAACCTAAATTAGGGCCTTTCGGAAGGGTTCCCATGCAACTTAATGATTGTCGAAAGAGATAAATAATGAATTCATTCCATCCATAAAGACCCTATCAGTACTTTTTAATTTCCAAATCGTGTCGGAGTCGTCTCGTGATCGTGAAATGATGCGCACGCGTCATTCAGACCGGGTTGACGATGCGTAGAAAAATGCAGTGCGTTGCGCTCGACCACGCCGAATAGCGCTGGATTGAGCTATAATACACTCTATGGAAACGGTTTAAGCGTTATAGCACATGCTTGTCTGGCTATGCCACGCTGTAGGTGAAGATTACACGTTGCAACGTATCGCTTTGGGATATGGTTCAATATGTGCCACTCTAGGTATACGTATATACGATTTCCACCGGTTCCTACAATACCACTATACCACTGTGTTGGCTGTTGGCGAACAGGATTTTTTCAATACTAGATTCCCTATATCGACAGACACGTGTAAAAAACGCGGATTGTTATGCTTTTAATCCAAATTTTTGTTTGAAACGGACAGACGGACAGGCTTTATGCAAAGTAAATTCAAAACATTTTCTCTTTTATGAAGACTTTAGTTAGGTAATTATTATTTTAAGTTTTGTGGCAATAAATGTATTTTTATTTCTTATTTATTTAAAATAAATAAATGATACATTTGTTATGAAAGTTTACAAGAACTGTGTAGGTACGATTTTAGTTACTTCAAAAATAAGGAAATGTATAGTTAAAATCAGTAATAACAATCTAGGATCAAACTACTTAAGCAACGCTTGAATTATGGGTACTAGACAACTATATAAATACTACTAAGAGAACTAAGTAGGTACGTAACTATACCTAAGTACTAAACATCCATTCCCGTAACGAGAGGAGGCCTGTGCCCAGCAGTGGGTCGCAAATAGGCTGTAGTAGTAGTAGACATCCATGACTTCAGTAAAACACAAAGTTTGCTCCTAGGTATATAAGAAAGATTGAACGCGCGACCTTCGAATAGTAGGCAGGGTCACACCACACTACCAACCAACTGAGCCAATCAGGTTGTCTGACAAAATAAACGTAGTCATAATTTCATATTTAAAATCAAAGCCTCATACAGGTACGTGTTTGCCAAAACCGACGGTTGAATTTGAAAAACGCCGGTTGAGGAACACGAAACCGGTTTCGGAATCTGAAACCGACTCAGCGGCAGCGAGGAAAACATCGTGGGAGTGAGTGAGTCCTTTTTTGTATCAACTTGTATGTACCTTTATATATAAAGGTTTCAAAAATGATTATACCTACGCTGCTGGGAATTTTGGAGGACTTGACCAAGACACAACTTAAGCGAAGCTGCTATTTTTGCTTGACTCATATTTATTTGACAATGGAGGTCATCTCCATGATTTTTTTTCTGGACCCTTGGAGACTATACATCTCTAAGATCTTAGATCTAAAGTTTATTAAGTTAGGGACTATACATCTACTACTACTACAGTCTATTTGCGTCCCACTGCTGGGCACAGGCCTTCTCTCATCACGAGAGGGTTTGGGCTATGGTCCCCACGCGGGCCCAGTGCGGATTGTGGACTTCACACACATCTTTGAATTACTTCGCAGATGCGTGCAGGTTTCCTCGCGATATTTTCCTTCACCGAAAAGCTCAGTGGTTAATTCAAATTGAATTTCGCACATAAGTAAACTTAGAGGTGCAAGCCGGAATCGAATCGAACCCCCGACCCTCTACATAAGAGGCGGTAGGTCGAACCACTAGGCCACCACGGCTTACGACTTACATCCCTTAAATGTAATGTTAGTACAGTCAGCAGCAGAAGTAGATAAGCTGTCCAGGTGTTCAAAATGACCTACGCACGCCCTTAACGTCTTAAGAATAAGGTCGTGTGTAGGTCATTTTGAACACCTGGACAGCTTATCTACTTCTGCTGCTGACTGTACGTACCTATATCTAAATATATAAAACTCAAAGGTGACTGACTGACTGACTGACTGACATAGTGATCTATCAACGCACTGCCCAAACCACTGGACGGATCGGGCTGAAATTTGGCATGCAGGTAGATAGTTATGACGTAGGCATCCGCTAAGAAAGGATTTTGCAAAATTCCCACGGGAACGTGAAAAATCGGGATTTCACTTTTTAATATTTCTGCGCATACGAAGTTAATACATATGTATTTTATACATATACCTAATGCAAATGTAATGTGAATTTATATGTAATTCTTATTATGTATCTTATTGGGTCTAGCAAGCGCTGGTAAATTCATCTCTGACGTGTAAAAGTGCCCTATGTGGCCAATTTGCTGAATAAATGATTGATTGATTAATTGATTTGTACCACTTACTAATAAGCAATGAAGCATTAGAGCACATAAAATAACTGATATGATCTTCAACAAAGCAAATTTTGAAAATCACACCAGTAGTGCAGTGCTCTACCACCATACTTGACGGCCGGATTGGTCCAGTTGGTAGTGACCCTGCCTTCTGTTCCGATGGTCGCGGGTTCGAGTCCCGCTCGGGAAAAACTTTGTGTGATGAGCACGAATGTTTGTACTCGAGTCATGGATTTTTAGTATTTATGTATGTATGTATTTCTCTATATAAGTATTTATACCGTTGTCTAGCACCCATAGTACAAGCATTGCTTAGTTTGGGGCTAGGTCAATATGTGTGAAATGTCCCAAGATATTTATTTATTTATACTGTTAGGCCCCCTTACACCAAGCTGTTAACTTCGGTTTAACCGCTTACCTCAGATTTATTTGTATGAATTTGACGTGGGTTAAGAGGCTAACCCGGGGTTAGCGGCTTGGTGAAAATGAAAATGAAAATGAAAATATTTATTCAGCAAATAGGCCACATCTGGGCACTTTTACACGTCACTTTTAAATGAATTTAACAGAAATGAATTTACCAGTGAGTGGGCCCAGTTGGGTAACATTTACCGCAAGTGGACCTTACAATAAAACCCATAATGAGGATATCCGCAGTAGAACTGGAGTCACCGACATAGCCTGAAGAATTGCGAACCTTAAGTGGCAGTGGGCGGGGCACATTGCTCGCAGGACTGATGGCCGATGGGGCCGGAAAGTTCTCGAGTGGCGTCCGCGAACCGGGAGACGAGCTGTCGGTAGGCCTCCAACAAGATGGAGCGACGACCTCGTGAAGGTCGCAGGAAGCCGGTGGAAGCAAGTAGGTCAAGGAAGGTCTGGTCTGAGTGGCAAGCCTTGGGAGAGCAGCAGTGGACGTCTTTCGGCTGAAATGATGATGATACTCGCAAGTTCCCGTTAATTAGTAAGCAGCAGTATTTATCTTTGCGTCTTTTTTCGTAATAATCATCATCATCACTTGATGTTTAAGCATAAGAAGTCGCGGGCAAAAGCTAGTTATGAATAAACCAAATCTACACAAATGATGGGCAGGCAGGACCAAAACCATTACGCTAAGGCCTTACACATTATTGTTATATTTAAACAATAGATAGTTTACTTTGACTAAAAAGGTTCCAACCGAATATTCAAGTTATTCGAACATGAAACTTAAAACCAGTTAATAAGGTTTAACCTTTACTAACAGAAAATAGTAACATGGTACGTTTTTGTTCCCAGGCCATGAGATGCAAAATGAACCTATGACGTCACGCATTCCACCCGCAACAAACGCAGTTGCGGGTGAGAAGCCGGCGTTTCAATACAAACTCGCCTAGTCACCAAGTTTCGTGACCGCAAATTTATGTTTGCACAAGTTTGTATAGCTACAATCAATGGTATAACGTACGTGCAAGGAATATGGATTTTGTTTTGCAAGAATTTGTGCTTTATTGTCGTGATTGTGCGGTTTAATTTGCATCGTTGATTTCCGTTTGTTCAACTAGACCTGCAGTGGATAATAATTATAATGGAATATCAGACTTTATGAAGAGTTTAGGGAAAATACGTATGTATCTTCCCTAAACTCTTCATATACTCTAATATTAACTCTGTTCCTAGTGACATAGAGTTCATCTAGCAACATTACGAGGTCGTGTTCATCGGACCATAGTAAATAGACGCGTATTTGTCAGCACGATATGTATTTTCCTTATATTGTTTAAAATGTTGCATGTTGTGACGTAACAACCCACATATTAATAAGTTTTTTCAAAAATTTTGGTACACGCTTTTATTGCTGACTGTACTTTTCTTTGTAAATCCTTCATCTACCCTTCAAGACGAATCAAACGAGCCCCAAATCCGATGAGTTTATGTAGTTTGATTACGGAGTTCTCCTAAGGACACCTTCCAGCTCCATCATCAGATCAGCTCCACGTCATCATAATATTGCATTGTCACGCGATTTACATATTCGTGCAAAATTTCAGCTCAATCGGAAATCGGCAAGTGGGTCAAATTTAATTTGCGAGATTACATTAGGTTACATACAGGTCGACCTAATAAAAGCGTGTTAAAACTGTTAAAAGTATACTGATTTTTGAAAATTAAAGAAATCCTCACTGCATACAGACTTTTCACATATGCACATACGAGTAATATTACGTATTATGTTGGTAGTTGGTACCCAGTGCCACTCTCACAATCAAGACGAATCTATAGACACCTCACAAGCTATAATTCACTAATTAGGTTACAGATAATCCTAAAGAAATATACACACATACATAGATTCACTAAAAAAACATAACCCTCCTTCGGGCGCGGTTGGAAAAAAGCTTTCTTCTTAGTTTGACTGCCTCGTTCTCAGCCATGGACTAGGAAGGCGCTGGTAGTTTCGTTTAATATTCTGACCTGTAAAAGCGTCCGTATGTGGCTAATTTACTGAATAAATTATTGAATTATAAACTGAATATTAAAATGAATATATTTGTACCAAACAATAAAATCATCCAATGGCTCCTCCAGGACTGTCGATCCTATTTTGTATTTTGTTTTCCTATTTCCTTCTCCGTCTAGGAGCGAGACGGTCTTCATGGACAAGGTGTCAGCAACGTGACGTCACGAAAATCAATATGGCCGCCCGCCAGTCCGCGAAATATTAACATGTTTGTAGTAACATTCTCTATTATAAATGAAAATCGCTAAGCGTAAAACTCGAAACGTCTGGACCACCGAGCATTTTCTTTTGACAAAATAGCAATCTAGAAATGTATACCATGTAAGTAATAGGTACTAGAAATTACATTCAAGTCTCGAAGAAGAAGCAGTCTAGAAGGGTCCAAAACAATTATAAAAAAATAATGATAACAATAAATAATAGATGGTTTTGATAGATGATCTCCATTGTCAGACGAATATAAATTTCAGATGATATCAGTCAATAAATAAAAGAAGAAGAATAGAAGAAAAAACATTTATTCATGACAGGACAACAGATGAAAAACAGAAGAAATAACAGATTACAATACAGGACAAATAAAGTGTTGTGGCCAGAAATAATATATAAATATAAATAAATTCATAAAATGTGTTCATTATTGCATGCTCAATAAGAATATGATGAGGTTTCTCGCCAAAAAGTTAAACAACACTACCAAATTTTTAACCTTAAACTGAGAAAATAAGTTTAAGATGACGAGGAACCAATAATAAACTCAATTAAAACAACAATGGAAGAAAACTTCTCGAGTCACGACCATCTTACACGCTAAACTGCCGCCGAATATAGCATCCAATATTTTCCGGTAAAGGGAAAGAGAGCCCGTTAAAAATACCGGCACAGAGGGATTAAAATCTTAGTCGTCGGGATGGCAATACATAAGAAATATTACGAGTAGTAATATTTCTTATTTAATTTACGACCCATCATGACATGACATGATGTCCAATGGGCCACAGTGACACAGTGGCCTATGTTTTGCCAACTAAAACCAACCATACAATAAAATGAAAAAAAAATAGAGTCCATAAATCCCTAAATAGAGACCAATAATATCCACTTTTCCTTTTGAAAGAGGAAAGAGCAAACGCGATCGATACAAAATGTACAATGGGTCCTTCAAAACTGAACGGCGGCCAGATGTGGAAAATACTAAATTTGATTTTCTGTTGATTTCAACGATCGAATCGTACCACTGATCTATTTTTACGCCGATATTTCTAGTGTTGAGCAATGATCGACTTTAGTTGATTGTTAGGCAGAGTGTTGATACACAACACCGTAGCTTTATATCGTTGAATTTTTTTATATCAGGGTCACCGCGAGTGTTAATTCGCTAGGGCGCTAGTGGCGTTAATGTTGGCCATGGCAGCCATTGGCCATTTTGTACGGTTTGACATTAACAGCTATACAGCCCTCCAATCACTACCTCAAATGGAGTCTCTCGCGGCGACTGCTGGTGAGCAAAAATACGGTGGCCGTCCTAATAATGTGATTTTGAAAATGATAATCATTTTGATCCTAATACAAAGCTTGTTTACTTTGAAGTACGGCGTATCACCTAATGGAGGCAGAGCTGGATTGCTTGTAGACGATTGGCTGATTTCAAAAAAGAATATACTCGCACCAGCTAATCATGGTCCTAGCTAGAAACGGGCTTGTGTATTCTTGGCCTAAGAGTCGTGCCTACTAAAGCGTTTCGTGGATCAAGTGCATTACCGCAAACTGGGTCACTTGGATCTTGGACTTCAATTCCTTATGCGCATTTGATCACCATTTGCAGTGGTATTCTCAATTCGTCTGTATGTCTTTTTGTACGTCCTCGATTCCTCCGCCATTGCGAACCGATTTCGATGTTTTTTTTTTTTAACGATAGGTGATATCTCTGTTTGTTCCGTTGTAACGACGGGGTCCAAGAAAATGAGGGAACTCCTCGAAATTTGTTAGCTTATGATGATTTTGCTATATAATGGATTATTAATATTCTTTATTGATTTTATAAATTAACATTAACAGTCTAGCTACACATGTTAATTATTCTACATATAATAATGTGTTAGGTAGGTACTTATAATTAATGGAAGAAAACAATCAGGAGGTGACGATTGTCTCCAAATGCCGGCTGGCTGATGCTAATATGGGATACATACGTCCTGTTGTACCCATGCGTAATGAATGAAGGCATGTACCCAGCAGTGGGAAGACGTAGGCTGTTGTTGTGTGACCACCGCGACTCTTCTAAGCACCGTGTTCCAACCAAAGGCACCAAAGGAAAAAATCGCTTCGATTCCACCACCCAATGTTTCGCAAAAATGTTGTTCACATTTGTGATAAAACACTGGTTTCGTTAATATAATACTATCGCTATCAGATAACGTTATCGTGTTACCACGTCACATTATATGCACCGGTTTTTGTAATTTCGGAGGTGAAAGAAAAAAGGGACATTTCACCCCTTCACGGTCAGACCCTTAGACAGATGGCACTAGCTGCCTGTCTGTACTAATTCAGTAAATATTTTTTCACTCCTATCAAAAAATGTCTATTTTGGTGCTCATTTAGAGGAGCAAAGGATTCACAATCAGCTGGAGAAAATTGGCCCCATCAAAACGTGCCTTAACAGCTCGGGCACCCGTTTGGCCTTCGTTATAAAGAGGCGTTATTACCATATTGGAACGTATTTTGTCAGTTTGCTCCATATATTTTGACATAATCTGTTAGGCACTGTTCGTCCATATGTTATTACTTATAATAGGTCAATGGGGAGCAAGAAGCGATTTTGCTACCTCTCGTGGAGAGGCTCTCCATGTTACTTTCGCATTTATAATGTTAGTATGATTGTGAATGATCAATTAATCTTTGTTATCATAAAAATATGACTAAGTATAACATAATTCCCCACATTCCACCTTCCTACGCCTACGCCTAACAATAAAGTAATTAATAAGTAGTAAGTACATAGCATAAATTGAAACACTTTAGTAACGTATATCATGCGAAGTTAATTTGATGGAAACACAAAAAGCTTCCAAAGTTAAGCGAATCAATAACATAACTGCCAAGTGTATGACGGCCCTAAAGTAGGTAACATTGTAATTTCGGTTTTCTACTAGTCAGTACCTGACATAGGCGAACGAGGTATGTTCGGGTGAAAATAGCTAAAAATAGATAAATAGATTTTCCCAGATATGAGACCTAGCTAGATCAAATTTGTCATACATGCCAAACTTCAGTTTTCTACAATCAGTAGTTTCGGCTGTGCATTGATCGATCAGTCATGTCATCGGTCAGTTTCATGTTGTTTAGGTATATAGTAGATAGAAGATAGATAAAAAATAGGGTATATGTTTAATATTCATTTATTTCCGTTACACCAAAGAGGGACTCTTTGGGTCAAGAACTTACATATATATGTACCAAATTTCAACTTAATCGGTCCAGTAGTTTCGGAGGAAATCGAATGTAACAGACGGACGGACAGACACATGAGTGATCCTATAAGGGTTCCGTTTTTACCTCTTCAGGTTCGGAACCCTAAAAAGGCTATAGCACGACCTCACTTAGAAGGCGCGCGGATTAAGAAATAATAGACTGCATCAACAACGGCTTAAGTGCTTCGCCGCGGGCCTTCTAAGTTGTATCGTGCTATACCATATTATTCATATGGCTGCTATACTGGTATAGTTAAAAAAATACAGACAAAAAAGACTCGGAATTCGAACTGTAAGTACATGGTATATTTCCGACATCCTCAGGAGATGAATACATTTTCCATCGAAAATCCTGTTTGCTTCCCTTTCCCGCATATTGGTTACAAAATAAACTTCTTTGAATTCGATCATTCCATGTAAAATCAATATATAAGGTGCTAACAAATTAGTCACGGATATTTTTACAGCTGATAGTACTCGGCTCTCGAAGTACATTTAAGTATGAAACATCATTGGTTTTGTTATGTTTTTTTGGAGAAAAATAGGAAACAAATTTGCTACGTTAAAACATCCTGTTTAAGAACCTGCCGTTTTCCCGCCGTTTTTTTTTCCTTAATTATAGTTAAAAGATAATTGTTTGAATGTAATTTATTATCTCTTAAAATATTCTTGACTAATTTGTTAGCACCTTATATATATATATAAGTCTTCCGTTGCTGACTGATTGACTGACGGATGACAACGCACAGCCGAAACTAATGGGCGTAGGAAGCTCAAATGTGGCAGGTAGGTTCCTTGGGGAGTGCATGTAGTGGAGCACTAAGGGAAGATTTCCCGAAATTCCCCTGGAAACCGAAGAAAAGAGATTTTACATACTATTAGGTAGGTAGTGTTTATGCGGGCTCGTAATCTTCTTATAGGTACTTATATAAAACTGAATCGCTGTGTGTTAGTCTGGCTAAGGTTCGAAAACCGCTGGACCGATTAGGCTATTCTTTTTGTGTTTTATTCCCCGTATTCCAGGAAAGGTATAGAATAAAAAATCGTGAAAAGTCTAAGGGAACAGCTAAAAAAACCGTCGCCTATCATTCAATAATTTATTCAGCAAATTGGCCACATAGTGGCACTTTTACACGAAGTTCACTAGTACTACTACTACTACTACAGCCTATTTGCGTCCCACTGCTGGGCACAGGCCTCCGCTCATCGAGAGAGGGTTTGGGCTGTAGTCCCCACGCGGGCCCAGTGCGGATTGGGGACTTCACACACATCTTTGAATTACTTCGCAGATGCGTGCAGGTTTCCTCGCGATGTTTTCCTTCACCGAAAAAGCTCAATGGTTAATTCAAATTGAATTTCGCACATAATTAAACTTAGAGGTGCGAGCCAGAATCGAACCCCCGACCCTCTGCATGAGAGGCGGTAGGTCGAACCACTAGGCCACCACGGCTTCACTGGCCAAGCCAACTAGTGTATAAATAAAAACTTCCGTCACAGACTGCTATTTTTTTTTGTGATAATAACAGAGTCACTACACGGGAACAGGATGAAGGAGACAGAGGGAGAAGATGGCATTTACTTATGATGAGCCAACGTTCCTTTGTGCAGAGTTTCTCGAGCGTTCGCTTGTGTCAGCTATACAGTATGACGTCATTAATGTCACTTGCCCGTATCTTACCCCTAGGGAGGGTCACGAAGTTGACAAACTATAAGCACCTCGGCCTGTGCAGCTCGGGACCAGTTTTCAAGACTTCAAAAGCGTCGACCTACTTTACTTATAAAAGTACACACAGCTAGGCTCGACTGTTTTGCGCCAGTTTCTCCACATTAGCAGTACGAAAATAAACTAATAACCGATGGGCCTCAATCATACCACATTGCTTCTGTTGCGCAACATAAAAAACTTCCATTCGCTATGAAAAGTGCTACGGATCAACATGTGTTCAGACTTTCTGGCAATACCTTGCAACCACTATACAAAGCTAGATAAAAATAATTTATAGAAAAAAAAAAACGTAGCATTTTTAAGATCTGACTAAAATAAATGTCGTCAAATGTACAAAAATAACAGATTCACTGATCTGCATAAATTCTCTTAAAACTAACTCACCGAGTAGAATTAGTTGTCCCGTTAAAAACATACTTTTTCTTCCAATTCCTTTATAATAAGGGCCAAAAGTGTACATACCTTAAGGCCCTTCCCTGACCCAGCATCGTCAAATTGCTCATTTAAGATCATACTTTTCTAAGAAATGTTAAAAGTTAAAAATATGAAAAAAACATATGTTATATTTGATTATATCATCCTTCCATTGACAGCTTTCGCTACACGTTTCACGAAACTTTGCTCGATACAATTTAATACCAAAGTAACCTCTAACTCGGACCGCTAATCCAACTTTACTCCAGTTTATTATATCAAACAGTGTAAAACTAATTATAACACAAAAAATATCCATATTATATGCATACATCGACAGCTTTATAAATGCCATTTTTTTAGACGGTATTTTTATATAAATTAAAACGTGTTAAAAAGTAACTAAATCGGGCGTTCTGTGCGTAGCGCTTTCTCTTTCACTCGTCCCACGAGTGACAGTGACGGCTGAGCTGGGTATATGAACCGCCTTAATGAATTTGATTAAAAGTAAGTACATAAAATGTTTTCAAGACCTTTAAACTTGAAAAAAACCCGTAGGGGTAACCTTTCACTTGCTCGGAAAGCGACACACTTCACTCCTTCAACTTTCATTACATTCTCCAACGTGTAATTAATCTTGACCCTTAGGCCGGAATCCTACTGCTGCGCACGGTCGAGTTATGCCACGTGGGTATAAAAACACTTCATATCAAACTGTAGTAGATATTTCCACAGCAGCGAAGAGGAAGAGAAGGGCGAGATCCCGATTTAAAAGCTTCGAATATAGGCCCAGTCATTCACAACCTAAAATTAGACGCCTTGGTGACATCGCATAAAGTACCTTATCCTATATCCGGGGTAGAGGTTAACAACTCTCCTGAGTAGTCCTGAGTCACGCGGAGCGACCTGACCCTCGGGTCGCGGCATGATTGCTCGCGCGTACTCAATCAGGTGTTCAGAATGTTCAGATGACATCATCATTTCAGTCAAAAGACGTCCGCTGCTGGACATTAGCCTTCAGATATGACGCTTTCCAGCTTTAGCTAGTGGTAGGGTCTGGTGCTAGGTCCGTGCGGGGAAGTACCACCGTCTTTCCCAGCTCATCTGCCGCCAAATAGCGGTGCTCGCACTGTTGTGTTCCGGTAGGGGGTTAAGGCAGCCGGTGAAATTTCTGGCACAGACGCATTCCATCTTAGGCCTCAGGGTAGGCAACGCATTCGAGATCTTATGGTTTCTTAATGGGGATCAAAGGATTTCGGTGTCCATGGGCCGCGGCCACAGTTACCACTTTTACCATCAGGTGGGCTCGTTTGCCTATACCATCGACATAATACTGTAATGCCGAAATATAAAACCAAGGGCCAGTGTGTTGAGTGGCACACTTCAACGTCGTTTCGTAGAAATCTACTACTTAAATACACGGTTTTAGGGGACAAATGTCCTGCGACATGTCGCTTGAAAATAGGGATGACGACAACTTTTTTTTCCTTAGTCTATCAGGAAGATTATTGAAAAGTATTGGACACGTTTTTTCTTTTTTCACGTAATCAAACTTATACGGAGATATATTGAGTTGAAATGTCGCGTGACGTCACGGTTAGGTACGATTTATACCTAACAGTGACGTAGTTAGCCCCCACTCTCCAACTTTAATGCGTTTTAACTTAGTCATTCTTTATTCATTTGATAAAACAATAAATACGTGTCTAATATTTTTTTATTACCTGACTGACGGACTAATTAGAATTTCAATTTCTTCATCCTGTCGTCATCCCTATTGACATATCTGTCGACATCGCGCGACTTTATTTCCTTGGCGATGTCCGTTTCGAGCGAAGTCCTGGAACGTCGCGTCAATTCACCCGATGTCGTTGGCGACACGTGTCGCAGGAAAATTGTCCCCTAGTGTAGCCCTGGCTTTAAGTCGTAGATTTCCACAACACGCAGTCGCATTGCCACGACGCGACGTCGTATCGTAGGTATAGTTAGTCTGTGTATGGGCCCAAAGGTTAGTTACACGAATTATTATAACTAGAGAACTACTAGTCGGATTATCACAAAATCAGAAGGTAAAATATTGGTGGATTAGTACACGAGTCAACATTTGTACATTTTTATTTACTACTAAAAAAACACGCGGACGGAGTACCGGGCAGAAGCTAGTTATACAAAATCGAGAAAACCTTGATGGAAATAAGATATACCTACTTTAGCATCAGTAGGTGAAACATATGGGGGACGATGACGACCTCTCATGAAGTACATGACTCGTCTCCTCGTTTACCTTGTTCTAGAAATTCTAGATTATAGATGCTTGTCTGTTTTACTTTTGATTTTGAGATGTAATTATTTAAACTGGCTTGAGCTAAGGAACCAAATCAATTTATTATGTAATTCGCGTTTTGAATAGGTACCTACGTACAGTTTAACACAACTTAGAAGGCGCGTGGATTAAGCAATAATAGACTCTACGTCAACGGCTTAAGTGCTTCGCCGCGCGCCTTCTAACCTTCTACCCTGTATAAGCTGAGCACGGTCTCCAAAAATTGGATAGGTATTGACCGTTCGTCATCTCTCTTTCACAGCAGTAGGCCTCTGCGAGAGTGAGGGAGAGGCAAGACATGTTGCTTAATTAAGTCAAGTGGGGATTAATCAACGGGCAACTCGCACGCATTGTGAAGGTAATTAAGTCAATAAGGTATTTTCATGATTCATGAATCACTTTCGACATGAGGGTTATCAAGGTGTATATGATAAACAAGGACTGGGTATATAGAACAAATCTGTTTGTGTGTAAACATCAGAAGATAATATGTATATAATAGTACATTTTGATGCAAGTGCGAAAAGTTTGTTATTTTACATTCATGATGACAATTTCGCACGTGTATCAAACGACATTTTTAATACATTTGCGATAAAAAGGAATAAAGTAATAAATGAACAGGATGAAGCTCAAAAAGCTTTACGCACTAGTTGAACATAAACATAGGCACCCCCCAGCCAGACAATTCCAGTTTAGAATTTTCGTCTGATAAGGCAAGCGTATTATCATCCGTATCAATAATAGACTTGGTAGCGGATCTCGAGCATGAACTCAGTCCGGGTTTCACCCTTTGTACCACCAAGGCGGTAGAAAATGTCAACTCGGAAGTCTAGTTCTTGCTTGGTCGTAAAAAACAACTTTAGGCACGATCACTAGCTGTCAAAAAACAAAAAGCGCTCGTTCGTAAATGACAAACTTTTGGCACGTTAAACAGGTATCGAAATGTTTACTTTTAGAGCAACTGTGTTAAAAAATACTTTATGGGAGGTATTCTCGATCACATTGCTCGCAGGTCGGAGATAGCCGATGGGGCTAGAAATTTCTCGAGTGGCGTCCGCGAACCGGGAAACGAGCTGTCGTTAGGCAACAAGATAGTGTGATGACATGGATAAGTGGCATAGGACAGGTCTGAGTGGCGAGCCTTGGGGAAGGTCTATACCCAGCAGTGGACATAATGGAATGGTCGTTTAATTATTTAATTATAAATTACTAAGGAGTTGGAAGACAGACGCTGAAGAGACTTGTGCCACATACTGAAATAAAAATATTAAACTGGTTGCTGAATATTTGCTGGTACAGAACTTAAGGGTGTATAGACAACGAAGTTGGATCGATTGAGATGAAATTTGGAATGGAGATAGGTGGGGGGAAAGGACATATAGCATCCTATATTATTAAACGAGCAACATTTGTACGTATATCTAATCTTCTAATATATAAAATTCTCGTGTCACAGTGTTTGAAACCAAACCCCTCCGAAACTCGACCGATTCTTATGAAAGATTATGAAAATGATTTTCGAAATCCGTAAATAAAAACGACGAAGATCCGTGGTAGGTAACAAACAAAGAAAAAACATAAAGCCGACTTGAGCAACTGCCCCTTGCGTAATTTTTGAAGGCGTTTATAGTACATTACAATCCTAGGGTGGTGAATTCGTAAATGTCTCAGATCGCAGGTTTCCGTGCGATCTGGGGCTTTACGAATTACCGCCCGTGGTTTGTCAAAAGTTTTACGTCTTGCCTTGGCCAAGAAGTGAGATTTTCTCTCCGGCTATAATATTATAGCGGGCAGAAAATCCCACTTTACGGCCAAGGGTGATGTAAAATATAAAACACCGGGTTATTGTATATAATAGTACATTACAGACCTAGGGTGGTGAATTCGTGAATGTCCCAGATCGCAGGATTCTGTGGCCCGAACCGAAGGTGAGGGCCATAAATATGCGATCTGGGGCTTTACGAATTACCGCCCGTGGTTTGTCAAAAGTTTTACATCTTGCCTTGGCCAAGAAGTGAGATTTTTTCTCCGCGTAGCGGGCAGAAAATCCCACTTTACGGCTGAGGGTGATGTAAAATATATAACTATTAGCGTAGCGACAAATAAACATCCCTTTAAGGCGAGTAGTGAGGCAAAAATGCAAATTCGAGGTGTTTTTGTAACCATTTTTCTATAATTGTAACAAGTTGTCATCTGCAAAGTTTACGAATATGGAACACAAATATAGTCAATTAGTGTTTCTGGTATTTTATATCGTCTTATATGTAATGATTTGTACTATGGATGTCATTTAAGAAATCCTTAATCCTCCTATATGTAACCATTTATTTCCGCTTAGGAAAAAATGTACGTTGCCAAATTTTTTGCAAGTACTTTTCAGAATTTTATCTAGGGCTTTACCTTCTAACTTATATGATAAATAGCTTTTAGACGAAAAACCTATGTCTTACTTAGTGTATAATCACAAGTATCACAACACACATTTGCTGCGCTTATTATGGTAGGCGTTTTGTTGAATTATGCGGCGTTTTTTATATTTTTAAATATTTTTATTTATTGATTAAAAAATATCTAAACTATCATGATTACTAAAGAAAGAAGGATAAAAGTTCGTTTCATAAATTTGACTTTTATATTGGATTTGAAGTAGTGTTATTTTTCTATAACTTCATTGCATTAAACAGAAAGTTGTGGTTGAGAACAAGGCGACGTTGCGAGTTTCGGCACTCGTGTTGTTTACCTCGCGGTCGCGCGCGCTGTTGCCAGCTAGGTAGGTATCCCGAACTCGATCAGAGGACGCACAGCATGGTCGGCCTGCCGGCCGGCACTCGGAAATGAGTGAATAGCGAGTGAGTAACTAGCGAGAGAGTAAGTCGAGTGGAGTGATTTGTCTCGAGGATTTGCATTTTATTGTTGTTATAGATACTTATTTGTTAAGTTTGTTTTGTTACTCCGTAATAGTGTTCTTGTTATAATATTGTTATTGTTACCTAGTGTTAAAATGGGTAATAAAAAGGGCGAAAGCGACAAGGGCGAACCGCTTATTACCTCAAGAAAGTCGCTGAAAAGTAGGGTCGCTTCGCCTGTTTGCGTCCACTTACTGGAGTTGGCAAGTTTGAAGGTGAAAATAAAAATGTTCTTATTGAAATTTTGATTATAAAAGGGATGTAATGTATTGATTATATAGTCCTTTTCAATATAACTTATAGTTTTGGTCGAAACATCTGGTAGTTTTCAAAAAAACGACACAAATAGGCAAATTAGGCGATTTACCCAGTTTGCGTCCACTTAATCCAGATTGCGTCCACCTATGGACCAATTCGCGTCCACCAACTTAGAAAAGGAATCTGAATTGATGTTTTTATAGTAACTAGCTTTTTCTCAAACATGCTCGGTAATGTTCGTGTTACTTTCAAAAAAAGAAGACGCCAGGCTGTCCATTGCCGGCCTTGGCCAGCAAAAACATTATTGTCGTGTGTGTTTTTTTTTAATTCGCTTGCTATTTGAGACACCTCTGTAGAGAAACTGACAAATCCATGGAGGTAATGAGTACAACTTCCATGGCCAAATCATCCACGATCATGGAAGTAGTAAATACTGATGTGGGGTAAGTGCGCCTAAATTTATTTCGCCCCTATGCCTTGTAAACAGCCAACTACTAGTTGAGTAATATTTATAGGTTTCGATATATTTATGTTAGGCGCACTTACCCCATCCTAGCGCACTTGCCCCGACTGACCTTACGTATTTCCTCGCTGTTTGAGAAAAGCATTATATATACCTCGGCCGCAATTGCGATTGCCGGACTCGTACTAATAAAATCGTCCGGCAATGCGCTACTTGGCGGCCTCTGCAATATTGTACTATTCCCCGCAACTTCGTATGCGCAGAAATATTAAAATGAAAGATCCCGTTTTTTCCCGTTCCCGTGGGAATTTCGGGAAATCCTCTCTTAGCGCTCCCATACGTTCCCTAAGGAACCTGCATGCCAAATTTCAGCCCGATCCGTCCAGTGGTAAGTAAGTAAGTAACACTTTATTGTACAGAAAAAAAAACACAAATACAATTATCAATACAGAGAAGAGACACATGTACAAAGGCAAAGTGGTTTGGGCTGTGCGTTGATAAATCACTATGTCAGTCAGTCAGTCAGTCACCTTTGAGTTTTATATATTTAGACTAGCTTTTCCCCGCAACTTCGTATGCGCAGAAATATTAAAATGACAAACCCCGTTTTTTCCCGTTCCCGTGGGAATTTCGGGAAATCCTTTCTTAGCGGATGCCTACGTCATAACATCTACCTGCATGCCAAATTTCAGCCAGATCCGTCCAGTGGTTTGGGCTGTGCGTTGATAGATCACTATGTCAGTCAGTCAGTCACCTTCGAGTTTTATATATTTAGACTAGCTTTTCCCCACAACTTCGTATGCGCAGAAATATTAAAATGAAAAACCCCGTTTTTTCCCGTTTCCGTGGGAATTTCGGGAAATCCTTTCTTAGCGGATGCCTACGTCATAACATCTACCTGCATGCCAAATTTCAGCCAGATCCGTCCAGTGGTTTGGGCTGTGCGTTGATAGATCACTATGTCAGTCACCTTTGAGTTTTATATATTTAGATGTACAGAATATATATTTAGATTGTACAGAATGATCGGATTTTAACAATGACTTTATTCAAGAATATTTGACATAAAAAAATCATTATTATAATTAATAAAACCATGAACATTTTTTTTTCCAGACAGGCCAGTTTTCCTGCTGTTTGTACTTTATTATGAATGTAGTCATTGCATTGCATATTCTTAAACTACGACTTTGATACGAAAAAACATTAAAAATATCTAAATATCACTAGTACCATGTTCAGCATGTAAATTAATTAAAAAAGTATTCAATTCATAAAAAAAATATACAAAAAGTTATTATAAGCGGTGATTTGAACCCGCGCCCCCCTCTTGCGCTCTCATGTACGTCATGATGAATTTGGACCGCTGGGCCACGGTAGACTTAAGACAGCGGGCGAAATTAACCATTGCTATCGTTGTAATTTACGTTAGCGTATTTGGCGCGGTTATTATTGAGAGGATCGGGCTCAAAACGCTCAAGGTCATCGACGGCTACAGGCGCCTTAAGGGCCTGCTAAGATAAAACAACACACAGTAGGCAACCTACTTTGTATGAACAATTTATAGCACGATAACTACAACTTAAAAGGCGCGCGGCGAAGCGCTTAGGCCGTTGACGTAGAGTCTATTATTGCTTAATCCGCGCGCCTTCTAAGTTGTGTCATTCTATACCTACCACATTTTTATCGCTGCACAGCGGTTACGTTATGCAGGATTCTAAATATAGTCATAAGTAGGTAAGCGATGCGTCATCTCCTTTATTATTTGCATATGAAATCAGTGATATGCTAACATTCTGACCACGCTTCGCAACCTTGACATTCAAAAATGTAAAAAAGGAATGAGTTTTATTGACAGATCATCTTTTTCACATTTTTAACTAGGCCGGAATCTCACTGCGGCCACACGGCGGACGTGGGCCTATAAAAACACGATCTCGAACACAATTCGAATGAAGTGTCAATGTTTGCGTGCGAGGACGGCTGACATTTCTAAATGTGTGTGTACCACTACGCGGGCCAACGATGCACTCACCATCTCCGGATGACGGTAAGGCGCGGTTTGCGCGCCGGATAGATTCAGGCGAGCGATTCCGTGGCCATTCTGTACGAACGTATTAAATATTCTATGCTGCAGGCCCTTAAGTCCAAAACGACTGGAACTAAAAAAAAATACGAATGATACTTCTTGATCTATATACTCGTAGATTACAGGAGAATCTATAATTCCATTTTATTTGAAATAACGACAATATTCAACGAAGGGCGAGTTTAACTCGCTCTTTTAGCTTTTGTGTTTTAGCACAAGCCCTACTTTTAAGTCGTAGTACTCGTAGTATAACATTGTACTTAGATCACATGAATTTCACTAGGTATTCGCATAATTTAGAGCATATTCCGTTAGTAATGTGTGGAATCTCAAACGCCCCATAATGGTGGAAGTGCTTAGAGCGCGCCTAAGATAAGCGTCTCGTGAAAGCTATTTACTTCAAACAATTAGATAAGATAGTTTGACAGGTTCAAAATCCTCAGCGGTACTCGGTCCAATATTAAGTTAAGAACTAGCATTTGTCTTGTGTTAAAAAAAAAAAAACTAATTCAAGGGACGTTCTTAATAATTCTTTTTGAACGTTTGAGTAACTTGCTAGCACTTTTTGTATCTTTTTCTTCTTCGGACCAAATTGACGTCAAACTATGCAGAGCTATGTACTATGGGGTGTACTAATACTAAGAAAAATAGATACTAAAGATCCGTGACAAGTACAAACATTTCTGCTCATTGAATTTGCCGAGCAGAGCCTCGCCGCAGGCATGGTCACTACAACTTAACTAGTTAGTAGTTAGGAGCATTACAGTTAGTAGTAATATATTATTTAGCGGCTCATTGACAGCTAAGTGAACAAATAAATAAAATATTTTATAAACACCATATGAAAACTATCATGTATAACATCGCACCTCGCGATAAGGAGCCCTCGCTTCGTTCGATAATCAAACTAACTGTGTGTATCGTGACATTTGCGACCGGGATACCCGGTTTCCTTCGTGTCCTGACTCGTCGCGGAAAATCGATCGCTGACCCCTTTCGGGATGGCGTTTGCAGGATAGGGGGGAGGGGTGTTCGTAATATGAAATTGCACGCTACGATATTGCGTGTCAAAATGTTTGTCGCTCCAAGAAATCAAAGAGAAAGCTAAGCGTAAACTGTTATGAAAAAATGGCCTATATTGTTTATGGCTTAGAATACATTGTAAATTTAATGACACATAAATAAATGTTAGTCGCAAGAAATGCTACTGGATTCTGAACGAATGCGATTATTTGGATAATTCTTTTTTGTTTAGTATTCCCATGTATCGATACTGATATTATAAAAGCGACAGTAACTGTTTGTTACCTCGTCACGCTTAAACCACTAGACCGATGCATATGAGATATTATAATAGTTCGAGTCCCGGGAAAGGACAGAGACTACTTTTTATCCCGGAAAAACGCGTGGTTCCCGCGGGAACGCAAAAACCGATACACACGCGGGCGAAGTCACGAAGCTAGTAGATATTAGATAATATCAAATTCCCTCCCTCCCTTTACTAATTGCCTCGTAAACAACAAACAACAACATTGCAAGCGAATTTAAAAGCAATTACGTCTGTAAGGAGAAACGCGGTCACTCGCGACTCTTCGGTGAACGCGATTGGAAACTCGATATTTTAACGAAGTCCAAACGCTACGAACTTGGCTCGTATTTCTGCAGTTTGAACAACGATTGTGAACCAGTGCCGTTCTGCGGTTTGTCCATCCCGTCGGGAACACATATATAAATATGTACATACGTGTACTCGTATGTGTTGGGGGGTTTTGCACTGCTGTCCTAACGGAATCCGTGACATACAGGTCCGAAGCATGGTCTAAGAAAACAAGGTCTGCCGATCCGGGTGACGTGTACTTTACGTCAAAGTCGAGTTGCCACTTTATTGCAATAAAACAAAAAGGAAGGAAATATTTGCTGCCGTTATAATGCAAAATAAAGTATTTGCACATTACAGTGTTGCACAAAAAAGTGTTGACACTATTGACATTATTGATTTTTTCAAGAAGTAGTGCTGCATACTTGGACCAAGGAAACACCTTTATTTCAATCGTCATAACGCAAAACCAATTTTATTTTTTACGCGAAATCTACGGCACGGAAAATTCTGAGATTTTTTTCTCTTGATACGGAACGTTATTCCTATCCATAAAAAAATAATCGAGCACATTGTCATTTTTCACCCATAGCCAATTGTTAGTTACTTGTTCAGCACACAAAATGGGACAAGTTAAAAACAAATGAACGTAATAATTTAACGAAACACTCACAGGATACATGGGGTCGGGGATTATTTTAATAGACCACTTGCAACACACAGCAGTGCGAATGACGTTCGGGTGACACCCACACTACTACAGAATACCGGACTGTCATACCTGGCGAAGTATATTATTGTAGGTATCATGGGTCCGAAACACGTCCCCTATTTGTACGATGTGGCGGTTTACTTAAGAATGTGGTTTTCCTAAAAGAACATTTACCATAAAGACACATTGAAACAACGGGTCCCCAAATAGCTGTCAATCGTGTATGGGTACATATCATTTGTTACTAAAGGTAATTTCTAGGTTCTCTCAAAATTATAGCTTTGATATATCTTATTTTCGCAATTTTTAATTTCTCTGAACACTTTTTAAAAAGGCTATTTTTTAGACATTGGTGTGTATTTAGTATCTAGGTATGTTTTTATTCCTATTGTGACAAAATTGTTTCGTATTTGAATTTTGACTTCAATTCAGTTGTGAATTGTTTATAGACTTAAGTTTGTATTTTAGCACTCAAATTCAATTCAATTCAATTCAATCATTTATTCAGCAAATTGGCCACATAGCGGCACTTGTACACGTCAGAAAAAGAATTTACCAGCGCTTCCTAGACCCATTGCTTGAGAAGAAGCGCCGCAACAAACTCAAGCAGAAGGCCTTTTTTCAAAATTTACAAAATTTACATTACATGTATAAAATATACATATAGGTAAGTACTAAAATTACATTGAAGGGATGTATAGTCCCTAACTTAAACTTAAATCTAAGATCTTAGAGATGTATAGTCTCCAAGGGTCCAGAAAAAAAATATATATAAAAAATTATGGAGATTTAGTGATATGCTCCGTCTCCATTGGAGACGGAGCATATCACTAAATGTTACATAGGTATACATTACTTTCGTGAGTCATGTTTATTATATCATCATTTAATACAAGGGGTCAACAGACGGGAAGAGGGGGACTCGGTTCATACAACTACAGTACAGTTATAATTTCATACATACAAATCATCATAAAAAAGTTGGAAGCCGTGGTGGCCTAGTGGTTCGACCGACAGCCTATCATGCAGAGGGTCGGGGGTTCGATTCCGGCTCGCACCTCTAACTTTACTTATGTGCGAAATTCAATTTGAATTAACCATTGAGCTTTTCAGTGAAGGAAAACATCATGAGGAAACCTGCACGCATCTGCGTATTAATTCAAAGATGTGTGTGAAGTCCCCAATCCGCACTGGGCCCGCGTGGGGACTATAGCCCAAACCCTTTCGTGATGAGAGGAGGCCTGTGCCCAGCAGTGGGACGCAAATAGGCTGTAGTAGTAGTAGTAGTAGTAGTAAATCATCATAATCGTACAAAGAATTTAGTTCGATTGAAAGAGCTACGAGTAATTAGGTTGTAGCGTCATCAACGCATTTTAAACCTTATAATTTATTGATTTTTTAGTTTTTTTTATTTACCTTTTATTCGGCGTGACTAATATGTATTATATTACGTTGAAGCCTTGGTGGCCTAGTGGTTCGACCTACCGCCTCTCATGCCGAGGGTCGGCGGTTCGATTCCGGCTCGAACCTCTAAGTTTACTTATGTGCGCAATTCAATTTGAATTTACCACTGAGCTTTTCGGTGAAGGAAAACATCGTGCGGGAACGTGTGTGAAGTCCCCATTCCGCGAGCCCATCGCGTGGGGACTATAGACCAAACCCTCTCGTGATGAGAGGAGACCTGTGCCCAGCAGTGGGCCGTAAATAGGCTGTTGTAGTAGTAGTAGTAATATTACAGCCAAATTACAGCTTTATAGAACTAAGCATCTCCGAGCGGAGATGCATGGCGAAGCTAGTATGGATCCATGTGGACTACGGAACCCTAAAAAGATATATCCATATACACACAACAAAGGTTTGACAGTTCAACAATTGTTTGACAGTTTGGGCCTTGTGGGACTCCCGATATTACGTCTCCCGTGTATCCCGTCTACCCCATATCCTGGATTCATTAAGAGGGTTTATTCCGAAAGTTGGCAACGTTGCAAATATCTGTCAAATATTTCACTGTTTTCATTAATTTCTGAAAATTACTGAATGAAAGCATGAATAATCGCTCTATGGCTGAATAAAACATTAAGTATGGATTGCAACAATTATCATAGCAACACAAAATGTTTAGTATTATGGAAGTAATATCGTTTGAATAATTTACATCGCATTTTAATGTAATTTTACCATTTGAATGCCTAACCAACAAATGTAAAACGAGACGCGTCATTCAACCATACAATTACTTCTTTTTGAATTCAGTAATATTGAGAAATTAATGAAAACATCGAAACATTTGACAACTATTTGCGACGTTGCCAACTTTCGGAGTAAACCTCTTAATTGACGAGGGAGCGTTGCGTCTCTTTTTCAACTTGGCCAAAAATGATTTCCTTTGTCCGGATGAGTGTTCTCGTATACAGGTCGCATTTCTTTTCGGATTTCAACACAGAATAACATTAAGCACCAATAATAAATGACTATAATTAATTACAAATAAATAAATAATATTGAAATTATATGTAGGTATAACTAGCATTTCCTTCGTATGCGCAGAAATATTAAATGTAAAATCCCGTCTTTTTCCCGTTCCCGTGGGAATTTCGCAAAATCCTTTCTTAGCGTATGCTTACGTCATAACATCTACCTGCATGCCAAATTTCAGCCCGATCCGTCCAGTGGTTTGGGCTGTGCGTTGATAGATCACTATGTCAGTCAGTCACCTATGAGTTTTATATATTTAGATTATAGATAATTAATTACTAACAAGGGACAGGGAGCTTCTCCCAGCACTCCATAGTTAAATAAAATCTAAAATTTATAACTATATGTATTGTTAAAAAATAAGTACCTATTTTTTATTGAAATAAACAGATTTCTTTTCTCAAACGATCGACGTGAAATTTTGTGACCAGGTGCCAAAAGTTTGACAATTATTTTTTGGATTTTTTCAAAATGGCGAATCAAATGCAAAAATGGACTAGCGAGGTCTGCAGCTCTGAGAACCACTACTTAGGTATGAAAGGGTTTTACACGAAAAATGAAAACAGCATAGGTCAAATAGATTTCCGGGTGCGGGATGAATGTGACCCGAATTGGTTCGATAACATGATTAACCCAGTGCCTATGGGTCGCCCGTTTTAAATCGAATTCGGCTTCCATGACGTTCGGATTTTAACGTAACGCTCACACGTAGCGTATATTTACGTCCCACTGGTGGGAAAAAGCCTCCTCTCACTAAAATAGATAGTCTAAGATAAAAGATAAAAAAACATTTATTCAAGTAGGATTTTACAATCACTTTTGCATCGTCATTATGTACAGTTTGATGTGGTTATCATTAAAAACATACCGTTATCCGCTGCAAGCTTCGTCATTGATTTAGGTACCTACATCTTCTACTTTGTATCACACTTTTTTTTTAATCACACGCACTATATCGAATTTTAACTAAGTCCTTAAGCGCACACATATTTATTACTCCAATTCAGGCCAGGCATTCTTGTCACTTAAATAATCTTCTACACAATAGTAACCTTTGCGCAGCAGAGCACTTTTTAAATATTTTTTAAGTTCCGGGGTCTATCTTAGTGAGAGGAGAATTTTTCCATCTAGCATCTCAAGTTCTCAACGCGAGTTTGTTTGGGCTGTAGTCTACTGTTTACAAACGTAATATAATCAATAATCATACTTGGAAAAATTAAAATACACACGAACTTTTGACATACCGAGTGTCACTCTCACAATAAACACATATCCGAAACTCCGACTCTTAACATGAGTACTTTACGAGTTCTGACCATTTAAAAAATGGTTTCTTTCTTAACATATCCCCTTAAGAGTCCCCAGTATGCACGGCGTTTCTCAACTTTTCATATAAACGTATTTTCGCTTTTATTCCCAAATTACTAAACAGATTGACTCGACACTTGGTACACAGAATAAAACCATTATTGTGGGTATCCGAAATCAGTAAATGTCGTGGTAAAATAAAACACAATTTAATTACAGCTAAAAAGCTGAATTTTGAAGTTTTGTATGGAGGAAACTAAAATGGTCCTAGTTTCTTTGTTATTCAATTTATGACAGTCAAAGTGTATTTTGGACAATAATATCTCTGCTCCGCTATCTTTTTTTTACTATATAAAAATAAGTCGGGTTTTCCTCCCTGACGCTATAACTCCAGAACGCACGAACCGATTTCCACGGTTTTGCATTCGTTGGAAAGGTCTCGGGCTCCGTGAGGTTTATAAAAAAAACTAAGGCGGTTCGTACCTTACCTACTTACTTCGTACCCTACCGCGGGGTCAGCTAGTTACTTGTAAAATTTGGTGCTAATCTGATAAGTAGCTTTTTTTAATTAAAACGTAACTACGTTTGTAATTTTTTATGGAGAAAGGAGCGTACTGAGGACTCCTAAGACGAATTTAACGACACCTCGCAAGTTGAAATCCATCGAGCCGTGAATTAGTTCGCGTTGGATTATACCATCGATCGCTATCGAAAGTTAACAAAGGCAGCAGCTTAAAAATAGGCTCTATCAATATTTAACAGGCCGATCCCGTCCCGTTTATAAATTGAACTTGGCACATTTAACCGTTCACTAGAGCAGGCCCGGGTCGTCACTGCATCGAGCTGTCGACAATCGATTAAAAATGCATGCAGATGACGAAAGCCGTGCCGTACTACCACCGTGAATATCGGATCAAGTCAAAATTGCCAAGGACTGTTTAAATTTTAAAATGTACCTATATATACGGTTTTGTCCTCTCGGATAGAGGCGGTTAAAATACTAGAATAATAGGGATGACGACAGGGTGAAGAAATCGAAATTATAATTAGTCCGTCAGTCAGGTAATAAAAAAATATTAGACACGTATTTTTTGTTTTATCAAATTAACAATGAATGACTAAGTTAAAACGCATTAAAGTTGGAGAGTGGGGGCTAACTACGTCGCCGTTTTATACCTAATATAAATTGTACCTAACCGTCCGTGACGTCACGCGACATTTCAACTCAATATACCTATCTCCGTATAAGTTTGATTACGTGAAAAAAGAAAAAATACGTGTCCAATACTTATCAATAATCTTCCTGATAGACTAAGGAAAAAAAAGTTGTCGTCATCCCTATTATTTGATTTTTGTTTTCAAGGTTGGTAACGATTTCGTTATTTTATTATTGTCTCCACAGTGCCACACGGCGGACACGGCGTAATAAAAGCACGATTTCGAACACAATTCGAATGAAGTGTCAATGTTTCCGTGCGAGGACGTCTGTACATTTGTAAATGTGTGTGTACTTCTACGTGGGTCACTGATCCACTCTCCATCTCCGGATGAAACACATGACTTTACAGTCAGGGCGAGTTGGGCGCGAGTTGCGCGCCGGCTAGATTCAGGCGGTTGATTCCGTGGCCATTCTGTATGTAGTGCTATTAAATATTATTTGATGACAGTGCTACAAGGAGTATAGTTTTATAACTATAGATTACAGGAAAACCTGTAAAAAGTCCATGGTATTTAAAAGTAAATAATCGACTGACGGGACCTACTCTCTCTTGGCGAGTTGAACTCTATCGTGGCGAGATTTTAATTGATCGGAAAATTCTACCACTGATCTGTGAAGATACGTAGTTCCAAATATTTCCGAGTAAGCAAGTAATTAAAAAACTAGATTATGTACCAGACGTATGACTCACATGAAGAAACAAATGCAAGCGCCGATTATTTGTGTAGCCGTACCTACACCGAGATAACAAATTCATTGTATTTGTTGTTGATAAGGCGTACGACGAAGATATCGTACCGATAGTAGCTTATGTTAGGTTTTTAAAGAAAATTCTTAGTTTACTCGCTCGTGTGAACTTTCGCGATATAAACTCATATTAGAAACACTTGTGCGAGACTTAATCGTTTTTCAGGTACTGGAAAGAACAAATAAAATATTTAAAATTAATTGTTCTCTACGATTACATTTTTAAATATGATTGCAAATGCGTTGTCAACCCTGAGGCCTAAGATGGAATGCTAGCAATTTCGCCGGCTGCCTTACCCTCTTACCGGACTGTTAGAGGTTACCGGAACACAACAGTGCGAGCACTGCTGTTCCGGCAGGTTAGCGGTTCACATGGTGGTAGCCATCCGGACAGATGCTGATATAAGTCAAAGAAGGATGGAGTCGTAAATCCGCGAATTTGCTTTCCCAACAAAAACATTGAAACTAACCAAAAAGCAACTATGTGCTAAGTGGGGAACCAAAAACGAAAATGTCAACACAAAAATAATTCTACCTGTATTACGGTCGATTAAAAATAGATTCACCCTTAACAGAATCTAAAAAAAAGTGACCTAAAACGAAAATGTCAGCACACAAAGAATTTGACTGTACCTATTACTGTCGACTAAAAATCGATTCACCCTTAACAGAATCTATAAAAAAAACAATCGTATCAATGCGGTCGCGCGCCCTTACGGACTGTAGAGTTGCACTCTTATCAAACGCAATGATAACATTGTAATTCCGAGATTGACCCCCCCTTATCTATCATTTGGGGTGAATACGAACAATGTACCCGTATGCCCTATTCTCGAGCGATATCATTTCTAATTAATCGTACACCTATTACTCACTTTGGCCACTTGATTTGACGGAGTTTTAGATTCATCGTTTTGTGCCGTTTTATGTTGTTAGGCATTTAAAAACTAACTAGACACCTACACAGATTATAAATACACAATAAATAGTTCAGAATATGTCTTACGAATTGACGATGGAATAAGTGTACAAATCTCTGTTTTTTGTAGCATTTGTGATTGTGAAGTTAGTTTTGTTTGAAGAAAATGTATGGAAATGTAGACGGCGGTGTGAAAAATTCAGGGCGGGTTGTTTTGTTTACAATAATAAATCGATACAATACGATAAAAAAGTTCTTCGACATTTTCTTAACACCATTTCGTCCGTCAATCATGAAACGTGAGGCGCAGGCGCATACCAGCCGTGATTCATTCCAACGACACATACTAAAATCATACTTAATCAAAAGACATAAAGTTGCAATATAATCGACAGGTGTCACGTAATGTGTGGTGAGAGAATGCAAGTTGGAACCAGTTTTAAATACAGGTAACAAGGTTTAATTTAAATTACAGTATTAACGGTAAATATTATAATTACTAGAATGAGTCAGTTTACGGAGAATGAAGCAATATATGCTTGAATACAATTGGGTTATTACAAACACCGGCTCTGAGTTAATATATGGAGGGGTCACTCTGAACAAGCGCTGTCAAGAAATGTAGGTAAAATCCACGAATGGTTTATCCGATTTGGATGAAATTTGGCATAACATCCCAATGATATTTGAGAGAAAACTGAAAATTAGTATGAAATTCAGAAAAAGATAGTATTAAATAAATGAAGTAGATTTTAAACATAGGTTTTAAGATACCAGTGTATGTACCATATCATGAAGGCGGTGAATTTATGTCTCGTCTTAAAAAGATTTTATTTCATACGAAATTTGAAGTTAATATCGGAAAGCAATTGATATGCAATTATTTTAACTATTTATAACGTAACTGTGTTAAGTTTTTAAAATATACTGGTCTCATCTTTGTCACAACACAACTGCCTGCATGATTCCAAACTTACAACCTACGCAAAGTCGAAAACGAGCAAGAAATAATCATATTTTACTTGGCAAATTACCTTGGCATTCTACGAATCCATGAAACGGTTACACACAATAGGTACCTCATTACATGCAGTAAATTATATTTTGCCACCTGTTGCACTTAATATAAACAAAACGATTCTAAGAAAACCCTGCACTTCTGATTCTGATGAATCACTGACAATATGACGGCAACGGAAGCGAGGCGTGCGGCTGTCGTCTCGGTTCAATCCAATTTTTTTACAAGAGACATGAAAAGTATATGATCGGTTTTGGATCTCCATTGTCTGGTGTTGGAGATCTCCGTGAGGTGTAGCTGATATATTTGCTCTGCAGAATGACGTGGAGTGGACTACAAGACGAAGTGTTGCGCTTGACGTTGGGTCAGTTATGTCATTTGCGAAACAAATAACGAGGCTCAACGAAAGGGGTCCAAAAAACCCAATTAAAAGAGTTCCAGGCTTGATAAAAAAAAACCATAAACAAGACTACATTCATCAGACAGTCTTAATAACAGCTACATTGTGGTCTTAATATCCTATAGCGACTTAGCGAGATGTTCGTAGGTATCATTAATGCATTGCTCAGTTAATATTATTGAGGGAGCAAGTCGATTCTTTATGAATAGCAGAACTAAATACATCTTTTTTTGTTACATATTAAACGGCATAAATTGAAGCATTATTCATAAACATAACTCGACGCAGCAGTTTCCGAACGAAACAGTTATAATGACTTGATTATGGCACTATAAGTTGTAGTCTATGCCCAGTCTGTGGCTGTCAACTGTTGACAGCTACAGGTTGTCAAATTACAACAGCTGATTCCAAATTTACACACTTTTTACCATTTAATTTGTCTAAATGATTTTAATTACGCTAAAAAAGCCGTGAATTTGATTTTAGACCATGTGTGGGTCCTATTCATAAAAATATCTGAACCTTGTTTAGTTTCGCGTAACTATATTACTTGAATATGGTTCACCAAAATCTCCTTCCTGTGTTATGTAGATGCGAAGAGTTTTCGCCAATATAACTTTCACCTTTAGGTATGTCTAATACGTTTTTAACCATTTTTAAGCAATTTAACCAGAGATTTATCTATACGTTTGGATTGTTACAAAAAAATGTGATTTTATATAAACATAACCTCTTACCTCTTTAGGTAAGTCATAATTATTATTATTTTATTTGTATTTTTTTTTTTTTAAGGTGGTAGAAATGGCCGTCGCCCAAGATGGACGTTGACGTTTGTTGAGTCTCTCCAATTTTATTTTATTAACCATTTACACCGTACATTTACCTTTATTACCGAACAACTTGCAGGCCTGTGGCCCTTACTTTGATATTGGCGAAGTGTCCAAGACAGAAGCCATTAATTTATATAGAATAGAATATTTTTTTTAATTATTACGAGTGGGTCACAAAGATCTTGGTTATAATATCTTGAGACATTTCACACAAATTGACCTAGCCCCAAACTAAGCAAAGCTTGTACTATGGATGCTAGGCTAGAGAACGATATAAATACTTATATTACTTATAAAGTATTAAACAAACTGATCGATGACTGATCGATCAACACTCAGCTCAAATCCTCCTAACACACCAATAGCATCCAAACCGTCAAAATAAAGCACCAATTCAACTTCGCAGATGCGTCGAGTGATCCCTATACGAGGCGATGGCAATTGTATGTTCCGATCTATAGCCTATTGCGTCTTTGGAAACCAGGATCGTCACCGCGAGATCCGCATGAAGGTGGTCGAGAGGGTAGTCGCTAACTGGCAGAGATACCGCGACTTCATAATCGGCGACAGATCTTACGTATACAACCTCCAGACGTCCTCGGACTACAGAAACTTGATGTCCAGAGATGGGGAGTACGCGGGTCACGTCGAGCTCCATTGCGTCAGCGAGATTTTCGTCGACTACACCTTTAAAGTGCATAGGAATGGATCCAGGACAATAGATTACGGCAGAGGGCCAGTGGAGAAACACCTCCTGTTCTCGGGGTACTGTGATGCCGGGCATTACAGCGTTTTGGAATATTGACGTCGATTATAACTGGTCCGCTGTGGACTTGTTTATTGAGGACTGGGGAGTTTTATTGTTAGATTTCAGTAATTTGTGCTATCACCAGCATAATCTTAAGCGCTAACATGCCGCCAAATACGTTCTGACAAGGTAAGAGAGTAAGAGGGAGAGAAAGGTAGGTGGAAGTAAGTAGCACAGGACCGATCTGAGTGGCGAGTCTGGGGAGAGGCCTATGTTCAGCAGTGGACGTCCTTCGGCTGAAATGATGATGATGATGCAGGTAAGAGAGAACGGTGAAATTAATAGGTCAGAGGCATTCAATCTTGGTCCTCGGGTTGCTGTTGAAATCTTACCATTCCTTGTGTCAGATAGGTCACAGGGATCACTTGCCATCAGGTGACCTGTGTGCTGAAAAGACTCCTGCAACATTTCCTTGAATCCATTTCTTTATGTCAAGTTATTTTGCCAAGTAATTGCACGTTACATCACGATAAACACTTTCAGCATTAAAACAACGTTTTCTTTTATTAATTGGCTCGCCTTTCCAACGGCATAATTAAAGGTGGCCCTTTGAACGCTGCATGGCAGCCATTTTCCGCGCGAAATGCAAAAAACACGTTGCAACACTCGTGCCGGGTGCAATTCAGTGAAAACCGGTCAAGATGGAGTCGCAAACGCAGTGTTTCGTGCAATATGACTTTTTTCAACGACCTAAACGGTCATCCCCAGCCCGATCTCCTGAGAGTGTTGCCATTATTAAATTATTCTGTTTTTTTTTTTGAAACAGTGCATTTTACATTTATTTTGATTTTTGAATCATAAAAACCTGGATAAGTGAATTAAAAACATCTTGCTTGTAATACAAAGTAAGAAATATTCTTTGAAATATATTTATCTTGTACCTAAAATGCGCTAAACTTGTATATTGCTCTGTTTACTTATTTATTTATCCAAGCGATTTCCGGAACGGCTCTAACGATTTGGAATATAGAGGTTTACATACGGGGCGACAAATCGATCTAGCTGGGTTTCATGTCTGAAAAAACTCTGTTTTAGCAATTCGCGCAGGTACTTTTATTTAAGTATTGAAATTTTAAGTCACTCATTCAAAGAAATCCCTGGATTTGGCTTTTTTGCATTGCGTACCAGCTTAACACGAAATCTAAGCTTTATGAATAAAACTAACCATTTAAGAAACGAATTATATATGTTTTATGAATCTGGCAAATACTGTCGACAAATAATGTTCATCAGCCCTGGGACGAAGGAACCCTAAACTAATAAAAAGCTGTTTTATGGAGAAGCAATATGAAGCAAGTGGTTTTTCTACATTTTTCTCTTTATTGAACAGTAACTGGTGACGTCAAAATACTAGGATACATTTATTTTTCAAGTTGATTCCTATTTTTTGTAAGTATACCTCGGAAGTGCATTTTTGAACCCTCTCGTGATGAGAGGAGGCCTGTGCCCAGCAGTGGGCCGTAAATAAGCTTTTGTAGTAGTAGTAGGTAGTAGTAGTAGCATTTTTGAAATGATTAATAATAGGCAATGTGCTGCACAGTCGCCATCAGATATATCTGAGCAAACAAGGATGGTCATAAAATCTGAACGTGCACTCTAACTTCTTCACAAAAAGACCGTTTCAGATATTTATGATCACCCTGTTTGCTCAGACATGTATCTGATTTTGAATCATCATCAATTTGTGAAAGCAACAAATTGATGATGATTCAGTTCCGTAGGTAGAGCGAGAACGCGTGACACACACAAGTGTATGGTAATTAAATTATTTTTAAATTATATACCTAAATAGGTACCTATAGCGACACAGCTATGAAGGCGTGCGGGAAGGCACTTAAACCGTTCACGCAGAATCTATTATTGCCTAATCCGCGCGCCTTAGTTGTCTTGCTACATTTCACTAGAGGTCCAACATATATATTTTCTTCTTCTTATATATAAAAATGAATCGCCGTGTGTTAGTCTGGCTAAGGCTCGAGAACTGCTGGAGCGATTAGGCTGATTCTTTTTAGGGTTCCGAAGTCCTCAAGGAATCCTTATAGTTTCGCCATGTCCGTCCGTCTGTCCGCACTATTGCTCGAAGATTCTTAGTTCTAGAAAGCTGTAATTTGGCATGAATATACATATTAGTTACGCTGACAAAGTGGTACAATAAAATTTTGAAATATATGTTTTATAGGGTACCTCCCCTACTCGTAAAGTGGGGATGTATTTTTTTTTTCTTGCGTACCCCATGGTGCGGCATATTGTTGAATAGGTCTTTAAAAAATATTGTGGGTTTGTTAACACCATTTTTTGATTTAGTGATGCGTTTGTGAAATATTAAGCTTTAAAGTGCTATTTTTTGTTAGTCACGTGTCCCCCCCCCCCCCCCTGCCAGCTAAATGGTGGTATTTGGATGGCTGAAAAAAATCACGGTTGTGGCATATATAACGTAGTTGAAAGGAAAACTATCACAGCTAAGTAGGCTGTACAAACTTACGAGTAATAGTCGACCAACTTATAAAAAGATTAAAAAACCAATGATTTTTCTCGAGCGGCAGGGGCGTCGGCTAGTAAGTCTTAGAAAGGTAGGTACTGTGGGCATCGTCAACTTCGGAACCCTATACTTTGCGCGTGGCTCGACACGCACTTGGCCGGTTTTTGTTTTGTTTTAGAAAGAAAAAAATCGGGAAAAGTGTAAAGGAACAGCTGAAAAAAAGACAAATAACTTTGTATGGGAATCGCCTTCGGGTGATACGAAGATCACCGGGCCGACTAGTTTGAATGAAATTTGACAAGGTCCTAAAACAATAACACGTTTAGGATCTTCTACTATCTAAAGTCCCGCGCCTTCATATTTCAAAACGCTTCAATTTTTTTATCATTATTTAAAAAGCTCCACCAAGACTCTCAACGCATAGTTGACGGCTGTCTCAGCACGCACACATGTGTTGAGTGTTGGTGGTGCTTTTTAAATGCATTGAAGCGTTTTGAAATGTGAAGGCGCGGGAGTTTAGATAGTAGAAGATCTCTAATAGTATTACATCACCTGCAGGAATGCTATTCACGAATCACGAACCATTCTGGTATACATTTATGTATGAGTTCATAATTTGCGCGCGCCGAAACAGGTTACACCAGAGTCGAGAGGCGTGCGACGCTAAATTCGTCGAAAATTCGTTGAGTTTGAATTGTGCACGTGTTTTAAGGCTGTTTGTATTTGTAACCGCCAATATGATGCTGGAGAAGAATGTTGGACAGCGAATATCAACCAGATGAAAATTAAGACCAGGCCTTCAACGATTTGTTTTCAACTTACCTATTCCTAAGTTTTTTCGGGCGTTCAGCTTAGAGACAGTCGGATAGCATGGATAAAAAGATTGTAGTTGGCAAAATCGATGTAAAAAGACCTCGAATTCCTTGCTTAGTATCTAGTATCTACTCCTTACACTCCCGAAAGAAACTACCTGCCAAATTTCAGCTTACAACTACCAGTAATTTCTGCTGTGCGATGATATTAGAAAATGCCGTAACAGAATCTAATAAGAGAGCCTAATTCATCTCCTAAGGAGTGAAATCAGAGGTAGATAGATATCAATAATTATAAAATTCACGACGAAGTTCAAGGAAGCTTTTTAATAATCGTAGACAAAATTTTTTCTTTCCCGCATTAATTCGTATCAGACGCGAATATATTAAATAGTCTACATAATAGGCGAACTTGTTCTTGACCTTCATAGAGGTTGAAGAACCCTATTAGGTAAGCGGCGATAAGCCGGTCGACCCTGGCGATAGACTATCGACAATTTCACTTTTAATGATAATAAACAGCGTCTAGAAAACAATGTTTAAGAACTCTATAACTGACATCAGTGACTTCTGTTATACTTACTCCCTGGTGGTTACAACAACCACCACCACCACATCCTATTTACGTCAGCACTGGGGACAGCACAGGCCTCTACTCATCACTAGAGGGCTTGAGCTATAGTCCCCACGCGGGCCCAGTGCGAATTGGGGACTTCAGACACATCCTTGAACTACGCAGAGTTGCAGGTAGGTATCATCGCGATGTTTTACTTCTTCGAAAAATTCGTGCTCATCACACTAAGTTTGCCCCTGGCGGGAATCGAACCCACGATCATCGGGCAGTATACAAGGCATGGCAAAGCCTGCTGTTTCGATATTATGCCATAACCCCACTGCCGCGCAGGTCGAGCTAGGCCAAGTAAGTTGGTACAAAAATCTTCGTATCAAAATGTAGTGGATACTTTTTTGCTGGGTTTTCGAATCGGATTTCGCCGTATTTATAGTTTATTCAACATTTTATTAAACATGTATGTCACATCATACCGTCTATTCAGAAGGTTAAACGCAAAGACAGATCGACATGATTTACTTCACTGATTGCTCATCTTGTCATCACGTCATCATGTATGTTGAGTGTACGTTAATAATTTCTGCCGTCGACTTCGCGTGAAATGATTAATAGTCAACCAATGTCACCCAACGTGAACCAAAACAGGAAATTACGCTATTAATAAACACACCTAATATTCCTTTAGGTTGATAATTTTCCTCAATACGGGAAAATATCGGAAATACTCCACTGTAGGCAGAATACTGGGTAAAAAAACATAGGAGCCGAATTGAGAACCTACGTTTGCATTTTTTCAAGGCGGTTAAATAGATATAATAATTACAGTGTTGTTTAACTACAGTTATCTTTGGACTGCCTGAAACCACCACTATGGTTACTGATTAACGTAGAGCTAATCAAACATAGGAAGTCCCGCGCCTCTACAATGCAAATTCGCTTCAATGTATTAGGGAAGTATTTAAAAAGCACCACCAACACTCTGAACGCATGTGTGCGTGCTGAGGCAGCCGTCAAAACTTGTGTTGAGAGTGTTGGTGGTGCTTTTTTAATATTTTGAAGCGTTTTGAATTGTGGAGGCGCGGGACTTCATATAGTAGATTATCTCTCATCATCATCATCATCATTTCAGCCGAAAGACGTCCACTGCTGGACATAGGCCTCCCCCAAGGCTCGCCACTCAGACCGGTCCTGTGCTACTTGCTTCCACCGGTTACCGGAGGATGGGCAGCAGCGTCCTCCGAGAACTACCTTCATCAAACTGCGGTCGCCAACCCGCCTGCCAAGCGTGGCGACTAAGGCAATCCCCCCCAAGGGATAAAACTGGAAGGATGAGGCCACAGATTATCTCTAAGAGGTGAAAAACCAAGTCGTGGGTTGAAGTAAGTCTTCTAAGAATTATGGGACGAACTTTGGGGAGTAATGGACGGCATCCCGCTTTTCTTTATCCAGATAATGTGTTGATATAAAAAATAGTCCAGAGAAAAAGCGGGCCACTTTTACTAAAGGGAACGGAGCGTGCGTGTTCATAATTAAACTACTGATTAACCTTATTAGTGCCAATTAACAGTTGACGCGTCCGCCATGTTGAAATTTTGACACTACGATGCAGTGGCACTTATCCAGAAGTTATATTACAGGTTTACATAACTTTGAAGGCGAAAAGATACTCTGCGTCACGGCATAAGTCCTTCGCAGCGCGCCTTCCAAGTTGAGTCGCGCTATACCATAATAGTAGTTTATGTAACTGCTACATAATAAAGGTCCTTAAAACGCGAGTGAGGTTTTATGAACGAGTCAGGCGAGTTTCATAATAATATCGCACGAGTGTTTTACGGCCTAATTATTTACAGTTGCATACACAACTTTATCTACACACAATGTCCACAATGGCGGCAATTCAAATACGTCACATTCGATTTTCAAAAAGCCTAGACTAGAGCGGACATATTAATTTGGAACATAAGTACTTTCGTTATGTCTGACTGAGCGTATAGGCGGGTATTGCTGTTCGAAGATGATCGAAATTTTAACGTCAATACGACATCGAATTCGACTTTGTAAAATTAATTTTACTGTATGACCACAGATAGGAAATTGGCTTTGACAGAACTCGCTGTCATAGCGTATGTCATTACAACCGATTTTGCAAGGGCGGATCCAGCTTTCGACTCAGGAGGGGGTCACGTCATACAACCCCCCCCCCCCTTTACGCATCAGGGGTTAAAAATACATAATAGCACTAGACCTAGTCCTGTCGAGGGGGGGTCATGACCCCCATGACCCCCCCCCTGGATCCGCCCTTGCGATTTTGGAACGCATCATAGAGGATTTATGATATGAGCGTAGATAAATGCGTTTAAAATCTGTAATTTATGTCAAAATACAGATTAAAAATACAGATTACAAAATACAGATACAGAAATAGCTATCCGCCACGATTTTGCACGGATATGATACAAAAACACGTCCATGGAGAACTGTTGTTATCGGTTGTGCCATAGAAAAACAATTGAAGAAATGAGAGCAAGTAAAAGTTCATTCACCCATTTAATACCTTCTTTATCAACATTAGGATATTGAATAGCAAGTGTTAGGTATGGTACACAAGTCTAGACTCAGGCCTTGGTATTAGGCGTTTAGAACGGCACAGCGGAATGTGACCTTACTGGCACTTCGTTAAATCTATTCTACATACAAATATAGCTATGGTAGGTATTAAGTCATTACGAATATACTAGTAGAATCTAGAATTATACGCGGTAATCCCGTTCACGTAGAGATATCAATATGTATTTAAATTCAATAATCCATACTATGAAATTTCGTATGGATGGAGATAGTTGAAGTCCCAGGAAAGGACATAGGCTACTTCTTATCCCGTAAAAAAGCATAGATCCCGCGGGAACGCGATAACCCAATTCCACGCGAGTGAAGTCGCGGGCAGAAGCTAATATTAAATAAAATAAAGTAAAAACAAAACTAAAAATGATAACTGAAATTTACTGAAAATCATAAAATTATTTTGATATAATACTAAATTGAATATAATACCTACTATAACACTATACCACCCTTATCCTCAACCATTCCCAATCCTGTCTCTATTCCTACTCCAAAAAGAAAAATGCGAAATTTAATAATTATCTGGGCTTAGTTTTTGAAGTCGGTAGTCAAACCAATAGGGGAGACGACAACTTTTTTTCCTTAGTTAGGAAGATTATTGAAAAGTATTAGACACGTATTTTTTCTTTTTTAACGTAATCAAACTTATACGGAGATATATTGAGTTGAAATGTCTCGTGACGTCACGATTAGATACGATTTATACGGTGACGTAGTTAGCCCCCACTCTCCAACTTTAATGCGTTTTAACTTAGTCATTCTTTGTTAATTTGATAAAACAAAAAATAAGTGTCTAATATTTTTTTATTACCTGACTGACGGACTAATTAGAATTTCGATTTCTTCACCCTGTCGTCATCCCTATTATATTTCGAGGTCTGGTACATTCGTCGTATTATTTTCTCTGTTTGTGCAGCACTCATTTTGTTTTCGTTGGTTTGGATACAACTATTAAGCGAATTAGATGACGAAAATTTGTGGCGAAAGGACTTGTGTCTCTTTATCTAACCTCATAACGAGAGATAAAGACAAAAGAAGCCTCGGATGACATTACTCGCTCCAAATCATACACGTAAATAATATATTTTTTTTTTTACCCGGTCTAACGTACACGTAATATGTCCCCACTTCCACGGTGTCCAATCCAAAGTTCTGTCACCGAGCGTGCGTGACAATAAGCGTTTTTAAAAAAAACTTTTTTCGAAACTGTTTCTCAGTATCTAAAAACTCGTCTCGTTGTTGGAAAAATGTGACCCAGCTTTAGTGTCACGATACAAGTTTAACTTTGGATTGGACACCAATGAAGTGGGGAAACATGACATGTATCTACGTTAGGCCGGGTCCATACGAAGTATTATTTATGTATATGCTCCAAATATACTAATGCAATGCAAATAAATGTAAATACGCAACAGTGGCAGTTCACTTCATTGGTGTTCGCCAGAGATTTCATATTTGGCTGTCACGCGCTGCGATCGTTTTCGTCTTTCCCAACCACACAGCGAATAGGTAGTCCCTAGATTGAGTCGGTTTACGGATGTTGTTAGGTGATTAGGTGGGATGGGATCCCTGTGCCAGGCGCCACTGTTGTGGGAAGTGTCGGTTTCATAGACATAAATAATACTTCGTATGGACCCGGCCTGACGTAGATACATGTCATGTTTCCCCACTTCATTGGTGTCCAATCCAAAGTTAAACTTGTATCGTGACACTAAAGCTGGGTCACATTTTTCCAACAACGAGACGAGTTTTTAGATACTGAGAAACAGTTTCGAAAAAAGTTTTTTTAAAAACGCTTATTGTCACGCGCGCTCGGTGACAGAACTTTGGATTGGACACCGTGGAAGTGGGGACATATTACGTGTACGTTAGACCGGGTCTATATTATTTACGTCTATGGTCGGTTTTCAATGTCAAAGTTGTAATTTCATATTGCCACGGCGACGGGGTTGCTCAATGGCCGTCGTCCAAGATGGTTGACGTTTGTTCAGCTTCCCCATTTTTACTTGATTTATCTTTTATACCGTACATTTATCATTATTAACGTACACTGTTCGGCCTGTAGGTCAATCACTTGACATTGGCGAAATTGTCTTGCACATAGACAGAAGCCATTGTTTAAAGAGAAGATGTCACGGTGACATTTGAAGTTTCGAAGACCTCGGTGTTGCCAATTTAGCGTGGAATATTGCACATTTTGTGCTAAATTGGCATCACTGCCCCTCAAGCGACTCAAGCGCCCACATGAGCACGACAGTTACCTATGTTTTGTCTGTTTGCTGTTTGATAAGATAACCTGCCTATATTTTTTTTATTAAATATGGTTTATCATTTGTTTAGTCCCCAAGCCCAAACCTTGTCGTGATGAGAGGAGGCCTGTGCCCAGCAGTGGGACGCTAAATACTAGAAATAGGCTGTGTGGTAGTGGTTTCTCACTTACCTAGGTATCATATTATTATTATTGTCGTTTTTTTTCGACATGTTTGGGATTTGTATACTATGAAACGTGCATGAATCTGCGAATTATTTCAAGGATGTGTGTGAGTAAGTATTGCGTAAGCCCTCTAGTCTCGTGATGAGAGGAGGCCTGTGCCCAGCAGTGGGACGCAAATGGGCTGTTGTGGTGGGATTAGGCCAATTTAGGTATATGTAAGAATCATTGACCTATCTAAATATATAAAACTCAAAGGTGACTGACTGACTGACTGACATAGTGATCTATCAACGCACAGCCCAAACCACTGGACGGATAGGGCTGAAATTTGGCATGCAGGTAGATGTTGTGACGTAGGCATCCGCTAAGAAAGAAATTCCCACGGGAACGGAAAAAAAAGGGGTTTTTCATCAAACTGACATTAGAAAATACGTTCCAATATGCTAATAACGTCTCTTTACAATATGTGTTAAAATAAATATTTTATACAAAAGTATACCTAACACTATCAGACTTGAGTGTCAAATTTACTCAGCGCCAATCGGGTGGCTCAGTTGTTCGGGCACCCGTTTTGACGGGTCATTTTTCTCCGGTTGATTGTGAATCCTAGAATTAAGGATTTTTTATCCTTCATACTAGCTGACCCCGCGGACTTCGTACCGCCTTAAACCTCACGGAGCCCGAGACCTTTCCAACGAATGCAAAACCGTGGAAATCGGTTCGTGCGTTCTGGAGTTATAGCGTCAGGAAGGAAAACCCGACTTATTTTTATATAGTAGAAGACTAGCTGACCCCGCGGACTTCGTACCGTCTTGGTTTTTTTTTAATAAACCTCACGGAGCCCGAGACCTTTCCAACGAATGAAAAACCGTGGAAATCGGTTCGTGCGTTCTGGAGTTATAGCGTCAGGAAGGAAAACCCGACTTATTTTGATATAGTAGAAGATTATCCTTTATCACTTATCGATTACTCGTGCTTACAATGAATTGTAAATGAAACAAATACGCAATCTATTCAGTGAATAAGAATACACTCAACACAATAAATGAGAGAACAATTTTATCATGAATAACTACCCTTTATCCATGTAGGTATTCTTGGAAATCAATTTGCGAAAATACGGATGTGTAACTTACCTACCTACGTTCTTTTTTTTTTAATTATTGAAGACAGCATATAAGTAGTCTGCCCTTCTAAGGGGCGTATTGACTTAAAATCAGCGGGATATTAAAATAAAAAAATAAGCGCAAAAAAGTAAGTATACGTTAATATATATGAAAATAAAGATAAATACGTAATGAAAAAAACAAGAAACTTGTTTCATTGTTCATGAAAAAAATTGTTTTTTTTATCGCTAAAATTATCATTAGGTATGTTTCATCTCTATTCGTTTCTGTACTTTATCCAGGGACACACTGTAGGTACATATATACCTAAATACATACAATCCTATTTTTAAAAAAAGGAATCGAACAAATATCAAAATTCGTCAAATAAATATGTACCTAGGAACTAAATGTTTTCTTGTTTATATTCGTAATCTTGTTATTCTTATTAGACTAGAGTCTGCGACAGTCTTCTTGAATATTCTTATTTTCTAGTTCCGTTTAATCACCCCAGAGGGAGGAAGATATTTCAATATTCCATTAATTCTTCTACTAGTAGGTACTACTAGGTACAGTCGAGTTCGCCAATATATACACACTTTTGCACCTTACCACGTAGTAATAAGGTATAAAAAGTGTACACATATTAATGAACTCGACTGTACTCGGACAAAATACCTGGGTATAGCATGACACAGCTTAGAAGGCGCGCGGATTAAGCAATAACATACTCTGCGTCAACGGCTTAAGTGCTTCGTTACGCGCCTTCTAAGTTATGTTCTGCTATAGGTACAGTCAGCAGCAGAAGTAGATACCTAAGCTGTCCAGGTGTTCAAAATGACCTACATACGACCTTATTCTTAAGACGTTAAGGGCGTGTGTAGGTCCTTTTGAACACCTGGACAGCTTATATACTTCTGCTGCTGACTGTACCTACCTATATTTTTCATTTAGTAGATTCTGATAGTGTGTGAAGTACCTACCCAATCCGCACTGGGCCCGCGTGGGGACTACCTACCTACATAGCCCAGTGGGACGCAAATAGGCTGTAGTAGTAGTACCTAGAATCTAGTCTTCATTTTCTACTAAAATTGTGCGAATTAAACTAATACGAATAACGTTACTAATTTTCGTGTTGTTTCTAGGTATATCATAGGGAGTTCACATACCTAAGTTAGTATTTGTTTTAATGTTTCCTGTGTGAACTTTTGAAATGGTACAGTCAACGGCAAAGTTATGTATCGATCCAAAGCGCCAAAATATGTATAGGTATGTACATCGACTAATGACAGCAATTGAGTCGCTGTATGCTATACATAGGTAGATGTTTTGATGCTTTGACATAATTGTAAGTACCTACATATCTTTGCCCTTGGCTGTAAGTACATTGTACCTTCGCCACACACGGTACAGATAGTAAAACAATAGGACGAAAAATATGCCTTTTCAGCTCCTACCTACATGGCCAGTTAGAATCATGTTAGAGTAGATATTTTAAAAAGAAAAAAAAAAAAAAAGCAAGTGGTTTCAAACGTTACTGGCCAGTTGGGATACAGCGTATGTAAAAAGGAAAAAGAACAGAAAACAAGCGTCTATATTGACTATCCTAATTCGTAAACATCCCAATGCATGGTTACCAGATATTTATAGTACTGGCGTAACCGAATGTAAACACCGTGCATAGCGATTGAGAAAAAAAACGTTCGCTCAACTGAACATGGCGTCATGGGATTTTAGAATTTATCCCGATCAATTTGGTTGGGGAAAAAGGACAAAAATCGACCGTGGCTTCACGCAAGCGTAGTGGGGGCCGGGCTGTCATAGTAACGCGATCGCTTTGCTGTTTCACTGACCTGCTGCCAGTAGTCTTCGAAAGACAGCTTCAGCTCGAAGTAGCCTGTGTCTGCAACATCTTGGAGTTCCCGAAAGAGGTTACCGCTGGGCAGCACATCCATCTTGCCGGTTACAAGGCGCACGTCCGACCGCCGGGGATGCCGCGCGCGACTGAACTCGCGTCGGCGGCCGACCACAGCGCTCGCGGTGTGGCCAGCGCGAGAAAATCAAATCCCTCCAGATATTTGAAGCTTTTTTTTCGTTTGGATGTAGGTCACGTAGGGCCGACGCTACCATGTGAAAAGTTTATTCAGAAAAAGAATAAGTTAAAAGTTTAAATTTACATAAATAAATAAATTAACAATACTATGTCTGGTTTTAAAAGTAAGGTATGCGAAAGTAGCTCTGTTTGTCTTCACGCTTCAACCGCTGGGCCAATTTGGATAAAATATTGCTTATAGAGATAGGTAGTTGGAGTCCCGGGAAAGGACATAGGCTACCTTTTAGTCCGGAGAAACTCAAAGTTCCCGCGGGAACGTAAAAACCGAATTCCACGCACGCGAAGTCACGCGCAGAAGCTAGTATTATATACGTGAAAATGTGTTTGTTTGTTTCTCTTTCCTTCAAATCGAAGCGACTGGATCGATTTGGATAAAATTTGGTATGGAGATGGTTGAGACCCTGGGAATAACGTAGGATACGATACTTTTTATCCTGATATTTCTACGGGACCGTGTTTTCTAGGGTCAAACCAGTCATTTCAATACTTCTATAATCTATAATAATCTATTATAACTATTGTATCATCGGGTACGCCAATTTTAAGGAAAAAACAAACCATACTTACTTAATTCATTAATCATTGATTCATTATCGCGGTTAAAATATTATTTTAGGACCATCGGAAACCGTCACAGAACATAATATTCCCCTTAACTATACCAATTCGTTCAATTGGTATCACTGTTGTTCCAAGTTTCCCCTCCCACCCGTAACATCCTCAAGCATAGGTTACCAAAGAACAGAGAGAACCCATATAGCTCTCTCTTTTTTATCCTTTTTCTAGAGGACTTCTCAGGACGAAACCACCAAATTAATGCGTGCGGGCGGTTTAAATTGGAACTGAACGGTGCCGCGAACTAAACGGTTCTACCAACTTTGAAAACAGCGCCGCGGTGAATGGCAAAATTAAGTTTGTAATTCTGTAGGGACTCCCAAAGATTTATGGTTATGGTGGATTATTTTTTTAATGTCAACATGACAGCGCTTACGGAATTCGAATTGGTTTGGAATTCTTTGGTTGCTATTGCCATGTTACAACATTATGCATTATGATTATGAATGACCCAATATTCATCATTATAATAGCTTCGGCCCGCGACTGCGTCTGTTTGAAATTCAGTTAGGTAGTTACTAAGTATAGCGTTCCTCCGGGATAGCAAATTACCTGTGTCCTTTCCCGCGACTAATAGACAAACAGACATAATTACTTACCTTACGCATTTATAATAAATATTAGTGTCTTGTCTGTCTAAGCCGTACCTATCTCTAACCCGAGGTGGCCTAGTGGTTCGATCTACCGCCTCTCATGCAGAGGGTCGGGGGTTAGATCCCGGCTCGCACCTCTAGGTTTACTTATGTGCGAAATTCAATTTGAATTTACCACTCAGCTTTTCGGTGAAGGAAAACATCGCGAAGAAACCTGCACGCATCTGCGAAGTAATTCAAAGATGTGTGTGAAGTCACCAATCCGCACTGGGCCCGCGTGGGGACTAATAGCCCAAACCCTCTTGTGATGAGAAGAGGCCAGAGGCCTGTGCCCAGCAGTGGGACGCAAATAGGCTTTAGTAGTAGTAGTAGTAGTAGTATTGGTGTCTTGGAAACAATAGTACATTATTGCAGAGGCCGCCAAGTAGCGCATTGCCGGACGAGTCAGTTAGAAGGCTGAGCAAAGCGAAGCCTTCTATTAGTACGAGTCCGACAATCGCAATTGCGGCCGAGGTATATATAATGCTTTTCTCAAACAGCGAGGAAATACGTAAGGTCAGTCGGGGCAAGTGCGCCAGGATGGGGTAAGTGCGCCTAACATAAATATATCGAAACCTATAAATATTACTCAACTAGTAGTTGGCTGTTTACAAGGCATAGGGGCGAAATAAATTTAGGCGCACTTACCCCACATCAGTATTTACTACTTCCATGATCGTGGATGATTTGGCCATGGAAGTTGTACTTATTACCTCCATGGATTTGTCAGTTTCGGGGCAAGTGCGCCAGGATGGGGTAAGTGCGCTTTACATAAATATATCGAAACCTATAAATATTAGTCAACTAGTAGTTGGCTATTTACAAGGCATAGGGGCGAAATAAATTTAGGCGCACTTACCCCACATCAGTATTTACTACTTCCATGATCGTGGATGATTTGGCTATGGAAGTTGTACTTATTACCTCCATGGATTTGTCAGTTTCTAGAGGTGTCTCAAATAGCAAGCGAATTAAAAAAACACACACGATAATAATGTTTTTGCTGGCCAAGGCCGGCAATGGACAGCCTCGCGTGACTCGCGTCTTCTTTTTTTTGAAAGTAACACGAACATTTCCGAGCATGTTTGAGAAAAGTCATTTACCTATTGAGAATTTATTTCGGAATTTAAGTTGAGTTCCAGAAAAAATAGATACTATTTTCACTCACAATTAGGAACTGTTTAATTTAAATACATAATTTATATCATCAAGTTTTCTTTTCAAGTGCCTGGAGTTTTAAAATGTACATCTCTTCAAGCAAAACTATTGCTAAACAACCGTGGAGTTTCAGAGATCAAAGGACGACAGACAGACGGTATTTGGACTTTCACCTATTCACTACTGGCTTCTGCCCGCGACTTCGTCCGCGTGGAAATCGGTTGTAGTACCTACCCTAGGTATAGAGTGTTTTTGCGGGATATAAAGTAGCAATATCCTTGCTAGAACTCGAACTATCTCTATAACAAATTTCATTTACGTCACCCATGGCCGTAAAGTGTGATTTTCTGCCCGCTACGCGGAAAGAAAATCGCACTTGCTGGCTAAGGCAAGACGTAAAACTTTTGACAAACCACGGGCGGTAATTCGTAAAGCCCCAGATCGCATATTTATGGCTCTCACCTTCGGTTCGGGTCACAAACACCTGCGATCTGGGGCATTAACGAATTCACCGCCCTAGGTCTGTAATGTACTATTAAATTGGTCCAGCGGTTTAAGCTTGAAGTGGTAACAGATAAACGGATAGACAGTTACTTTAGCATTTATAATATTAGTAGGGTAGGATCGAGGCCCCGTTATCATTGGAGACAATTCATTGACATCAAGACTATGGTTGTTGCATGCTTGTTTCGTGTAGGACAGACAGACAGTATTACTAATATTATTAGTAGGTATGGATATCGATAGATATTTGAAACTCCCACTTGTTTTTTTTATTATGTGGATTTTTTGAGAATAGGCCTTTTGCTGAGTTTGTTTCAGCGCTTCTTCTCAAGCAATGGGTCTAGGAAGCGCTGGTGCATTCTTTTTGTGACGTGTAAAAGTGCCCCTATGTGGCCAATTTGATGAATAAATGATTGAATTGAAAATACAATTGCAGTTCAAACCGACAACAAGACTTAAGTATATAAGGTGCTAACAAATTAGTCACGGATATTTTTACAGCTGATAGTACTCGGCTCTCGAAGTACATTTAAGTATGAAACATCATTGGTTTTGTTATGTTTTTTTGGAGAAAAATAGGAAACAAATTTGCTACGTTAAAACACCCTGTTTAAGAACCTGCCGTTTTCCCGCCGTTTTTTTTTTTCGTTAATTATAGTTAAAAGTTAATTGTTTTAATGTAATTTATTATCTCTTAAAATATCCTTGACTAATTTGTTACAATCTTGTATAAATCTGTCCGTTGCTCACAATATAAAACCTAAATTCCCATATTTGGAGCTATTTCTCGTCAAATTTACTTAAACAAGCTTACCCTATACACCAGGAGGATTCGGTGGCGTGTACACTTAGTCTAAAAAGAAACCTTTTTGCGAAGTGAAAAGGCTCTATTTTGAGCGGGTCACCATTTTGGTCCTGTTTTAGGAGAGGGCTACGGAAGTAGGTCGATGGGTCACGCTCCATTTTTATTCTGACCCTAAGGCAAGTATTTTTTATCCCGTTAGAGATCTTCTACTATCTAAAGTCCCGCGCCTACACATGTCAAAATGCTTCAATTTTTTTATTATTATTTAAAAAGCACCACCAACACTCTCAACGCATAGTTGATGGCTGTCTCAGCACGCACACTTGTGTTGAGAGTGTTGGTGGTGCTTTTTAAATACATTGAAGCGTTTTGAAATGTGAAAGCGCGGGACTTTAGATAGTAGAAGATCTCTACATGATTACGCCCCGTCATCGACGGGAACGTTTTTAAAATACACTCAACAGCAATGAAAACGGGTCACTTTGTATACGATTTTCTATGCAAAGTGAACCGTTTTCATTGCTGTTGAGTGTAGGTATCTATATTTTTTTTTCGTGTAAGGTACCGGCACCGGTAATGGTCAAAGCTCCAGTGATGGAACCCACACTCTAAAGGTGATCTACACGGTGGGTCAGAAAATATGGCAAATAATTAACCCACCGTATCGGCTATCGATTCTAAGTATATTGTATTGGTCTTTAATTTTTTTTGAGTTGGTAATAAAAAAATGTACATGGGAAGCCGTGGTGGCCTAGTGGTTTGACCTACCGCCTCTCATGCAGAGGGTCGCGGGTTCAAATCCGGCTCGCACCTCTGAAATTATTTATGTGCGAAATTCAATTTGAATTAACCACTGTGCTTTTCGGTGAAGGAAAACATCGTGAGGAAACCTGCACGCATCTGCGAAGTAATTCAAGGTTGTGTGTGAAGTCCCCAATCAGCACTGGGCCCGCGTGGGGACTATAGCCCAACCCTCTCGTGATAAGAGGAGGCCTGTGCCCAGCAGTGGGCCGTAAATAGGCTGTTGTAGTAGTAGTAGTAGAATCGATAGCCGATACTGTGGGTTAATTATTTGCCATATTTTCTGACCCACCATGTATATTGCTGACATGAGTTTTATCGATATTTTTTGCCTTTACTTGCTATTTATATTTACTAAACCTTCCCTGAATCACGGGGAACAAAACAAAGAAGAATCATTGCAGCCTAATCGGTTCAGCATTTCTCGAGCCTTAGCCAGATTAACACACGGCGATTCATCTAATATATAAAACTAGCTTCTGCCCGCAACTACGCCCGAGAGGAATTCGGTTATTCCCGCGGGAACTATGCGTTTATATAGTAGCCTATGTCCTTTCCCGGGACCCCAACCTATCTCCGTGCCAAATTTCATCTCAATCGGTCCAGTGATTGAAGCGTGAAGAGGTAACAGACAGACAGACAGAGTTACTTTCGCATTTATAATATTAACTAGCTTCTGCCCGCAACTTCGCCCGCGTGGAATTCGGTTATCGTGCTCCCGCGGGAAGTATGCGCTTTTCCGGGATACAAAGTAGCCTATGTCCTTTCCCGGGACCCCAACTATCTGCATGCCAAATTTTATCTCAATCGGTCCAGCGGTTGAAGCGTGAAGAGGTAACAGACAGACAGACAGAGTTACTTTTGCATTTATAATATTAATATGGATTCTCGTGTCACAGTGTTTGTAACCAAACTCCTGCGAAACGGCTCGAGCGATTCTTATGAAATCTAATAAATAAAATTCTCGTGTCACAGTGTTTGTAATCAAACTGCTCCGAAACAGCTCGACCGATTCTTATGAAATTTGGAGTGGTCTGAGAATAGGACGTAAGCTATTTTTCATATACCACAAAAAAATCCAAGGCGGTACGAAGTCCGCGGGGTCAGATAGTTTTAATATATAAGAAGATTGTAGCCTAGTGATTTGACCTATACCGTCTCATGCAGGGTGGCTGCTATGCTAACGTCATATACTTAGGTACTTATTTAGGTATCATCATGGTATCATCATCATCACACCATTAACAGACACTTCGCAGTCGGTTACAACCCTCCAGTGACCTAGTTAAGGCCCAATATGTATGCAAAACTGGTGAATACATTAAAAGCAAATTGTTTTCACAAACTGCAATTCCGATGCACTCTTGCGTTGGCAAAGAACTTTATTAAAAAGATAAAAATTAAAAATCGGCTGTCTATAAAGTCGGTTTACAGACGATAATTTTACGTGATACCGTCATAGGAAAACGTTAATGAATATGTCCCGTAACGTAGGACATACATCGCCATGAGGACATACATGGACATACTGCGTCATGTTCTCTTTTATGTGCCGTCGTCCCGGACGAATTTGCTTAAGGCCCTTCCCTGACCCAGCATCGTCAATTTGCTCATTTAAGATCATACTTTTCTAAGAAATGTTAAAAGTTAAAAATATGAAAAAAAACATATGTTATATTTGACTATATCATCCTTACATTGACAGCTTTCGTTACACGTTTCACGAAACTTCGCTCGACACAATTTAATTCCAAAGTAACCTCTAACTCGGACATTGAATCCAATTTTACTCCAGTTTATTATATCAAACAGTGTTAAACTAAATATAACAGAAAAAAATATCCATATTATATGCATACATTGACAGCTTTATAAATGTTTTTAGACGGTATTTTTAAAGAAATTAAAACGTGTTAAAAAGTAACTAAATCGGGCGTTCTGTGCGTAGCGCTTTCTCTTTCACTCGTCCCAAGAGTGACAGTGACGGCTGAGGCAGTCTATGCGCCGATCACCAGGGCCCTTACTCTTCTAAACGTTGTGGTTGTACGAAAACCCTCTTTAGTTTTATCTCACTGCTCGCTGAGTAAATTTACGGAAGCAGCAATTAGTGTGGTGTACCCATTAAAGCTTGGTGTGTAAATTAGATAGGTTACATACTCAATAGTAATAGTTTTAGGTTATTAAGATAATGAATCTGTAGCTTATATTGTCGCCTTGGCGTTCATCTATAAAGACAATGTAATGGGGACTATCGTTTCTTTGCTCACCAGTTAGCGCCACTGTTGACTAAGGTCCAGAGGTATAGCTGTCAAAGACGACTCTATAAGATCGGCGCTGAAACAAAGTTTTAAATCTTGATTCTCATTAAGTTTATTAATTTTAAATAACTATCATCATATCGAGTAGCTATGCCGCAATGTAGTGGAGTCCCGTTTTGTTTGAAAAAAAAAAAGTTTTTTTCAAAGCGTTCACATTCATCGCCAAATAATCCATATTTGCGATAATTTCACGAAGGAGATCACTTTTCAACAGGTACATTAAAGAAATTACAATTTATGTCACAAAGCCCACCAAAACCAATGAAAAGTGAATGTAATTGGACCTCACGCGACACTAGCGCTTCTAGTGGCAAATTCACACGCGATAGCCCCCATTGTGTTGAAATAAATAAATAAATGTTTTTTCGTGGGCGCAGCCGGCGTTCATCTAAATATATAAAACTCAAAGGTGACTGACTGACTGACATAGTGATCTATCAACGCACAGCCCAAACCACTGGACGGATCGGGCTGAAATTTGGCATGCAGGTAGATGTTATGACGTAGGCGTCCGCTAAGAAAGGATTTTGCAAAATTCCCATAGGGAACGGGAAAAATCGGGATTTTACTTTTTAATATTTCTGCGCATACGAAGTTGCGGGGAAAAGCTAGTTAATTTATAAGACGTTATCACGTCAAAAATAATAGTACATTACACACCTAGGGCGGTCAAGTAAAGAAAGTCTCAGATCGCGGGTAATTGAGGCCCGAGCCGGAGGCGAGGGCTATAATCTAGCGGTCTGAGGATTTCTTTACGACCGCCCGTGGTTAGTATACGATTTTACGTCACCACCTGGCCGTAAAGAGGGATTTTTCGTAGCGCCCAAGGGCGGTAAATCCCGCTTTTCGGCCTGGTGTGACGTAAACATCTTTAGATTATTGCACGGCCGGGCTTCCTCTCATCAGGAGACTATTTATTTATATGTATATTTATCAGAAATTAAATACATGGTAATACATTTTAGATTTTCGCCAAACTGCATAACAGTTTGTTGGCGAATAGTACACTCTTACATTATAAAAACCTGCTGTATACTGCGTACCTCACAGATTCAGAAATACTTAATAACTATATTTAAATATACACTAACATGCATAATACTAATAAAACTAAAACTACTGAACCGAATTTGATGCAATTTGATATAAAGATAGTTGGAGTCCCGCAGGAACGCGACAACCAAACTCCACGCGGACGAAGTCGCGGGCAGAAGCTAGTTTTAATACATTGGTAACTAATCATTATCATTAATAGCCTCTAATATTTTTTTTTTAGTTTTCGTTTAAATATGGACTTTGTAAGACAGTCGGCTTCCACAATAATGTTATTGAAAATTCTGGGTATCCTGTATGAACTTGTTCTCTGCCCCAAGTAGGTAATTAACAGGCTCCTGGCTCAACAAACCTGTCGCGTATCGCTATTCGAAGATTACTTTTATAAGTTCTTATCTTACTGTTTTAAAATCCGACGATAGACGATTTTGATATTAGATAAGTGCATAAAATAACATACGTATACACGGTGGGTCAGAAAATATGGCAAATAATTAACCCACAGTATCGGCTATCGATTCTAAGTATATTGTATAGGTCTTTAATTTTTTTTGTTGGTAAAAAAAATAAATTTGTATAGGATTCAGGCGTCGCTCACACAACCAATTCACAATTATTTTTTTCCAACCAATATACAATTTTTTTTTTACCAACTCAAAAAAAATTAAAGACCTATCAAGGTCAAGCAAAACGTTGATTGTGACGATATTTTACCACCAGAATCAATCATGTTTATTAGGTTCTCTTTCGTGTTGGTAAAAATTCGTTGTGTTACCTATAATAACATATGGACGAACTGTGCCTAACAGAATATGTCAAAATATATGGAGCAAATTGACATTCGAATTTTTTTTCCAACATGCGTTTTGACGGGCGATTTTCTCCGGCTGATTGTGAATTATTTATTACTTATAATTGATCAATGGTTTACGGACGATAATTTAAAGTGATAACGTCACGTTTTAGCCGATCGTGCCTCTCTATCGCTTGTTCCATGCGCTCGCTTGCACCGTAACGTTAGTACTTATTTCGTCATGTGGAAAAAAACAAGTAGATATGGGCCAGGTTGGGACTGATGGTATACCTATTATGTTATTAAATACCGTGGGAAAATCGGAAAACCTCGAACCGCAAGGGAATTGGATAGCATCCAATAAACCAGACCTCTCTTCAAACTTACTCTGATATGAAATCAGAGCTCAACCGATATTTGCCTTAACACTTACAAAAGCAAGAATATGCAAACAGACAAACGTCCAGAAAACTTGACGTTATGACGGTACACCTGTCACGAAAAAAATATTACAAACGTGGGTTGTTCCGCGGGACACAGCGAATAGTAGTATACTTATATAGATACTAGCTGACCCCGCGGACTTCGTACCGCCTTGGTTTTTTTTGGATATGAAAAATAGCTTACGTCCTACTCAGACCTACTGATCATACACTCCAAATTTCATAAGAATCGGTCGAGCCCTTTCGGAGTAGTTTGGTTACAAACACTGTGACAAGCATAGACGTAAATAGTATAGACCCGGTCTAACGTACACGTAATATGTCCCCACTTCCACGGTGTCCAATCGAAAGTTCTGTCACCGAGCGTGAGAGACAATAAGCGTTTTTAAAAAAACTTTTTTCGAAACTGTTTCTCAGTATCTAAAAACTCGTCTCGTTGTTGGAAAAATGTGACCCAGCTTTAGTGTCACGATATAAGTTTAACTTTGGATTGGACGCCAATGAAGTGGGGAAACATGACATGTATCTACGTTAGGCCGGGTCCATACGAAGTATTATTTATGTCTATGGTGACAAGAGGTAGGTAGTTCAGCATACGAGTATAAAGTGGAAGGCCAAGTTTTTTTTTGTTTTCATCTGGCCAGCTATGATCTTTGATTCTTCAAAACGCAGTTTTGGTTCAAGCTGCGTATGTATTGGTTGGTCGTTCCAAATTCAAATTGCCTTGACTTTCATACTATGTGGTTGGTTTCAGAGGTTTTTGAATTGGTAGTTTGGAATGTGTTCCAGTATTTCTAGATCCCTATTTTCTAATAGATTACAGTAAAGTGCGGGTCAAAATAAAATGGACTTTGTTTACGAAGCCGATGAATGGAGTCACGGGTGCGCGAGCGCGTAGTAACAATGTTGTTTCTGTCTCACTTACTCTTGGTGTGTTAGAAAGAGATGCAGTATACTAGGATAACGGTATGCATGCCTTCGCTATCGTACTACGCACAGGTTAAGCTTGGTGACAGAGAGATTTCTATAAAAATGTTTGTCACGCTTAACACCTAAACTACTTAACCTGTTATCACGAAATGTTAGGATTATGCATACATTTTCAGTGGCTTATACTGCAGTTAAGATATACTACTATTCATTTTATGAATTTAGTAATAAGGTCAAAGCAAATAAGTAAAATGACCAAATTGCAAAAGAAAATTGAGCTGAACGTGTACTTTTCGTAATCATCTACGTACTGTCTGAAATATAACATTATTAAGAAATAGAAAATTTCATTTAAGAAAGAGTTCGGCGTCACGGTAGACCCCGACGGAGATGGCGGGACGAACTCATAGACGTAAATAATATAGACCCGGTCTAACGTACACGTAATATGTCCCCACTTCCACGGTGTCCAATCCAAAGTTCTGTCACCGAGCGTGCGTGACAATAAGCGTTTTTAAAAAAACTTTTTTCGAAACTGTTTCTCAGTATCTAAAAACTCGTCTCGTTGTTGAAAAAATGTGACCCAGCTTTAGTGTCACGATATAAGTTTAACTTTGGATTGGACACCAATGAAGTGGGGAAACATGACATCTACGTTAGGCCGGGTCCATACGAAGTATTATTTATGTCTATGGACGAACTAGACGCCTTCCGCAATGATTGGCCGGATGTCGCTAAAGACCGAAAAGCGTGGAAAAATGAGAGGGAGGCCTTTGCCCAACAGTGGGACACTACAGGCTAATATATTATTAATAATAAGAAATAATATTAGGTACCTAAAGTGAAAATGTGACCATCTTCAAAATTGACTCAGGCAGGAGATCGCATACATGGAAGGTACATCTCCTAATCTTATGTTGTGTTGTTGATTTTCATTTCAGCGACTGATTACATATATAGAGATTCGACAGACACTCAGCTTAAGTCTTTTTAGTAAGAATAAATTTGTATGACTCTCATTAAGTGACAGTACCAGGGCAACTAAGCATTGCTCGGGTGAAAATAGCCAAAATCGAACTTTCTCAGATATGAGACCTATAGCTAGATCGATCGTATTCACTGCCACCGACGCATATATGCGTTTTGGTGATATTCCCGCAGTGCCTTGAACGCACATGTGCGTTGCAATGTTCCCTCAATGGCAGACGTGGCACCTGACGAAAATTCGAAAAAAAGTGAATGCGGTAAACCCCCATACTACAAAATTTCGTCAAAATCCTTACAGCCGTTTCTCAGATCGCTTGTATAAATAAATAAATAAACATACAAGATTAATATCACGTTCAAAGTTAAAGATAACATATCAGTACCTATCTAATATTTCTATAATGGTATACTTAGTTTGCTGGATTCTTATTTAAAATTGTATAGGTAAATAACGAGTGAAAGCGCTCAGTTAGGGCTTATAGGAATTTGCTGAATAAATCATTTGTATCTATTTTGTATAGCCCAAATGTGCCCAAATCCTCGCCCCTATCCTTTCAACTCCCTCCCCAACAATGGGACGTCTAAATATAGGCTGTTGTGATATCAGGTAGTTTTTTTCAGTAGCCTATTCCCATTATACGCGTTTCTATGATATAATTGCTATAGTTACAGGTGTGTGACCCAGATATCCGTTCATCGAACTATACCTAAGCACGGCGAATCGTCGAGAAAAACATTGCACATTGTCGATTATGGTGACCCGCTGGCTATTGTATTTAGATGCGGGGCTATGGGATCTTTTAGGTATATACTTATCTCCTTTTCTGTACCTTTTTTAAAAAAAATAGGTATATATGTAGATGCGGTGTAAGAAGGTTTGATCATCTATAACAATGTAGGTAACTACTTATTAGAAAACCCTCGACAGAAAATTTTGAGTTTTTGATGGTACAACCAGCTACAACGCGGCAGGTAGAGACAATAGAGACATCACGGTACTCATACACTCAAAAAATATAACCCTCCTTCTGGCGCAGTCGTGTAATAAAAGTTTGCCTGATTTTCCGTCTATTCCAATAAATAAAGCTTAATAATAAGGCCATTGAAGATGTGTGTGAAGTCCCCAATCCGCACTGGGCCCGCGTGGGGACTATAGCCCAAACCCTCTCGTGATGAGAGGAGGCCTGTGCCCTGCAGTGGGACGCAAATAGGCTGTAGTAGTAGTAGTAGTAATAAGGCCATTACAGTTACATGATCGTAGTCCTTTCCATATCACAGCGATCAGGCACTGTGTTCTTATCGGCTAGGCTTCCATACAACCAGGTCACATATTATAACAGTATAGGATCACCGTATAATGGTATTTTCAACACGTGGGTTCAAGTTTAAGCCGTGGTATGGTAGCCACAAATAGAGGCGCGAGCAAATTGAAATACAAATTCAATCATTTATTCAGCAAATTGGCCACATTGGGGGCACTTTTACACGTCAGAAAAGGAATTTACCAGCGCTTCCTACTCTTTCTAGACCCATTGCTTGAGAAGAAGCGCCGCAATAAACTCAAGCAGAAGGACTTTTTTCAAAATTTCCACATCAGTTACAAAATTTACATTTACATTACATGTATAAAATTACATTGAAGGGATGTATAGTCCCAACTTAAACTTTAATCTAAGATCTTAGAGATGTATAGCCTCCAAGGGTCCAGAAAAAAACATGGAGATGGCCTCCATTGTCAAATAAATATAAATTCCATAGATGTTGACAGTCTTGAAATGTCAATAAATAATGAAATACATCATGTATAAGATCCAAAATCTCAGTAACTCATGTTATGGTTGCAAATAAATAAACATGAATATGAATAAAACGTGGGACTCTGTTCGAAACGGTGCATAGGGATAGTGAGTGTCGCTATCCCTAAATCAGTTACCTACTGACCTTTCATTGAGTTTCGTAAAGTGACACTGTTATAATAAAGAAAAACATACATACATACATAGACAGGTAAACACATAACCCTCCTTTGCGGTGCGCAGTCGGGTAAAAATAACAGGCGATTATAACACTAAGGCGATTTATATCTTTTCAAGTAATCTCTCCCAGCTAACCTTTTCTTGTTTCTTCTAATCAATGAGTTCTAGTAAGGATTATTCAAAAGTGACTTGTATCTAAGAAAACGTTGAATAATGATTTTGAATTAATAGTGGTAAGTGGACGATAGTCCTTATTGAAGTAAGTAAGCATTGTTGCAACGGTAGAAATAATGGCTTGCTTTCTAATATTCGAAACTAATTTAATAAAAGGCATAAAATATGCTAGGAAAACCGAACTTCAAGTAAGTCAATCTAAATATATAAAACTCAAAGGTGACTGACTGACATAGTGATCTATCAACGCACAGCCCAAACCACTGGAAGGATCGGGCTGAAATTTGGCATGCAGATAGATGTTATGACGTAGGCATCCGCTAAGAAAGGATTTTGCAAAATTCCCACGGGAACGGGAAAAATCGGGATTTTAGTTTTTAATATTTCTGCGCATACGAAGTTGCGGAGAAAATCTAGTTTCATATATAACTTGCAGTCAGAATTAGATTAGGTAGTTAGTTTTAGCGATGAAGGCTAGATCTCTTACTAAAAACTAACAAAAACAAAAAAAAAACACTTGTAACAGTTGCATAATATAAAATTCTCGTGTCACAGAGTGTTTGTAACCAAACTCCTCCGAAACGGCTCGACTGATTCTTATGAAATTTGGTGTGTATGTTCAGTAGGTCTGAGAATAGGACGTAAGCTATTTTCATACCCACCCCAAAAAAAAAAAAGGTGGTACGAAGTATGCCAATTACATCCTGTCTTTAGCCAAGTTACATACATATCCAATTCCAAGATTAATACACTCAACCGCATGAAATCGGGTCACTTTGTATCGACAATCCTATACAAAGTGACCTGATTTAATTGCGGTGGGGTGTAGTTGATAGATTGCGACTGTAGACATACTTAGATAAGTTAAGCATATTCCGCACTGATTTTTTAATGTCATTGGTATAGGCAAACGAGCGCGCAGGCCACCTGATAGTAAGTGGTCACTGCGGTCCATGGACACCGAATTCTTATGATCCCGCATTTAAAAAAACATAAGATCTCGAATGCGTTGCCTACCCTGAAGCCTAAGATGGAATGCCTCTGTGCCAAAAATTTCACAGGCTGACTTAACCGTACCTGAACACAACAGTGCGAGCACCTACTATTTGGCGGCAGGTTAGCGGGGAAAGACGGTGGTACCACCCCGGACGGATCTTGCACTACCACTAGCAAACACACACATAATTTAATGTAACAGGTCTTATGTTACGGAGACGTTGAAATATACAGGATGTTCGGTACATTTGAATATTGTTGGGGTTACTTGCTATCCTTCAGCCTTGGACTTTGGGTCTAAAAATTAATTTAAAAAAAAAGACATAAAAAATAGGTTGTACTGCTCGCTAATTCCAAACAATTGCCGCCCTATTTACGGAATGTCCCTGTCATTTGAGCCCCCGACCCTCTGCATGCGTGGCGCGGTTGAACCACTAAGGGTGGTTGATTCAAGCACAGTTGACGGACTTCTGGTCGTCAATATGGCCGCCGAGCTGTCATTCCATACAGAAATGTCATTATGTGCCATATTAAAATATTTAACTTTAACGTTAAGTTTAACGGACTGGTTGAATCAACCCACATGGCATGGATATCCAAATTTAAAGGATCATCAATCAAGGCGTTCATTTCACAACTGGGATGCTAGCTCAGTCATGCGATGGACTTGGCGGGGCGCGCATAAGAACCAACCGCTTCCGGGCTTCGCGCAGTGAAAGCCGGGCGGCGCTCTATTAAGGTAAATAAACACGTCCAGACTATCTATTGTAGGTTAGAAAATAACTCAAGTAAACCCCACACCCTTTTTTGATATGTGGTAATTTTTAGGGAATATTATTCAGATCTAATGAAGTTTATTTATCCGAGAAACCAAGGTCCTTGCTTATTCACACCGTAAATAAAGTATGTAATCAAGATCTTTATTTAATCACTTAAGTATGTATTCCTATACTATTAAACGAGTAATATTTGTATAAATATATACATATATATATTTTATAGAGAACATTAAAAAGTAAGAACGAATAGGTAAGAGATTTAATTCAGTGTTGCCAGCTGAATATTTTAATTCAGTATTAACCCGCAAAATGGCAATGTATGCTGAATTACTGGTCAGGCTTTACCTGTTACTTTTATTTTGGCTGTGCGAAATTGTGAAAGTAAAATTGTCTGTTTATCTCCTTTGCACGCCACCACTGAATAGGTAGGGGCCTTTTAGTATGTACATGAAAGTTTGTATGGCGAGAATTTGATAGGCCTCTGTAGGCCCCAGAATACAAATACCCATGTAGTTTTATTCCGAAAAACGTTATTTTAGGGGCCTACAGAAAATCATATTTGTCTTTGTTGGTGTAGAAGCCGTGGTGGGCTAGTGGTTCGACCTACCGCCTCTCTTGCAGAGGGTCGGGGGTTCGATTCCGGCTCGCACCTCTATGTTTACTTATGTGCGAAATTCAATCTGAATCTACCATTGAGCTTTTCGGTGAAGGAAAACATCGTGAGGAAACCTGCACGCATCTGCGAAGCAATTCAAAGATGTGTACGTGTGAAGTCCCCAATCCGCACTGGGCCCGCGTGGGGAGTATAGACGCAAATAGGCTGAAGTAGTAGTAGTATTTAGTAGTTTGTAGGTAGGTATATATATTTCACACGGAACGACCGTCAGGATGGCAGATGCCCGCCTACTAGGCAGTATGGCCTTGGGCTTATAGCCTGTCTGATGGACGACTTAGAAAAATAAAGATGCCCGCCTAATTGTGCTCTCACTGTTGTATTCGGACTCTGCTGTGGTCCTACCATATGCAAGGGCCTACTTATTTTTTAAAAATCATAATGAAACATATATAGTACTAGTCAGAGTGGAATGTGGCTAATTGGTCTGTCCCGTCTTACTTCATCATCATCAACAGATTGCAGCAGTCCACTAAACAGTGCCTACGCCCAAACGGACGTAGGGCATAGACGTAAATAATATAGACCCGGTCTAACGTTCACGTAATATGTCCCCACTTCCTCGGTGTCCAATCCAAAGTTCTGTCACCGAGCGTGCGTGACAATAAGCGTTTTTAAGAAAACTTTTTTCGAAACTGTTTCTCAGTATCTAAAAACTTGTCTCGTTGTTGGAAAAATGTGACCCAGCTTTAGTGTCACGATACAAGTTTAACTTTGGATTGGACACCAAGGAAGTGGGGACACATGACATGTATCTACGTTAGGCCGGGTCCATACGAAGTATTATTTATGTCTATGACGTAGGGCCTCTCCTAATAGTCCCAATGTACGCCAATAACTACAAAATTGTTTGTTTTAGAAACATGATTTTAGTGTCATTTTAGCTCATAATGTCAGGTAGGGTTTTAATTATTTACTTATGTCAATATTTTGTGGGAAATTAGATTCTAAAGTGGTAAAAAGTGTGCCCTCGTTAATATGTATGTACTCGTGAACATGTGTCCTCTCCACTACTCAAAGGTTAGCTGGAAGAAATTCCTTGTAGGGATAAGCTCGCCTTTGTACATGTGTCTCTTCTCTGTATTGATAATTGTATTTGTGTTTTTTTTTCTGTACAATAAAGTGTTACTTACTTACTTACTTATGTACAGTCGAGTTCATTAATATGTGTACACTTTTGGACCTTATTACAACGTGACGTGGTAAGGTGCAAAAGTGTGTATATATTGGCGAACCCGACTGTACTTTGAACTAAAGGGTAGAAAATTGAAAAAAAATTAGAAATATAAAATTAACGAAAACTTACTTAGAACTTGGTTTGTTGAGATATGGATGGGGATAATCTTGGAAGGATAAGGTAGGGTAGTTACGGAGGCCTTCATAAGTGATTTTTCACCGGCTCGCTCTTGGCCGTTTTTGATGTGATAACGTCTTATAATATAAATCGATGAACGCCGGATGCACGGAAGCCGAGCGTGCAAGCGAGAGCGCGGAACAAGCGATAGAGAGGCACGATCGGCCTAAGCGTGACGTTATCTCGTAAGTACTTACTTAAATACTGTTAAAGAATTAGAAATTAGATTATGTGCGAAATTCAATCTGAATCTACCACTGATTAAATTAATCTTTTTTATGTTATAATACTTATAATATTGTAATGAACATTTTATTTTCTAAATATTTTCATCATAATTAATATATAATATATGATTGCTATTAATGTATAAAAATTAAAATAATTCAATATTTACCTAAATATTTGCATGCTGTTTGAAACAACTGATTAAGGCGAACTAAAATTTAATTTAAGACCTGTAAATTAACCCTTTTTCAGCAAATAAATATTATCTTATCTTATCTTATCTTAAGTAAAATTATCGTCCGTAAACAGACTTTACAGACGACCAATTTTTTTCAAGATTTTTACTGGAATGATGGCAAACAATCACACAGGCCAATCATCCGTATTGAGCAATGGTCATTCGGCTTAGTTCAGTCTTACCTGGTCAGGGTGGCTGCGGACGTAACGCGTGCGCTCGCGCGTTGCGCGTTACGTCGGGACCGGTTGCGCCCGCGCCGCGCTGAGGTAACCGAACTGACCTTACGTATCCTTTACTAGGGATTTCTTTACATTTTACTACTTTTATTAAACACACTATCAACGGGACTTAATCGCGTAAAAACTATAGTGATATAGTGAAACTATAGTGCGTTGATAGAGTGTTTAATATGAGTGTGTACCGCGAAAGTTCGAGACAATGTATTTTACGTTATATATTCGGCTATCATCATCATCATCATCATTATCATCATTTCAGCCGAAGGACGTCCACTGCTAGACATAGGCCTCCCCCATGGCTCGCCACACAGACCGGCTTCCACCGGTTTCCGACATTCACGATTCGGCTATCGTGTATGTGTTTTTACGGGATAAAAAGTAGCCTAATGTAATTCATATTAAACACACTATCACCGGGACTTAATCGCGTAAAAACTATTTATATTTTACCTCGACGTTTCGGCCGCGAAGCAGCGGCCGTGGTCACGAGAAGACCTAATGTAATTGCCGGGACTCGAACTATCTCCATACTTTTCATCTAGATTTAAGCGCCAAGAGGATTACCTATTAAGACAGAGTTACTTAAGCATTTTATAATATTTGGGTATAGTACTTGTATTTAAAGACTAGCTACAACCCGTTTGCATTGCATGTGTGTATTGAGAAAAATAGATCCAATTTCTTTAATTTTTTCGTTAATTTAATGAAGTTTTGTAACGCCTCGAATGCGAATGATCCGACATCTTATCTTATACTTTAAACGCGCTAATCTTGTTTTCTATGTTTATTTATTTAAACAAGAGATCTCAGAAACTACTCTGACGATTTGGAAGAAATTTGGAATATAGGGGTTCATAGGGGCGACAAATCGATCTAGCTAGCTCATGTCTGAGAAAACTAGGTTTTAGCTATTTTCACCCGAGCACACCGAGCTGCGCTCGCCCGCTATGGTACTAATATTTATAATTTAAAAAAGAGTTTTTTTAACAGTACATAAAACCTATCTCAACTCGAAATCGTAATAGTACCTACTGGTAATATACCGCAAATATCCATGACCTGTTAAAGCTGATTTTTTAAATCATTTCCTTGTTCCAGATGTGGTTAGCAGTACTAATATTTGTATTAGTAATCTGCCTATTCCTTTACCTGGACACTGTGAAACCTCATCACTTCCCGCCGGGGCCAAGATGGATCCCGGTCTTCGGCAGCGCACTGGAGGTCTACCGGATGAGGCAGAAGACCGGCTACTTGTACAAGGCCGTGCACCAGCTCAGCCAGGAATACTGCAAGAACAGCCCTCTACTAGGACTCAAGATAGGAATAGATAGAATTGTCATGGTAAATACGGTGGAGTCACACAAGGAGATGATGTTCAACGAAGACTGTGACGGAAGACCGAATGGTATTTTATACACGACTAGAACATGGGGATTGAGGAGAGGTGTTCTTTTATCCGATGGCGAGCTCTGGAAGGAACAACGAACGTTCCTCTTAAGACACTTGAAGGAATACGGCTTTGGGAGAAAAGGCATGGGGAATATTGCCAGCTTTGAAGCGGGAAAAATGGTTAAAGACATAAGAGATATGATTAAGAACGATAAGGAAGGAGGCGTGATTCATATGCATAACTTCTTCAATGTGTACATTTTGAATATTCTCTGGACCATGTTGGCAGGGCTGAGGTACGAGCCGACCGATCCGCAAATGAGGGTGCTCCAAGATTTGCTGTTTGGGTTGTTTTCGACAATAGACATGGTGGGGACAGTCTTCAGCCATTTTCCGATTATGTGCATTTTTGCCCCTGGCAAGTCAGGGTACAGTAGCTTTGTGAAGACCCACGAGAGGATCTGGCAGTTCCTGCGAGAGGAACTGCAGCGACACAAGGAGGACTTTGATCCGGAAAAAGAAGACAAGGACTTTATGGACGTGTACATTAGAGCCTTGAAGACTAAGAAGCTTCACGAGTCGTATTCCGAACGTATGTATTTACAAAGTGTACATATTTGTCTGCCCTACACAGATCGGTTATGTGCCGAACACTCGCTTCCACCGGACTTCCTTGAGGTTCACCAGATCGTCATCTTGTTGGAGGCTTACCAACAGCTCGTCTCTCGATATGCAGTCGCTATTCGAGAACTTTCTGGCGTCTTTGGCAGTCAGTTATGCGAGCCTGCGAGCAATATGCTTGCGATGTCCTTGCAGAGAAACTCCGAGTATTATCCTTCTCCATTGCCCTTTGAGTGATCGAGTTTTCTTATGATACCCATCGTTAGCGCCCACGTCTCATTACAAAGAGACCTAGTAAAATCATCATCATGTCAGGCGAAAATGTCCTCACACATTAGGTCTCTCCTCTCCCTCAAGGTTAGCCGCTGACATTCCTATCCTTGTTGTTTTCGTATTCATTTATCTGACCTTGGTGACATCCACATCTACTGGATTTCGGAAACCATCGCCAGGTAGTCAATCGTATTATATTTTAGATTTATTTGTTTTAGGTCAGCTTGTAGCCATCTGTATGGACATGTTCATGGCCGGCACCGAGACAACGAGCAAGAGTATGGGCTTCGGTTTCAGCTACATGGTGCGCGACCCGGCCGTCCAGGTGCGCGCGCAGGCCGAGATCGACCGAGTGGTGGGGCGCGAGCGACTGCCACGGCTAGAAGATCGGCCTAAGTAAGTAGACTATAAGACAGGCTTCGACTTTAATTATATAGTGCACGACCCGGCCGTCCAATAGCACGCGCAGGTTGAGATCTATCGGGTGGTAGGTCACTAGCGGCTGCCACGGCTAGAAGACCGGCCCAAGTGAATAGACCTTAAGGTCTTAGGCCTGTCTTAAGACAGGCTTCGACTTTAGCTACATTGTGCGCGACCCGGCCGTCCAATTGCGCGCGCAGGATGAGATCTATCGGATGGTAGGGTAGGTCACTAGCGGCTGCCACGGCCACGACCGTAATTGACAACTGCGTTACTAATACCGCAGCTGAGTATTGTGTGCCGATGAGATGCAGCGTGAGGATACCTTTTCAGAAGGGGTGCGGCGACCACTGCTAAAAGACCCTTGTAAGTGAGTAGACATAAGAATGGCTTCGAATCTTTAGCTACATGGTTCAACCCGGCCATGCAGGCTGAGATCGACAGAGGGTGGGGCGCAAGCAGCTGCCACGGCTAGAAGACCGGCGCAAGGCTGTTGTAGTGTGGTGATAGGTTGTTAAATTTAAAGACAATTTGGCGAACATGCTTTCTCGTAATCCTCATGTTTCCATGTTTATTTCCATGTCTCATCGAAGCATGCCGTACAACGAGGCGATAGCGCTCGAGTGCATACGCCACTTCATGGGCCGGACGTTCAGCGTACCGCACCGAACCTTGCGGGACACCGTGCTAGCCGGGTACAAGATACCAGGGGTGAGTATGAACATGTATGAATATAACTCATCAAGTAAGGCTAATAATAGGACTGGGACTAGGAGTAGATTTAAATGATAGTTTTTTGGAGATAATTTGGATAACAAGTTACTAAAAGTTAGTAGGTAATGTTGAGGAAATTTAAACTAAAATATCGCGGAAAGAGGTGTCTTGATTCCTTATCTTATCTTATACTTTAAACGCGCAAAACTTAATTAGTAAATACTGTTATAGTGGGAGGCATGTTGGAGGCTGGCATTATTTTTTTAAATCCAGGAATTAAGTTCTTAAGGAGTTCAAAGGTGAAATGGAAATAATCCCGAAAGAGTGAATTTTATTGAAAGATTTAAGTGCAGTGTAGATTTAGTAAAGTAAGGCAGACGAATTTCCGGGCAACAGCTCGCTATAATATAAATGTGAAAAATTGGTTGGATGATGGTCACTCAATCACGTCGGAACGGACGAACGGAAATTCTAATTAAAATCTCCTTTTCAGAACACAATGGTGGTCGGAAACTTCACAAGCATCCTCATGGACGAAGCTCTCTTCCCGGATCCCCACTCGTTCAAGCCGGACCGATTCATAGTGGACGGGAAAATAAACGTACCCGAACACTATTTCCCGTTCGGATTGTCCAAACACCGATGTCTAGGCGAAGTTCTGGCTAAATGCGAGATCTTCGTGTTAGTTACCACAGTGCTGCAGCATTATACGTTTTATCCGTTGCCCGAAGAAATGCCTTCGCTGGAACATATAGATGGCGCCACGCCGGCCGCAGCGCCTTTCAACGTGCGGATAGTACCGAGGCCGCATTTCGCTGAAACGTGGACTTAGGCGCCATCTTTTGGTCGTAAATGTAAGCTTAGGTTATAGGCCAGTCAAGCTAAGCCACGTGAGTATTCAAACGCTTCATATCAAAATGTAGGTGGATACTTCCACGTCAGCGCTTCGCATGGACTATAATAGATCTACATTTAGCGTGTACTGCGAAACGTGCGGAGTAGTGGGGTCGATTGTGCCTAATTTTAATAATTTGTACCTGTTGTCTTGAAAATATAAAACTACATAACGAATTATCTTTTTATTTATCGTTTAAGTATATTATAAAACAAGTAGTAGTTCAGTATTTACTAAAAATATACAAGGTGCTAACAAATTAGTCAAGGATATTTTAAGAGATAATAAATTACATTAAAACAATTAACTTTTAACTATAATTAAGGAAAAAAAAAACGGCGGGAAAATGGCAGGTTCTTAAACAGGGTGTTTTAACGTAGCAAATTTGTTTCCTATTTTTCTCCAAAAAAACATAACAAAACCAATGATGTTTCATACTTAAATGTACTTCGAGAGCCGAGTACTATCAGCTGTAAAAATATCCGTGACTAATTTGTTAGCACCTTATATTAGGAAAATGATGGTCATTCGGCGCGGTTTGACGTTTATAGAGATACATCCCTCCAATCTTGATCTAAGAAAACAAGATCTGCCGATCCGGGTGAGGCGTCACCGTAACGTCAAAGTCGAGTTGCCACTTTATTGCAGTAAAATAAAAATGAAGGAAATATTTGCTGCCGTTATAATGCAAAATAAATTATTAGCGCATTACAATTGTAATTTACTTGTTTAGGCAAAATGGGACAAGTTGAAAACAAATGAACGTAATGATTTAATGAAACACTCACAGGATACATGGGTGTTGGGGATTATTTTTAATATACCACTTGCAACACACAGCACTGCGAATGACGTCAGGGTGACACCCACACTGAATACCGGACTGTCATACCTGGCGAAGTATATTATTGTATCATGCCTCTAATAATCTAGAACGCAGTTTCCACTCCAACGCCAGTGGCGCCCACTGGTGAGTGAAAATTCGGTGGCCGTCATTTGTGACTGCATTCTGGTAAAAAAAAACTACAACAGTAAATGCACAAATTTATTAGAAGCACTGTTAAACACCAATAAATAACGTACAAACAAATTTTTCAACAAATCATCTTACTAAAATTGTGACTCGAACGATTAGAAAACACTTAAAAACCATTTTGTTCTTTCCAGGCATTGTCGACGGTCAATAGCGACCATTTCTGTGAAATAATTTTTACATTTATTATGATTGATATTGACTTATCCACTGTCAGTGTGGGGACTATGGAGTGTGGAATGTGTCTTGGTAAGGAGCGCAATCTTATATGATGAAACAGTTGAAAACGTGTCCAGCGGATTTGATAAGCAACAAAACAAAACACAATCTCCTCACCACCAGTTTAGCTGCGTTTTCGCCTCAGCAGCGCTACTGCAGACTATCCGCCTAGGTGGCTTGACACTTGTGGCGACCGCAGCGCCCTCAACCTACCCGATTTAGTGTTCACTTTTGGAACTATAAAGATTGCGCTCCTTTACATCAACCCTCCATACCTCCAATCATGACCTCGAATGCAGCCTCCAACGCCGATGGCGCCCGCTGGGTAGCTAAAATACGGTGTTTCTCATACCGGTCGACATGGGAAGGTGTAGAGATCTACTATCTAAAGTCCCGCGCCTTCACATTTCAAAACGCTTATTTTTTTTGTTATTATTTAAAAAGCACCACCAACACTCTCAAATGCACAGTTGATGGCTGTCTCAGCACGCACACATGTGTTGAGAGTGTTGGTGGTGCTTTTTAAATACAATGAAGCGTTTTGAAATGTGAAGGCGCTGGACTTTAGATAGTACGAGTATAAGATCTCTACCTAATTAACTGTTAACATTAACAAATGTAATGACCACTTGCACCCCAGCCACTAACCTTGGGTTAGCCTCTTAACTTAGGTTTAGTTGTATAGAGTTAACTCGAGTTAGAGGCTGCGGTGCCAGAGGGCGTACGTAATTCCACATAACGTCACTAGGTGTCGCCACGTGTTGCCACAAAACATTTACGAAGATATTTCTAATAATTTAATGGTTAAAATATATCTTACATAAATAAAAAAATGCTTCGAAATTCATCTTAAGTATATATATGCATCAGTATGGAATTCTTACAACAAACGGAACCTTTTAAAATCGTCCTACCTCTACATTTATTAAGTTGGAACACAAATGCAGTTTTTTTTAACAACATAATTATTCATATGTACAGTCGACGTCAAATATATGTTTACACTTTTGGACAACGGAATAGGGTGGAAAAGTGTACACATTTATTTGACGTTCGACCGTACTTATAGCTAAATTGGTAAGCACCGAGGAGATTTTTTTCTGTATTTCAATTATTACATTATATTTTATTTTAATAATAATCACACTACCATACCTACATGAATTCTCGCTGGTTACATTCTTACGATCTTGAAGATAGAGTTGGATTCATATATGGTAGCATTATAATTTTTTTACTATTACATACGTAACTTTGGCTTATTATTACCATTTAAATAAACAAGTTAATTCCCACTAACTCATCTATACGCATCACCCTGTCTAATTTTAATAGTACTAAGTACATTAACGACTGGTTCCTATATCCACAAAACGCCTCGTTTTGGCTACGGGTGGTTACAATTAAGAAGCCGTGGTGGCCTAGTGGTTTGACCTACCGCCTCTCATGCCGAGGGTCGGGGGTTCGAATGCGGCTCGCACCTCTAAAGCTAAATTTGCAAAGTTCAATTTGAATTTACCACCGAGCTTTTCGGTGAAGGAAAACAACGCGAGGAAACCTGCACACATCTGCGAAGTAATTCAAGGATGTGTGTGGAGTCCCCAATCCGCGCTGGGCCCGCGTGGGGACTATAGCTCAAACCCTCTCGTGATGAGAGGAGGCCTGTGCCCAGCAGTGGGCCGTAAATAGGCTGTTGTGGTGGTGGTGGTTACAATTTGACAGAATGTAACCACCCGTAGCCAGAACGAGGCGTTACGTGGAAATAGGAACCTGAAATTATTATTAACAAACTTCTGGAAGTCGCATAATATATCATAATTACTTTTTAGACAACACTTTCTTAGATTGTACAAAAAAAAAGGCTTTGATCAAACCAGATAGTTTGTAAAGCGATTTTGAAAATATTATGCATAGATTTTATTTTACAAAATGGAGAACGAAGATTCGAACGGGGATTCGATCCCCGGACTTACACTACAGGCTGATATATTATCATCTCGTTAACGATTTTTATAAAAATCATAATAATTTATCTCTTATGATAATTGATGATATTATAATTTCTATAAGAAGACGTGTAAAGCTTAAAACAATAATATTAAATATAAAAGTAAAATGAAAAATATCACAAAGCTGTTCCTAAAAAGAATAAGACTTGAAAAGTTACAATAGTAAGTACCTATCGTCATTATCATACTGTTTTTTATCCATTACATTATGGTCATTAACATACTGTTTTTTTAAATTACTATACGACCATAATATAAGTATGGGACTTGTTGTTATTCAAATATAAATGTATGTTGTTTTTTTATTATGATTAAAATACTTTGGCGGATCGGATTGACACTACCTACCTATGTTTATTAGACTAAGTATATTATATTCAACAACAATTGATACAAAAATCCAAGGTCACATTGATATCATTTATTATGACTATCTACTTGTGTAGATATTTAAATAACCCTAATGTACAATAACTAATAATTTCATCAATAATATATTGATTATTTTAAATATAAATAATACTTTAAATGCAATGGTTAAGGACGTAGTCGTAAAATAAATAGCTAAGGATAGCAATTAAATATTAACAACAATAGACAGACTTGTAAATATTAAGTACCTACATAAAAATCTAACGCATTAAGTAAGATTCTCACAGAACCGATCGAATCGTATGATAGCCGAACCGCAGAAATCGGCGGAATGAAGGTCACCGCAAGTAAAAATTCACCGCTAGGGGCGCTTTAGTCCTATGAGATGCACTGTTGCCAATTTAGCACATTAACTGCCATAATAAGCGAAACTGGCAACACTATGGGTGCGTTCCGTATCGCGCTCAAAGCGTTCACAGCTTTCACAACGCTCATAAGTGTCCCGAATTGATTGTCACGCTCACGACCGTGTGAGCGCGTTTTTGATTCGGAATGATTATAAGCACGCTCACGGCGCCAACACTAGTAACTGACAATCTTTTTTTTGTTAATAGGGAATCATGTCCTGTCAAATGTATATGTCACTTTGACGTTTGCGCTCACAGCGCCTATGCCCCGCAGCGTGAGCACCGTGAGCGTCGATCGATGACGTCATCAATTTCCTGAGCGTTGTGAGCACGCTCACAAAGTGTCCCGAAATGCACTCAAAGCGCTGTGAGCTCGATTGGGAACGCACCCCAAAATCTCCGAAACTTCAAATGTCACATTGACATTGACACTACTGCATGGAATGACAACATTGACACTGACAGCCAACACCTCATAGGAACAGCGGCGCCAACTGGTGAGCAGAAATACGGTGCCCCCCGTCCGGTGGAATTTATTTACTGATATAGTAATATTCATTAAATTTTTCGATGTGTAAAAGTGCCCGTATATGTGGCCAATAGGGATGACGACAGGGTGAAGAAATGGCAATTCTAATTAATCCGTCAGTCAGGTAATAAAAGCATATTAGACATCTATTTTTTGTTTTATCAAATTAACAAAGAATGACTAAGCTAAAACGCATTAAAGTTGGAGAGTGGGGGCTAACTACGTCACCGTTAGGTATAAATCGTACCTAACCGTGACGTCACGCGACATTTCAACTCAATATATCTCCGTATAAGTTTGATTACGTGCAAAAAGAAAAAATACGCGTCCAATACTTTTCAATAATCTTCCTGATAGACTAAGGAAAAAAAAGTTGTCGTCATCCCTATTTATTGAATAAATGATTGGATTTGGTCGCGTGCGATCTTATCGATCGAAACTAACCGCAGACGCAAAGAAAGGACGCAATTCAATTTAATTCAAAAACTCGTATTCTAAGTCAAGGTTACAAGCGCTTACCCTACAAGTATCAGTATCACTGAAGCACAGAAAACCTTAAAGCCCGAGCCACACCGAATTCAGCTCCGCTAGGCTCCTCAACATTCCGCTCGCCTCCGCCTCGATAGAAAGTCATCCTGATGCTCTTGTCACGCCATCTACAATGTATTCTTCTCATCGAAGCATGCCGTACAACGAGGCGATAGCGCTCGAGTGCATACGCCACTTCATGGGCCGGACGTTCAGCGTACCGCACCGAACCTTGCGGGACACCGTGCTAGCCGGGTACAAGATACCAGGGGTGAGTATGAACATGTATGAATATAACTCATCAAGTAAGGCTAATAAATGTACCAATACTTTTAGAGCTGTAAACATATACTACCCGCATCTAGGAGTAGATTTAAATGATAGTTTTTTGGAGATAATTTGGAAGTTACTAAAAGTTAGTAGGTAATGTTGAGGAAATTTAAACTAAAATAACGCGGAAAGAGGTGTCTTGATTCCTTATCTTATCTTATACTTTAAACGCGCAAAACTTAATTAGTAAATACTGTTATAGTGGGAGGCATGTTGGAGGCTGGCATTACTTTTTTAAATCCAGGAATTAAGTTCTTAAGGAGTTCAAAGGTGAAATGGAAATAATCCCGAAAGAGTGAATTTTATTGAAAGATTTAAGTGCAGTGTAGATTTAGTAAAGTAAGGCAGACGAATTTCCGGGCAACAGCTCGCTATAATATAAATGTGAAAAATTGGTTGGATGATGGTCACTCAATCACGTCGGAACGGACGAACGGAAATTCTAATTAAAATCTCCTTTTCAGAACACAATGGTGGTCGGAAACTTCACAAGCATCCTCATGGACGAAGCTCTCTTCCCGGATCCCCACTCGTTCAAGCCGGACCGATTCATAGTGGACGGGAAAATAAATGTACCCGAACACTATTTCCCGTTCGGATTGTCCAAACACCGATGTCTAGGCGAAGTTCTGGCTAAATGCGAGATCTTCGTGTTAGTTACCACAGTGCTGCAGCATTATACGTTTTATCCGTTGCCCGAAGAAATGCCTTCGCTGGAACATATAGATGGCGCCACGCCGGCCGCAGCGCCTTTCAACGTGCGGATAGTACCGAGGCCGCATTTCGCTGAAACGTGGACTTAGGCGCCATCTTTAGGTCGTAAATATAAGCTTAGGTTATAGGCCGGTCAAGCTAAGCCACGTGAGTATTCAAACGCTTCATATCAAAATGTAGGTGGATACTTCCACGTCAGCGCTTCGCATGGACTATAATAGATCTACATTTAGCGTGTACTGCGAAACGTGCGGAGTAGTGGGGTCGATTGTGCCTAATTTTAATAATTTGTACCTGTTGCCTTGAAAATATAAAACTACATAACGAATTATCTTTTTATTTATCGTTTAAGTATATTATAAAATAAGTAGTAGTTCAGTATTTACTAAAAATATACAAGGTGCTAACAAATTAGTCAAGGATATTTTAAGAGATAATAAATTACATTAAAACAATTAACTTTTAACTATAATTAAGGAAAAACAAAAATTTAATTCGGCGGGAAAACGGCAGGTTCTTAAACAGGGTGTTTTAACGTAGCAAAATTGTTTCCTATTTTTCTCCAAAAAAACATAACAAAACCAATGATGTTTCATACTTAAATGTACTTCGAGAGCCGAGTACTATCAGCTGTAAAAATATCCGTGACTAATTTGTTAGCACCTTATATTAGGAAAATGAAGGTCATTTGGCGCGGTTTGACGTTTATAGATATGTACAACCCTCCAATCTTGATCTAAGAAAACAAGATCTGCCGATCCGGGTGACGCGTCACCGTAACGTCTAAGTCGTGTTGCCACTTTATTGCAGTATAATAAATATGAAGTAAATATTTGGTGCCGTTATAATGCAAAATAAATTATTTGCGCATTAGAATTGTCATTTACTTGTTTAGGCACACAAAATGGGAAAAGTTGAAAACAAATGAACGTAATGATTTAATGAAACACTCACAGGATACATGGGAGTTGGGGATTATTTTTAATATACCACTTGCAGCACACAGCACTGCGAATGACGTCAGGGTGACACCCACACTACTACAGAAAACCGGACTGTCATACCTGGCGAAGTATATTATTGTAGCCTCTAATAATCTCGAACGCAGTTTGCACTCCAACGCCAGTGGCGCCCACTGGTGAGTGAAAATTCGGTGGCCGTCATTAGTGACTGCATTCTGGTAAAAAAAAACTACAACAGTAAATGCACAAATTTATTAGAAGCACTGTTAAACACCAATAAATAACGTACAAACAAATTTTTCAACAAATCATCTTACTAAAACGATTGTGACTTGAACGATTAGAAAACACTTAAAAACCATTTTGTTCTTTCCAGGCAAAAGGTATTGTCGACGGTCAATAGCGACCATTTCTGTGAAGTTATTTTTACATTTATTATGATTGATATTGACTTATCCACTGTCAGTGTGGGGACTATGGAGTGTGGATGTGTCTTGGTAAGGAGCGCAATCTTATATGATGAAACAGTTGAAAACGTGTCCAGCGGATTTGATAAGCAACAAAACAAAACACACTCTCCTCACAACCGTTTTCGCCTCAGCAGCGCCATCTGAAGGCGCTACTGCAGACTATACGCCTAGGTGGCTTGACATTTGTGGCGACCGCAGCGCCCTCAACCTACCCGATTTAGTGTTCACTTTTGGAACTATAAAGATTCCGCTCCTTTACATCAACCCTCCATACCTCCAATCATGACCTCGAACGCAGCCTCCAACGCCGATGGCGCCCGCTGCGGAGCTAAAATACGGTGTTTCTCATACCGGTCGACATAGGAAGGTGTAGAGATCTACTATCTAAAGTCCCGCGCCTTCACATTTCAAAACGCTTATTTTTTTTGTTATTATTTAAAAAGCACCACCAACACTCTCAAATGCACAGTTGATGGCTGTCTCAGCACGCACACATGTGTTGAGAGTGTTGGTGGTGCTTTTTAAATACAATGAAGCGTTTTGAAATGTGAAGGCGCTGGACTTTAGATAGTACGAGTATAAGATCTCTACCTAATTAACTGTTAACATTAACAAATGTAATGACCACTTGCACCCCAGCCACTAACCTTGGGTTAGCCTCTTAACTTAGGTTTAGTTGTATAGAGTTAACTCGAGTTAGAGGCTGCGGTGCCAGAGGGCGTACGTAATTCCACATAACGTCACTAGGTGTCGCCACGTGTTGCCACAAAACATTTACGAAGATATTTCTAATAATTTAATGGTTAAAATATATCTTACATAAATAAAAAAATGCTTCGAAATTCATCTTAAGTATATATATGCATCAGTATGGAATTCTTACAACAAACGGAACCTTTTAAAATCGTCCTACCTCTACATTTATTAAGTTGGAACACAAATGCAGTTTTTTTTAACAACATAATTATTCATATGTACAGTCGACGTCAAATATATGTTTACACTTTTGGACAACGGAATAGGGTGGAAAAGTGTACACATTTATTTGACGTTCGACCGTACTTATAGCTAGATTGGTAAGCACCGAGGAGATTTTTTTCTGTATTTCAATTATTACATTATATTTTATTTTAATAATAATCACACTACCATACCTACATGAATTCTCGCTGGTTACATTCTTACGATCTTGAAGATAGAGTTGGATTCATATATGGTAGCATTATAATTTTTTTACTATTACATACGTAACTTTGGCTTATTATTACCATTTAAATAAACAAGTTAATTCCCACTAACTCATCTATACGCATCACCCTGTCTAATTTTAATAGTACTAAGTACATTAACGACTGGTTCCTATATCCACAAAACGCCTCGTTTTGGCTACGGGTGGTTACAATTAAGAAGCCGTGGTGGCCTAGTGGTTTGACCTACCGCCTCTCATGCCGAGGGTCGGGGGTTCGAATGCGGCTCGCACCTCTAAAGCTAAATTTGCAAAGTTCAATTTGAATTTACCACCGAGCTTTTCGGTGAAGGAAAACAACGCGAGGAAACCTGCACACATCTGCGAAGTAATTCAAGGATGTGTGTGGAGTCCCCAATCCGCGCTGGGCCCGCGTGGGGACTATAGCTCAAACCCTCTCGTGATGAGAGGAGGCCTGTGCCCAGCAGTGGGCCGTAAATAGGCTGTTGTGGTGGTGGTGGTTACAATTTGACAGAATGTAACCACCCGTAGCCAGAACGAGGCGTTACGTGGAAATAGGAACCTGAAATTATTATTAACAAACTTCTGGAAGTCGCATAATATATCATAATTACTTTTTAGACAACACTTTCTTAGATTGTACAAAAAAAAAGGCTTTGATCAAACCAGATAGTTTGTAAAGCGATTTTGAAAATATTATGCATAGATTTTATTTTACAAAATGGAGAACGAAGATTCGAACGGGGATTCGATCCCCGGACTTACACTACAGGCTGATATATTATCATCTCGTTAACGATTTTTATAAAAATCATAATAATTTATCTCTTATGATAATTGATGATATTATAATTTCTATAAGAAGACGTGTAAAGCTTAAAACAATAATATTAAATATAAAAGTAAAATGAAAAATATCACAAAGCTGTTCCTAAAAAGAATAAGACTTGAAAAGTTACAATAGTAAGTACCTATCGTCATTATCATACTGTTTTTTATCCATTACATTATGGTCATTAACATACTGTTTTTTTTAAATTACTATACGACCATAATATAAGTATGGGACTTGTTGTTATTCAAATATAAATGTATGTTGTTTTTTTATTATGATTAAAATACTTTGGCGGATCGGATTGACACTACCTACCTATGTTTATTAGACTAAGTATATTATATTCAACAACAATTGATACAAAAATCCAAGGTCACATTGATATCATTTATTATGACTATCTACTTGTGTAGATATTTAAATAACCCTAATGTACAATAACTAATAATTTCATCAATAATATATTGATTATTTTAAATATAAATAATACTTTAAATGCAATGGTTAAGGACGTAGTCGTAAAATAAATAGCTAAGGATAGCAATTAAATATTAACAACAATAGACAGACTTGTAAATATTAAGTACCTACATAAAAATCTAACGCATTAAGTAAGATTCTCACAGAACCGATCGAATCGTATGATAGCCGAACCGCAGAAATCGGCGGAATGAAGGTCACCGCAAGTAAAAATTCACCGCTAGGGGCGCTTTAGTCCTATGAGATGCACTGTTGCCAATTTAGCACATTAACTGCCATAATAAGCGAAACTGGCAACACTATGGGTGCGTTCTGTATCGCGCTCAAAGCGTTCACAGCGTTCACAACGCTCATAAGTGTCCCGAATTGATTGTCACGCTCACGACCGTGTGAGCGCGTTTTTGATTCGGAATGATTATAAGCACGCTCACGGCGCCAACTCTAGTAACTGACAATCTTTTTTTTTTGTTAATAGGGAATCATGTCCTGTCAAATGTATATGTCACTTTGACGTTTGCGCTCACAGCGCCTATGCCCCGCAGCGTGAGCACCGTGAGCGTCGATCGATGACGTCATCAATTTCCTGAGCGTTGTGAGCACGCTCACAAAGTGTCCCGAAATGCACTCAAAGCGCTGTGAGCTCGATTGGGAACGCACCCCAAAATCTCCGAAACTTCAAATGTCACATTGACATTGACACTACTGCATGGAATGACAACATTGACACTGACAGCCAACACCTCATAGGAACAGCGGCGCCAACTGGTGAGCAGAAATACGGTGCCCCCCGTCCGGTGGAATATATTTACTGATATAGTAATATTCACTAAATTTTCCGATGTGTAAAAGTGCCCGTATATGTGGCCAATAGGGATGACGACAGGGTGAAGAAATGGCAATTCTAATTAATCCGTCAGTCAGGTAATAAAAACATATTAGACATAAATTTTTTGTTTTATCAAATTAACAAAGAATGACTAAGCTAAAACGCATTAAAGTTGGAGAGTGGGGGCTAACTACGTCACCGTTAGGTATAAATCGCACCTAACCGTGATGTCACGCGACATTTCAACTCAATATATCTCCGTATAAGTTTGATTACGTGCAAAAAGAAAAAATACGCGTCCAATACTTTTCAATAATCTTCCTGATAGACTAAGGAAAAAAAAGTTGTCGTCATCCCTATTTATTGAATAAATGATTGGATTTGGTCGCGTGCGATCTTATCGATCGAAACTAACCGCAGACGCAAAGAAAGGACGCAATTCAATTTAATTCAAAAACTCGTATTCTAAGTCAAGGTTACAAGCGCTTACCCTACAAGTATCACTGAAGCACAGAAAACCTTAAAGCCCGAGCCACACCGAATGCGTCTGCAGCACGTTGACTCGCTTATACCGCCTTTCGCAAGGCGAAACGACGGCGAAGTTTCAAAAATGTGTGTGAAGTCCCACCAACGCGGACGGACCTAGCACCAGGTCCAACTAGTACTACAGCCTATTTGAGTCCCACTGCTGGGCACAGGCTTCCTCTCACCAGGTCCACATCTATTCAGCTCCGCTAGGCTCCTTCACATTCCGCTCGCCTCCGCCTCGATAGAAAGTCATCCTGATGCTCTTGTCACGCCATCTACAATGTATTCTTCACCTACCTGACCTGTCACTTCACAGTAGAAGAACCAAGCGAAGGCGCTTGTATGAAAACCTACTAGACTTCAAGAATCAAAGAAAAAGAAGAATTCAAAGGGGCCGATCAGAAATCGATTCTTTCATCTTTTAGTGAAAAAATCTATCAGCTTGAGCAGCCAGAGTGCGTCTGAGCGGAGTTTGGACTTTTGTCCAAACTTTATTTGGTTTTTATGGCACGCGAAGTACGAGCATTTCATCATCATCATCATCATTTCAGCCGATATACGTCCACTGCTGGACATAGGCCTCCCCCACGGCGCGCCACCCAGACCGGTCCTGTGCCACTCGCATCCACCGCGTTCCCGCGAACTTTACAAGGTCGTCACTCCATCTACATTTACGAGCTTTTGAGTCTACTTAATACGTGGTTTGTATGTCACCCCCTATTTCCCACATGGGTTAGATGTGAGAGTGAGAGCGTTTAGTACTTGAACGCTTGTCTAAGGTACCGCCTATACTTGTGCCTTCTCATCTGACGCAGCAAGCCGACCCAAGGGTCGACCCCTCGTCATCTGTCCTCGACGTCGAAGGGTTTCAACTCGATCTGAAAACAAAAGGGAAATCGTTATCCTTACTAATCACTACACAGTAAAAAACAAAGTCGCTTTCTCTGTCCCTATATCCCTATGTATGCTTATATCTTTAAAACTACGCAACGGATTTTGATGCGGTTTTTTTTTAATAGATAGTGTTTCAAGAGGAAGGTTTTCGTATATAATTTTTTATAGTTTAACGCTCAATTCCCGCGGGAACGCTATAACCGAATTCCACGCGGACGAAGTCGCGGGCAGAAGCTAGTCTAATATATAAAATTCTCGTGTCACAGTGTTTGTAACCAGACTCCTCCGAAACGGCTCTATCGATTATTAATTATGAAATTTGGTGTGTATGTTTAGTAGGTCTGAGATTAGGACGTAAGTTATTTTTCATACAAAAAAAAACTAAGGCGGTACGAAGTCCACGGGGTCAACTAGTATATATATATATAATACTAGCCGTTTGCCCGCGACTTCGTCCCGCGTAGTCTTAGAATTTGCACGTACCCGATGATACTATACATATAGACAGTTATAGTTACAGAAGTAGGAATTGAAAAATTGATTAATATAATAATAATATTAGTATGGAGTATGAATCATAAAAGTGAAAGTGTGTTTGTTTGTTTGTTTGTCCTTCCTTCACATCTCAACCACTGGACCAATTAGGGTGAAACTTGACATGGAAATAGTTTGAGACCCTGGAAATAACATAGGATACTTTTTCTCCCGATATTTCCACGGGAACGGGAACTTTTTTAATTTTCAATTATCAGACGCAACTTCTTCTACAGACTTTTTATTAGTTTAATGACTGACCTCGCTCAAGATGACCCAGAAGGTGCTGTGCCGCCGTACCCTGAGCCGAATGCCCAGCAGTGGGCCCACGTCGCGCCGGAGAAACCCGTCGGCTAGCCCAAACTCATCAAACGAGTTGATTTCGGTGTAATTCTTGTTGACCGTCAGAATCTCAACGCAAGTATCGTAGAATTTGTCAGATAAGTGGTCCACGTTGCCGCTGCGAAATGTGTATCTAAAAGAAATAAGAGAACGGTTTGATGTAAGAGAAAATGCTAATTTTTAGGGTTGCGACCTCAAGAGGTAAAAACGGAACCCTTATAGGATCACTCGTGTGTCTGCCCATCCGTCTGTCACAGTCGATTTTCTCCGAAACTACTAGACCGATTCAGTGGAAAGGTTCGTGACCCAAAGATGGACGTGTAACGAAAATAAATGAATTTTAAACATAGACCCTATTTTTGGGGCCTAAATTTGGAAAAATATTAATGAAATTTTTCAAAGTATATCGTGTGACATATCAAATGAAAGTACTTCTTACGAGGATCTCAAATATACTTTTTTTCATTTCTATTTTGGTGAATAATTTTCGAGTTATTTAAGAAAATAGGCGAAAAATGACCATTCCCCCCTTATCTCCGAAACTACTGGACCTAAAATTTTGGGAAAAATACGGAGGATAGTTATTAACCTATAGATTACAGGAAAATTATGAAGAAGTCCATGGTATTTGAAATCTATCATATAAAAGAGCTTCTTGTGAAACTTTTGAAAATGACGTCACTGAAAATAATCAAGGGTCGGAACCCTTTCCACGCGAGTTTAACTGGCCTCTTGGCCGGTTTTTTAAATTAATATCCCAGGACAAATGTCCGATTGATGTAGCTCCAAACCAAGCAAAACCTATGGGTGCTAGACAAAATACATACATACTAACTAATAATATACATGCGAAAGTGAATCTGTGTATGTCTGTCTGTTACCTCTTCACGCTTCAGCCGCAGGACCGATTTAGATGAAATTTTGTATGGAGATAGTTGCAGTCTCTTGAAAGGAAATAGGCTACATTTTATCCCGGAAAAACGCATAGTTCCCGCGGGCTTGCTCTAACCGAATTCCACGCGAGCGATTTGGCAGGCAGACGGTATAGATACACATATACTTAAATAAATAAATATCTTGGGACATTTCACACATATGACCTAGCCCCAAACTAAGCAAAGCTTGTACTATGGATGCTAGACAACGATATAAATACTTATATAGAGAAATACATACATAATATATAAATACTAACATACATGACTCTAATGCAAACATTCGTGCTCATCACACAAACTTTGCCCCTAGCGGGAATCGGGATTCGAACCCGCGATCTTCAAACAGTAGGCAGAGTGACTACCAATGGTGTCAATGCACCTCTTCATCACAGAATATTTAATAGTACCACGTACAGAATGGCGACGGAATCACCCGCCTGAATCTAGCCGGCGCGCAACTCGCCTTTACCGTCATTTCTTTCATCCGGAGATGGAGAGTGAATCATTGGCCAGCGAAATGGTACACACATATTTACAAGTGTAAAGACGTCCTCGCACGCAAACATTGACACTTCAATCGAATTGTGTTCGAAATCAAGCTTTTATAGGCCGTGTCCGCCGTGTCTTCATTATAATTACCTTTCTATTAAAGTTGGTTTTTGGAAAGTGAACTCCAATATGTCCCCCTTTTTGGGCTTGTTGCCCCAGAAGAAGGTTTTTCCTTCGTAAGCCCTCTTTAGGGTGTGATCTGCTTTTTCTTCTATATCAGTTCTAATGCTCTCTAGAGGGGGATTCTCGTGGGGGTAGAACGCTGGTAGCTTGCCGAAGCGAGAATCCTGAAAAAAAAAAAAAAAAAAAATATTTATTATTTATTTAAACTTCATTGCACATACAAAATGTATACAATTGGAGGACTTAATGCCTAAAGGCATTCTCTACCAGTCAACCATAAGGCCAAACAGAAAGAAAAATGAGTAGGTGCATCAATATCAGAAAGAAACTACAGAAATACAAGGAGGATAACAAATAATTCCAAAAGAGGATAAATTTACATAAACGTACATAAAAATTATATAAAAGATAAACATACATAAACTAATACATACATAAACCAGCCGCACGAAGCAAAGAAAAAATATGAAGGATTCCAAATCTACGCGACCTTCTCAAACAAATGCTTACGCAGCATTCGCTTGAAGGAGAGCTTGGTTTGAGCTTGTCTAATATCTAGAGGTAATAAATATATAGGGATTATAAATATATACTTTATCGACACTCATAATCATGAACTCTCTTATTTATTTTAATGAATCTGTTTCGTAACCAATACGTACCTGTACTTTTTGTATTTTTCCTTTCAATGAAGAATATAAACCAATGTGTTGGAAGAGTGACGACTTGTATTTTGGTCGTATGTCGGTTTTGCTTTTACCGCATTCTTTCTGTAAAAAAAAATATATAATGATAAAAAATGTATCTAATTTCATCTTGGGATTAAATGTCGTAGTCATCCGGACGGACCCCGCATCGGCTAGAGATCTTCTACTATCTAAAGTCCCGCGCCTTTACATTTCAAAACGCTTCAATGTATTTAAAAAGCTCCACCAACACTCTCAACACATGTGTGCGTGCCGAGACAGCCATCAACTATGCGTTGAGTGTTGGTGGTGCTTTTTGAATAATAATTAAAAAAAAAGCGTTTTGAAATGTGAAGGCGCGGGACTTTAGATAGTAGATCTCTAGTACCAACCGTAACAGTTAACCACGTGCCTGATTTAATCAAAATTTACAAAGCAACTAGTTGTTGATGAAAAGGAAACTCATGCGAGAGAGGTGTATACAACCGAGTCGGAATGGGGGCTATCGCGTGTGAATTTGCCACTAGAGGCGCTAGTGTCGCGTGAGGTCCAATAACATTCACTTTTCACTGGTTTTCGCGGGCATCGGGATCAATGTGAACGCTTTGAAATAAAATGAAAAAAAAAACCGAACAAAACGGAACTGCACAACATTGCGGCATAGCTACTCGATATGACGATAGTTATTTATAATTAATAAACTGAATGAGATTCAAGATTTAAAACTTTGTTTCGGCACCGATCTTGTAAAGTCGCCTTTGACAGCTATACCTCTGGAACTTAGTCAACAGTGGCGCCAAGTGGTGAGCAAAGAAACGATAGTCCCCATTAGAGCCCAAACGATCTTCTCTCATCATAGTACGTTATATATTACACGCTTTTCTATTGACATAATGTCAATAGAAAAGCGTGTAATAAATAACGTACTATAATAAAATATACTGTTAAGCAATAAAATATGCTTTGCGTTCGGCTCGCCATCTAGCTTCAAGTAGCGGTAGCAACTGCTAAACGGTCGGGTATTCGGGGTTCAGCCACTGGACGCTAGATGTCGATCTAGTGTTAACCCGGGTTTCGGCGCACGCACCGCACTATGGGCTCTGCCACTCTTCTTGTATCATTTCTCTATGCTCTTATATAATATATTGTCTCTGTTTTTATCTAGTGTGTCTATACTTACAGACGATTTATAAATGGTGCAAACTTTGTCGGCCAGATAGCTCTCCAGGAGCCAGTCTATGGGCATGTTGCTATAGAACAGCTGAACGTATGTGATGAAGTGGTACAGATCTGATGACCGAAACAGCTTCCCTATGCCCCCGAACAAACAGTACTCGATGAAGAACCACTGAGGGTTCTTTATCGTGACCGACGCCGTGAAGGTTTTTATGTCCTGTAAACAATAAACAATTAAAAAATTAGTGGTTTAGTCCAAAAATTTAAAGCCACTAAAAATCAACAATAATTAATTACATTGTTTTATTAATGTAATTTTAGTACGTCCCTATATGTATATTTTATACATGTAATGTAAATTTTGTAAATTTTGAAAAAAGGCCTTCTGATTGAGTTTGTTGCGGCGCTTCTTCTCAAGCAATGGGTCTAGGAAGCGCTGGTAAATTCTTTTTCTGACGTGTAAAAGTGCCAATATGTGGCCAATTTGCTGTTTAAATGATTGAATTGAATTGAATTGAATTATATGGTTTTCCTTTGAAACTGTTAATCCAGAATTTCCTCCTCATTCATTTGATATGATAGGAAAAAAATAGTACATTTTGATGCAAGTGCGAAAAGTTAAGTCATTTTATCACGAGATCCTACGTTATGCTGACGCGAGCGAAAGCGAGCGTCAACATTAGGGACGAGTGAAAATATAAATTTCGCACGTGTTGATACACGACCTTTTTTAATACATTTGCGAAAAAAATTGAATTCAGTAAAAATTAACCGGATGAAGTTGAAAAATCTTTGGGCACTAGTGCGCAAAAAACTTTAATTGCTAGCTGTCAAAAAACAAAAAACACTCGTTCAGAAATGATGCAAACTTTTCGCAGGCTAAACAGGTATCGAAATGTTTACTTTATGAGTAACTGTATTGAAAAACAAACTAAATTTTAAACTTGAGTTGGTTTAATTAACAGATGAGGGTATATATTCCTTAGGCCGTATCTCCTACTATTATTTTTCCTGGCACCCAAAATTTGCCGATGAAAAATGATTGAGTAGGTCGAGATATTTCGATATTTCTGTATTTGTGTATTTTATTAGAAGGACATTTTTTAGGGTCATAATCTGGCGACAGCCTAAATTGGCGTACAATGAAGTTTGGTCATTTCACGGTACGGCACGCTAAGAAAAACCATATTTTTTCCAAAAATCTATTTTAATACATAGGTATGTAATTCCATTTTAAGAAGCCTTGGTAGTCTAGTGGTTTGACCTACCGCCTCTCATGCAGAGGGTCGAGAGTTCTCGCACCTATGAATTTATGTGCGAAATTCAATTTGAGTTTACCATTGAGCTTTTCGGTGAAGGAAAACATCGTGAGTAAACCTGCAGGCATCAGCGAAGTAAATCAAGAATGTGTGTGATGTCCCTAATCCACATCGGGCCCGCGTGGGGACTAAAGCCCAAACCCTCTCGTGATGAGAGGAGGCCTGTGCCCAGCAGTGGGCCGTAAATAGGCTGTTGAGGTGGTGGTGGTGGTGGTATGTAATTCGCTTAGCTCAAGTTACATATATAGAAAACAAGGAAATAAAAATTCGCATAACGCATATTCCCATATTCTTTTTGTTTAATACTGTTCTGTTCGTCAGGAAACCCCATTAGGTTCGGTTTTCTTTTTAACTTTGTGTGAATCATGTTATAATAAAACAGGAATGTCATATTTCTTACGTCACCCATGTCCGTAAAGTGTGATTTCCTGCCCGCTACGCGGAGTGAAAATCTCACTTTCTGGTCAAGGTAAGATGTAAAACTTTTGACAAACGACGGGCGGTAATAAGTAAAGCCCCAGATCGGATATTTATGGCCCTCACCTGCGATCTGGGACATTAACGAATTCACCGCCCTAGGTCTGTAATGTACTAAAATGAGCTATCAGCCTATATTTTAATTAAATCATTCTCAGGAACAGGTCAAATGATTTGGATGAACTTACCTTTACACCTTGTACTTTAGGTGTTTCGTGGGGGAGAAAAATCGATATATCTATGTCTCTTTTCAGCTATTTTCACCCGAGCAGCTTTAACTTTTAAGTTACAATACGTGGGAGGCAAAATTTTTTTTAGAAATTATACACCTGAAAGTTACCCCTTGTTATAAAGTTTAATAAATGTAGGTACAAGATGAAGTTACGAGTATAATCCTTTTGACTGATGACAAATTTCCGGGTTAGAGACGAAATTCTATGTAACGAATTGTTAAAAAATCGCAATGCAATAAGAAAAGGTTCAAACAAATATAATTCCGCAGTGCATATACACGTATCTATTAATTGCTAGTGTACAGGCCGTGTATTTTTCATTGAACTAGCTTCTGCCCTCGACTTCTCCAGGGTAGAAGTCGGCTATCGCGTTCACGCGGTGATAGCCATGTCCTTCCTCGGGACTCCAACTCTGTCCATACTTAATTTCATAAAAATCGGTACAGCGGTTTAAGCGTGAACGGGTAACGCACAGAGTTACTTTCGCATTTCTAATATCAGTATGGAATTAAACAATTGCTGTAACCGCGGTAAATAAATTTGTTATCATTCTCTAGGCCTCTATCTCCATAAGAAAATGAATAACAAATCACGTCAATACTTCCCTTTGTTTTGTCATAAAAGAATGACAAACAAATACCGGAACATTTACGCGCCTTGGCGTGCGTTTTCAAATGAAAATATTTCAACTACTTATTTATTAGGGCGTCATTCGAAAACCATTTGGGTATGTTATGGTTACGCAATCCCAAAAAAGGATTCGGATTTTTGTTCTTCGTTGATTTTAGAGAAATTCGGGATAAATCGTCTTAACTTAGACTACATTATCCACTGTTAGTCTGTTAATTAGTCCACTGCTGGACATGGGTCTTCTCCAAGGCTCGTCACTCCGACCGGTCCTGTGCCGCTTGTGTTGCGCGCTCACGAGGTCACCGCTCCATCTTTTTGGAGGCATACCGACAGCTCGTCTCCCGATTCACGGACGCTACTCGAGAAATTTCCTCATCGGCCATCAGTCCTGCGAGCAATGTGCCCCGCCCACTGCCACTTAAGGCTCGCAATTCTTCGGGCTATGTCGGTGACCCTAGTTCTACTGAGGATATCATCATTTCTGATTCTATCACGCAGAGAATCCCCGAGCATAGCTCTCTCCATTGCCCTTAGCGTGACATTATAGTAGACTATATACATACATAGGGCAGGCAGAGCGTTAGTGATCTTCAAGTTCACATCACGCCACCTTTGACAAAGTTTCGAGGGTAGTGAGAACATCAACATTGGCATGTAGTGACAGGCTGTCAGTTCATCGCCCACGGTATACTAATACCCGTGGGGTATTAACCTTGCGTCCCTTACTGCCTTTTACAGTATGCCCGGGAAACGAATTCCCACGATTTCATACTAAGAAACCATAAGACCTCGAATGCGTTGCCTACCCTGAGGCCTAAGATGTAATAGCGATGACGACAATTCAATTCAATTCAATCATTTATTCAGCAAATTGGCCACATAGGGGCACTTTTACACGTCAGAAAAGAATTTACTAGCGCTTCCTAGACCCATTGCTTGAGAAGAAGCGCCGCAACAAACTCAAGCAGAAGGCCTTTTTTCAAAATTTACACATAGTTATAACATTTACATTACATGTATAAAATATACATATAGGTACGTACTAGAATTACATTGAAGGGATGTATAGTCCCTAACTTAAACTTAAATCTAAGATCTTAGAGATGTATAGTCTCCAAGGGTCCAGAAAAAAAATATTATGGAGATGGCCTCCATTGTCAAATAAATATAAATTCCATAGATGTCGACAGTCTCAAAATGTCAATAAATAATGAAATACATCATGTATAAAAGAGTTCATTAATACATGTCAATAAGAACATGATGAGGTCTCTCGCTTAAAATGTTTGACTTAGTAATATATTTAAAGCTAATGATTATTTTTAAACGTCCTTGCAAGCATGAACAGACCGGACCCCACAGACAGCACCCGTTCACGAGCGTGACGCGTATCTCAGCCATCGCCTCCCTCAACCATTTCTTAGGGAAGGTGGCGACCCGATCAACGACGCCGCTGTAAGCAAGGACCTTAAAGCGAGCATGACATGCTCCAGCTGCTGGACAAATTTGGTAGTGAAAGAGAAAAAAAAAAAGAGTTAATATTTGCCCAGCGAGACACATATCATGTTACTAGTCAATAATAATAACCTAAACAGTTGGTTTAAAAGGATTCTTATCATCTAAAAAGTCATTCACCGAATAATATGCCTTCTTTAAAAGGCGGCACTTAATGAACGACTTGAACTTTTTAAATGGCATATTAGCAACATCAGAAGGCAATTTGTTATAAAATCGTATACAGTTCCCAACAAACGAAGAGCTCACTTTACGAAGACGGTAACCAGTAACAAAAAGTTTATCCTTATTCCTAGTGTTAAAATTGTGAACATCACTGTTATGCTTAAAGTCGTGCAAGTTCTTACGAGCATACATGATATTTTCAAATATGTATAGTGACGCAACGGTAAGAATGTTTATCTCCTTGAATTTTTCTCTAAGGGAGACCCGAGACCCAAGTTGATATATTGCACGTACAGCCCGCTTTTGCAGCACAAAGATGGTTTGAATGTCAGCTGCTCTCCCCCAAAGTATAATTCCGTAAGACATGACACTATGGAAATAACTATAATAGACTAACCTGGCCGTCTCGACGTCAGTGAGCTGCCTAATACGCCTTACAGCATATGCTGCAGAACTAAGTCTACCTGCTAAGGAAGAGATATGTTCGTTCCAACGCAGTTTTGAGTCTAGAGTAAAGCCTAGGAAGATTGTTTTCCCCTCAAATTCTAACGTTTCATTTTTTAATTTAACCTGGATATCGTCTACATGTGGTGCATTAGAGAGTGAAAACCTCATGCATTTAGTTTTCTTAGAATTCAAAAGTAGATTGTTAGCTGTAAACCAGTTAACAACTGTAGAAAGTACATTGTTAACCTCATCCATGTTATTTTTCTTCCTATCTACTTTAAAAATGAGTGAGGTGTCATCTGCGAATAGAACTATTTTATGCCTCTCTTGCACAATACAGGGCAAATCGTTTATATAGACCAGAAATAAAAACGGGCCTAAAATTGAACCTTGCGGCACACCTATGTCCAATACTTTTCAATAATCTTCCTGATAGACTAAGGAAAAAAGTTGTCGTCATTCCTATTGGCTCTGCACCAGCAAATAGACTACATACCTGTAAATAATTCTTCTTCGCTATGACATCGTCTTCAAGCATCAAGTAGAACGTGCCTCTGCTCTGCGCGTGCGCCATGAGATACATAGTATCAAGATTCTGCTTCGTTCGCCACTTCATCCGTTTGGCAGAGTCGCCTAGAGTCGGCTCTATGCTGTCAAAGTCGGGATAATATGACGGAGAGGGAGACAAAACTTCTATCAGACCGTTCTCCACCTCTTTTGGGAACCTGAAATGGTAGAATATTTACTTAATATAGGTATGGACCATCGGGGTAAGCGCAACTAAATCGATTTATTGATAGCTAGCTTCTGTCCGCAAGGAATCTAGATACGTAGACACGCGGTAGAGTGTCAAAGCCAAGATCAAGCACCAAAAACTAACCAAGTCAGATCTTGATCCTGAAATACATCCCAAGTGACTCGCATAACTTGGCATTGGCACCTGTCATGACTATAAGAAGACGAAAGGAAGATTATAGTCTTCGAAAATGACGGCAAATCATACACGTGCCAATAATTTAGAGAGTTCCTTAAGAGGGTTTATCCTGAAAGTTGGCAACGTCGCATATAGCTGTCAAATGTTCCGCTGTTTTCATTAATTTCTCAATATTACTGAATTAAAGAAGAAGTTATCATTCTATGGTTGAATGACGCGTCTCGTTTTATATTTGTTGGTTAGGCATTCAAATGATAAGATTACATTAAACGCATGGAAAATGCGATGGAAAGTTTTCAAAAGATAGTACTTCCGTAATCCTAAACATTTCATGTTCCCAGGATAATTGTTGCAATCCATACTCAAGGTTTTATTCAACCATAGAGCGACAATTCATATTTTCATTCAGTAATATTCATAAATTAATGAAAACAATGAAATATTTGACAGCTATTTGCGACGTTGCCAGCTTTGGGAGTAAACCCTCTTAACAGGCTGCCATGGTCAGGAACGAAATTGAAATGGGACCAATCCATAGTCCCAACTCGATGATTCTATCGTCCAAATCTGTTTTGTTCCGACTTATTATCCTTCCTTAAAATAAATGGGACAGGATGGGAAATTCTTGGGACATTTTACACAAATTGACTCAGCCCCAAAATAAGAATGATTTTGGTTCTACACAACGATATAAACACATAAATGAAGAAACAAAATAATCAGAATCAGAATAAATAAAATATATATTTTAATGGAAAAAAATACTAAACATCCCTTACTCGAGTACAAACATTCGTCTTCATCAACACGAAGTTTGCCCTTAGCGGCATTCGAACCCGCGACCGTCGGAACAGTGGGCAGGGCCACTATCAACTGAGCCAAACCGGTCCTCGTAAATAAAGTACTAGTAGTACTACAGCCTATTTGCGTCCCACTGCTGGGCTGTGCCTCATCACGAGAGGGTTTGGGCTATAGTCCCCACGCGGGCCCAGTTCGGATTGGGGACTTCACACGCGTCTTTGAATTACTTCGCAGATGCGTGCAGGTTTCCTCATGATGTTTTCCTTCACCGAAAATCAATTTGATTGACACCGTGCGAAATTCAATTTGAATTAAGCTCTGTGCAGCTTAATTCAAATTGAATTTCGCACATAGTAAACTTAGAGGTGCGAGCCGGAATCGAACCCCCGACCCTCTGCATGAGAGCCGGTAGGTCGAAACACTAGGCCACCACGGCTTCTAAATAGAAGAAGAAGAAGAAGAAAGACATTTATTCGCTGCACAGAAGACACAGTTTACAGAAAAAAAATACACAAAAAAATCACAAAAATAATAGTACAAACACGACAACACAAAAAAAAAAAGAAAAACATAGGAACAAGGATGTGTGTGTGTCTTCACGGCAGCGGAGAGGTTGCTGGCTCAGCATAAATGCAAATAAAGTAATTAATAAATAATACTTACATGTTTTCTATCTGCCTTGATGTGTTGATGACGAAGGACAAGTCAGATTCGCCAACCATCACCATGATTAAAGTGTCATTTTGATCTGCTTCTGTCATACCGTTTATCAGGTGCTGGAAATATAAAAAAAAATAAGAAACAGACTGTTTTCTCCGATCATTAACTTTTGGACACTATCAATCAACATCTTAAGTTGAGCTTCAATGCCAAATACATACAATAGTACCTATACACGCGAGTCAAACTTGCATCGGGAGGGAGGTGTTGATTATTGCCAAAAACAGGTTAACTTTAAATTATTTCAAAAGTATTAAAATATAAGCTACAAGAAAAGAAATACCGTCTTCAACAGCTATCAGGACCAGAGGGCGTGCAGCAGCACAATTAATAATTAAGACTACAAGCGACCTAAAATCCTTCACAACAGTCTATATTATTTAGAAGTTAGTCAACTCTCACCGTAAGCGTTACCAGCAGGTAGCTCTCCTTGTCCCGCTTGACGGTGGGAATGCCGATCACAATCTCGGCCATCTCGCGTGTTCCCTTCATGTGGAACGCCGGCCTTAAGCTCATCGGGTCGTCTAAGAGGTGAGGCATTAGCTGATAGATGAACGGGTGCTGCTGGTATTGTAGGTTCTTCGGGTCCAGGCCGGAAGCTGTTCGCGTTCCTAAATATAGATAAAGTTCGGTTTAGGGCTCATTCAGAGACGCGCGCGGCGTCAAACGACGTAAGCTAATCTCCTTCGTTACCCCTGTTACAACCCATCTTACTACCAGTAGTAACACGGGAGTTTTTTTTTGCCCGTGTTACCACTAACTGCTCTGGTAGTAAGACGGATTTTTTTTATTTCCCCTATTACTACTGCCCATTATCATGGCTAAATCCCGCCTATTCCAGGCATACCATCTATAATGGCTTCCCCCCTGGTGGGGACTCGGAAGGAATAATACAAGGAATGTGACTGGGTCGACGGGTCCCCGCTACGCGGCGCCCCTATTTCTAGGTAGTTTGCCCTTCGGGCGTATATAGATGACTAACAAACCTAACCTACATTCACACCTTTGACCTAACGGACTGAGTGGACTTAATGGGCAGTAGTAATAGGGGAAATAAAAAAAATCCGTCTTACTACCAGAGCAGTTAGTGGTAACACGGGCAAAAAAAAACTCCCGTGTTACTACTGGTAGTAAGATGGGTTGTAACAGGGGTAACGAAAGGCTAATCTGTGGCGATGCCACCCGAGCCAACGCTACTCCATAAACACTACCATACATCGACATATGTTTAATTTCATCGCTTGACGCTCCGCTCGACGCCCCACGCGTCTCGTCGCCTGGCCCTTAAAGAGCCCTAAGGTTTACACCGTCACTCACTGACGTCAGAGCGTTTTCAGATTATCCGACACACCGATATCGAATCGGATAATAAGAAAATGCTCTCAAAACAAGTAAATGCATTTCTTTCTTCCCTAAGTTACACGTATGGAGAGGGAGAGCCACCCCCTCTCACCCAGTAATATTTGCCAGGATTATTTCAATGCATAAATTGTGAATTTATGCATTGAAAGAATGCGGCGTCTTTAGGATCTCTACTCTATGGTTCAAATTGAAATTCAATCATTTATTTATCAAATTGGCCACATAGGGGCACTTTTACACGTCAGAAAAAGAATTTAGCAGCGCTTCCTAGACCTAGAAACCTAGAAATAATGAAATACATCATGCATCATTGTGATTTGTACACCTCAGTATTATCGATGCCGACATTTTACCATCAGGAAGGTTGAATGCTCGTTGGCCATTCTGAGTGGTAAGTTTATATAAAAAGAACATACCTGTGAGATTCTTCAGCATCCCCACAACTTCCGGCGGTAAAGTGGTGGGGGGTCCGAGGAGCTTTTCAGCCGGTGTATTGTTGCCAAGGTTAGACGTGATTTTGGACTGAAAAGAATACATTCTTTTAACTTACTGGCTGTTTAGTTTTAGGACGTGATCTGTCTTCTAAATGTCATAAGTTGTTTCATTTATATGTGGATGAATAAGACGTTTTTAGGTTCTATGGGGGTCTCCAGCTGTCACATTGTCGATTTAGGAATCTCTCCTACTATATTAGATATACTGTGACAGTGATCTGATGATGATACTAACTTGCATGTTCATGATCTCGACCTGCCGCGCCCGGTACAGCGAGTCCAAGAACTGGAGGTGAACTTGCATTTCGGCCAGACGGTTTTCCATGGCCTCTTCCCGAACCAGACGAGCTGCGGACAAGGAAATAGAGTTAGGGGATTTCCAAGGGTTTATTTATTTATTTCAACTTTATTGCACAATAAAAATTTGAATTTACCACTGAGCTTTTCGGTGAAGGAAAACATCGTGAGGAAACCTGCACGCACCTGCGAAGTCATTCAAAGATGTGTGTGAAGTCCCCAATCCGCACTGGGTCCGCCTGGGGACTATAGCCCAAACCCTCTCGTGATGAGAGGAGGCCTGTGCCCAGAAGTGGGCCGTAAATAGGCTGTAGTAGTAGTAGTAGTAGCACAATAAATAAAAAGTCAACCATGAGGCCAAACAGAGAGGGTTCGATTTTCTTCTTTTTCAAAGACAAAAGCATGTAATAGGTACTACGACACAATGTGCTGCCATTTATGCTAATGAGTTTATTAATTTCTTTTATTTGAAGGAGTATTTTCATTTCCTTCTTTAGTTCAGAATTAATTAGTGGTCAAATATATTTAATTAAATTAACTTCATTTATAATTATCACGCAAGATCCTACAGGCATGTAGGTCTACGAATAAGAAACCAATGAACGCCATTTGCTTCTAACCATTTCCAAGCGCCTATTCCACCTATCCCTACTGCGATATCCCCACCAGTGTGGACATATGGAATATTTTTCCATTTAGTTCTACTGGTAGGGATATTATTCCATTTATCCCTACTGAAATCCACTGCGGTAGGGACTCGCGGAATTATTTCCAACCATCTATACTGGCTTCCCCCCTGGTGGGGACTCGCGGAATAATTTCCAACCATCTATACTGGCTTCCCCCCTGGTGGGGACTCGGAAGGAATAATACAAGGAATGTGACTGGGTCGACGGGTCCCCGCTACGCGGGGCCCCTATTTCTAGGTAGTTTGCCCTTCGGGCGTATATAGATGACTAACAAACCTAACCTATTTCACACCTTTGACCTAACGGACTGAGTGGACTATTTAATATTTCCTTGCATTGGGATAAATGGAATAAATTCCATCTTGCTCTACCATTAAAAACTGGGAGGGACAGATGGACGACTCGATTCCATGTATCCCTACCAGTAGAACTAAATGGAAAAATATTCCATATGTCCACACTGGTGGGGATATCGCAGTAGGGATAGGTGGAATAGGCTTTTCCAAGCACATCTCCCTCGCTCCTTCCACATTCAACCCTCTCCATGCAAGCTCGTAGGTCTCGAGTACTTAAACCAATGCATTCGGGTCACTTTGTATAGCCTTTTCCATACAAAGTGACCCGAAATCATGGCTGTTCAGTGTAATAGCTTTTACACAACTTAAATAGCGAATGGATTATGCAATAATAGACTCTGCATCAACGACTTAAATGCTACATTATGACATGATTTCAATAAAATTCAACCCTCTCCATGCAAGCTCGTAGGTCTCGAGTACTTAAACCAATGCATTCGGGCCACTTTGTATAGCCTTTTCCATACAAAGTGACCCGAAATCATGGCTGTTCAGTGTAATAGCTTTTACACAACTTAAATAGCGAATGGATTATGCAATAATAGACTCTGCATCAACGACTTAAATGCTACATTATGACATGATTTCAATAAAATTCAACCCTCTCCATGCAAGCTCGTAGGTCTCGAGTACTTAAACCAATGCATTCGGGTCACTTTGTATAGCCTTTTCCATACAAAGTGACCCGAAATCATGGCTGTTCAGTGTAATAGCTTTTACACAACTTAAATAGCGCGTGGATTATGCAATAATAGACTCTGCATCAACGACTTAAATGCTACATTATGACAAGATTTCAATAAAATCTAGTTTAACTATCTAGTTTAACTGTCCAGTTTTAATGGCTTAGTTATACCGAGGGTTCCAATGCAAAGCTAATCAACCGTTAGCGCGTAAGATTAATATTCGTGTGCACAATGGCTCGTTAAACTGAAAGGGTACGTGGAAGCAGTGGAGTGGAACGCAGGGGATTATAGACCGTAATGCCGCAGACAGACAGAATACTGATTTTCAATTATAGAAGGCTTTATGAAAGGGAGACAAAACAAGGATGAGTCGATTTTTTTACGAGAGTAGGTGTAGCTACTAATGTACTTACGTTACTTAAAATAATTCTATGGTTTGTTTAAGAATAAGTAAATGTGCCTCATATCATTCGACCATTACAAAAAAGTTAAAAATTCATAGATAAGTGAATTAATATATTCTGCCCTGCTAAGCCAAACAGCGTTATCTCAACCCGGAAAACTGTAAGAAAATCGATTCGAATATAATTTAAGAAAAGTTGTTATCAGAAAACATATTCAATTGAGATAGGTAGCGCTTTTTGGCTTAGCAGGGCAGTATTAACAGAGCGAACTCTTTACCGAAATACATACTAATATTAAATCTTCACACTTTTAACGCTGGACCGATTTAGATAAAATTTAGTATGCAGGTGGTTCGAGTCTCGGGGAGGGACATAGGCTACTTTGTATCCCGAAAAAAAAAAACACATAATCCCAAAACGTTCTAACCGAATTCCACGCGGAAGAAATCGCGGGCAGAAGGTACGCGTACGTGAAAAATAAACCCGCCTATGACTTGTTAATATCTATTGATAAACATGTATTTTTAGATGGATCCATTAGATTGGAACAGCCTGGCGGTGGCGACGCGGCGACGCGTCGCCAAGGCTCCAAACATACGATAATGTATGTACTCTTTGCTGTAAACATACAAAGCCACACCCATACTAAAATTATAAATGCGAAGGTACCTACCCAACTCTGTGTTTTCACGCTTTTACTGCAATAGGTAGGATGACAAGAAAACTTTCAGTACCGGGCTCACCGATTTGAATACAAAATGAACTCTATTAGGAGACTCATGGTCCAGTGAAGTCAATGTCGAGCATAAATAAAGTACATAAGCTATCAAATGAGAGGGTTAAAAGTGTATTATTTTAACACAAGTGCTAAAAGACGATAAGCATAATTACGTGGGTACTCCCAAAGTCTTACACGCTGTGCTCATATCGTATTTTATTTGGTACGAGAAAGCCCTTGTTGACCTTTTTAGTTTAATTACAGAGTCAGCTCCCCCTATGATCTAACCTCTGAAACCAATTACTTAACTTAGTTCAACATAAAAAGACAAATTTTCCCCGTTTGAATAAAACCAGTGCCTATCAGGACGCAGGACGCATCCAATTTTGAACCGTAACTTGCAGTTTTAAGGTTTACGTAATGGATTGCGAGAAACCTTAGCTAGAAGGGTTTTTAATATCAATTTTAACTTTATTGGATTCCGACAAGCCTGATTTTGCAATGAGCTCACGTGTTGGCTGGCGTCACTACGCAGCATAACGATTGCAAAGCTTTACTCGTATTTACGTAACGAATATTTTTCTGACATGTTTTCTTCTTCGATGACGCTCGCACGCTTTCCGTTCAAGAGTTAGGTAGTCCTAAATTATAACAACATCCTGTTAACGTTCCACAGGCTGGGGATGGGGACAGGCCTCTCATTACGAAAGTGGGGAACGATGTCAGGAGGTGTCCAGTTAGGGTAGGGTTGCCATTTACTTTTTTTAGTCCTGTTCGGCCCAAATTTGCGTGTGTCCGCCCGGATCGGCTTTTGTCAGGATTTTTGTACAATTGGCCAAATACAGGGTAGAGCCCGGCCTGTTCATTTTAGGACAGCGACCCTACGCGCAGGTATATTTACAGAACAGCTCAGATGTAAACTACTCTTATTTGTCTACTCGTGAACATGTTTCCTCCTCCATTACACAAAGGTTAGCTGTAAGAAATTACTTGTAAGGATAAGCTCTCCTTTGTATATGTGTCTCTTCTCTGTATTGATAATTGTATTTGTGTGTTTTATTCTGTACAATAAAGTGTTACTTACTTACTTAAACTTAAACTGGCTTCTTAATTTTCATTAAAATCCGCAAACGAATGCTACAAAACTTGGCCCACGTAATAGGATCATTCTGTGAGGCGCGTGGCATCAGGCCAAAAGTTCGCAGACTGTTTTGTGTGCCCATACATTTTAGCTTGAATAGACCGTTCGTATACATAATCTCACGCCTGTTTCCGAGGGGTACAACGCCACTTGATTCTAGCCAAGCACACCTCAATCGCTTCCTCTAGGAAGGATGGATGTATTGGGACCTCTACATTCATCCCTTTCTATGGAGGTTTAACTATGTACCTATCTCCGTGCCTACTGCAGCAGCAACTACTGTGAAATAGCCGGCAAGCTGTATGCCGAATAGGGCATACGGCTTGTATCGGATTAACTTCATTTACTCGTATGGCCCGGCGGAAGACCAGCGCTGGCTATTAATTTGGTAGCCAGCTCAGGCTGAGCCGGGGCCTTTTTATAGCGACTGTATGTTTTGTATTGTACGTGTATGTCTTCTTTTATTGTGCATGTCGTTATAAATAAATGACTACACTCTAGTTCGACATTATTTACCAAACTTCTGCACCATTATAACCGCCTTCAAAAAGGAGCTTCTCAATTCGCCAGTGCTTAAATAATAGGTACCAAATTTCATCCATGAGTGAAGAGGTAACAGACAGACAGACAATTACTTTTGCATTTATAACTTTAGTGTGGATGTGAACTGCACCGAGCAATTAAATGTAAGCCATGCTCACTGGACCATAAGTACAGGGAGCAGGCGATACGCAGCAATAAAATAATAACAGGTTGTTACCTAGGTCTCATTAATAGTCTAGACCCATTCATAAAGGGGAAACGCCCACAGCATTATGGCTATCCAGGCTTTCACGTGGGAACGGATTGGAAGCTTTTGTCTGGTTGGATTGTGAGTTCATTTTATACTAGCTTTTCCCCGCAACTTCGTATGCGCAGAAATATTAAAAAGTAAAATCCCGATTTTTCCCGTTCCCGTGGGAATTCTGCAAAATTCTTACTTAGCGGATGCCTCCGTCATAACATCTACCTACATGCCAAATTTCAGCCCGATCCGTCCAGTGGTTTGGGCTGTGCGTTGATAGATCACTATGTCAGTCAGTCAGTCACCTTTGAGTTTTATATATTTAGATAGGTTTAATAGGACTATAAAAAACGGCCTGGTGTGTTTGGTTCAAATCACGTTCATATTTGCGTCGTATAAGTCATCATTATCATCATCATCATCATTTCAGCCAAAAGACGTCCACTGCTGGACATAGGCCTCCCCCAAGGTTCACCACTCAGACCGGTCCTGTGCTACTTGCTTGCACCGGTTTCCCGCGAGCTTCACGAGGTCGTCGCTCCATCTTGTTGGAGGCCTACCGACAGCTCGTCTCCCGGTCGTGTAAGTACATCAATTATATCACATTAATGTATATCACAGACTAATTTAGATACTTATGCGTGGGGAGGAGTCCTCAATGACAGCTGTACTTTAAATTGTATAGTAAACTAGCTGACCCCGCGGACTTCGTACCGCCTTAAACCTCACGGAGCCCGAGACCTTTCCAACGAATGCAAAACCGTGGAAATCGGTTCGTGCGTTCTGGAGTTATAGCGTCAGGGAGGAAAACCCGACTTATTTTTATATAGTAGATTAGTAACATTAGTAACAAACTTGATGAGGTGCGTCATTTGGTTAGAGATTTCCTGTGGCTACCTCCCGGCTCCATCATCAGACTAGCTACATTGCCTCTTGATATTGCATTGTCATCCAAACTAAACACGTCCGTAAAAATAAGTTTTTTCAAAAATTGAATTTTTCCGACACGCTCTTATGCTGACTGTACTTTTCTTTGTAACTCCTTCATCTACTCTTCAAGGCGAATCAAACGAGCCCAAATTTGATGGGTTTATTTTGTTTTATAACGGAGTTCCTATGGCCACCTTCCAGCTGCATCATCGGATCAGCTCCACGTCATAATGATATTGCATTGTCACGCGATTTACATATTCGTGCAAAATTTCAGCTCAATCGGAAATCAGAAAGTTGGTCAAATTTAACTTGCAAGATTCCATTACATAGGTAGTTAGTTACTACTACTACTTCAGCCTATTTGCGTCCCACTGCTGGGCACAGGCCTCCTCTCATCACGAGGGGGTTGGGTTATAGTCCCCACGCGGACCCACTGCGGATTGGGGACTTCACACACATCTTTGAATTACTTCGCAGATGAGTGCAGGTTTCCTCACGATGTTTTCCTTCACCGAAAAGCTCAGTGGTAAATTCAAATTGAATTTCGCACATAAGTAAACTTAGAGGTGCGAGCCGGAATCGAACCCCCGACCCTCTGCATGAGAGGCGGTAGGTCGAACCACTAGGCCACCACGGCTTGTAGTTACATACAGGTCGACCTAATAAAAGCGTGTTAAAAAATCAGCTCAATCGAACAACGGAAAGTAATTAGGTTAAATTTGCGAAATTTCATTACAGAGACTTCGGAGACTGGGGGCATGTGAAGCGAAATAAAGCTTCTAACAATCAAATGGAAGCCTTTTCTGAAGTTCGTTAATAAGAAAGCTATTCGTTCCGATGGCCTAGGAATGCCGCAATTAGGTCGATTGGTAACTCGACCTGGTAACCGAGGCTGGGAACCGTCGGGCATTGTCGCAACCAGGTTGCTGGGTTACACAGCTTCGATGCCGCTTTCGGTATAAAGGGGGTAATTGGTAACATGTCGATGGTCAGGCAGCGTAACCTTATGTTCCGCGGGGGAAACAAGGGGAAAGAATAGGGCTTTATTGCCTTGAAGCGTGAAATCACAACGAAACATAAGTACGGGGTACAAGTCAAAAAAGTGTTATGTCACTATTTGGGTGATCCCGGACTTACCTTAATAGCTACAAAACTACATGATTTTAGTGTCGCATTAATCTATATACACGGTGGGTCAGAAAATATGGCAAATAATTAACCCACCGTATCGGCTATCGATTCTAAGTATATTGTATACCTTTAATTTTTTTTGAGTGGGTAAAAAATAAAATTGTATATGGGATTGGTTGTGTGAGCAACGCCTGAATCCTATACAATTTTTTTTTTTTACCAACTCAAAAAAAATTAAAGACTTATACAATATACTTAGAATCGATAGCCGATACTGTGGGTTAATTATTTGCCATATTTTTTGACCCACCATGTATATAAAACAAGAAACTGACTGACTGACTAACTGACTGTTCGACCAACGCAGAGCCAAAACTACTGGTCGTAGAGAGCTGTGCACATTAATTACTAATGCAGATCCACACCGTCCATAAAAATTACAAGCCCAAACTCGAGGGGGGCAGAATCACTTAGCTTATCCTGGCACGGCCTTTGGCATGCAGGTTTCTTAGAGAACGTTGGGGAGCACTAAGAGAGGATTTCCCGAAATTCCCACGAAAAAAAAAGGATTTTACATTTTAATATTAGCAGCCTAACACAGGTATTCTTATACTTAAAAGGATGCTCCTTTCAATATCGTTGTGTAACCCTACTTATAACAATAAAGATTCTTTCATTTTCATTTTTCATTTTCAATATTTAGAAAGCTAGTTAGAGCATATAGTCAGCTCAAAGTTATGGCTTTTAGCTTTTAGTTAGTTATCACGGACGGACGAGGTCGCGGAAATTGACGTTTCGTTAAAAACAATAGCCGAGTGCAGCGACATTTTTCATTTCGCGGGGAAAACTTTTGAATACCCAGCCGGGTAAACAATTTTTTAAAGTTTTTTTTTGCCAAACGAGCACGTTAACCACTTTATGGAAAGTTGTCTTTGTGACCCACGGACAACAGACCTACAACATCACCTGATCTTATAAGTATGTTGTCCGTGGGTCGCAGTGACCATCAGGTGGACTGTGTGCTCGTTTGTCAACCATTGATGCCATAAAAGACTCACAGGGAACAGCACTATCCGATCGAAAAGGTTCTTACCATGATGACATATAATACCTACATAGTACAATTATAAGGGCCTTATCCCACTTGCGATTTGCGAGCGAGTTGAAAGCGTTTTTCAATACAAAACTCGTACACAGCGAACTCGCGGCGTGTTCGCCTCCATACAAAACACGCTCGCAAATCGCAAGTGGGATAAGGCCCTTAGTTAACCGAGTGCATGAGCCAATCTAATCTACTTATCGTTTGGATAGCTTTATCAGAGGATTTAATCGATCGTAGTATCATTTCCAACATTAAATAGATGTACATAAGTAAAATTCAATTAAATAGGCTTGAATTCACGATTTATTGGATTAGATTAGAAATAAGAAAATCACGGTTCAAACCATGTCTAGACTTGGTCTAGACACCTTTTTTTTCTTCTCTTTAAATAATGGCTTCTGTCTATGTGCAAGACAATTTCGCCAATGTCAAGTAATTGGCCTACAGGCCGAGTGTACGGTAATAATGATAAATGTGCGGTATAAAAGATAAATCAAGCAAAAATGGGGAAGCTCAACAAACGTCAACCATCTTGGACGACGGCCATTGAGCAACCCCCCACCTTTTTCCTTTAGGTACGCGGCTTTCTAGGCTGCGTTCCGAAACGCGCTCAGAGCGCTCACAGCACCTTGCATCCCTTTTCCTCTTGAAAGTCGAGTCCTAAGAGGAAAAAGGATGCAAGGTGCTGTGAGCGCTCTAAGCGCTATTCGGAACGCAGCCCTTGTCGTGTCCAGCTGTCAGTGTCAACTGTCAATGTAGCGAACCGGGCTGCGTTCCGAATCGCGCTCAGAGCGTTCACATTATCTTACATCCTTTTTCCTCTTGAAGGCGACTCCTAAGAAGAAAAGGGATGTAAGGTGCTGTGAGCGCGCCGAGCGCAGCCTTGGATGTATGCCTAATGCTTCAGTCAACGTCCTTCGGCTGAGTTGACGATATCACAATATCAGATACCTCCCGAGGACTCGTTATCATCTAGGGCAGAGCTATAATATCAACCGTTAGAACGTAAAACGCAGCCATTAAAGATAACCAAGCAGAAAGGTAGAACCAGAGAATTGCCGCATGAAAATATTGATCATTTTCTTTAATAAAAAATAAAATATATATAGACCTGGATTTTCATAGTATCTAAATCAACATGAATGTGTTGTTTAGATGAAAAACCAAATGAATTAAATAAATGAAGATATCGCTCTATGGTTGAATCAAAAATTAAGTATGGATTGCAACAGTTATCATAGGAACACGAAATTTTTAGTATTATGGAAGTAATATCTTTTATTAATTCAGGAATGTTGAGAAATTAATAAAAACAGCGAAACATTTGACAACAAGTTGCCAACTTTCGGGATAAACCCTCTTAAGAACACCTTTATTGGGGTCCGTTTAAAAAGAAGTAATATGGGACCTTCATTACTTAATTACTTCTAAGCGGAGCTTTTTAACCGACTTCAAAAAAAGGAGGAGGTTCTCAATTCGTCGGAATCTTTTTTTTTTTTTTTTTTTTATGTATGTTCACCAAAAATAAATAGTAAACGTAAACCGCCTTCGATGATTCTTTTTTTGTTCGAAAGGTGTTACTTCCAAGTTGGTCCCATATTAATTTGGTTCAGTTCTGATGATGGGTTCCATGAGAAAATGAGGGAACTCCTCGAAATTTGCTAGCACGTAGATGATTTTGGTGTCAATTTCGAGGATTTCAGAGTTACTTATGTACTTCTATAGTAATGTTTAGAAACTGTAGCCGAAAAAAATTTTTTAATAAAAAAATAAAAACCGCCTTCAAACTCCGACAGACTGCGAAGTCGGTGTCAAGTGAACCGACCCAAAGAAATGATAATCATATTGTGAACTTGACATTGACTTCGCAGTCTGTCGGAGTTTGAAGGCGGTTTTTATTTTTTTATTTAAATTTTTTTTACTAAAAACAAAGAGAACCGTAGAGTACCTATGTCATACTGATATTAATGGCATACCTACGAGTACCATAGATTTGTATGGGTACAGACATTTTGCAGGTATTTGATACCTGATGAAAGAAAATACCTTAAATATTTGGTGCTATTTGAATAGTTACTGAAATGAAAGCAATTTGATTTTTATAACCCCGACAGCGGTCCGGAGCGTTCTGAAATTCAGGAGCGTAGCGGCGAGCATTGAGACGAACATATGTATAATAACATAGGTACTTCATTTTACCTATGTACCTAATGTACCTATTGTACCACCAACATACATCCGCGACCACATTATATTTGCGTCCCACTGCTGGGCACAGAACTCTTCTCATCACTAGAGGTTATGGGCTACACTCCCATCCGTCCATAGTAGATTTCACACACATCCTCGAATCACTTCGCAGATGCGTGCAGGTTTCCTCCCTATGTTTTCCTTCACCGGAAAACTCAGCATATTTAACGCTAGTAAGTGTAACTCCCTGATGAAACATGATGATCAATTTGCTAGATTTATTTCGAAGGTAGATTTTTCTCTGCCTGCGCTGACGTAATGCGCAAAACAATAAAACTCGATTAAAGTCATTAAGTATGATTAATGCAATAGTTGATTAGTGCGTGTCGGCCGTCAGTGTATAAGCTGGATTTAAGGAATTTCCGGTAAACATATTTCTATTACGTACTGCGTTCATTCATCAGATTGCAAACTACGAATCGCACTTAACGTGGGCTTGAAATTTGTCTTGAAACCTGTGGTCCTGAATTCCCTACACGCTACGGCTTTCAGCGTTGTCAACTCTCGTCTGGGTATTATCATAGAGAAATGATACAAGAAGAGTGGCAGAGTCTATACGGTAGCGCGTGCTCCGAAACGCGGTTTAACACTAGATCGACATCTAGCGTCCAGTGGCTGAACCCCGATTACCCGACCGTTTAGTAGTTGCTACCGCTACTTGAAGCTAGATGGCGAACCGAACGCAAAGCATATTTTATTGTTTAACAGTTTACAACTTACATCCCAAAGTCTCTGTGTAATAAGAGGATTTCAAAAAAGAGTTCTAGTAATAATATTAGTTGTAAATTGTTTAGAAATTGCGTTCCGTTCGTGCTTTCCGTTCTTTTCCATTTGACTACGGAACCTTAACCCTAGAAAACATTGCTTCCTCCATCTTCACAAAAATGTACATAGAGTAGATTGTACAGTCTCTATATTCACCGATTGGGAACTGATTCATTTTGACGTCACGTTCATTTACTTCTTAATGGGTTTTTTATGGGTTTAGTTGCCAAACGAGCACATAACAGGTACATAAGATCTCATAAGACAAAGGAATGCGTTCCCGTCCAGAGGACTCTGATCGAATAATATGCCTCTATGCTGGTAATTTGATGATGATGCTGGTAATTTCATCGGTTTTACCAATATTAAAATGTAAAAATCCCATATTTTCCCGTTCCCGTCGGAATTTCGGGAAATTATCGCTCAGTGCTCCCCTACACTCCCCAAGGAATCTACATGCCAATTTTCAGCTGCCTACGACCGGTGGTTTGGCCTGTGCGTCGATACATCGCCTTTTATAAATACAGATATAATTAACCTACTCTTGCAACCAATGTGTTTGGCGGGTAAGATGGGTATTTCTTTATATTTACCACTTTAATTTTTCTGTATTTGTAAAGTCATTTTGGATGACGGGGAAACCGCGAGTACGAGTATATACATTCACTTCGAGGCAATGACTAAAGTATTGAGTCCCAGTGACTAACTCTAAGCCTTTAATATATGGTTTTGCGGTGTAGATCGAACTATTCACTTCGATTCACACAATGAGTTCATAAATTCACAATTTCAAGGTATTCACTTCACACACACAAAGCCTCTAATTCTTACACAGTTTTTAACCAACTTAAAAAAATAAGTATGTTGAATTTTATTACCAACCAGTGCAACTGTAACTTTAAACATGAAATTCATATAAATGTTTGATTTAAGTGGCTTTTACATCCCGCGTCTATAAGAGATTGAATACATGGCGACTGGCGATACCTGCCCTAATTAGAACGAAGTTTCTAAATGTAACTTTCGGTGGATAAAAGTGACACGGGTCTAAAGAGGCGAACCTTGGTGTTAACACTGTCAACAAAACAGCAAAAGTTAGGTACTTACCTACTTCTTGGGCAGACGTAGAAATGCTGATGATATGATATCTCATTCTTACTAGATCTTTTGTGAAACAGCCCCTGACATAAGAAATTATGAGATTTCGAATGCGTTACCACCCTAAGGCCTAAGATGGAATGCCTCTATGCCAGTAATTTCACCGGCTGCCTTACCACCTTACCGAGAACAGGGCGCAGTGCTATTTGGCGAAAGGTTAAAACGGTGCCACTGTTACCAGGCTGGCCCCATGGTACAGCCGGGTAAAAAGGGTAAATAAAATACTGAAATTATAATAATTAATGGTTTCATTTTCAATCTTTAAACTCTACTAAAAATACAAACAAAAGTGGCCTTAGGCTAGTCAGAAGCTGGGTCGTGGGGTAAATTGGAAGTTTTGGAAAATCTTTCCTCGCTCGCTCAGATAAAGTATTTTTTTATATTTAAAAGAAAACGTTATGGAGATCAAGGAGGGCGCCACCGGCGAGATCAGCCGGAATAAATGAAAAAGAATAGGAGTACTTCCCCGTGCACAGTGTGGAAACCTCGGGCGCGGTACCCGATGGTCTCTTCAGCGGAAGTAGGCAGGAAGGCCAAGCCAAGGGCCGTATAAAGGGCTCAGGAAACCTCAGTGGCTCCGAGCAGCAAGAATAATCAAGGGTCAAGTTAACGGGTGTAAAACGGTGTAAGCTAAGCTATCCGAGCGGAGCTTGCACCAGGTCTCACCGCCAGCAAAGACAGTCAAATTCAAAGACAATGGATAACAGAAGCGGTGTGGGGATTTTCTAAACGCATCGTCTGTTCTTTTCAGGAGATGCGCCTCGAAATTCTCCTTTACCTTGGAACAGCTGCCTCCGAGATGATCCCTAAGATTGTGGGCGGGGATAGCGCGAACATCAGGGACTGGCCCTTCATAGCCTTCGTGGTGGTATTTGGGGAGACCACGGCGACTACTTGCGGGGGGTCGCTCATAAGCTCACAGACTGTGTTGACCGCGGCACATTGCTTGGACGACGTCACCGACTCGAAAAAGAACTTTGCCGAGTATGTTCTTCTTAACTATCGACACGAAAAAAATGTTTCAATAAAAGAATAAAACCGACTTCAATCAAACTCCGACAGGCTGTGAAATCAATGTCAAGTTCACTATAAGATTGTCATAGCTTTGGGTCGGTTCGCTTGACACCGTAACAGACACACATTGAAATCGTTTTTTTTTTCTGCTGCATTGTCTAAACATGGATACAATGGGAAGTAAATATCAATGTAGTTTTGAAACTGATGTCAAAATCATACACGTGCTAACAAATTTTGAAGAATACCCTCATCTTTTCTTGGATCCCACCATCAAAACTGGACCAAATTAAAATGGGACCACCTTGGAAGTACCACCTTTCGAATAAAAAAGAATCATCGAAATCGGTTAACTATTGACGAAATTATGCGTGGTCATTAAGGTTTGCAATCCGGATATCCGGATATCCGTCAAATTCCAGATCCGGATCCGACATCTCATGGAATCCGGATATTTCTGATTTCACGGATTCCAGAAGTATATGGTCATACATAAAACAAAGCAAATATACGCGTCGAATTGAGGACCTCCTCCGTTTTTTCGTCGGTTGAAAACCGGCAAAGACCGAGACGGACTTCGCCGGTTTTCAACCGACGACGCTTATATGAAGGGTTCCGTAGCTACTGCAATTATTCCAAAATTAAAGAAAAAGAAGATGAAAGAAATATATCCTCACTACACGATCATTTATAGACCCAGGCGTCCGCAAACCACGACTCCCTATTGCAGCCCGCGTATTTTTTGTAATCAAGTACCTACCTAACCTACACTTGTTAAATCATGATTAATTAGCATTTTAAATCCTCAATGGAAATGGCCGACCTTGACACATTGTGGCCCTTGTCTGTTAAATATTTAAGATCCCTGCTAAAGACGAACACATACGAGTAGAATGGATATTGGCTACCTCAGCTTAGACAGGTTCCATGTTATAGTAGCAACTTAACGAAACGTAACTTGTATCCCTTTTTGAAGACGCAAACAATCTCCAGGCAATAACCATAGCTTCTCATATATTCCAGATTCAAATATTCAATCCTGATGGGCCACACCAGATTCTCGAAGGCGACAATGATCCGCGACTGCCTTGATTATCTGTCTCACCAGAAGTACGATCCAGCTGGCGTCCTCTACGACATAGGAATACTGTTTCTCGTGAAGCCAGTGGATTTCTCTGACACGGTGAAGAAAGCTATACTCATGAGGAATCTGGATCCAGTCAGCGATAGAGATTTGGAGGTGGCAGGGTGGGGCGCCTGGACGGTTAGTTCTCTGAGTCTTTGTTTCACGAGCGATTAAAAAAAGTAGATATGTTTTGGCGACTTTTAAGCCCAGACACACCGACACCGACCTCGGGTGCAGCTACGGACATGGACAGTCATGCGTTGTATGGCATTAAGTTGTTCTGCATAGCGTGCGGCAAATTCTTACACATACGGCTCGCGCAGTGGCTGAGGCGCGTTATGCGGACGGGGTTGCCGCGGAAATTGGTTTATGGTCTTTTCCGATCACGCCTATTTCTCGTTGGGGTAGGCAGATACCGCAGAACGCCGCCTGCTGCTATCAAAGCAATTATCTTCCTGATTTCGTATGTTTCGTATGCCATCAGATATACTTGAGGAAGCGGAAAAGTTCACTATTTTTGATCAACTAGAGATGAACGAGATTTTGTGTTTTGCACAAAGTTAAGAGTGTTTGTCATTCTTGATACCTATTCACAAGCTGATTTCATCACACAGGACGTCGCGAACACAACCCTGACAAGCAGTCCTTTCCTGAAGGTATTGAACCAGCCCTTGTATCCTACAAGCCTGTGCGTGGACCTTTTGTCAGAATATGGAGACGACGAGATAGACGGCGTTATCTGCGCTGGTTATATTAACGCTTCAGAGTACGCATTTAGGTGAGTCTATATCTAGTATACTTTGCTCCTTTTAAAGGCTGAGAAGTCACATTTCTGTAGCTGGCATGCTGGGATGTGCATATTCAGTATATACTTAAACAAGTAAAATAATAAAAAAGAACTATAAAACCCGAATGTCGGAAATCTAAACTGAAATTATAACGAAAAATATCAGCTTTCTTGGCATTCACAACATTTTGCTCCACTATAATTCAAAAAACTTTTTTTTTTGTTTTCCACTTCAGGGAGTTCACCATTTTGTTTTTTCATCTAACCTCTCTAACAACACTTGGGTTGACGAGACGATTTTAATGATACCTCAATCATGAAAATCGGTTCAGCCGTTTGGCCAAAACGTGGTAATAAAAAAATTACAAAACATAGATAGATAGATGGATAGATAGTAAAGAAGGGAAATGCTTTACGCATCCTACCTGGCCGGAAGACCAAGGCGGTTGTGACGGACTGCAGGGGATTTCCTAGGACTACCATCTAAAAACCTATACCGATTTCACATTTCACGGGGCGTACCAGGATCGCATTCGCACTAGACTGAAAGATCACCAGCGGCCCTTTACTTATAGTCATTACGGGACACCGGAATCAATGGCTCGGCCCGATCAAGTCCCCTAGTAACCGTTGTCATGTTAGCTAGCTATCTAGTTTTTTCTTGTCCCTAAACCCTTTCGCGATATGAGACTTGGACCGTAAATAGGCTGTAGTAGAAGTATTTGGCTGCGAGCCAAATTTGCATAAGGCGTAAGCCTATCATTCAACCAAGGCTTAGTTCCTATGCAGACGATCTATTTCATACGCGCAGAAAACTTTTCAAATCGCTTTCTTGTTCAAGCACATAGATAGTAGGCGAGACGGTGATAAGAAACGCGCGTTCTCAACTTTAAACTTCGTCTACTGAAAGCTCTTAACGGCTATTATTAATTTAATTTTCAGTGGTGACTCCGGAGGCCCTATAGTCAAGAAGGGCAGCCACACCCAAGCCGGCGTGGTGTCATTCCGAATGGAGTCCCACGGTCTGTCCGTGTACACCAGCATACCGCACTATTATAGGTGGATAGAGGAGGCGCAGTGGCAGTTGTATGACACGCACTGTCTAGAAATGAGACTACGGCATAAAGACAATACCAGGGTTAGACGAAAAGGTCAGTTGAAAATCTCTGTACTTATTATCCAGCCTATCTTCATCGTTTCAGCCAAAAGACGTCCACAGCTGTATAAAGGCCTCCCCCAAGCCACTCAGACCCGTCTTGTGCTATTCGCTTCACCAAATTCCAGCGACCTTCACGAGATCGTCGCTTCATTTTTAGGGTTCCGAAGTCCACAAGGAACCCTTATAGTTTCGCCATGTCCGTCCGTCCGTCAGTCTGTCCGCACTATTGCTCGGAGATGCTTAGTTCTAGAAAGCTGTAATTTGGCATGAATATACATATTAGTTACGCTGACAAAATGGTACAATAAAATTTTGAAATATATTTTTTATAGGGTACCTCCCCTACTCGTAAAGTGGGGATGTAATTTTTTTTCTTGCGTACCCCATGGTGCGGCATATGGTTGAATAGGTCTTAAAAAAATATTGTGGGTTTGTTAAAGCCTGTGATGCGTTTGTGAAATATTAAGCTTTAAAGTGCTATTTTTTGTTAGATTCACGTGTCCCCCCCCCCCCCCCCTGCCAGATAAATGGTGATATTTGAATGGCTGAAAAAAATCGCGGTTGTGGCATATATAACGTAGTTGAAAGGAAAACTATCACAGCTAAGTAGGCTGTACAAACTTACGAGTAATAGTCGACCAACTTATGAAATGATTAAAATACCAATGATTTTTCTCGAGTGGCAGGGGCGTCGGGCGGGCACGTCATACAACAGGCTAGCTAGATGCTAATCTAAGTCTAAGTCTTAGAAAGGTACTGTAGGCATCGTCAACTTCGGAACCCTATACTTTGCGCGTGGCCCGACATGCACTTGGCCGGTTTTTTTCAATAGACATTGCGATTTCTCGATCGAAAAGAACACTGGACCCTTGGAGACTATACATCTCTAAGATCTTAGATTTAAGTTTAAGTTAGGGACTATACATCCCTTCAATGTAATTGTAGTACGTACCGATATGTATATTTTATACATGTAATGTAAATGTTATAACTATGTGTAAATTTTGAAAAAAGGAATCTGCTTGAGTTTGTTGCGGCGCTTCTTCTCAAGCAATGGGTCTAGGAAGCGCTAGTAAATTCTTTTCTGACGTGTAAAAGTGCCCCTATGTGGCCAATTTGCTGAATAAATGATGGAATTTTGAATTTTGACTACTCTTCATAGAACAAGAATGGTTGATTTACAGATAGACGGTTCACCTGATGAAGTGTCCCCTGTCGCTGCCTATAGACACGTGCATGTACAACATACTTAAGCCACAAAAAACAACTAGGAAACCCTATATTTTAACTAATAATTAAAATAAATCCATATCCATATGAGTTACTTTCGCATTCATAATATTAATTATGAATGCGAAAGTAACTCACTCTGTCTGTCTGTCTGCTACCTCTTCACGCTTCAACCCCTGGACCGATTGAGATGAAATTTGGCATGGAGATATTTGGGATCCCAGGAGAGGACATAGCCTACTTTTTATTCTGAAAAAACGCATAGTTCCCGCGGGAACGCGATAACCGAATTCCACGCGGGCGAAGTCGCGGGCAGAAGCTAGTTTCTTATAAATTCAAATTAATGAACCCATTTCTTACAGGTTACATGAAAAAGTTCAATTTACTGTCGAACTCCAGCGCAAGCCAGCTTTCTAAAATCATAAGAAGTGTACATTATTAATAAAATATAAGATAAACAGTCTTTACACTTTTGTACTCAACCTGACCTATACCTTCGATCTTTACCTACCCCTGCTTTACTCCGAAAGAACGTTGCAAACAGTTGTCAATTAAGTATATCGCTGTTTCCATTAATTTTTGAATATTACTGAATGAGAACATGAATTATCGCTCTAAGGTTGAATAAAACATTAAGTATGGATTGCAACAATTATCATAGGAACACGAAATTTTTAGGATTATGGAAGTACTATCTTTTGAAAACTTTTCATCGCATTTTCCATTTGAATGGCTAACCAACAAATATAAATCGAGACGCGTCATGCAACCATAGAACGATAACTTCTATTTTAATTCAGTAATATTGAGAAATTAAGAGGGTTTCATGTAGGGTCAAATGATTCGCTGTTTTTATTATCAATATTACTATTCTACTGACCCGAGTTTGACGAACCAGGTGTCGATTTGGGCACACCCCAGTAGAATGCGGGTGATATCGCGTGTGAATTTGCCACTAGAGGCGCTAGTGTCGCGTGAGGTTCAATAACATTCAGTTTTCACTGGTTTTGGCGGGCTTCGTGATATCAATCATAATTTCTTTAATTTACCTGTTGAAAAGGGATCTCCTTCGTGAAATTATCGCAAATATGGATTATTTGAGTATGAATGTAAAAGCTTTAAAAAAAAAAATCCAAACAAAACGGAAATGCACAACATTGCGGCATAGCTGCTCGATGTGATAGTTATTTATTATTAATAAACTTAATGAGATTCAAGATTTAAAAATTCTTTTCGGCGCAGAACTTATAAAGTCGCCTTTGACAGCTATACCTCTGGACCTTAGTCAACAGTGGCGCCAACTGGTGAGCAAAGAAGCGATAGTCCCCATTACGCCGCAACAAATGACACTATAGTGTACCACAGCCGTAGTAGGTAGGTAGGTCTACCTACTCTACTCACCGCCGCCCGCTATCAGCAGCAGCACCGTCCGCCAGCGAACTCACGCCGCAACAACACGCGACTGTCTATCACATCCATAGCAGGTATTCACCGCGGCCGGAGCTGAGCACGACGACAGCCACGACGCCGCCGGCTATCAGGAGCAGCACCGTTCGCCGGCGCGCCAGCGAACTCACGCCGCAACAACACGCGACAGTCTATCACAGCCGTAGTAGGTACTCACCGCCGCCGGAGCTAAGCACGACGACAGCCACGACGCCGCCGGCTATCAGGAGCAGCACCGTCCGCCGGCGCGCCAGCGAACTCACGCCGCAACAACACGCGACAGTCTATCACAGCCGTAGTAGGTACTCACCGCCGCCGGAGCTAAGCACGACGACAGCCACGACGCCGCCGGCTATCAGGAGCAGCACCGTCCGCCGGCGCGCCAGCGAACTCACGCCGCAACAACACGCGACAGTCTATCACAGCCGTAGTAGGTACTCACCGCCGCCGGAGCTAAGCACGACGACAGCCACGACGCCGCCGGCTATCAGGAGCAGCACCGTCCGCCGGCGCGCCAGCGAACTCACGCCGCAACAACACGCGACAGTCTATCACAGCCGTAGTAGGTACTCACCGCCGCCGGAGCTAAGCACGACGACAGCCACGACGCCGCCGGCTATCAGGAGCAGCACCGTCCGCCGGCGCGCCAGCGAACTCACGCCGCAACAACACGCGACAGTCTATCACAGCCGTAGTAGGTACTCACCGCCGCCGGAGCTAAGCACGACGACAGCCACGACGCCGCCGGCTATCAGGAGCAGCACCGTCCGCCGGCGCGCCAGCGAACTCACGCCGCAGCAGCGCGCGGTCGGCGCGCCGTGCTTCATCCTGCGACTGCGGGAAAAGCGCTCGGTAAACAAAATTTTCAATAAACGTCGATATTATTGTAATCTAAGTACTTAAGACGATTCTGGCCTAGAACATCCAATTTTCCGAATGCCCAGTCCCCGAATGTCCAATCCCAGAACGACCAATCCCCGTATGTCTTATTGCCTGAACGTCCAATCCCCGTATGTCTTATTGCCTGAACGTCCAATCCCCTATGTCTAATTGCCTGGACGTCCAATCCCCGTATGTCCAATTTCCTAAATGCCCCTCCTCGTAGGTACGTCCGTTACCTTGAATGTCTAATCCCTGTACGTCCAATCTCTGTAAGTCCAATAATCCAATTGGCCGTTTCCTCACGATACTGGTCTCTAATGAAACATCAGAAACAAATCAACGTGCCCAGATACTATAGTTGCCGTTTTATCCGTTATCACGTCGTGCGTTACTTTCGCACTTGCAAACTTGTTAGAACCTGACCCGGCTATAGTGACAGTCGATAAAACACCGACCATAGTACTCGCTAGCAGAGTAACAAACAGAGTAGTGTCGCTTTTTTTATTTGTTATACTCAAATTGTATCTAAATCCACGCCACAGTAAAAGTTTATTTCCTTTTCGGCTTGTTATGAAATTTTCGTCCATTTTACCTTTTATGTAACAACGAAAAAACCATAATTTCTTGCATAGATATTTCTGAAACTGACAGCAATAAATTGAAAGCCTCATTCTAATGCTTGATATTATTTTCAATAAATGGCCAGTATCATTATTATCTAAAGAGTTTATATAGTAATAGCTAAGAGATCGTACTCGAATTGCAGTAATCGCTATTTTAATAATCAGTAAGGTAAATGTACATTTCCATGAACGCTTAAGACCGTGATATAAGATAATGTTGCAAATGTCATGTCTGTCTATACGTAGGTACATAATATATCTATGTTACAGGCAATCAAAAACTAGATATGCATTTATGTACATATGAATTATACACGTACTAGCTTAAGCAGGTAATGGACATTCGGGGAATTAGACGTTCAAGATAATGGACATTCGGGGAATTAGACATTGGAGGTAATGGACATTCGGGGAATTAGACGTTCGAGGTAATGGACAGTCGGGGAATTAGACATTCGAGGTAATGGACATTCGGGGAATTAGACATTCGAGTGAAATGGACATTCAGGGAATTGGACGTTCGAGGCCAGAATCCTTTTAAGTGTCTATTTGGACTTTAGATAAAATAAAAGAAATTCCTATAAGGAATGGAGATTTCAATATGACGCAGAGCAGAGCGTGAACTTGACCAAATCGTCAAGCATCGCTTTGCGTCAAGGAATATACTATTATAAGAAGAGCCATAATTGTGTGCCCATAATTGTGGGAAATGATGGAACGCTCCACGGAACACCTTTGGATTTAAATTCTAATGTACATGTCCATAAGGTATATTAAACCTTGGCCGTTGCTACGACCTTGATGAAATGATCTAATGAATTCGTGTTAATTTCTTTAGACGATTTTGTGGTATGGAGCTTGGAGAACTCAATTCCATGGAGATAGAGTAGATTATTGTAGATATATTTCATGAAGATGGTACCTTTTTCGTTTAGGGAGAGGCTATAAGTAGATGAGTTTGTTTGCTGTCGTATTTAATAATATTCTGGAAGGAAAACCGATACGACAGCGTATTACACATATTATGACAATGATAATATTTAAGAGGAAATGTATTCACAGAATTATCAGATATTTCAACTTAGGTGCAAGAAGCGAATAAATGGTGGAAGTTGCGGAAATTAGGTAGTGGAGTGGACGACAAACTGCCCATTAGTCGTCGCCCGACTCAAGTCCTTGGTGACGCGGTCATAATCTTATGATGTCTTTATGCCCATATAGTGATCACTTACCATAAGGTGGTCTGTGTGGTCTTTTGCCAATGCGTGGCCAATGCCAACCCATAAATCGTTCCAGCCAAGCATTGTTACGCCTGCTGTCATAAGAATGTAACATGTGTTGTTGGTGATGTTCATAAAGTGATCAGTCAGACTGTCTTTAGCAATAGAAAACAATGTAATATCACGCAAATAGAGGAAACAATTACTACAGATCATTAAAAATAATGACGCGTCCGAGTCCGACACAACAGTACTTAGTCATTATACTTTATCTATCATCTGTCCAGAAATAACTTAGTTATCCTGTTTTATAAAGCATGACTCTTAAATAAAATATGTTTCATTTTACGAGTAGGTTTTAACGCACTGTGTACTGTACATATTGTATATCCATACTAAAATCTAAATATATAAAACTCAAAGGTGACTGACTGACTGACTGACTGATATAGTGATCTATCAACGCACAGCCCAAACCACTGGACGGATCGGGCTGAAATTTGGCATGCAGGTAGATGTTATGACGTAGGCATCCGCTAAGAAAGGATTTTTCGAAATTCCCACGGGAACGGGAAAAAAACCGAATTTTACATTTTAATATTTCTGCGCATACGAAGTTGCGGGGAAAAGCTAGTTACCTATAAATGCGAAACTAACTCTGTCTGACTGTTACCTCTTCACGCTTAAACCACTGGACCTTTTTTGGCTTTTTAGGGTTCCGAAGTCCACAAGGAACCCTTATAGTTTCGCCATGTCCGTCCGTCCGTCTGTCCGCACTATTGCTCAACTTAAACCAACTTATAATGATGATTTTTCTCGAGCGACAGGGGCGTCGGGCGGGCACGTCATACCACAGGCTAGCTAGATGCTAATAAGTCTTAGAAAGGTACTGTGGGCATCCTCAACTTCGGAACCCTATAATTTGCGCGTGGCCCGACACGCACTTGGCCGGTTTTTTTGAGAGTTGGTGAGGCATCCCATTGATACACACCCGCTCGAAATACGCACGCGGGTGCAAAAACGTTTTTTAAGTTCGTATAATAAATTAATAGTTAAAAAAAGCCGCCTTCAATCTCCGACCGACTGCGATGTCAATGTCAAGTTCACTATATGATTATCATTTCTTTGGGTCGGTTCACTTGACACCGACTTCGCAGTCTGTCTGTTTTATAAAAAAGAAAAGGGTATGTTTCCAAACATTACTATAGAAATACATAAGTACCTAACTCTAAAGTCTTCAAAATTGACACCAAATTCATCTACGTGCTAGCAAATTTCGAGGAGTTCCCTCATTTTCTCATGGACCCCATCATCAGAACTGAATTAAATTACTCCATCATTAACCTATTGGTGAAGGTGGAGGAAGCAATGGATTAGCTGCAAGGAGAGGGGTAATTACACAAAAGATCCCAATGGGTCGAAGTGTATCCGCAAGGACCCCACAGTCTCAAGATAAGATAAGATAAGAATTAAATTAATATTGGACCAATTTGGAACTACCACCTTTCGAATAAAAAAGGAATCACGGAAATCGGTTCACGTTTACTATTTATTTTTGGTGAACATACATAAAAAAAAAAACGACGAATTGAGAACCTCTCCTTCTTTTGAAACTAAAACAACGCTTTGACCTTCCGTTTTTAAATAACTTTTTTCGAAACTGTTTCTCAGTATCTAAAAACTCGTCTCGTTGTTGAAAAAATGTGACCCAGCTTTAGTGTCACGATATAAGTTTAACTTTGGATTGGACACCAATGAAGTGGGGAAACATGACATGTATCTACGTCAGGCCGGGTCCATACGAAGTATTATTTATGTCTATGATAGGGATAGTCCACGTCGAATGGATCGCCAACTGACGGCACAAACTATTTAGTATTTGACATTGACGCTGACAAGAGCTAATGACCTTGAGTAATCGAGGCAGGCAACCGTCTCAGCGGACAATGTCTGTTTGCATTGGACGGAGCGAGAAGCATGACCGCGGCATGTTGGGCGATATACGTAGAAAATCAGAAAAATGAAGATAAAAAAAGTCCCACATTGCATGAACAATATAAATTAGCAAATTGTTTGGTATGAGTCGGACGGAATAGTGTATTTAATTATAGAAATCTGCGTTAAAAAAAATAAACTTATAGAACCGTTTAGATAGGATTAGAATAGAAGACGTAAATTCACGACTTTTTTCATCGAACCGATTTCATGAAATTCTTTTTACGAAAAAGCAAGTTTTTTAAGTATACGAGTACACGGTGGGTCAGAAAATATGGCAAATAATTAACCCACCGTATCGGCTATCGATTCTAAGTATATTGTATAGGTCTTTAATTTTTTTCGTGTTAGTAAAAGAATCGATAGCCGATACTGTGGGTTAATTATTTGCTATATGATCTGACCCACCATGTATGTATAATGAATATTAACATATATTTTACTCGCCTTACCAAATCAAATACTTCTTGTTTAAATAAAGCCAATTACAAGTGAAATTTAATATATAATCTGACTAGCTTCTGCCCGCGACTTCGCCCGCGTGGAATTCGGTTATCGGGCTCCCAGGGGAACTATGCGCTTTTCCGGGATAAAATGTAGCCTATCTCCTTTCTCGGGACTTCAACTATCTCCGTGCCAAATTTCATCCAAATCGGTCAAGTGGTTGAAGCGTGAAGAGTTAACAGACAGACAGAGTTACTTTCGCATCTATAATATTAGTATGGATATTATTTACTTATAAGTATTGTTGTATATCAGTACCTCAAGTGTATTTTTCGGACCTGGAAAATACTTCTCGACCGCGTTTGCGTTTACATCAAGATTGTATGAAAACTTGAACAGCGCCCCTAACGGTACGTTTTGTAACAAGGTTTAGCGAGTGTATTTTGATTAATACGAATGAGTGACGAGCGAGTAAGTGAGTAAACGAAAACGTTCACGTTTTCGAGTGACTTTTAGTATGACAGAAACGCAGTAGTATACGCAATTCGATCTGTCAAGGTCACTGTCAGGCTAATAGTTTGAACATTTTTGAAGATACTAAACATGGAGATAAAATTTAGAAGACACGCGGCATGCAGGGCTTTTCAGTTCCTTACAAAATTGCTGGTATTGCCTACATGGCTATCTGTATAGCTAGTATTTGGGCAAGAAGCGAAAGAGAGAACTCGGTTGAAGAGTTTCCTACCATATTATAGTTGGGACTTAGTTGTTTACAAGCATAGTTTACAGGAAGAAACCGGATATAGCGCTGCGAGGAAAGTATATGGAATACCGATTAGGCTACCGCAGGAATGTTTTTTAATGAGGAACTGTTCCTACGATAGTTTTACAGAGATGTTTAAGGGAAGATACTTAAGTATTGCTAATGTTGTCTCGGTCCAAGAAGGGAAAGGCCAATTACAGAAATGTTCACAAGAAGCGTAAGAAGCGTCATACTCCGCCCTACTCTAACGCCGCCTTATGATGGCCCATTTATAGTGGTTGAGAGGAGGAGCAAAGCGTGGGAACCTGATTAATAGAGAAGGCAAAGCGACGTGCGAATCAATAGGTCGCTTGAAACCAGCCTTTTTGCTGAACGATGAAGAGGCGTACATCGCGACGTAGTTGATATAGGAATAGTCTTTCCAGGCGTGGAGGATTGTGCCAGTCGGCACACACATCGGCATCGTCCACAAGGCACGGCACGGAAGAGAGATAGGCCGTGTCATGGAGTATCGTTTCAGAAGACATAAGTACATATTGGGTGATGCTCACAAGAATTTCCAGTGTGTGACGGCACATTCTTGTGAGCCCCACCCATTTAAGCGTTCTAAATTATTATGAAATAAATCAACTTGAAACTAACCAAGAAAGTAGTTTGTTCTCATCATCACCACTCCCGCTACATATGTGGTAGATTAACGTTAAATAAATCATGTAAAGGGAAATACTATAAATGCAAAATTGTGGCTTAGTAGGTACTTATAGCTAAATAGAGCGGCCAACATTCTTGACTGATGCGAATACCTAAAAGCATTATATCAATCTAGCTTATTCCGACGGTGACTTCATTCACGTGGAATTCGGAGCGTTCCCGCGGGAACTATGCTTAGTAACACCCCCCAATTCCCCAAGGAACCTATATGCCAAATTTCAGCTTTCTGCGGTTAGTAGCTTCGGTTGTGCTTTGATCGATCAGTTGCTAGTTGCTGACATTTGCTAAAGAAATATACATACTTACAGTAAATAACACCAATAATAAACTCAATGGAATATATAGCATGATTTATTAGTGTTTAAACTACTTAAAACTTGATGAAATTCTGGTAGGAATCAGCAGTTGGCTCAGCCACGGGGTCTGGTCTTAAAGTTGCCACAGTTCCACTTGACTTGCTGGGGCAGAGCCAGAAGGAACACTGAAAGAAAATGTAAGTGTATATTAGGTATTTAATTGAAGCCGTGATGGTGGCCCCATCACCTATTTATGAAAGGGGACGACTGCCTGGATCAGTCTGGTGATCGGTCCTCCATTCGGAACCATTTCACCCATACCATCACCTATAGAACTCTTCATGCAGAGGATCGGCGGGCGTTCGAATCCGGCTCGCATCTCTGAGTTACTTTTGTGCAAAATTACCTACTACTTGGCTTTTCGGTGAACGAAAACATAGTGAATCGTAAAGAAACATGCACGCATTTGCGAAGTAATTCAAGAATGTAGGTACATGTGTGAGTCCCCAATCCAAACTGCGCCTGTGTAGGGCCCAAACCCTCTGGTGATGAGAGGAGGCTTGTGCCCAGCAGTGGGTATTGCATATGTCAAATAAAAATAAATACTATTATTATGTCTAATACTTACTGTTTCTTGCTTCTATGCACGCATTCTCCTTTGTATTTGATAAAAGTAACACGAGCTGCGCCAATTCTTTCTACGTTACAAGAAATTTGGCTCAATTCAATGTATGGATCTTAAAATATAATTCTTCTCTTCTATTCTCTTATATAATGGCTTCTTTCCAAGGCATATGCAAGGCAATTTTGCCACTCTCAAGTATGGCCTACGGGCCGAGCATTGTATGGAGGAAACAATTAATGTACGATATAAAAGATAAATCAAGTAAACTTGGTGAGGCTGAGGTGAAACAAACGTCAACGTCCACCTTCTCAACTCCAAACACTTCGAGTAAACTATTCGTAAAACGTTCATTTTTAACCTTTGAGTGCATTTGTCAACACCGTTCTCGCACACGTTCATGTATTGTCACCATCACTTTGCGACATCCGCTATACACTATAAAATTGATGGTTTCTGTCTTGGACACTTCGCCATTATCAAAATATTGGCCTCAGGCCGGCAATTATTCAATAATAAACATTTAAATTATCATTAATATCAAATTTGAGGAGGCTTGGTAAACGTCAATCATGACAATGTCAAATATGTGACGGAAGGCAGTGAGTTATAACGTCTCGATCGCGTTTGCGTTTCTTCAGGTTTTTTCTGTTAAAATTGTCAAAATGGCCATAAGTGTTGCCAAGTTACCTACATTTTCTAAAATTTCTAGGCAACCCGGAGTAATTTATGTAATTTAGTTTTTTGTTAAACCAAATCGAAGTACATAGTTATAGGTATATTCGTCACAAACGTGGAGTATCTCATCATTAAAAAAGAAAGACACACTTATACGTATGCGAAGAAGCTTAAATAAATAACATACTTAGTAAAAAATATCTCAAGAACACAATACAAGCATATTAAGACATAGACGACATACATATATCATTTATTTCACTTAAAAAATCTAAAATTTTGAAGTAAATTTGGATTCGACAGGTTCGAAAACCTAAGTTCTCACGTTCTCACGTGATAAAGTCGGGTGAGTAACTTTACTTCTTGCGTTTCGTTTAATTTACTTTTCAAACTGTCAAATACGAGCTTACACTCGCAGTTAGTCAGAAAACGTGTAAACGAATTCACATCCGTTTTCGTAAAGTAAATGTCACTCGCTGAATTGACTCCATGTTTTGCCGCTAGGGGTGCTGTTTGTGTTCTCATACAAAAATGATGAATAAACTAAAACGCGTTCGATGCGTTTAGCGCAAATAAAGATTTACACTCATGTGAGAAGAGGTAAAAACAAACCGAGCCCGAAGTTGAAGCTTACACTCGCGTGTTAAAACAAAACTGATCGTGAATAGTTTACTCGAATAACTTCGTGACATCGTTTTGCATTTTTGGTGTAAAAAATACACTAGACCTACTGGGGGTATGTATCGTGATCGTATAGCGCGTGCGTGCGTTGCGTGCGCAGCAGTGAGGTTCCGGCTCCGTTCCGGTTACATATTTATTCCCTGAAAACTGAAAATAGGTTTCTTTCTACCCCTCTGGAATAGTACCTCTTCTCTGGATAGATTGACAAAATTTCATGTTGGGTTTTAGTTATTAGTTGTTAACTAAAGGTAACAATAACTAACCCAACAGATTGTATTTGACGTGATACAGTAGTATAACTACTACAGCTTATTTGCGTCCCACTGCTGGGCACAGGCCTCCTCTCATCACGAGAGTGTTTGGGCTATAGTCCCCACGCGGGCCCAGTGCGGACTGGGGACTTCACACACATCTTTGAATTAATTCGCAGATGCGTGCAGGTTTCCTCACGATGTTTTCCTTCACCGAAAAGCACAGTGGTTAATTCAAATTGAATTTCGCACATAAGTAAACTTAGAGGTGCGAGCCGGAATCGAACCCCCGACCCTCTGCATGAGAGGCGGTAGGTCGAACCACTATAGGCCACCACGGCGCTCTACTGACGTGATAACGTCTTACAAATGACGAACGCCACGAACAAACATGACGCAATAGCAGCGCGGTAGCGTTGTCGCGTTACGTGACGTTATCACGTACTTACCTATAAAATTATCGTCCGTAAACCGACTCTACAGACAGCCAATTTCTTTTGCATTTATAAAACGACCGATTTTTTTTTTCTGGGCCCTTGGAGACTATACATCTCTAAGATCTTAGATTTAAGTTTAAGTTAGGGACTATACATCCCTTCAATGTAATTTTAGTACGTACCTATATGTATATTTTATACATGTAATATAAATTTTGTAAATTTTGAAAAAAGGCCTTCTGCTTGAGTTTGTTGCGGCGCTTCTTCTCAAGCAATGGGTCTAGGAAGCGCTGGTAAATTCTTTTTCTGACGTGTAAAAGTGCCCCTATGTGGCCAATTTGCTGAATAAATGATTGAATTGAATTGAATTGAACCAAGAGTTGCTCGTCAGTGCAAACAATACATCGTCTGTCATGTAAATTATTTATGAACAATGGTCATACTCATAGCACAATTAAAATAATGTATTGATGGAACCTTGGCGCTGTGTCGTGTCGTAAAGTCCTCATTTAGCATGGCAAAAGGAATATTTTCTTGTAATGAATTGGATATGGAGAGTTAAACGGTCCGGTGTATACGTATGCCTCAAAGCGAAGGTCTTGGGTTCGAGAGTTAGTTGGGGCTAAATTGCGACTTGGTTATACCTAGGTACTAATAATAAGTCTGTATAAGAAGTCGCTGAAAATTAAACTATCGTCACAGAATAAGTAATAGTACTAACGTACAGAAGGCCGACAGCTAACAAAAAACCGGTTTTTGAGCGCCGCAAGCCCCCAAAGTGGCCATCTCTTTCTATCGCATGCAGCGCGCTCTTTCGGAGGCCACGCCCTAGCGCTAGGGCTGGCGCACTCGAGAACATATTAAATCAAGCGTCTAGTACAACAAAATAAATATTTAAGTTAAGTTAGTTATTTTTATTATTAAAAACACTCTTCTAAACAGATGCTACAACGTAATTTACTATTAAGTTATCACATACTTTATCTGTCAATTTATGAATCAGCTAAATTCAAAATTAAGACTCAGTCACACAACTGCATTATCATATATACTAGCCGTTGTCCGCGACTTCGTCCCGCGTACATAGAATTTGCGTACCCGATGATACTATTATACTGGACATACAATAGTTATTGTTATTATTCCTATAGAAAAATAAAAATAATGGGTTGTCTTGAACTACCTCCATACCACATTTCATAAATTTACTCTTTACCAAATAATTACTTTTTAAAAAATCATTTTACTTTTCTTGTTACTACAACCCTCTGCTATACAATATTTTTTGACATAATTCAAATTTCATAGTACATTTGACTCTTGCGTCGCGACGTACATTAAGAGAAAACGCGGGCTCGTGCATTCGCTAGCAGTGCGCGGCAACCACTAATCATCACGCCACGGTGCGAAGCCGGCGGGTTCTTGTATCGAGCGCGAAGAAATCAAAGAGTGCGCCGCGCCTGCTATCGTCTATATACAGGGCGTCCCACGGCTGTGCACCATGGAGGGAAAGTACCTTGAATATTGTAGATGGAACAAAAACAATTTGAACTGCGTTCATAGATTTATTAAAAATTAAAAGTGTTAAAGTTCATGGTCTTCCTTTTATTTCTGACACTATGTTATTTAGCAAAAAATAATCCTTATGATAAAGCCTTTCGATCGGTATAATAAAGCTGCAGAGTATTTTCTTTTCTCGTGTAGCGGGTTCGATACCCGGTTCTACCATGTAATTATTAATAAATCTGTGAATGCAGTTAAAATTGTTTTTTAAATTAAAATAATGTCTTATTTCAGTGAAATGTTCAATCTACAATACTCAAGGTACTTTCCCTCCATGTGGCACAGCCGTGGGACGCCCTGTATAGTGCCCTCGACTTGAGAAGACTAAACCGGCCAAGTGCGTGTCGGGCCACGCGCAAATTATAGGGTAAGTAGAGGATGCCCACAGTACCTTTCTAAGACTTATTAGCATCTAGCTAGCCTGTGGTATGACGTGCCCGCCCGACGCCCCTGCCGCTCGAGAAAAATCATCATTATAAGTTGGTCGACTATTACTCGTAAGTTTGTACAGCCTACTTAGCTCTGATAGTTTTCCTTTCAACTACGTTATATATGCCACAACCGTGATTTTTAAAGCCTTCCAAATACCACCATTTAGCTGGCAGGGGGGGGGGGGGGGGACACGTGACTCTAACAAAAAATAGCACTTTAAAGCTTAATATTTCACAAACGCATCACTTAATCAAAAAATGGTTTTAACAAACCCACAATATTTTTTTAAGACCTATTCAACGATTTGCCGCACCATGGGGTACGCAAGAAAAAAAAATTACATCCCCACTTTACGAGTAGGGGAGGTACCCTATAAAAAAATATATTTCAAAATTTTATTGTACCACTTTTTCAGCGTAACTAATATGCATATTCATGCCAAATTACAGCTCTCTAGACCTAAGCATCTCCGAGCAATAGTGCGGACAGACGGACGGACGGACGGACGGACGGACGGACGGACGGACGGACGGACGGACATGGCGAAACTATAAGGGTTCCTTGTGGACTTCAGAACCCTAAAAACGATACTGAACACAAAATAACGATTTCTATAAAAATCGTCTGTATGTATATGTATATTCTAAGTGGTGGCCTAGTGGTGCGACCTACGCCGCCACTCATGCAGAGGGTCGGGGGTTCGACTCCGGCTCGCGCCTCTAAGTTTACTTATGTGCGAAATTCAATTTGAATAAATTACCACTGAGCTTTTCGGTGAAGGAAAACATCGTGAGGAAACCTGCACGCATCTGCGAAGTAATTCAAAGATGTGTGTGAAGTCCCCAATCCGCACTGGGCCCGCGTGGGGACTATTGCCCAAACCCTCTCGTGTTATAGCACTGCTCAACATATAAGTAGGCTACTTTGTATCCCGGAAAACAAAACAACGTAGAAGGAAGCTGAAATTGGCATGTACAGTCAGCAGCAGAAGTAGATAAGCTGTCCAGATGTTCAAAATGACCTACACACGACCTTATTCTTCTCTTAAGACGTTAAGGGCGTGTGTAGGTCATTTTGAACACCTGGACAGCTTATCTACTTCTGCTGCTGACTGTATGTTCCTTGGGGTAAGTTTTGGGGGGGGGGGGTCCAGTGGTATAAAATAGGCTGTTGTGTTGGTGACGGTGGTTAGAAAGCTTCATTTGGAACTTCATCTAAAACGGTTTAGTTTCAAAGCGTGAAAAGGTATAAGTTATAACATAGATTACAACATTCGCTTTCGCTCTATACAATTAACCTCTGCATAACAGGTATATAAGATATGGGAAAAAGGAGGTAAAAATCATCGACTTGGCTTTAAAGGCAAAAGCACGAACTACAGACATTTTATAAGATAGGTAAATGTTAGATTGATTTGGTAGTGTCATAGAAGAAGTAAGGTCAACTTAGAATGACAACCTTCAAACAAATCAGCGTACGCCCGAAATAAGTGTCAAATGCGATAAGAGATGTCGCTGCCTAGGTAGCCTGCATACAAATTTGAACTCCATGACCAACATCTAGATGGCGCTGTAGGTATAGGGAAAGTATGCATAATTTGAAGCCCCCCGGCTTAATTTCCGACGTACGCCGTAATGTAAGGAGATTGACAGTCTATATAATTACCTTGTCTTTGGTACAGTATAAGAAAAAAAAATACTCACAATAATCATAAGAAAGGCCTATGTCCAGCAGTGGACGTCTTTCGGCTGAAATGATGATGATGATGATGAATTATAAGAAAAAAACATTCACCTCGAAAACTGTTTGCCACATGAGGAGTCAACCTAACGCAGCATATATTATTATATATCAATTTATTAAATAGCAAATAACTTACTTTGAATATGTGTCAAGCAATTGGTACCCCGACGCGACGTCGATGCCCGGAAACTAATCGTATACTAAATCACCTTTATCTACCATATCACTTAATCTATATTACCGTATCAAACACGTTAAACTTTGCGTAGGTGTGGATGTTTGTTCCATAGTAAGTGCATAGCGTCATTTTTGTATGACATACGCTGGCTAAATAGTACTAGCACACAGGCTACCTAATCGTACAGATCGCGGCACATAACTTGAGCGGTGAGCAAAAGTAGAGCGAATTTCTGCGCATGTTTACGACTGAAGGGCCAATAAAAGTAAAAGTAAAAAAGCTTTATTGGCCAAAAAGAAAAACAATCATTATTATACAGCAGCAGTTTAGAATTAAAATATAAATAACTAAATTTAAAAGAAAAAAAACATTTTTATTTTTTTGGCAATGGGTGCCGGGTGCCGGCCTCAGCATGTGCTGGCGCTCGGAAGGTCAGCGCTGGTTTTCAGACCGACCCCTTTTAGGGTGGTCGCGTCTAATACTTTAAAACAGTTTTATTTCTTATATTATAGTAATTTATTTACGCTGTATTATCCTACATTATATGGGGTATACGAGTATAAACAAAAGTGGTATACATGTTTACACAACTTAGAAGGCGCGTGGATTAAGCAAAAATAGACTCTGCGTCAACGGCTTAAGTGCGTCACCGCGCGCCTTCTAAGTTGTGTCGTGCTATACCTACCACTTTTGTTTATATACCCCATATCACACGCAAATGTTATTGTTCTCTTCGATTTTATTGTTATTTATGTTATGTCGTGTGTTTTGTACCGAATAAATGTTTCTTCTTCTTCTTCTTCTTCCATATAATACACCAGCTAAAACTAAAACGGTAACAAGAAACATGTATTTATAACTTATAAGTATGGAGCTAATGGTGTGTATGTGTGTGTGTGTGTGTGTGTGTGTGTATGCGTGCGTGCGGTTGTGTATGTGTGTGTGTATGTGAGTGGGTGTGTGTGCGAATTTTCATTTGGGGGTCCTTATAACTTTTGTTTTTTGAGGATATGTTCCTGCAGTGATTTTTTGAATTTTAACACATTTATTTTGCCATGGGTTCTCTCAGCGGTGGTGGTAAATAAGCGTGCGCGTTTGTGATGTTGTCAACGCGCTCCCTGCGCCCCGCGCCCCTCTGCCAATGAGACGTTATTTTTGACTTCTGCGCATCCAACGCCACCGCTCAAGTTATGTGCCGATGCTTGTAGAATGGACACTGACTGACCTACATAAGTAAGGAATCATAAGATTTCGAATTCATTGCAAACTCGAGGACTAGTATAAGAATGAATGCCTCTATCATATCATAGTGATTATACCGGCTGTTACCGGTTATAGCAGAACACAACTTAGAAGGCGCGCGGCGAAGCACTTAAGCCGTTGACGCAGAGTCTGTTATTGCTTAATCCGCGCGCCTTCTAAGTTGTGTCGTGCTACACTGGGACACAACCAAGCGAGCACTGCTTGGTGGCAGTAAGCGTATAGATAAGCATGTTTCTCTGCGTGATAGACACAGATATGATAATAGCCGCAGTAAAGTAAAGACTTCAGGGATCTACTGAAAATCTACTGAAGATTCCTTTTTTGAAAAAAAAAAAACATGATTTAAGATAGCCATAAGCCCAAATGTAAAACCTATTGTTTGTTTTTTCAAATTAAATACCTATTCTATTCTATTCAATTCAATCATTTATTCAGCAAATTGGCCACATAGCGGCACTTTTACACGTCAGAAAAAGAATGCACCGCTGCTGGGCACAGGCCTCCTCTCATCACGAGAGGGTTGGGCTATAGTCCCCACGCGGGCCCAGTGCGTTTTGCGCATTGGGGACTTCACACACATCTTTGAATTACTTCGCAGATGAGTGCAGGTTTCCTCACGATGTTTTCCTTCAACGAAAAGCTCAGTGGTAAATTCAAATTTAATTTCGCACATAAGTAAACTTAGAGGTCATCATCATCATCATCATCATCATTTCAGCCGAAAGACGTCCACTGCTGGACATAGGCCTCCCCCAAGGCTCGCCATCGCCACTCAGACCGGTCTTGTGCTACTTGCTTCCACCGGTTTCCCGCGACCTTCACGAGGTCGTCGCTCCATCTTGTTGGAGGCCTACCGACAGCTCGTCTCCCGGTTCGCGGGCGCCACTCGAGAACTTTCCGGCCCCATCGGCCATCAGTCCTGCGAGCAATGTGCCCCGCCCACTGCCACTTAAGGCTCGCAATTCTTCGGGCTATGTCGGTGACCCCAGTTCTACTGCGTATATCCTCATTTCTGATTCTATCACGCAGAGAAACCCCGAGCATAGCCCTTTCCAATGCCCTCTGAGTGACTTTGAGCCTTTCTTATGAACCCCTTCCTAAGCGCCCACGTCTCGGAACCATAAGTCATCACTAGCAATACAGAAGCGTTTTGTCACCGCTTCAATGTATTTAAAAAGCACCACCAACACTCTCAACACATGTGTGCGTGCTGAGACAGCCATCAACTATGCGTTGAGAGTGATGGTGGTGCTTTTTAAATAATTATGAAAAAATTTTAGGGTTTTGAAATGTGAAGGCGCGGGACTTTAGATAGTAGAAGATCTCTACTAGAGTAGTAAGATCCTGATGATAGCCAACGCTGGTCTTCCACCGGGCCATGCGAGTAAGTCACGGAAGGCCTCACAAGACAGAACAACAAGACATAAACAACAATGTATTATTGTTTTTTTTTTCTGGAAGAGTGCAATCCAAGAGTGGAGACTACCTATAGGTACACATAGAAAAAATAAGGTAAACCTAGAATGCCAACCGTCATACGAATCAGCGTACGCCCGAAATAAGTGTTAAATGCGATAATAGATGTCGCTGCCTAGGCAGCCTCGATACCAATTTGAACTCCATGAGCTACATCTAGATGGCGCTGTGCAGGCGAAGTATGAAAATTTTAAGGCCCTTGGCTATTTCCGATGTACCCCGTAATGTAAGGAGTTTGACAGTCTTCTGTGCTATACATCTCTAAGATCTTAGATTTAGGGTTAAGTTAGGAACTATACATCCTTTAAAATGTAATTTTAATATGTATCTTTATAAATATTATACAATTATTGCAAATCTAGTGTGAATTTGTATGTGTCAATTTTGAAAAAAAGGCCTGCTGATTTTGTTGCTTCAGTGCTTCTTGTGAAGCAAGGGTCTAGGAAGAGCTGGTAAATTCATTACTGATGTGCAAAAGTGCCCCAAAAGTTTGCTGAATAAATAATTGATTTGATTTGATTCATTTAGATTCAGGATTCTTTTTCTATGACACAACCAGTAACCCGCTGGGCAGAAGATAGTACAAAAGTAGCGGGAGCCTCTGGAGGAGGCCTTTACCGATGAGGGTTCTGGTGCGAAGGAGGATTATTGTATTTTAGCATCCAACAAGATGGAGTGACAACCTCGTAGGTCGTGGGAACGCGGTGGATGCGAGTGGCACAGGACCGGTCTGAGTAGCGCGCCTTGGGGGAGGCGTATGTCCAGCAGTGGACGTCTATTGGCTGAAATGATGATGATGATCTTAGCATGTTAGCATGTAAGCAAACCAGAAATTAAAGGCTTTTTTTATTTTTATATTTCTAGTGGAAGCCGTGGTGGCCTAGTGGTTCGACCTACCGCCTCTCATGCCGAGGGTCGGGGGTTCGATTCCGGCTCGCACCTCTAAGTTTACTTATGTGCGAAATTCAATTTGAATTTACCACTGAGCTTTTCGGTGAAGGAAAACATCGTGAGGAAACCTGCACGCATCTGCGAAGTAATTCAAAGATGTGTGTGAAGTCCCCAATCCGCACTGGGCCCGCGTGGGGACTATAGCCCAAACCCTCTCGTGATGAGAGGAGGCCTGTGCCCAGCAGTGGGACGCGAATAGGCTGTAGTAGTAGTAGTAGTAGTAGATTCAGGATTAAGTCTGTCAAGCTCATATGCAGTCACATCAGTCATATGCATCTGGAATGGTGGGCTGGAAAAGGTAAAGAATGGGTTCCATGAGATGGCTACCGGAGCGGAGGCAGACCCAAACGGAGATAGCAGGACAACTTGGAATCATTTGACACAGATTGGAGCTTTCATACAATAGAGGAGTGGCGAAAAAGACGGGAGGCAAATGTCAAGCAGTGAAAAAAAAGGAAGGCTGTAATAAAAATCAGTTTCAGAAAACTACTACTACAGCCTATTTGCGTCACACTGCTGGGCACAGGCTTCCCCTCATCATGTGAGGGTTTGGGCAATAGTCCCCACGCGGGCCCAGTGCGGATTGGGGACTTCACACACATCTTTGAATTACTGTAGTTATTATCTTGAGGTCAGAAAACTAGTACCACTTATTTTTTTCTTTTTTAGTTACTTCTTTCATTGATAACTTGGTGCTTCTATGTATTTATAAAATGAGTAACAGCTAACATGTATTGTCAAAATTTTAGTAAAAGATGAGAAATTTCAATTGGCTAATATATTAGCCAACTAAAACTTCTTTAACTAAAATTTTGATTGGTAATCTTGGTTCTTTTTTATAAAAAAGAACCAAGATTACCTTTGTTTTTTTTTTTTAATTAAGCAATGACCATGACCAATTAAAAATATATGTATAAAGCTTTTTGAGCAATTTTAATTAAATCCTTACTTATTCATAGTTATTTGTTTTATTCGAACGTACAAAAGTTTATTTAATTACACTGTGTTAATTACAAGACGGTGATAATGAATAAAATGTTGGTTAAAAAAATGTTATAATACACACACTAATAATTCTAACAAGGGCATTTAAAAATAAACACCTATTTTGGTAACTATAATTCGGGTAAGATGAACATAAACAAGTTTTACCTTAACCACGGCAGCATTTACATGATCACATACAACTTTTTTTTTAAAACAACAGCACTATTCTACTGTTTATTTTATAACAACATCACTGTTCGAATTGTAAACATTTGATTACTAATATTGACGGTTATGCACTGCAGTCGCTATCAGCATGCCCACCGCAATGCGTATCGAAGTGTACTGGCTGGCTGATTGATAGAGTGTTGCCATGCCGTTTTAAAGAATATCTAGGATTTTATTCATTTACTTGCTTTTTGCTTGCGGCTTCGTCTGCGTAAAATATTGAAAAATGCAAATCGAGATTTTTGCGAATGCGTTTTTGCTGGTGGTAGGTACTCGCTAACTTGCCGCCAAACGATGATGGTTAATCCATACAAACTTTCATCCCCTATTTCACCCCCGTCCGTAAAAGTGTAATTTCCAAAAATGCTGAAATACGCGTTAATTATTTGTAATCAAACTTCTATCATCAGCGGTTTGGGCTGGGCGTTGATCAGTCAGTCAGTCGGTCGCGACATTGCCTTTTATATACAGATTCATTTTAATTTTACGGCAACCACATTAATCACTTAATGCATAGACTTATTCCAGTTCTGTGACTTAATGCTAATACATATACAATTTACAATTCATTGTGAAGAGAGTTTCAAGGGATATTTTTTTTATCGTACTTCAATTATCAAGAAATTTCGATGTTAAGTTATATATTGAATTAAAATGATGGGCTTAATGCCTAGAGCGAAAGATAGGTATAGCAGAACACAACTTAGAAGGCGCGCGGCGAAGCACTTAGGCCGTTGACGCAGAGTCTGTTATTGCTTAATCCGCGCGCCTTCTAAGTTGTGTCGTGCTATATATATGCTTTAAAACACAGACCTTAGTTAAATTAAGGTCTGTGCTTTAAAATGATTTCTTACTGACCTAGCATCGTCAAATTGCTCATGTAAGATCATACTCTTCTAAGAAATCTTAAAAGTTAAAAATATGAAAAAAATGGTAATACAAAATACTAAAAAATAGTTATAAATATCTAAACAAAATTATAAATCTTTTCTTGACGGAAGCTAATAATAAAAAATACGCTGTAGGTTCCAAGAATTTTCCTAATATAATTAAATCCAGTCTGCTGGCAACATTTGAAATGTCATGTCAGTCTGCTTTGCCGACACGAGTATTGTAGTGTCGATAAAACAGTTACGTCTCATTCAAGGCAAGAGCATATAAAATGAGGCGCCACTGTCCATATTTGGATTTATGACGTAAAGCAATGCCATCTTACGGCACATTTTAAGCCCGTAAAGGAGTTACTGCAACTCTTCACCACCAGAGGTGCCACTAGTATCTTATCATACCATGTATGCCATGATCGAAGCGGAACAATTTTTATTCATTTTTTTTCGGTGCCTCGGTGGACAATTGGACATACATAGTAAGCTAATTTTAACTGTTTAGAGTTGTTTTACACTAATTTACACTAAACTTATTGCGGGAATACTTATGGATGAATAAATAAAATACTTAGATGGATCAGCATGAATGTAACAGTTTAGTGTAACCGTAAAATAGCTCCATCTAGTGAAAAAGGATTGAAGTTCATCGCTGCGGCGCGAGCGAAGTAGCGAACTACATTCTTGCGTAGTATTTTGGCACGGCTAGGGCTACAATAGCTGGAAGCTAAACTTGAGTCTAAGTTGAATTCCATGCTAAAATCTGTGTTAAAATAAAACTTAATAAGTATTTAAAAACATTTTTACCTGCTGTTTATTTGACTTAAAGAGATGACTCGCTACAACATTCCACAGTAGAATGAACTTCTACGTTATTTAACCAATGCCCAGTAGATGGCAGCACTAGTAGAAAGTTTATGGAGCCACAATGGAGCCAGAGACTTCAGATAGATGGAGCAGTAAGAAGAATACTGTGCTGGAAACTGAAAAAAAAAAACAGATGAAACCGGCGCCGCGCTGTTCGTTTCCATAAGATTCCGGTAACCGGTAATTAAAACTTTTTTTTTTCATACCACTAGACTGGCTAACAAGGATAAGGCCCTCCTGATGGTAAGAGGTCACCGTCGACTATAGACGCTTGTAACACCAGAGGCATTACTAAAACTTTTATTTTGATTCTACCATTTCTACAGGTTTAAAAGCCGTGGTGGCCTAGTGGTTCGACCTACCGCCTCTCATGCCGAGGGTCGGGGGTTTATTTATTTTAACTTCATTGCACATACAAAATGTAAGCATTCTTTACAGTCAACCATAAGGCCAAACAGAAAGAAAAATGAGTAGGTACGTGTGTGTGTGGGGTTCGATTCCGGCTCGCACCTGTAAGTTTACTTACGTGTGAATTAAATTTAAATTTACGCCAAATTTATGCCAAATTTCATGTTAATCGGTCATGCGGCTTAAGCGTGAAGAAGTAACAGACAGACGGACAGACATACTTTCGCATTTATAATATTAATAATGTATAAATAAAATAACCATACTACTACAGCCTATTTGCGTCCCACTGCTGGGCACAGGCCTCCCCTCATCATGAGAGGGTTTGGGCTATAGCCCCCACGCGGGCCCAGTGCGGATTGGGGACTTTACACACATCTTTGAATTATTTCGCAGATGCGTGCACCTTCCTCACAGTGTTTTCCTTCACCGAAAAACTCAGTGGTAAATTCAAATTGAATTTCGCACATAAGTAAACTTAGAGGTGCGAGCCGGGATCGAACACCTTCCCTTTGCATGAGAGGCGGTAGGTCGAACCACCTAGGCACGGCTTATACATGGTGATGGTGGGTCAGAAAATATGGCAAATAATTAACCCACCGTATCGGCTATCGATTGTAAGTATATTGTATAGGTCTTTAATTTTTTTTGAGTTGGTAAAAAAAATATTATAGGATTCAGGCGTCGCTCACACAACCAATCCCATATACAATTATATTTTTACTAACTCAAAAAAATTTAAAGATCTATACAATATACGTAGAATCGATGGCCGATACGTTAATTATTTGCCATATTTTCTGACCCACCGTGTATAATCATAAATGAAAATGCTATAAAACAAGGAAAAACGGTTTTCTTAGAATTTCTGTGAAGGAAACTATCGTTAGCTACATGCTATCATTAGACAGTTTTGTCCCTCGGTCAAGTCCAAGGAGATATACTATGGAGATGCGCCCACGCGTGACAATTGTCACGCGTGATTTTTCTTCAGTACGCTATGGGCTATGGAGTCGTGACTTTTGAGGCGACAGAAACTTTTTTGTCACGGCGACAAAACTCGCCCGTGGGCGCACTCTTACGCCTTAATTTCGGTACCTACAGGCGTTCTAGAATCCGTAACAGATTGTCAAACATACCATTTTAGCAATAAGTAATAACTACTACAGCCTATTTGCGTCCCACTGCTGGGCACAGGCCTCCTCTCATCACGCGAGAGGGTTTGGGCTATAGTCCCCACGCGGGCCCAGTGCGGATTGGGGACTTCACACACATCTTTGAATTGTTAAGTACTTATTAATTAATAGTTAAAAAAACTAAAACAACTGTTTGACTTATCCGTACCATATTACCTAATGCATTGTCATTCAAGCTTCATACGTAGGTATATAGGTTTATATTATACAACTTAGAAAGAGCGTGGATTAAGCGATAATAGACTCTGCATAAAGGGCTTATGTGCTTCGCCGCGCGCCTTCTAAGTTGTGTCGAGCTATACCTACTTATTGCTAAGTTTCATCAAGCATGATACAATAACTAAAAGTGAAAGCTTTTTGAAAAAAGGCCTTCTGCTTGAGTTTGTTGCGGCGCTTCTTCTCAAGCAACGGGTCTAGGATGCGCTGGTAAATTCTGTTTCAGTCCTCCTATTCGAAAAGGAGTACTTTGTTCCCCGTTTAGAGGGAGCAAAATGCGATTTTGCTCCCTAGGGAGCAAAGTACAACTTTGTTCCCTGCTTCTACTTGTGGTCTCATAGGAGGAGTGAAAAGCAGAGTGTGCAACACGGTAGCAAAATTATTTAAACCTTGGGTGACATAGCTAGAGTCCCTCGCTGACTCAAGATTCCACGTTAGAATCCCTCGCTCCGCTCGGGATTCTATTCTGGAATCTTTCGCATCGCTCTGGATTCAATCCGTCACCCGCGGTAAAATATACCATTTTGTTTCCTAGTCTACTATTTCTGACGTGTAAAAGTGCCCCTAAGTGGCCAATTAGCTGAATAAATGATTGAATTTGAATAGAGTGGGCGAAAAGCTTGCAAGATTTGTTTACATAGGTACCTAGTTTGTAAGATGCTTACGCGACGACGTAATAACTAATAATTCAGTGTTCTGAAAAGGCAGCTCTTATTTGCACGAAAGTGTCACAAAATATTCCATTAACGAGGTGACGAGGTATAAAGTGCTTTTTGTACGAGTGGAAGGAAATTACGAGAAAACACTGGAGTGAATCTGTATTACCATGCGTGGGTGTCCGGCCCAGTGCACATGGTACTAGCGAACAGCGATTTGTGTTTAGTAGTTGACCCGGTGAACTTCGTATCACCACGGATTCCAAAATATATTTTTATTTTCATTTTATTAGCTACTATCTCCTGCGCGCGACTTCGTCCGCGTGGAATTCGGTTATAGCGTTCCCGTGGGAATTGAGTGTTAAACTATAATAAATTATATACTAAAACCTTCCTCTTGAATCACTCTATCTATTTAAAAAAACCGCTTCAAAATCCGTTGCGTAGTTTTAAAGATCTAAGATAAGATAGGGACGAATAGCAGGAAGCGACTTTGTTTTATACTATGTAGTGATTCCTTTAGATCTTTCCATAAATTGAACACGATTTTATCGTTGAGGCGTTAGAGTGCATGTTCAGATATTTATGACCACCGCTGTTTTCTCAGATACATATGATGGCAACGTAGGTAGGTATTTAGGTACTATTTTCGCTTTGTAGGTTAGGACCCTGGGAATAACATAGGATACTTTTTATCCCGATGTTTCTACGGGAACAGGTTTTCTAGGGATCAAACCAGTTATTTCAAATACTTCTTTAACTATAACCATCTACGAGTATGTGTATACTTAGTACCATCGGTAGGTACTCAAATTCCAAGTCTACGCGAGACGAAGTCGCGGGCAACGGCTAGTAATATATATACAGACACTTTTACTCCTTGGAAAATTTAATGAATGTACCAGCGGCCATTGCGGAGAACAATAATCAAACAAACTCGGTAGAGAGCATTTATATTTTACTTCACCCGTGGCCGTAAAGTGTGATTTTCTGCCCGCTACGCGGAGAGAAAATCTCACTTTCCGGCCAAAGCAAGACGTAAAACTTTTGACAAACCACTGGCGGCAATTCGTAAAGCCCCAGATCGCGTATTTATGGCCCTCACCTTCGGTTCGGGTCACAAACGTCCTGCGATCTGAGACATTAACGAATTCACCGCCCTAGGTCTGTAATGTACTATTTCAACCCGCTTCAGTCAGTAAGTTGGACGATTGTGACGCAACATCGGCACAACAGATGTCGTAAAGCACGACACAACTTAGAAGGCGCGCGGGTTAAGCAATAATAGACTCTGCGTCAACGGTTCAAGTGCTTTGCCGCGCGCCTTCTAAGCTGTATCGTGCTGTAACAGGCTCTCCAGTCATCAACCAGCGAGGCTGCGATCTATTGCGATTTGTAGTGGACGCGCAAAGACTAGCGAATTGCGTGTAGATGCGACACAGTCTATAGCGAAATTCGCACATCGCAGCGGCGTCCGTTGCTGCTGTTTTTAACTGCACCGCACATTTATACCCAGTCACTGTCACTCGCGCAACGAGTGAAAGAGAAAGCGCTACGCACAGAACGCCCGATTTATTTAGTATTTATTCAGAGGGTTTATGCCGAAAGTTGGCAACGTCGCATTTAGCTGTCAAATGTTTCGCTGTTTTTATTAATTTCTCAATACTACTGAATTAAAAAAGAAGTTGTCATTCTATGGTTGAATGACGCGTCTCGTTTTATATTTGTTGGTTAGGCATTCAAATGATAAGATTAAATTAAAATGCATGGAAAATGCGATGGGAAGTTTTCAAAAGATAATACTTTCATAATACTTACTAAAAATTTCGTGTTCCTATGATAACTGTTGGAATCCATACTTAATATTTTATTCTATTTGCGACGTTGCCAACTTTCGGAGTAAACCCTCTTAACACGTTTTAATTTCTATTAAAATAACGTCTAAAAACATGGCATTTATAAAGCTGTCATTGTATGCATTTAATATGGATAATTTTTCTGTTATGTTTAGTTTAACACTGCTTGATATAATAAACTGGAGTAAAGTTGGATTAAAGGTCCGAGTTAGAGGTTACTTTGGAATTAAATTGTATCGAGCGAAGTTTCGTGAAACGTGACACGGAAGCTGTCAATTATTTAAGGATGATATACTCAATCAAATATAACATAATTATATTTGTTTCATATTTTTAACTTTTAGAATTTCATAGAAAAGTTTGATCTTACATACATGAGCAATTCAATCTCTCTTCTCTATCTCTCATTGTTTTTGGAAAACAGGAGTTTTTAATAAATTTTACATCACCTTGGCCATAAAGTGGGATTTTCTGCCCGCTACGCGGAGAGAAAATCTCACTTCTTGGCCAAGGCAAGACGTAAAACTTTTGACAAACCACGGGTGGTAATTCGTAAAGCCCCAGATCGCATATTTATGGCCCTCACCTTCGGTTCGGGCCACAGAAACCTGCGATCTGGGACATTTACGAATTCACCACCCTAGGTCTGTAATGTACTATAAAATAGCTACATTATTTTGATGAAAAGACACTGCGATGTCGATTGTCTTTACATCCAAATTACTGCGGTTATTATTATTATTATTTTCGGGATAATAAACAATTGTACACTCCAATTACAACAACATTATTCTCATATTACTACATGAGTTAGGTTGCCAAAAAGTGAGTGCGAACAATTAGATACTTTATTTCTCTAGATGTTACAAATAGCAGATAATAATATACTTAGTAAAAATAAGTGGGTTTAATTAATTAAGAACATAGTACAGTAGTACAGTAGTTAGAGTTACGGCAGAGTTGGACACTAGTTGATGACATTTTAAATTTTGACCAGGCTTTTGATGTTAAAAATCATCAGACTAGTCTGTGTTGCCAGTGATCGACTCATGATTCCGAGACGTGGGCGCTTATAATAGGCGCCATGAGAAAGCTTTAAATCACTCGGGGGGTAATGTAGGTGGAGAGAGCCACGCTCGGGGTTTCTTTGCGTGATAGAATCAGAAATGATAAATTGATGATACCTAGTAGCAGTAGAAGTGGGGTGACCGAGATAGTTTGCTGGATTTCTGGCAGAAATGTTGGTTGATGGGGATAGAAAGCTCTCAAGTGGCATCCGCGAACCGGGAAACGAGCTGTCGGCCTCCAACAAGATGGAGCGACTACCTCGTAAAGGTCGCGGGAATCCGGTGGAAGTGAGCGTACAGACGGCTAGCCTCGAGGGAGGCCTAATGTGGACGGCTAAAATGATGAATGCGGTCAATTTTTTTGTTAACTTGAACTTTTTTGTGACATTTTGATCTCGGTAGACTTAACGGGTGTTATTGCAGTACCAGTTAACAGAGCGTCAAACATAGATTAGAATTTATTGTTTGTCAGATTGCACACATCAAAGTGCAATGGTGACATAGTAATTCGAAAGAATAGGGACGACGACAGGGTGAAGAAATCGAAATTCTAATTAGTCCGTCAGTCAGGTAATAAAAAAAAATTAGACACGTATTTTTTGTTTTATCAAATTAGTAAAGAATGACTAAGTTAAAACGCATTAAACTTGGAGAATGGGGCTAACTACGTCACCGTTAGGTATAAATCGTACCTAACCGTGACGTCACGCGACATTTCAACTCAGTATAAGTTTGATTACGTGAAAAAGGAAAAAATTCGTGTCCAATACTTTTCAATCATCTTCCTGATAGACTAAGGAAATAAAGTTGTCGTCATCCCTATTGGCACTTGTGACATGCCCTTATTTTTATTAATTATTTTATAGGCTATTTAAATTAGTTCAATATAAAACAGTGTCCAGATGTGACCGACTTGCCACATTATGGTACTTATTTCAATATGTTATTTGGCACACGCCTGGTCACAGCCCACGATCGATGTAGGCTTGAGGTCGCGGGTTCACATCCCGCTATGGTCAGTAATCGTCGCTTATGCAAGCCGAAATGCCAGCTAAATTGCGTCGTGTTGTAAACGCGATTTTCTCTTACATTAGAACCATTGTTCAACGTACAATCTGACGCATCTTGGGAAACGGTTCAATCTGTTAGGAGCTCCTAATAACTTGTAAGATAGTGTTAAATTGTCCGATAAAAAATCTAGTCACAGTCGCAGTTATTTTTCACGTTTATAAACGTTTTTAGGCCTTTCCCTCACCCAGCATCGTCAAATTGCTCATGTAAGATCATACTTTTCTAAGAAATGCTAAAAGATAAAATTATGAAAAATAGTTATTTGTTATGCAAGGCTGCAAAGTTGTTGTTTGCTGTGAGTGCGTGATTGAGACCCGAGTGTTCGAAGGATTCTAGGGTTGAACCACGAGCGAAGCGAGTGGTTCAAATATAGAATCCTGAGTGTAACGAGGGTTTCAAGGCACGAGACAGCAAACGACTTTGCTGCTGAGCGCAACACAAAATTTTTCACCTCACGCGCGATTGTTCGGGAAGAAGACTTAGTTCGGCGTCACGTACAGTTTGTGCTAACTCTGGAGGAGTTAAATTCGTATCTTCATCGCTAGAATCGCTCATATTTTCTTTATTACTTCGTATAGGTATTCTAAATTACAAGCCCAGCAACCTAAAACTTTTTTTTTTTAATTTTTGTTTTTTTTTTCCGGAGGTTGCGTTCCAAATCACTCCTACTCGTACTTCAAGATTCAATTATTCATTGAATACAGTTAAAATATACACATATTTAAGTATTTTTGTGATAAAACATAGTGAAATAATGAAATACATCTGAAACGGTGTATTATTAATATAATCTTATTAATCATGATATTAAGTAAATTGAACCTTTATTTTAATAAAACTCTCACGACGAATTGCGTTTCAGAACGTGTCGTTGTTTTTTTTATTGTGACAGTGGCGTCATGCGTCGTTCGAATTTCAAAAACACTTTCCACGCTAGCGGATAAAATCAACTTTTGCGCTCGGATATCAAGCTGCAAAACGACCACTTTCGAGCCAGTGAGGTGAAAAAACATATGTTATATTTGATTATATTAGGTCCTTACATATGAAATTGGCGTTTGGCGAACTGGCAACTTTGATTCAAAATATGTGGCGTTCGGCTAGGAATTCCAAATTCAAATTTATTTCAAATTTAAGACCATGTATTTCTGTGTTCGAATTACGAAATTTATTTGTTATCGCGTCATTTGTTTTTCTTTCACATCGTTCTGTTCACAATATGGAGAACTTAAAATATCGCTATATTTACGAATATGAGTTTCACCTCGGCACTAGTGCTGCAGAAACGGCTCGTAGGATTAACAATGCGTATGGGGAAGCTACTGCAAAAGAAAATACGGTACGTTATTGGTTCCAACGTTTCCGTTCTGGAAATTTTGACCTACAGAACAAGCCTCGTGGACGGCCGGAGACACAAGTTGATAACGAAGAATTAAAAGCAATTGTGGAAGCAGATCCATCGCAAACCACGTCAGAGTTAGCGGCAGGCTTCGGTGTGAGTGATAAAACCATTTTGATTCACTTGAAACAAATTGGAAAAGTGAAAAAACTTGAAAAATGGGTACCGCATGAATTGAGCGACGCAAACAAAGAAACACGCGTCGAGTGTTGCGTTTCACTTCTCAACCGGCACAATAATGAAGGCATTTTGAATCGTATCGTTACTTGTGATGAAAAATGGATCTTGTACGACAACCGGAAACGTTCTTCACAATGGTTGAACCCAGGTGAACCAGCCAAATTCTGCCCGAAACGAAAGTTGACTCAGAAAAAGGTACTGGTAAGTGTCTGGTGCACTAGTGCCGGTGTCATCCATTACAGTTTCTTAAGATCTGGGCAAACAATCACGGCTGATGTGTATTGTCAACAATTGCAAACGATGATGGAAAAGCTAGCCATTAAACAACCCAGACTGGTCAATCGATCTAGCCCACTGCTGCTTCAGGACAACGCTCGACCACATACGGCACGTTTGACGGCCGCAAAACTACGGGAGCTGCGACTGGAATGTCTTCGACACCCACCATACTCCCCGGACCTTGCTCCAACTGATTACCATTTTTTTCGGAATTTGGACAACTTCATGCAAGGAAAAAAATTCAATTCTCACGAGGCTGTCCAAACGGCCTTCAAAGATTTTATTGATTCTCGCTCACACACTTTTTTTAGTAAAGGAATCAATGAACTACCTTCGAGATGGCAAAAGTGCATAGATAGCCATGGTACATACTTTGACTAAATAAAAAAATAGTTTCATAAAAAAAAATCGTTTTCATTTCTGCCATATGAAACGCCAATTTCATATGTAAGGACCTAATATCATCTTTAAATTGACAGCTTTCGTTACACGTTTCATGAAACTTCGCTCGATACAATTTAATTCTAAAGTAACCTCTAACTCGGACTTTTAATTCAACTTTACTCCAGTTTATTATATCAAGCAGTGTAAAACTAAAAATAGGTACTTAACAGAAAAATTATCCATATTATATGCATACATTGACAGCTTTATAAATGCCATGTTTTTCGACGGTATTTTTATAGAAATTAAAACGTGTTAAGGCCGTTCCCTGACTTCAGCATCGTCGAATTGCTCATGTAAGATCATACTTTTCTAAGAAATGTTAAAAGTTAAAAATATGAAATTAAAAAAACATAGGTATGTTATATTTGATTATATCATTCTTACATTGACAGCTTTCGTTACACGTTTCTCGAAACTTCGCTCGTTACGATACCAGAAAAACTAAAAACTTGAATATTTTCTAAACGCGTGCATAAATAAACTTGAGCGCCAAAATATATTAAGTTTACTTTCATTTACAATAATATTTATTACACAAATCAGCTAAATAGTAAAATCGGGCAGAGGAATCAGACAAAACTCGCGACCTCATAGAATGACCCGAATACATGATCGTTATAGTAATGATTCACAATCAGCCGGAGAAAAATGGCCCCGTCAAAACGGGTGCCCGAACAGCTCGGGCACCCGTTTGGCGCTCAGTAAATTTGACACTTAAGTCTTATAGTGTTAGGTTTACTTTTGTATAAAATATTTATCTTGACACATGTTATAAAGAGACGTTATTAGCATATTGGAACGTATTTTCTAATGTCAGTTTGCTCCATATATTATGACATATTCTGTTAGGCACTGTTCGTCCATATGTTATTACTTATTATAGGTCAATGCCCGAATACGATATTAATTCTCATATCCAGCCACATTGCTCGCATAATGCTCTTGACAATGCAAGTAACAATAAAATTAATCTTGCAGTAAAACTTTTCCCACCATTCAGTCTATGTTCCGGGAAAAACTTTTTGTATTTTGAGCTTAGAGATTATACACATTTTGTAACGAAATTAATCTCGAATGGGAAGCCTACGTTTCTTACGTCTGATTTTGTAAGCAACAAGAGTTTCGTTTCGATTTATATTAAGAATCAGAAACCCAGAAGCGTTTCAATTTTTTTTACATCACCCTTGGCCGTAAAGTGGGATTTTCTGCCGGCTACGCGGAGAGAAAATCTCACTTCTTGGCCAAGGCAAGACGTAAAACTTTTGACAAACCACGGGCGGTAATTCGTAAAGCCCCAGATCGCATATTTATGGCCCTCACCTTCGGTTCGGGCCACAGAAACCTGCGATCTGGGACATTTACGAATTCACCCCCCTAGGTCTGTAATGTACTAATACATTGTACTTAGGATGTATGATAATTTGAAGCGACCCCTAAGTACATTAATTGCTCATGGGAGTTAAAATTTTCATACATGCTACCTAGACAGCGACGTCTATTAGCCTATTATTTAACACTTATTACGGGTACACTGATTTGTATAGATAAACCTATCTACCCTACCTCGTTTCCCTTGCGGGGAATCTGAGACGACTTCAGGTTTGGTGGGGTGCAGTCGACACTGTAGTCCAATCAAGGCGTCCTCGTGTCGTTTATGCTGTGAGGCTGTCAGTTGATTCATTCTGTTACTGACTCGCGCAGTGAACGGACGTAAGAACAGAACTCGCCATAGTCGTACGTCAAATCATAGTTACTGTAGTCCAATCAAGGCGTCCTCGTGACGTTTATGCTGTGAGGCTATCAGTTGATTCATTCTGATACGGACTCGCGTAATGAACGGACGTAAGAACAGAACTCACCATAGTCTTACGTCAAATCATAGTTCGATGGCAATGTGATCTGAGCATGGGGTCATTCTAGGTTTAGGTACTTCACTTTTTCTATGCGAAGAACTAACATCGCCTCTACGACGTTTAAGATTATCCACTGAAAACCTTAAAACAGCTTATTCTGAATCAAGAGTGCAATCAGATGCACAACTACCCTTTCAGGTAGGTCGTATTTTTTATATATGTATTTCACTTTTTTTATTGTGCCCTGTCTAAAAGTTCCAAAATGCGCGTCATTCGAAATGACAGAGTAGTAGAGTTACTAATAAAAAAAGTAAGTAGAATTATGATAAAAATTAAACATGAGTATTTTGCAATAAGTAGTTGAATACTTGGACCGGGGAAATGGGTGAAATGGTTCCGAATGGAGGACCGATCACCCGACTGAAACCAGGCAGTCGTCCCCTCACATAAATAATAAGTAGTTGAATAAATAAAGATGGTGGTTCACTGATAGGATGCGTACCTACTTATTATAATTTACGAGTATAAAGTCACCGCGTATGTTTGTCTGTCTGCCTGTCTGATAAAATCAAAAAATACTGAACGGATTTTCATGCGGTTTTCATTAATAATATACTTACACTACCTTTTCCCCGCAACTTCGTATGCGCAGAAATATTAAAAAGTAAAATCCCGTTTTTTCCCGTTCCCGTGGGAATTTTGGAAAATCCTTTCTTAGCGGATGCCTACATCATAACATCTACCTGAATGCCAAATTTCAGCCCGATCCGTCCAGTGGTTTGGGCTGTGCGTTGATAGATCACTATGTCAGTCAGTCAGTCAGTCACCTTTGAGTTTTATATATTTAGTTTCATGAAGAAGGTTTTTTAAGTGTATTAATTGGTGTTTTCTTACCCATGCGAAGCAGTAAGTGTTTATCAACTATTTGTTCCTGCAGTTAGTTGCCCCACCGAGTATTTAAATTCAGATCCCGACCAAAGGCGGAACGCGCGAATGATAATGCCACAGATTAAGTAATGTGTAAAATGTGACGTCAGACGCGTGTGCAAACTGTTTATTATCTGTGCACTCTTTCCATACCAATTACGTGATGAAACTTCTACGTATTTGATAAAACAATTCGTGCATCGATGGACGGAATAAGCCGGGGCGGAATTCCGTAAAAGGCTGCTAACTAAAAACCACAGCCGAGGGTGATGTATCGAATTTTAAAAAGTTACAGGGAAAATCTTGGTTTATAAGATACAAACTAAGCAAAGCTTGTACTATGGGTGCTAGACAACGATATAAACACTTATATAGAGAAATACATACATATATAAATACTAAACATCCATGACTCGAGTACAAACATGTGTTCATCACACAGTTTGCCCCGAGCGGGACTCTAACCCGCGACCATCGGAACAGAAGGCAGGGTCACTATGCCGTCAAACGCATTGATTCAAACCGTTCATTAAAGTTAACGTTAAATATTTTACTGGGACAAAATGACGTTTCTGTATGGAATGACAGCTCGGCGGCCATATTTAACGACCAGGAGTCCGTCAACTGTGCTTGAATCAACTCAGGCTTAGTTCATTCCAAGTATTACTTACATACATGTAGTGTATGAATATGAAGGCGCAAAGTCAAACAGAATAACTCGCGAATCGTGTTAGTCTTGTATCTAATTATTTAGTACTGAGAATTTCTTCTTGTTTGCTCTAATTCTACTCACTCTAGTTCTGTTTTTTTTCTTTTCCATGTTGTATGGAAGTTATAGAACAGTTAGAGCAATGAGATAGAGTTTTTAGAGTCCACACCAATTAAGTACTATTTTATTTTAATTTGTTTACAACAAAGACTATTTTAATTAACACGCTTTTATTAGGTCGACCTGTATGTAACTATGTAATGGAATCTTGCAAGTTAAAGATACACTTTCCGATTTCCGATTGAGCTGAAATTTTGCACGAATATGTAAATCGCGTGACAAAGCAATATTATGATGACGTGGAGCTGATCTGATGATGAAGGTGGAAGGTGGCCATAGGAACTCCGTAATAAAACTACATAAACCCATCGATTTTGGGCTCGTTTGTTTCGTCTTGAAGGGTAGATGAAGGATTTACAAAGAAAAGTACAGGAAGCAATATAAGCGCGTTCCAAAAATTCAATTTTGAACCGACGAAAAAAAAAGGAGGAAGTTCTCAATTCGACGCGTATATTATTTTTATGTATGACCACGCATATCTCCGTCAATTGTGAACCGATTTCGATGATTCTTTTTTTAATTGAAAGGTGTACCTCCAACTTAAACCCTTTTAATAATTTGGTTTAGTTCTGATGATGGGATCCATGACAAAACGAGGGAACTCCTCGAAATTTGTTAGCATGTGTATGATTTTGGCATCAATTTCAAAGACTACAGTGAGACTTACGTCCCATCGTACACATGTTTGGAAACTATAGCCGTCGGTAGAAGTCGGTGTCAAGTGAACCACCCCAAAGCTATGACTATCTTATAGTGAACTTGACACCAACTTCACAGGCTGTCGGAGTTTGAAGTCGGTTCTATTTTTTTATTTAAAATTTTTTGGAAAAGCTTATTTACGTGGATACCGGATTTCTCACGACAATGTAAGTATTTTTTCTTAGCAGAAACGGTGCGGTATTACAAATGAATGAATTCTTGAGGGCAATTCTTTCTAAGTGGGTCAATCAACTATTTCTTGTTGTTATTCTGTCCCGTTTTCCAGGGGACAAAATGAGAGGGGTTTCTTAGAAAACCTGTTACAATATAGAATTCTAAGACGCTCAGAAAGTGCTTCATTAGGGAAGGGATTGAAAATGGCAAAGAAACCCCAAATTTAGTGTATTTAAACCCACAGAATAGCAGTTTTAAAAGTGGCCCAGGGGACAGTATCTAACGATGGCAACTATTGACATAAAAAAGTTGATTCACCCAAGTAATAATTTAATATACACAAACACAATACTACAAAATCATAAAACTGAGATTCAATTTGAATTCACCACTGTGCTTTTCGGTTAAGGAAAACATCGTGAGGAAACCTGCATCTGCGAAATAATTCAAAGATGTGTATGTGAAGTCCTCAATCCGCACTGGGCTCGCGTGGGGACTAGGTATACCCAAACCCTCTCGCGATGAGAGGAGGCCTGTGCCCAGCAGTGGGACGCAAATAGGCTGTAGTAGTAGTAGTAAAACAGAGAAGAGATAACTGTACAACGGCGAGGTTATCCCTATAAGGGATTTCGTCCAGCTTAAGGTAGGTAAGTGTGGGTTGTTTGTTTCGGTAATGTAAGGATTTCTTAACTTTATAATTTTCGGAAAACAAAGCTAACTATGACATCGACTTGAATAGTAGATTGTTACCCGAGGGTTGAAAGACACCCCTTTCTTTCGAGATATTTTGGCGCTCGAACGAAGTGAGAAACATCTTTTAGGTTTGAGTGTTCCTCCCCATTTATAAGCCGCAGTGGCCTAGTGGTTCGACCTACCGCCTCCCATGCTGAGGGTCGGGGGTACGACTCAGGCTCGCATCTCTAGTTTACGTATGTGGGAAATTCAATTTGAATTAACCACTGAGCATTACGGTGAAGGAAATCATCGCGAGGAAAGCTGCACGCATCTGCGAAGTAATTCAAAGATGCAGTGTGTCAAGTTCCCAATCCGCACTTTGTTCAGGCTGGTCTAAAGTTCTGAGCCGGTTCTAAAAATATATCAACATCATTACATCTCACGTGCTACGGGTTCAATCATACCGATTTTCATGCTTTTAACACATTTTTAACACCATTTGCAGCCGATTAATGAATTTCGGGATGTGCTAGCAAAATTAACACACACTACTTTATTAGTGACTTCTTGAACGCATATTTTTTTAATTATAAAAAATACGCACACAGGATCCCAAAAAAAAAAAAACACTAAACAGCACGTTTTGGCAACACTGACTGGCATTTCCGCCGCCGGGCCGGGTATTATAGCCTTCCGGTTTCATTCTTTTCTAGGAAGAACAGAACAGAAACGGTCTGTGTGGGGCTGGCCTAATTTCACATGATACGTATCACAATACATATCACATGATAACGTCACGCTTAGGCCGACCTTGTCTCTCTATCGCTTGTTCCGCGCTCTCGCTTGCGCGCTCGGCTCAGGCGGAACGTTACTATTGCGTCATGGTTTTTAGTGCGCACAGCCGGCGTTATTCGATTAATAAGAGGTAATCACGGAAAAAAATCAAAAACCTAAAAAAACATGCTTATAGAATCGATAGCTGATTCTGTGGATAAAATGTCGTTACAACGATTTACTCGACCTCTTGTTAGTAGACCCCAGGAATGAGTTTAGTTTAGTAGTTTCAACGCCGGCAGTTTCCAGTACAAACCGAGCCAATCGTTAACATTGTGTGATGCTATCGTTACAATCTCCATAATAATCATCATCGTTACTTTGTTTAAAATTATTGTTTATTAAGTTTTTAGAGTTCCGTACATAGGTAAGTAAATTTTTTTTCAACCCTCCCCTTAGCGATTGCACACCCCGCGCCCTGTCGCCTCTACAATACTCGTTACATCGCGAAGCAGCTCGACCGAACGAAACGGTTGTAAAACATATATACCAAATATATACATATTTATACAACACACTAACAGTAGGTACATTTGGGTCAATCAACTATTTCTTGTTGATTATCCTGTCCCCTTGTCCAGGGGACAAAATGAAAGGAGTTGCTTAGAAAAACTGTTACAACATAGACTTCTAAGATGCTTAGAAAATGTCCCATCAGGTAAGGGACTGAATATTGTAAAGAAACCGCACATTTGGTGGATTGAAGCCCACAAAATCTCCGTTTTAAAAAGTTCTTTAGGGGACCGTAACCATGGCAACTAGTGACATAAAAAACTTTATCCACCCATTTACAACCAACCAAATTTAAATACGTCAAAATGTATCAAATAATCACGAACGATACGAAAGTCTACGCGGGAGCGTAGATACATCTTACGTCTAGCTAGCTGTCCCAGCGGTATATATAATGTACTCTTATATGTCCCAGCGTCAGACTGTCCAAAAGTTGAGAAAGAGATAGCTCTTACGGAACCCTTGTATCGCTAGTTCGACTTGGACTTGTCCGGTTTTTCTTATATCAAATTAGTGTACTTAACATTGTACAATAAGCCATTATGGGTCACACAAAAAAGTCATTTCCCATGCTCGTCGATCTTTGATCTCTGTCTGGTAAAAAATAAACAAGCCCGAAGGTCTTTAAGTGTGAGGATTCCGTAGAATCTTAAAACGGTACTCAAAATGAAAAATGATTTTTGGGGATGTTTTATTCATGTTTTTTTTTTCGGATGACGAACATAGTCGTGTATAGTAATTTAGGGGGTCTGGATTTCTGGATCCCTATGAAAATTTCGTTTCCTTGCGCTTTTTGTATTGAAAGTTGGATGCGATAAACTTACGCGGAGGCTGGTGGTCATCCATAGGGGCATATCCTATGTGTGACGAGGTGATATACACCCGGTTCCTCCTCGGACTAGCGGCTACTATACATGTGTCTTTAAGTCCGAAAATACTCATTTTAGAACACCTATTTTTTTGATGTCATTGGTATAGACGAACGAGCGCACAGCCCACCTGATGGTAAGGGTCACTGCGGCTCATGGACACCGAAATCCCATGATCTCCCATTAAGAAACCATAAGATCTCGAATGCGTTGCCTACCCTGAGGCCTACGATGGAATGCCTCTGTGCCAGAAATTTCAAAATTGGCATTTTCGTCTGATTAATATTTCGATATTCATGTGAAAACATTCGTTTATCTCCTCCTTTCTTTGGAATGAATAACATACATTTTATTTCATCAATTTTGAGCTTGCCTTGAGTAAATAGTACTTTGTGATAGTCTCCTGCTGTGAATATAACCACCTCTAGTATGCCTTTACTTTCACCCTACTTTTCACTGGATCACGTGCTTTTCCTAATCTCCAGTTTTCATTTCCCACATCTCCGTAACCCAGGATCATATACCTAGCCGTCTTTACATGAAACCCGAGGCTCTTAGAATAATAATTGCAATAATAAATAGAAGACTGTTTATTTCTCCGTTCTTCCAACAAATACATTGAACCCTAATATCTCGACTTCCTTCACGGAACGCACCAAGGTGAAAATTATTATAGTCGACGAATACGCTGTAAACGATCAAGATATCGTGTGTTCTCAACTCTTTGTTTAGCTGCAGTGTTTTAATTGTTGTTTCCATACAATTCTCTAAATATATCCAGACTAAAATTATAATGTAATGGAAAACATGAAAGCCCATTTACGTATCACCATAAATAAAAATAAGTTTCAAGGGCCAGTTCACAAAATTAACGCGTAAACGTAACCTTTATCCCACACTGTTCCAAGCAATCCTTAGATTCCAATACGAGTTCATTTTCAGTGCTTGAAGCTAAATTAGACGGTTTTTTGATGCCATTTTTAGGTATATAGATGGATTCACGTTTACGTAAAGTTAATCAATAACTATCTGTCGTACGATGGAGACATTACTTGCTAACGTCAAATTACAGAAGCTGAAAGGCCGTTCCCTGACCCAGCATCGTCAAATTGCTCATTTAAGATGATACTTTTCTAAGAAATGTTAAAAGTTAAAAATATGAAAAAAACATATGTTATATTTGATTATATCATCCTTCCATTGACAGCTTTCGTTACACGTTTAACGAAACTTCGCTCGATACAATTTAATTTCAAAGTAACCTCTAACTCGGAACTGAAATCCAACTTTACTCCAGTTTATTATATCAAACAGTGTAAAACTAAATATAACAAAAAATTTATCCATATTATATGCATACATCGACGGCTTTATAAATGCCATGTTTTTAGCCGGTATTTTTATAGAAATTAAAACGCGTCAAATACTAACTAAATCATCGACTTAAATAAACCCCACGATATTACGGCGTTTACTTAGGTTTATAAAATATTTTACAATGTAATAATATATTTTGTTGTAAACGTGTCCTGTAGTTTTAATAATACATATATGTACTGGCAACAATTGTTAATACATATTTAATGTTCACTTACAAATAAATGTATCGATAACAAGCAAACACCGCTCCAAGCATCACTTAAGTCCCACGAGTGCGAGCGAGACGGCCGATAGCAGAGTTTTATTGCCCAAACGCTCAGATGCCAACGACTCTATTATAGGCCTCAGGGTAGGCAACGCATTCGAGATCTTATGGTTTCTTAGTGGGGGTTCATAGGGTTTCGGTGTCAATGGGCCGCAGTGACCATTTACCATCAGGTGGGCTGTGCACGCGTTTGCCTATACCATTAGTATAAAAAAAATAAAAAAAATGTTTACTCTAACTAAACGCACAACGATTTAAACACAACAGTGCGAAAGTAATAATTATTAATTTACTCACGAATCTCACGATATTTGTACTGCACTTCCATTACTGGAGAAGTATGAGCTGAGCGAGAGAAAGCTGGTTGCGGCCACACCGGCAGCGGAGCGGGGAAACGCTGGCGCTTGTCGCTGGTCGCTACCGCTAACTCGCATGTAACTATAGCTCATTAATATGAAGATCTACTACAATACTCGTAAAATGGACGTTTAAACTTTATAGGTACACAGATTAGCTGCCCGTTCGGTTATCGCGTTCCCGTGGGAACTATATGCGTTTTTCCAGGATAAAAATAGCGATATAAGGGTGAAGAGGTAGCAGTCAGACAGACAGACAGGTTTACTTACCTACTTTCACATTTATAATACTTATTAGTATGGATTTGTTGCTTTGTAGGTATAGACAGATGACTATGTAGGTAGTCTTAGTCCTAAAACAAAAAAAAAATTAGCCAAATTAGTGAAAGTATGTAAGCACAAAAGTCAGTATTAACATAGTATTTTTTTTTCGGGACCCTTGGAGACTATACATCTCTAAGATCTTTTATTTAAGTTTATGTTAGGGACTATACATACCTTCAATGTAATTTTAGTACGTACCTATATGTATATTTTATGCATGTAATTTAGGTAAATGTAAATTTTGTAACTATGTGGAAATTTTGAAAAAAGGCCTTCTGCTTGAGTTTGTTGCGGCGCTTCTTCTCAAGCAATGGGTGTAGGAAGCGCTTGTAAATTCTTTTTCTGACGTGTAAAGATGCCCCTGTGTGGCCAATTTGCTGAATAAATGATTCAATTTGAATTTATATTAAAATAAATAAAATAGCGATTTTCAATTGCCCGTTGAGATGTTTCCGCTCCTCTCGAGGCCCCGCACTAACCTTAGGTCATGTGCAGACCTTTGATCGTGACTGTCTTTATTTGTCTTCTTTGAACCTTCACTGCACTGAGAGATAATCTAAGCTAGGCGAATGGTCGAGAAAGAACTTTTTGACTGCGCGAGCGAAGTGTCTCCGTTTCAGTTTGGGCAAAAATTCTTTCGTAGGTATTGTTCTCAACTACAGGTCGCTTATTTCTCAACTGATTCTCCTGAAATTTTGGGATTATATTAAAACTATAAAAAAGTTTTGAAAAATACCTTGTTCAGAGTGGTGAGGTCTATAACTCACAGAGTCACTATATAAGTATTCAGCCATTTGCTAGCTTCTGCCCGCGGATTGGCTGGCAATTTTAATAATTAATTTTCAACCTCCTTTTCACGTACATCACTACCCAAATACCTACACATTATTTTTACGACGCTTTTACTAGTTCGTCGTGTAATTGACTAACACTATGTAAGGAATCTTGCAAGCTAAATTTCACCAACTTTTAGTTATCGTAATCATGATGAAACTTGGCAAGCATGTGTAGAATGAAGTAAATATTTTGTACGCCATTATCAGCATTTCGGCATCTGCATCATAGCTCGCTCAACTACATAATATAGCGAAAGCTTACGGATCCTAGTTTAACCAGGCTTTAATAAAACCTGTGTAGGTTACCTAACTCGTATCATAACGAAAGTTTAGCTTTACGTAACCCAGGCACTAGGTCTTAGTGCTTCGAGAATCTAGATTTGACATTTAATTTAATAGGGTAATTTGAATGGTTTTGAAATGACCCATGACACGGGATTTACTTTTATTAGATATGGTAATAAGTGAAGAAATGACTAGTTTACTGACGTGTCGAATGAGTTATTTTTATTGTCAAACTAATACCTAGCTTCCGCCCGCGACTTCGTCCGTGTAGAATTCGGTAAGAGCGTTCCCGCGGGAACTACTTATGCTTTTTCCGGGATAAAAATAACCCTATAACTAGTGGCTCGGAGAGATGTAGATCTCGCCGGTCTACTTTTGCACAACTAAAGTCATTTTAAAACAATACGAAACTCATAGTTCCGCCATTTTGTAAATTTCCCAAAAACCGAATCAACGAAAAAAAAATCTTAAACCTGCTTGATTTTTTCTTTTTTTTTTCGAGAAATGCGACCTGTACCTCAAGTGTATGATTTCAGGCTTGGCAAATACTTACTTCTCGACTCGCGTTTAAATCAAGATTGTATGAAAACTCTAACAGCGCCCCTAGCGGTACGTTTTGTAAGAAGCTTTAGCGAGTGTATTTTAGTGACGAGCGGAGTGAGCAAGTGAGTACTTAAACGACAAAAGTTCACCGTCTGTAGGGCCCTTTATGATGGTCTATTTCCAGTAGTTGAGAGGAAAAGAGTCAAAGCGAGACGTGTAAATCCATCGATCGCTTGAAACCGGCCTTTTTTCTGAACGATGAAGAGTACAAGGCGTATATCACGACGATAGGGTTCGATTTAGGAATGGTCTTTCCAGGCGTGGAGGACTGAGCCAGCACCACCGGCATCGTCCAGGAGACACGGCACGTACGACAGATATCCATGTCATGGATTAACGTTTACTAATACATATTTGGGTGAGGCTCACAAAAATGTGCCGTCACACGCAGGAACTTGTACCGTCATGCCCTACAGGTTCCAGTTTTTTTTTCATTTTTTTATGAGACGGACAAACAGGCTGACGGTCCACCTGATGGAAAGTGGTTACCGCCGCCTATAGACATTTGTAACACCAGAGGCATCACCGATGCGACGATGTGTGACGGCACATTAAGTATTGTGCTTTCTAAATTATGAAGTAAACTAGATTGAAACTAACCAAGCGGTTTGTTCTCATCATCACTCACATCATCATCACCGCTACAGACATCGAGGTAGGTTAATATAAAATTATGTAAAAGGGATAAATGGAAAATTGGGGCTAAGAAAGAACCAATTAAATAATACTTACACTAAAGATCATCAATAAAAATCTCAATAGAGTATATTACATATTTTTTTCGCATTTAAAATTAACTGCGACATTCAGGTAGGAACCGCAGTTGCCTCAGCCACGGGCTCTGGTCTTGAAGTTGCCACTAGTAACAGTTTCACTTGAATTGTTGGGACAGAGCCAGACGGGGCACTGAAAGAAAATGTAAATATTATAATTAGGTATTTATTTGAAGCCGTGATGGCGGCCTAGTGGCTCGACCTATAGAAATCCTTTTGCAGAGGATCAGCGGGAGTTCGAATAGGGCTCGCAACTCTAAGTTACTTATGTGTAAATCGTAAAAAACATGTACGCATCTTCGAAGTAATTCAAGGATGTGCGTGAATCCCCAATCCAAACTGTGCCCGTGTAGGGACTAATAGCCCAAACCACAGAATAATCGCAACCCCCCGTAGGTAATGTACTTTTCTCAAACATGCTCGGGAAGTCTGGCTTTTCATTCGAAAATAGAACTCGGAAAGTCAATCATACTTGTACTTCAAAAGTAAAAAATAGTTATTTGTTATGCAAGGCTGCAAAGTTGTTGTTTGCTGTGAGTGCGTGATTGAGACCCGAGTGAACGAAGGATTCTAGGGTTGAACCACGAGCGAAGCGAGTGGTTCAAATATAGAATCCTGAGTGTAACGAGGGTTTCAAGGCACGAGACAGCAAACGACTTTGCTGCTGAGCGCAACACAAAATTTTTCACCTCACGCGCGATTTTTCAGGAAGAAGACTTAGTTCGGCGTCACGTACAGTTTGTGCTAACTCTGGAGAAGTTAAATTCGTATCTTCATCGCTAGAATCGCTCATATTTTCTTTATTACGTATAGGTATTCTAAATTACAAAACCAGCAATCTAAAACTTTTTTTTAATTTTTTTTTATGTTTTTTTCCGGAGGTTGCGTTCCAAATCACTCCTACTCGTACTTCAAGATTCAATTATTCATTGAATACAGTTAAACTATACACATATTTAAGTATTTTTGTGATAAAACATAGTGAAATAATGAAATACATCTGAAACGGTGTATTATTAATATAATTTTATTAATGATGATATTAAGTAAATTGAACCTTTATTTTAATAAAACTCTCACGACGAATTGCGTTTCAGTATCGTTGTTTTTTTATTGTGACAGTGGCATCATGCGTCGTTCGAATTTCAAAAACACTTTCCACGCTAGCGGATAAAAACAACTTTTGCGCTCGGATATCAAGCTGCAAAACGACCACTTTCGAGCCAGTGAGGTGAAAAAACTTTTATCTCCCTCTAGTAACAATTGATGTACCAAATTCCATTTTTGTCCCCTACAGTAACTTTTTCAAACCTCTCACTATTGCATAAAAAATGAGAAGGGCCCATAAACCCATACAGCCAAGCTTTTTTACCGTTTCCGAATACAGTGCGTTCGATTCACAGAAAGTCTTTTTTTTAATACAGTTGCTCAAAAAGTGAACATTTCGATACCTGTTAACATGTTTTAATCAAAATACGTTGTGTGAGATTAATCTTTTATAATATACCACATAATTATACCTACATGTGAATGTATTAGTTTCACAAACATAACAATTTTATTCAGGGCACCTTTAAAATGTACGGAAGAGCACAGAAGTAAAGAAGCTTCTCTTGTAACGTGAATAATTGACTTTCTTGCTTTTTTCAAAACGAATTTCGTGCTAAGTATATTCTTAATTAGCTTTTTTCATAATTTCCTCGCATTGTTTGAGAAAAACACTTTCTAGTCCTTGGTGGAAAGAGGGTGTTTGCCTGGCTCGTTAGTCGTTACCTACCTAAGCCCGGACCTCGGCAACAATGTACTATTGAAAAGCCTCCGTTAGCGCTAGTTCTCTCCGACTTACTTATTGTCAGAATGCCATGAAACGCCACTCAAAGAACTTATTTCTTGTCAGAATAAAAATATATTTTTCCATCAAAACCCCTATTGAATTACTTGAATGAAGTATCAATTAGTGACGACTTAAGTGGCTCCTTGAATTTCCTGCATACTGCAATTTCACGGAGGCGTTAACTTTTTACCCGACTGCGCACCGCAAAGAGGGTAATGTGTTTACCTGTCTATATATGTATGTAGGTATGTGTGTTCCTTTGTGGCACTGTAGAGATCAAACGCGTGAGTCGATTTTAATGAATCATCATACAATCAAAATTTTAAATGGCGGCCACCAGACGCCTTATTGTAAAAAATTAAAAATAAACGACCAACTATGGCATGTGAGGTATCGTTGAATAGATTTTTAAAAATAATTACTAGGTTTATTTAATCATTTGTTAAGCTAAAAGATCCGTTTAGGTTTTTTGTAACGATTTAAAGTTGACTAACCAAAAAATGTTGCTGAAATTAATATCCAAATCTGTACTTATAACTAGTAAAAACTCATAAACGGTAGCCCGTAGCAAAAAAAATGACGTAAGACATAAAACTCGATACAGTAGATTTTCTCCTTTCTTTTTTGGTCAATAATTATCGCGAGTTTAACTCGCTTTTTGGCCGGTTTTTTTATCATGCATTGCGAGTAAATAAATATTCATTAATGCTTAATTAAGAATAGCTAGAATTTCCTAGCATTGTAAGGCGCGCATTATAAACCTACGTGTTTTCTTACATATTGAATACTAGCCTCTGCCCGCGACTTCGCCCGCGTGGGATTCGGTTACCGCGTTCCCGCGGGAACTATGCGTTTTTTCGGGATAAACAGTAGCCTATGTCCTTTCCCGGGACCCCAACTACTATCTACTATATATATATATAATATATATATATATCTACTATCTCCATGCCAAATTTCATCTCAATCATTCCAGCGGTTGAAGCGTGAAGAGGTAACAGACAGACAGACAGACGGACAGAGTTACTTTCGCATTTATGATATTAATAATATGGAAATATAGATAATATCTAATATGCTGGGATCTTGAACATATTGCTTCACTCTATGAATAGGAAATCTCAGTAGGTAAATAATTCGCAATTATATAAAATTTTCTATAATAACTGTAAGTAGTCTGCTACTTACCTTTTCACTGATTTAGATGGTGTGTAGAGGAAGGGTGTATGTATGTATGTATTAGCTTATGTATGTTTATTTTTGATATAATATTTATGTACCTATGTTTATGTATACTGCCGTGGTGGCCTAGTGGCTCTCATGCAGAGGGTCGGGGGTTCGATTCCGGCTCGCACCTCTAAGGTTTACTTATGTGCGAAATTCAATTTGAATTTACCACTGAGCTTTTCGGTGAAGGAAAACATCGTGAGGAAACCTGCACGTATCTGCGAAGTAATTCAAAGATGTGTGTGAAGTCCCCAATCCGCACTGGGCCCGCGTGGGGACTATAGCCCAACCCTCTCGTGATGAGAGGAGGCCTGTGCCCAGCAGTGGGACGCAAATAGGCTGTAGTTTTATGTATACATAAGCTATATATATTTATCCTCTTATGGAAGTGTTATGTCATATTTCTAGTATTTCTGTGGTTTCTTTCTGATATTGATGCATCTACTCATTTTCTTTTCTGTTTGGTCTTATGGTTGACTGGTAGAGAGTGCCTGTAGGCATTAAGTCCGCCAATTGCATACATTTTGTATGTGCAATGAAGTTTAAAATAAATAAATAAAGGGAGGTATACGCACGGACTAAACCACGGCGCATTTCTAGACAAAACGGGATTCGAACCCGCATGATTCGAGAATCAAATAATTTCAATAAAATAAAAACGCCCCGTTGGTTTTACACGTATATTACTTACAAAAAAACAGAGTATGTTTATAAAACATAAAAAACAATATACTCTTACACCATGGAGAAACGTTTGGAAAATAAGAGCGAACAAAAATTAACCTTTGCCCCTTTTACAGTTGAAAGTGCAACGCACGGCTTTAATGATCCGTCAAGACCACTTCATAATAACCTACCGATCACTTATATAAGAATAAAACCAGGTTTAAGAATTATGCGACAGTCTCGAGGTGTGACGCTTTTGTACCGTCTCGACTTTACTAGACTGTGAAAAAATGTTCCTTTTTAAACGACTGCAATCAAAGGTTCTCAATTCGTCGGAATCTTTTTTTTTCATTTTTATTTTTTATTTATGTTCACCAAAAATAAATAAACGTATACCGATTTCGATGATTCTTTTTTTGTCCGAAAGGTGGTACTTCCAAGTTGATCCCATATTAATTTGGTTCAGTTCTGATAATGGGATCTATGAGAAAATGAGGGAACTCCTCAAAATTGGCTAGCACGTAGATGATTTTGGTGTCAATTTCGAAAACTACAGTTACTTATGTATTTCTATAGTAATTGTTGGAAACTGTAGCCGAAAAACAATTTTAAATAAAAAAATAAAAACCGCCTTCAAACTCCGACAGACTGCGAAGTCGGTGTCAAGTGAACCGAGCCAAAGAAATTTTCACAGCAATATCGATAATGTAGTATCTATTAAAAAGTGCGTTTTTTTGTTAAATGCGACATTATCACTTGACTTGTCTCACGTAAGTACGTTGCATGAAACAGAGAATTCTAGCCAAGAGTCCGGCGCTCATCCTACCACCGAATGAGGAAGCAATTAGAAATCGACTATTGTCTTGCTCATGAGACGAATTCTTTTGTTCCTTTCTTGAGTCGGAAAATAGTCGATTTCTTCTTGCTCATCGCCGGCAGTGGGTACTTGAAGTGTGTTAGGCACTGTTCAAAGTTTTTATGAATTTAGAGCCTGATTCGAGTTTACACTGCCTGAAGCAAGATTACAGTGATTTTTGGTAGATATTTATGGCATTAGCACTTTAAAATAGCTCGCAATGGCATTGACGACGGCAACACGATATCGCAGAATGCATCCAGTTTAAAAAAAAAGTTCATTGACCCCTTCGCCTATAAACCTTACCAAGTCAATAAGTCGACTTGTAAGAATGGCGACAAATTTAAAAGGGAATGTTGCAATTTTTTTGCTTTGCGGTAAAAATATTGCAACAAAAAAGATGAAAGAAGAGTCGAACTTTTGAGCAAATAAAAAGAAATCACAATTTAAAGACTTCGCCTTGCACACACCAATGCGTTTAAATTGCGCACCAACTTAACAACGTATATCCTGCGTATTTTCCTACAACGTTCCGTCTATACATTCTTAGATAGTACGCCAATGCAAGTCTAGTTTTAGTACAATGGTCATTACACAAGCCGCGTCTGGCTCATTCAACTGTCGATCTAGACCAATTTATTTGTCACTTACAATCCCCTCGAACTAACATATGTACAATGGTATCGAATGGTAACAACAGTTAACAAAATGACTAACGTAAACCTAAAGACAACAGCGGCCACTGACATTTTAAATTCTCATATATACAGCTCAGTTTGTCAGTTCCGGAATTGTCCTGTATATTCAGTCCCATCCGTGGTGTTCGTGGTGATCATGGTGAATTGGAACCCACACTTTCTCCCACACTGGCTTGTATACTTTCTTAGATACTGGGACTTCGACCGTCGTCCAAACCGGCACTTGAATCTGTTTCCACTTCTCAACCCAGATCTTCTTCTGCACAGGTACGTGAACTGCCTTCTTCACAGTCTTCCATATCTGTACCTTCTCTTCCACCCATTCCTGTTTCTTCTCCGTCACCCACGCTTGCTTCTTCTCAGTTCTCCATACCTTCTTCCACTCTTCTTTCCACTCTAGTTTCTTGTCCGTTACCCATTCTTGGACGTGTTTGTGCTTGATTTCCTTCTTCCACACGGGTTTCCAGATCATCTTCTTCCGCCATAGGTCGTGGCTGGTGTATTCCCAACCGTGGTCATCCTTGCCGAGGTACTTCTCTCCAGGAACACCTTCCTTCACCCAGGCCGGGACGTACGATTGCTTCCATTCAGGTACTTCAATGGTTTTCGTCACAGGAACCTTTAAAGAATGAAATAGTCAGTATTTTATATAACAACAGAATAAAAACACTACAAGTGCTTAGTGGAGGCGAGTCGAGTACTGTTTTTGTTGGAGTGAATAAGAAAACGGAAACAAAAGATCAATGTTTAAATCGACGAATGATAAATAATGATGAGCTAGACCATGTAGTAGATTTAATAAATAGTTAAATATTTTGAAATTGAGTTCAAAGGTAAAATACGTAGGTATCAAACGAAACGTCGACTTGAGAATCCTTACAAGAGATCCTTTGATTTCAAGCTTTGATAAAAATAAGTACATATTTGCATGTATAACTTGCAACAGGAAATAACTAAATACAAATAATAATACTTATTCCAGTACTTACTCATTATCATGCAGTGATTTAACTACGTAACAATAAACGTACCTACGTTAAAATTAACTTGTTCTTAGTAACTTGTAATTTAACTTTGTTATGCAATACGAACGTACAAGTTACGAATATGAAGTACTGGTAGGTTGTTGTTATGCAATAGACCTCTGATTATTATCAAAAAAAAATACCTTCACTTCTCGCCACACTGGTTTGTAGACTTTCTTGTAATCTGGCACCTGGACCTCTTTCCATACTGGGACTTGGACTTCTTTCCATATAGGTTTCTGTACTACTTTCCACGCTGGCACTTGTTCTTCTTTCCATTGCTGTACATGTTCAGTTTTCCATGCCGGTTCCTTTTCCTTTTTCCATTTTGTTTGCCAGGTGAGTTTCTTCTCGTGTTTCCAGGCTTGTACCCACTCTTCTTTCCAGACTAGTTTCTTTTTCCACACGCCTTCTGGTTCGGAGTGCCAGCCTCCCGGGGACCGCTTATCCCGGGGGGACTCTGCTACGTCCTTGGGGACCGGGACTGCGAGGGCGGCCGCGAAGGCCGCGACCAAAATCTAGAAAAAAAAAGCAATTGTTATAAGGAGTTTGTATAATACCACTTTGAAGTCTTTATGGGTAAGGCTGCTGACCGGAAATTATTAAATTATGGACAGGGACATAGCAGGGAGCGAATACGATAGTACGGCCCGCCCCTTCAAATTACTATTTCAATGCGTTTAGGCACATCCCTACAAAAGAATACACACTCTTTCGTAGGGATGTGCCATACGTATCTTGACAACTGTCTCAGCACGCACACTTTCGTTGGGAGTTTTGGTGGTGCTATAGAATTTTTTTTTTAATTTTGGAGAGGATTAGGGCCTTATGCTATCGTAGTTTATCTCTCCTTAGTCCCCAATCCGCACTCTCCTCTCTTAAGTCCCCAATCCGCACTGGGGCTGCGTGGGGACTATAGCCCAACCTTCTCGTGATGAGTGGAGGCCTGTGCCCAGTAGTGGGACGCAAATAGGCTGTAGTAACTAAGTTTATCTCTAGTTGTGTTCAAAATAGTTATGAAAATTGAAAGAATTTCTACTTTTGTATACAAACAGGTTTACTAACATTGGGTCAAAATGAGTTTTTTTTAATTTAATTTATCTATTCGAATCTGAGAAAATATCGGTCCCAAATCATATACTAAGGTAATGCGAGTTTGCGCACTATCATAGATTCGAATTACATAAGTACCTACTAGGTATTTTTTTTTCCCGAATGCGCAAGAGGGAGGGTTATTATCTTTCGAGTGTGTAAGTATGGACCTATATTTGTTTGGCACGCTCTGTAGCCTAAACGGTTTGATGGATTTTAGCTTGTGAGGTGTTGTTAGATTCGTCTTGATTGTGCTTACGTGCGAAATCAATTTGAATTTACCATGAGCTTTTCGGTGAAGGAAAACATCGTGAGGAAACCTGCATGCATCTGCGGAGTAATTCAAAGATGTGTGTGAAGTCCCCAATCCGCACTGGGCCCGCGTGGGGACTATAGCCCAAACCCTCTCATGATGAGGGGAAGCCTGTGCCCAGCAGTGGGACGCAAATAGGCTGTAGTAGTAGTGAGAGTGAAACTGGGTACGTTTATAAATAGAAACACCCATGTAAACAAAACCGCAAATTAACCAATTAACTACTTCGCGGGGCCACATCGTCTTGCCATATTATTTATTTATGAACTTAACTTTTCCCGTATTTGATTGAGCTTATGAAATTTTGAAGTTAGTCATGTGCTTGTATACGCGAAGGTTATGTTTTATTCAAAAAACCTTTGGCAAGACTTGCTACATCGATTTTAGAGTTTTATTTGTTTAGCACATTCAAGCTATTTAGAGGTCAACCAAGAAAGTGGGAGGCTCTTTACTATTTTGTACCCAATACTTTTATGTGTATGATTAATGACAGTTAGAGTTATTTATTAACAAAAACTTTTTAGGTACCTACTCGTCAAGGCCCGCGTGATGTTTTAATTAATGTACCTGTTTAAATAAATAATCTAATTTCAGTGAATTCTTTTTTTGTTTCGCATTATTTTCTTATTTCTAACTATCCAACGGTTGACCCATCCAGACCCATCCACCAAATTACGAAAGCCACGTAACGTCCTGCTGGGAACAGGGCGTCTCTATCGCGAGGACATTTCGGCTATGTTCGTAATCGTACGCAGATTTAGATTAGGGTCTTCACTCTTGACACACATTGAATTACTTCTTAGATGCATGCAGGTTTACTGGGACTCTATTCGAAGTCTTAAATAGGGACAGGGAGATTCCCTATAGCATTCCCTATATCATGCGTCACGGCGCTCGAGTTGAACTTTAAATCTAGTTCGGTGGCAACGCCGCGAACGCGTGAGCGATCCTATAGGGAATCTCCCTGTCCCTATTTAAGACTAGAGCGACAGATTAGGCGTAAATTAAAAATAAACAGATTTCATGACGAGATTGGAATGTTTAAAAGACTTTTTAAAACGTACCTATTGTAGTATGATTTTCTATAAAAAGGGAACAATAGATGCAAAAGGGCTTTGTCTCTTTTCTGTTAGGTACTACTACTACTACTACTACTACAGCCTATTTACGGCCCATTGCTGGGCACAGGCCTCCTCTCATCCCGAGAGGGTTGGGCTATAGTCCCCACGCGGGCCCAGTGCGGATTGGGGACTTCACACACATCCTTGATTACTTCGCAGATGCGTGCAGGTTTCCTCACGATGTTTTCCTTCACCGAAAATCTCAGTGGTGAATTCAAATTGAATTTCGCATATAAATAATTTCAGAGGTGCGAGCCGGATTTCAACCCGCGACCCTCTGCATGAGAGGCGGTAGGTCAAACCACTAGGCCACCACGGCTTTTTTTCTGTTAGGTACTTAGGTAGTAAATGCTAGTTAGATTCAATTATATTTCTGTCGTAAATATGTGGTCAATTTGCTGAATGAATGATTAGATTTGACAGTTGCCATCAATATATGCGAACGAACAAGTTGATCATAAATATCAGCAAACGATCACAATGTCAAGACGTTAGAGTGAACGTTCAGTTATTTATGATCACCCCTGTTTGTTCACATATATCTGATGGCGACTGTACAGTTGGAATTCAATTGATTACCTGCTCTCAATTTGACGGCTCATTTGTGATGTAGTGTGGGTTTGATACCGTTTCTGGATTAGCTATTTAAGATGAGTTCGATTTGAATTAATTTTGTAGATAATTAGGGTATGATAAAAATATTCCACGTCTTTCTGCATGACCCTAACCCTGTGGTAAATATTAGCAACATCGGTTCAGCATTTTTGTTGTAAAGTCACTTTTACATTAAAATATATTTTCATATTTTGTTTATAATTGAAGGATATACACGGTGGGTCAGAAAATATGGCAAATAATTAACTCACCGTATCGGCTATCGATTCTAAGTATATTGTATAGGTCCTTAATTTTTTTCGAGCTGGTAAAAAAAAAATGTATAAGGGATTGGTTGTGTGAGCGAAGCCTGAATCCTAAACAAAATATTTTTTTTTACCAACTCAAAAAAAATTAAAGACCTATACAATATACTTAGAATCGATAGCCGATACTGTGGGTTAATTATTTGCTATATTTTCTGACCCACCATGTATACATGACCTCATTAATTATGGAAAAGACGTTGAACAGACGTTTTACACAATCATAATAGGTACATATTGGCATCTTGCTATATCGGTCACCCATCCATATACTGACGGCGGCGGCCGTTGCTTAACCTCACCGATCGCTGACCGAAAGTACGCGACCACGAAAGATCGGCCATATTATCCTGAGCCCGCTTCCAGCAAGCCTCAGATTAGCCTCTAAATTAAAAAAAGGGTGGTGCTGTATCACTGTGCAGGTCCGGATTTAGAGAGCCAGGGTCTCTAGGCCCTTGGCACTTGAGGCTTCTCTCTTATCTGCCAGCCAGGTCAGCCGCAAGCCAGGCTTTCAAGCTTGTGTACAGGTGGGGCTGGGGCCCCTAGTTGCCTGGTACGGTTACCTTCATACTAACTTAAGGTCATAACTCCGAGCTGACTATATGAGCTTAATAATTTCACTTAAATCATGTTTCTACGACTTATAGTAATGTAGTTATTGAGGTAAGACAGGATTGACCAATTCGTGACCAAATGTGTCATTCCACTTTGCTGACTTGTACTGAGGTTTCGTTGTGATTTTAAACACGGTTCACGTTAATGGGTTTATTGTTGAAATCAGTTTCCCAAAGACTTTTTTTATGTTAACAAAGCGCAGGATGACAATAATTTTCGTTGAAAGTTTAAATTGGTCTCGGATTCGAAGGAATACATAGGATTGAGTAAAATTTCGCAAAGTTCTGCATCCCGCGGCCTTACTTGGTTCGTTACATGAAATAAGCTTACTCGAGTTTTATGTTGTTTTGGAATAGTAACCACTTTATGGATTACTCAAAATGTGCAAATACAGTCTTCTTTAAAAACTCTCTGAAGGTAATTACTAAAAACTAGTCCTTCAAGGACTTGACCTTAAAGGTCAAAATCACCAAAATCTGAACTGCATTTTTTTTGCGATTTTTGTCAATGTTGCGTCACGAAATTTTGCACCCCAAAATACATATAGAATGAAAGAAATCAGAACTACCCCAATACTTTCATAGTATAAAGACAATTTAACTGAATTATAAGAAGTTTAAAAACAAAACATGATAAATTGGCAGTGTGAGCGAGTTTAAAGACAACATTGTTCACACCGCAATCAAATAAAATATTACGATCGAAAATGTGTCTACATGAGCTCCTTAAAACTGAACTGATTTTGAACCAGTTTTTATTTTATCGATTGAAAGGTAATTTCGTCGAGAGCTTTTACCGAAAAAAAAGTAAACAGTTCGTTTCCTAGACGCCAAAATGATATTTGCCACTGTAATTAAAAATTCGGTCTTCCGTAATTAATTTTAACTTTAATTACTTTTTACTTTTTACCTCTATCGGTTTAATAGAACTTTAATTTCGTGACGTCCATTCTTATTTATTTACATTAACGTAAATTGGCAATTCATTTCCTAAATAACATACGAAAATGAACACACTAAAATTCCGTTTCAATTTCAAATCGATGCGCTAAATGAAAAAATCACACCCATAACGAAATTTTTTTAAATGAAAAATTCGCAAGCACATTTTCACTTTGCGCGTACGTCAAATCTTACACTACTTCACTTTTCACAACACGGCACTCACTCACCGTAAAAGTCAGGGCTCTGGACATGACGAGCTGACACTGCGCAGGCTGCGCATACGCATCTCTATATATCGCCGCTACCCCTCTCTAGATCAATACGCTGAAGAATGTAGCATAATTATTTGGTTTGATCACACGACGCATAAAGTTTGTTTACGGGTCAAAATCATATTTGTGTTTACACATTCTCATTGATACGGTAACCGTGAATCTGTCTCTGTGTTTGTTGTGGTTTGCTCCATGGTCTAAGAAAACAAGGTCTGCTCATCCGGGTTGCGTGACACCCGTTAGTTAAAGTCGAGTTGCCAGTTTATTGCAATAAAACAAAAATGAAGGAAATATTTTCTGCCGTTAAATATAATGTAAAATAAATTATTTGCGCATTAAAATTGTCATTTACTTGTTTAAACACACACAATGGGGCAAGTTAAAAACAAATGTATGTAATAATTTAATGAAACACTCACAGGATGGGGGTCGGGGATTATTCTAATACACCACTTGCAACACACAGCAGTGTGAATGACGTTAAGGTGTCACCCACACTACTACAGAATACCGGAGTGGCGTACCTGGCGAAGTATATTATTGTATATTGTCATACGAAAAAAATCAAATCCTCATTTTTGAATCAGACAGGGTTACATATTAATTATGGTATAAATGAAAAACTTAGTCACCTGTTGTGTGTAGTTGTGTTCCAAAATTTTATGAAAATTAGACGAAAATTCAAATATGGAACGGCAACTTTCGTATACAGACAGGTTACTACTACATATACGAGGTCATTTAGCTATGTTTTTTACCTATACTTGTTTTAAGTAGCTCTGATTAAATTGGAAAACCTTTGAAAATTCCATTCAATCATTTATTCGGCAAATTGGCGACATTCGGGCACTTTTACACGTGAGAATATAAAATGTACCTACCAGCGTTTGCTAGCCAGCTCGTTGCTTCTCAGCCATGACTTGTTCCCTCAAGACAGCCAAACGAACTCATTGGTAAGTCCACATGGTTTCGACTAATTTTAATTAAAAATTGTTGTACCGTAATTTTGTAACAAAATTTAAACAAGCCAGCAATGTATTGCAAACATTTGACATTTATGTTTGTTTCTGCTCATGCAGAGGGTCGGGGGTTCGATCCCGGCTCGCACCTCTAAGTCTACTTATGTGCGAAATTCAATTTGAATTAACCACTGAGCTTTTTGGTGAAGGAAAAACATCGTGAGGAAACCTACACGCATCTGCGAAGTAATTCAAAGATGTGTGTGAAGTCCCCAATCCGCCCTGGGACCGCGTGGGGACTATAGCCCAAACCCTCTCGTGATGAGAGGAGGCCTGTGCCCAGCAGTGGGACGCAAATAGGCTGTAGTAGGTATGTTTGTTTTGATTACGGGTCGTAACTCTAAATTACTTTAGCTCCTTTTTAGCGTGGAATCATCTTTTTCGATCCTATTTCATAATATACGTCGATCCTATTTCATATACGTAATAGACGTATAGAAGTAAGCATAGACGTAAATAATATAGACCCGGTCTAACGTACACGTAATATGTCCCCACTTCCACGGTGTCCAATCCAAAGTTCTGTCACCGAGCGTGCGTGACAATAAGCGTTTTTAAAAAAACTTTTTTCGAAACTTTTTCTCAGTATCTAAAAACTCGTCTCGTTGTTGAAAAAATGTGACCCAGCTTTAGTGTCACGATATAAGTTTAACTTTGGATTGGACACCAATGAAGTGGGGAAACATGACATGTATCTACGTTAGGCCGGGTCCATACGAATTATTATTTATGTCTATGGGTACAAGTCAATAATTATAATAATTTATTATTATTAATAATAATAATAATAATATCATTTATTTCGACCAACTTTGGGACATATTGTAATGAAATAATACTAAAAAAAAAAATATGTTAATGAAATAAATACTTTTTAAATATTTTTTTGGCAATGACGGAAGCGAATTTTTTAGTCAAAATCTGACATTTATGTGTCTGCTAAACTATATCAAATATTAATGATATGTAAATTAATGTGTTTTGTAAATACTATTCGACTACCGGATATTAATTTACATATTATATCAATGATAAGTAGATGTTTATATTAACTTTGAATTTTGAAGGGACTAGTTCAATATGTATACACGGCGTGTATAGTTAAAAAGATAGAACGTAGACACTTTAAGTCATCGGTAATTAAGACCAAATGGTTTCGTTTAATTGTAATTAGAGGTGCGAGCCGGAATCGAACCCGCGACCCTCTGAATGAGAGGCGGTAGGTCGAACCACTAGGCCACCACGGCTTTCACAGGTTTAATTATGTGCGAAATTCAATTTGAATTTACTACTGAGTTTCTCGGTGAAGGAAAACATCGGAAGTGGTTCGAGGATGTGTATGAAGTCCCCAATCCGCACTGGGCCCTCGTCGGGACTATTGCCTAAATCTTCTCGTGATGAGAGGAAGCCTGTGCCCAGCAGTGGGACGCAAATAGGCTGTAGTAGTCATTAACAACAAATGGTTTCGATTAATTGTAATTAAAAAATATGTTACCGTTACTGGATATTGTAGGTATACCATGAGGATAAAATTGTAGTCTACGCAGTCTAAAAAATACCGGTCGAGATTTTTACATTAAATTCTGTACAGCTCTCTAATGATTTTTTCTCTAGGAGTCTAGGACCACGTTCAGTCGTGTCTTGGAAAATTACCAATTAAATTACATAGCAGGGGGCAGTGAAAATTAACCAACCCACCCGCCTCCTACCTACCACATAGGTTGCAAATGGGTTGCAATATTTCATCATGTTAAAAATGGTTAGAAGTTGACCAATACCTCTTCTTGAAATTCTTGAAGTTGCAAACTTTGGCCATAAAGTATATAGACTAATCTCAACGAACTTGAAAATATCAAAATGCGTACCGATTTTTTAGCATCGATTATAACTGTGTTCTCTCCAGATTTGGCACCTGTGAATTTATATTTGTCAAATTTAGAGGAAAGTAACTACTTAGGTAAATAATCTCTCTGTGAAATTCTGAGAAACATAGGAGAGCTATTTTGGTATTGAAAATTAATAAATCTTACAGAAATAAAAAAACTTAAAACTAAATCCCCCGCAAAACTACTTGTATGCAGTTTGTCTGCAGGCAAGAAAATATACAGTTAGATTCTTCAGTTTGACATTCCTTAATTTTAATATTACCTATTCACTATTATTATTTAATGTTACATATTATTATTATTACATAACATATTATTATTATTATATTATTTTAGCTATTTATAACTTAGATAACAAGCTCTCCTTCAAGCGAATGCTGCGTAAGCATTTGTTTGAGAAGGTCGCGTAGATTTGGTATCCTTCATATTTTTTCTTTGCTTCGTGCGGCTGGTTTATGTATGTTTATCTTTTATATAATTTTTATGTACGTTTATGTAAATTTATCCTCTTTTGGAATTATTTGTTATCTTCCTTGTATTTCTGTAGTTTCTTTCTGATATTGATGCACCTACTCATTTTTCTTTCTGTTTGGCCTTATGGTTGACTGGTAGAGAATGCCTTTAGGCATTAAGTCCGCCAATTGTATACATTTTGTATGTGCAATGAAGTTTAAATAAATAAATAAATAACAGATACTTTTTAGGTTTATTTTTGGCCTTCTTTTTTCAACTAACAATTTAGGTAAATATACTCGGACACCTACTTATCCTCCTATTCGTTAGGTGCCCAATTATAAATGATTATGTGACTCGTCTCCTTATTACTTATACCGAAATTTGTTAGAAGTCGGTTAAAAAGAAGGATAATTGATGTAATACCTTCAGATAAATTCCAACATTTAAGTCTCTAAATAAAATATCGAAATACGCCTTCAAGGGTTTAAAATATTCTTCACTCTAATATGGGACGGATTTTAATCATTTGGTAAGTCGCGATCTATTTGTGAACCTTTTGATCTGTGGACGCGGCATCAATATAGTGTCGACGGTATCTTCTTAGTCTGCTCATTAGGCGAATAAGTTTTTGTGCATCTAAAGATACTCAAGGGCACACGAACGTGGTGGAGGACGGCGAATTGGCGCGTAGTAAATATTTTGTGCGTACAGTTCAACATTCTATGTACATAAGTAGGTAGAGATCTTCTACTATCTAAAGTCCCGCGCCTTCAAATTTCAAAACGCTTTAATTTTTTTAATAATTATTTAAAAAGCACCACCAACGCTCTCAACGCATAGTTGATGGCTGTCTCAGCACGCACACATGTGTTGAGAGTGTTGGTGGTGCTTTTTAAATACATTGAAGCGTTTTGAAATGTGAATGCGCGGGACTTTAGATAGTAGAAGATCTCTACCTAGGTATGTTTAATATTTTGTTTATCTCAATGTACCTACGTACCTATTGAGCAAACGGAGAAATTTCTCTTGAGTCCCTTATGTCGCAGGGAATGATGAAAACAGGTATTTGATCAAATTCCTCAGGCATATGATCCGGGACTTGATCATTTCTTTGAGAAATTTCTCTTGAGTCCCTTATGTCGCAGGGAATGATGAAAACAGGTATTTGATCAAATTCCTCAGGCATATGATCCGGGACTTGATCATTTCTTTGAGAAATTTCTCTTGAGTCCCTTATGTCGCAGGGAATGATGAAAACAGGTATTTGATCAAATTCCTCAGGCATATGATCCGGGACTTGATCATATGCCTGAGGAATTTTTATCAAATACCTGTTTTCATCAATTAATATAAATAAAAAAATAAAAACCGCCTTCAAACTCCGACAGACTGCGAAGTCAATGTCAAGTTCACTATATGATTATCATTTCTTTGGGTCGGTTCACTTGACACCGACTCCGCAGTCTGTCGGAGTTTGAAGGCGGTTTTTATTTTTTTATTTAAAAATTTTTTTTCGGCTACAGGTTCCAAACATTACTATAGAAGTACATAAGTAACTCTGAAGTCCTCGAAATTGACACCAAAATCATCTACGTGCTAGCAAATTTCGAGGAGTTCCCTCATTTTCTCATGAATCCCATCATCAGAACTGAACCAAATTAATATGGGACCAACTTGGAAGTACCACCTTTCGAACAAAAAAAGAATCATCGAAATCGGTTTACGTTTACTATTTATTTTTGGTGAACATACATAAAAAAAAAAAAAGATTCTGACGAATTGAGAACCTGCTCCTTTTTTTGAAGTCGGTTAAAAAACAGCGAAACATTTGACAGTTATATGCGACGTTGCCAACTTTCGGGATAAATCCTCTTAAGATTTATTTACGAATTATACCGTACAGAAGAACCGGTCCGTTCTACCGCTTCTGAGTTACAATGAACTGATATGTTTTCAACGCAACTCGCTCGCCTTTTTACCCGATTGCGCCAGAATAGAAGGATGATTAATTTTTCGAGTATGTATAATATTTCTTTGGGACGCTCTATAGCCTAAACGGCTTGATGGATTTTAGCTTGTGAGGTGACGTGAGATTCGTCTAGATTGTGAGACGTGGGAGTGACACTGGCTAGGTATATGAAAAGTTTATCTGCAAAAAAGTAGTCATTTACAGTCATAAGCCATTTGGCTTATATATTTGGAAAAAAAGTGTTGACACTATTGACATTATTGATTTTTTCAAGAAGTAGTGCTGCATATTTGGACCAAGGAAACACCTTTATTTCAATCGTCATAACACAAAATCAATTTTATTTTTCACGCAGAATCTACGACACGGAAAATTCAGAGATTTTTTTCTCTTGATACGGAAGGTTATTCCTATCCATAAAAAAATAATCGAGCACATTGTCATTTTTCACCCATAGCCAATTGAGTGATCCTACTCGTATATTGCATGAATTAACATCCCAACTATGCGCGAACTATGCGGTGGCTCTTTTTTCTCCATATTGTGGGCATATCCGCGCATTCTTCGCCAGGTCACTAGTTTGATAGACTATGAGTAGAACGGGACGCAAGGTGTCAGAGCACTAGCGACATCTGTCAGACTGACATATTACGAGAATAGGCTAGTCCTCTACGCATCTCTTGTTGGAATTTTACTTAAAAGTGGAAATTGTAGTTGTTTAATAATAATAATAACATAAAATAATAAATATCTTGGGACATTTCACACAAATTGACCTAGCCCCAAACTAAGCAAAGCTTGTACTATGGGTGCTAGACAACGATATAAATACTTATATAGAGAAATACATACATACATAAATACTAAACATCCATGACTCGAGTACAAACATTTGTGCTCATCACACAAAGTTTGCCCCGAGCGGGATTCGAACCCGTTTACCTGAATACTTATCTTATTTATTATAATTGGTGCTTTTATTGACCTAATAATATGTAAGAGACACCGGCATAGTTCGCGGGCTTACTACTCGAGTGTAGAATCGTCACTTTGCCGCTTGACGTGAGCGGGGCCTTATGTTAGCTACTGGTCATTCTTTCTCGCTGTCTCGAATTCCAATGACTATCGACATGGGAATCCCATAGACAGAGCCACCCAAACGCCAAGGTCGGCACTATTACAACACAAATAAAATGAGCAAACAAAATGTATTCGTAGCACGTGAACTTGGCCTAATTTGTTACGTGTCCGTTGTTTTTAAAAAGGTGTGAAAGCGATCGCGGTCTTGGAGCGGCTTTTGCTTTTTTTACTTGTTTGATGTAAGTGAAAACGGGTCTAATAAGTAGGTAAGTTATGTTCGAGTGATTTATTTAGGAAATTGACCTTGTCAATATATGTGACAAGTGTGTGTGTGTGTGATTTGACGACAGGTTTGGCTCAGTTGGTAGTGACCCTGCCCACCGTTCCGACTGTCGCGGGTTCGAATCCCGCTCGGGACAAACTTTGTGTGATGAGCACAAATGTTTGTACTCGAGTCATGGATGTTTAGTATTTATATATGTATGTATTTCTTTATATAAGTATTTATATCGTTGTCTAGCACCCATATTACAAGCTTTACTTAGTTTGGGGCTAGGTCAATTTGTGTGAAATGTTCCATGAATATATATATATATGTATGTCCACAAAACGCTTCTCTTTTTTTGCGTATGGTTAACATTTGACATTTGCGCCATCATCATCATCATCATCATTTCAGCCGAAAGACGTCCACTGCTGGACATAGGCCTCCCCCAAGGCTCGCCACTCCGACCGGTCCTGTGCCACCTGCTTCCACCGGTTTCCCGTGACTTTCACGAGGACTCGATTATGGAGGGTTGAAGTAGGTAAAGGAGCGTTTGAATGCGTCACGGCGATCCCGCACCCCGTCACTATGCGGCATGAGGTAAACCCTTGGGTTTTTAGACGGTAGTCCGGGCAGTTTGGGCCAACTGCTTGGGAGTCCGTCATACCCGTCCTGGTCCCCCGGCCGGACGGGATGCGTAAAGGCATTTTCCCAAGGTTAAAAAAAAAGGTAATGGAGCGCAATCTTTAGGTATAGTTCCTAAAGTGGACACCAAATCGGGTAGATTCGGGGCGCTCGCCGCGGTCGCCACTCTAGTCAAGCCACCTAGGCGGATAGTCTGCAGTAGCGCCTTCAGATGGCGCTGCTGAGGCGAAAACGGTTGTGAGGAGAGTGTGTTTTGTTTTGTTGCTTATCAAATCCGCTGGACACGTTTTTAACTGTTTCGCTATATAAGATTGCGCTCCTTACCAAGACACATTCCACACTCCATAATCTCGATGTTTTCCTTCAGCGAAAATCTCAGTGGTATAAACTATTAGCTTCGTATAGCCAACAGCAAAATAAGATTACTACTACTATACTGCAGTCTATTTGCGTCCCACTGCTGGGCACAGGCCTCCCCTCATCATGAGAGGGTTTGGGCTATAGTCCCCACGCGGGCCCAGTACGGATTGGGTACTTCACACACATCTTTGAGTTATTTCGCAGATGCGTGCAGGTTTCCTCACGATGTTTTCCTTCACCGAAAAGCTCATGGTCAATTCAAATTGAATTTCGCACGTAAGTAAACTTAGAGGTCCGAGCCGGAATCGAACCCCCGACCCTCGGCATGAGAGGCGGTAGGTCGAACCTTAGGCCACCACGGCTTTTCCAGAAAATAAGATCATTTCAGAGTATTTATTTCATGTAAGTAAGGTACTTACAGTTTTTCAAGACTGTTAATAATGGTTACGCAAAAAATCCACATACCACACACACAAACAAACTCTGTATGGAAGAAGTGCCGTCCATTCGATCTCACCTTGCTCGACTTCCACCAGAATGGAAAACTTGGAACTAAACTGATTGATACATTCTTGTCCTCATTACCTACCAAAAGACAGTGGCGCCCCTTGCACTGTAAAATGTATCAGGACAGTCGATGAGAAAACATGTTCCAGTATGCTAATAACGCCTCTTTATAACGAAGGCCAAACGGGTGCCCGAGCTGTTCGGGCATCCGTTTCGACGGGGCCATTTTTCTCCGGCTGATTCTGAATCCTTTCTTATAATAGACTAGCTGACCCCGCGGACTTCGTACCGCCTTAAACCTCACGGAGCCCGAGACCTTTCCAACGAATGCAAAACCGTGGAAATCGGTTCGTGCGTTCTGGAGTTATAGCGTCAGGAAGGAAAACCCGACTTATTTTTATACAGTAGAAGATAAATGACTGGTCTTCACATCTTCAGCATGAAAAGGTCAATTGTAACTATTTCGTATCATTAAAATTTTCATCACTTGCATTCCTTGTAAAGCTCAAATTTAAACGATACGCAATATCAAGTAGAACCTTTTTATTACCAACTCACGTACATTGAAAAATAAGAACAACTTTACTTTATCAAGTGGCCAAAATTTGAACTAACATCAATCAGCACTGATTTGCATCGAAGAATGTAGTTAACAGAGCTACGTCAAGTGTATCATTAACTTTGTTTCAATCGGACATGTTAAAAATTTTAAACAGGATATTTTTTCGTATTCGATGCTGCAATCGGTCAATCAAGTGGCATTTTAAATTCGGAACAGTTTTTCTCGTGTGTCGATTAGTATTTCACTTAAAAAAATAAATGGCAAAATGCGCAGATAATAGAGTGAGCGCCGCAGGCCGAACCAAATAACTTTTCAAGGCCCACTGCACCAAGCCACTAACCCCGGGTTAGCGTCTTAACCCACGTCAATTTCATACAAATAAATCTAAGTTAAGCGGTTAACCCGAAGTTAACAGCTTGTGCAAATGTACCTAAGACGTTGAATTGTTAATTTTTAACGCGTACGTTTGTACCTACTTATGATTCTTCGCATTTAGATTTAATGGTTGTAAAATTTAAAAGGTAATAAACATATAAAACTAACGCCAATCCTCAAATGACTTGATGAATGTTATGCGAAACTCTTAGCTCATAAATTGCATCAGACGTTATTTACTATTTGAAAAACATATATAAATGTTTAACCACACTTTAGATTTCACCATCATCCAGCCGAATGACGTCCAATGCTTGACATGACCTCCCCAAGGCTCGCCACTCATAAGGAAACCTGCACGTACCTACGGATCTATTCAAATAATAGAATTTTAATTTTAATTAAAAAAATAGAACCGACTTCAAACTCCGTCAGCCTGTGAAGTCGGTGTCAAGTGAACCACCCCAAAGCTATGACTATCTTATAGTGAACTTGACACCAACTTCACAGGCTGACGGAGTTTGAAGTCGTTTCTATTTTTTTTTTATCACAATTATAGTGTTTTAAGACATCTATGTAGGTATTGTGGCGAGTATAATCGGTGAGTTGAGACATTTTCTTTCGAATATAGGTATTTTTAAGCTTGGAATTGTGTTGTGTTTGTTACTTAGTCTTTTGATAGACATAGACATAGACAAAACTTTATTTAACATCCCAAAGGTACATTTTTAACTTAACTCAAACTTAATATAGCTTATATGTACTAAGACTATGTTGTTCTACAATTACAACAACTAATTCCATGCAGGTCGGCCAGACCATTGTTCAATTCTAAATAGAAAAAAGATAAATATACAACAGACAGTCTCTGAGACGAATGAATACATTGGTTTAGCAGAGCTCCATAGAATAAAATAGCACATAGCTCTTGTAAAGTAATGATCTCTGAAAATATAATATCAATTTAAAGTAAAGTCTATTTATTAATTAATTAGGGAAGTTTTAGGGCAGTGTTGGGGCCAGTCTGCGAGATATAGATTTCTTAATCAGCTAGACATCATCCTGATGCCCAGCGAGTCTCCGCGTCTTCAAGTTCCACTGCTGATCTCCGTGCCAACAGCATCTACGTGAGCCAACACCAACCCCCCCTACAGTATGTTATTTTTGTATCCTTTTTAGGGTTCCGAAGTCCACTAGGAACCCTTATAGTTTCGCCATGTCCGTCCGTCCGTCCGTCTGTCCGCACTATTGCTCGAAGATGCTTAGTTCTAGAGAGCTGTAATTTGGCATGAATATGCATATTAGTTACGCTGACAAAGTGGTACAATAAAATTTTGAAATATATTTTTTATAGGGTACCTCCCCTACTCGTAAAGTGGGGATGTAATTTTTTTTTCTTGCGTACCCCATGGTGCGGCATATCGTTGAATTAGTCTTAAAAAAATATTGTGGGTTTGTTAAAACCAGTTTTTGATTAAGTGATGCGTTTGTAAAATATTAAGCTTTAAAGTGCTATTTTTTGTTAGAGTCACGTGTCCCCCCCCCCCCTGCCAGCTAAATGGTGGTATTTGGATGGCTGAAAAAAAACACGGTTGTGGCATATATAACGTAGTTGAAAGGGAAACTATCACAGCTAAGTAGGCTGTACAAACTTACGAGTCATAGTCGACCGACTTATGAAATTATTAAAATACCAATGGTTTTCTCGAGCGGCAGGGGCGTCGGGTGGGCACGTCATACCACAGGCTAGCTAGATGCTAATGTCTTAGAAAGGTAGGTACTGTGGGCCTCGTCAACTTCGGAACCCTATACTTTGCGCGTGGCCCGACACGCACTTGGCCGGTTTTTTTTAAAGTAATTGTTTTTTTTCTAAAGTGTGACAATAAATGTTTTTCTATTCTATTCTATCTGTGTTGAAAGTCTTTGCCCAGTTGTGGGGTAGAGCGAAAAAAAAACATTTTTCTTATGTGCCAAGCATGATGTGGGTTGGATATGTAGGACGATCAAACGGCTTGAGCAAGACTCAAAGAAGATGCTTACAATTTCCTGTCTAACTAGTGAACTTTGACTCCAAGACTGGTTACGGCAACAGGGTACCACAGACAGACAGAGCTGCAAACTTATTCTTATAGGTACTAGCATACTTATACTGCGTAGATTTCGGTAAAAGCGTTCCCGCAGGAACTATTAAGGAACACCAAATACCTCTATGCCAAATTTCATCTATATCGGTCCAGCGGTAACACAGAGTTTCACTTTTACGTATAATTTTAGTGTAATAGAAAAAGCCGTGGTGGCAAAGTAGTGGTTCGACCTACCGCCTCTCATGCAGAGGGTCGGGGGTTCGATTCCGGCTCGCACCTCTAGTTTACTTATGTGCTAATTTCAATTTAAATTAACCACTGTGCTTTTCGGTGAAGGAAAACATCGTGAGGAAACCTGCACGCATCTACGAAGTACTTAATTGATATACATGTGTGTGAAGTCCTCAATCCGCACTGGGCCCGCATGGGGTTTATAGCCCGAACCCTCTCGTAATGAGAGGAGGTCTGCGCCCAGCGGTGGGACGTAAATAGGCTGTAGTAGTAGTAGTAGATAAGGAGATTGACGGTCGATATAATTTCCTTGTTTCACTTAGTATGATGGATAGTTAGAATGGATAGTGGTAGAAAACCATTGACCTATAATAACATATGGACGAACAGTGCCTAACAGAATATGTCAAAATATATGGAGCAAACTGACAATAGAAAATATGTTCCAATATGCTAATAACGCCTCTTTATAATATGTGTCAAGATAAATATTTTATACAAAAGTAAACCTAACACTATAAGTCTTAATTGTCAAATTTACTGAGCGCCAAACGGGTGCCCGAGTTGTTCGGGCACCCGTTTTGACGGACCATTTTTCTCCGGCTGATTGTGACTTACTTATAATATATCAATATAGAAAACGCACTTCGTTGCCGCTGGTCGCGAGTGTTCGCGCTTCTGCGGTCGAGTCGTAAAACGGCCAGACTAGACGTGCCGTCGGCAGAATAATTGTCATATTATAACACGGTGTAAGCGTCAATGGTATATAAACTACCATATTACTCAACGGCGAGGCGATGTATGGAATGCACTCGTATGTATGTCGTCAGATAAGAGTGAAACCTACTCGGCTCTAAACTATGTCATTAAAGACGCGCATGGCAAGTGCTCTTAAACTCCCGAGCAGGGCTGCCAGTGCCATATTAAAAAATATATATTGACAGCCTTTTTAAGCATTGGGTTTGTGCCACAGATTACTGGAAAAAAATTAAAACACACCTACATATTTATGTCAAAAAATAAAAACACACCTACATATTTATGTCAAAAAATAAAAACAGACCTACATATTTATGTCAAAAAATAAAAACAGACCAACATATTTATGTCAAAAAATAAAAACAGACCTACACATTTATGTCAAAAAATAAAAACACCTACACATTTATGTCAAAAAATAAAATCAGACCTACACATTTATGTCAAAAAATAAAAACAGACCTACATTATTATGTCAAAAAATAAAAACACCTACATATTTATGTCAAAAAATAAAAACAGACCTACATATTTTTATGACAAAAAATAAAAACACCTACATATTTACGTCAAAAAATCTGACCATAGCGAGTTAAGTATTTAATAGTAGTTTATATATAAACCCCACTCATGTTTTAAGGACCTTTATGATTCCCATACAAAGTAATTTTTCTTTTTTCAGCTTTGCATTTTTCCCGATTTGTTTTTCTTTCTAAACCCTCCCTGAATCATAATGATAGAGAATATAACAAAAAATAATCAGCCAAATCGGTCCCCTAGTTCTGGAGTTAACGAGGCTATTACACACGCACGGCAATCATTTTTCGTGTACACTCAACAGCAATGAAAACGGATCACTTTTTAAAGGATTTTCCATACAAAGTGACCCCGTTTTCATTGCTGTTGAGTGTATATACAGATAGATAAAGATAATAAGTATAATACCTATAACGCATGGCAACCCTACGAGAAATGTCCAAACGTGTTTGCGCCCGGCGACTCCAAATCAATGCTGCAACAAGACTGCAGCACACACTCGATAAAAACCCAGTCGATTTAACCTTTTCACCTCAAGGCTCAATTGGTGATGTGATCATAAAATAATAACTGTTATTACTACAGCCTATTTGCGTCCCACTGCTGGGCACAGGCCTCCTCTCCTCACGAGGGTTTGGGCTATAGTCCCCACGCGGGCCCAGCGCGGAACGGAGCTTCACACACATCTATGAATTACTTCGCAGTTGCGTGCAGGTTTCCTCACAATGTTTTCCTTCACCGAAAAGCTCATTTTTAAATTCAAATTGAATTTCGCACTTAAGTAAACTTAGAGGTGCGAGCCGGAATCGAACCACCGACCCTCTGCATGAGAGGCGGTAGTTCGAACCACTAAGCCACCACGCCTTCCCACTATTAGGCCACCATAACCGTTATTATTAAATTTAAAAATATGATTATTACTTACTTTATATATTACTTACTAAAATCATTTAAGTACATAGATATAAATGTAATTTTATTACTATACATACTTAGTAAGGTCTGATTTCCTACATGGAGCAAACGTCTTAAACCAACCTGCTGTATCCACACATCTGCGAAGTAATTCAAAGATGTGTGTAAAGTCCCCAATCCGCGCTGGGCCCGCGTGGGGACTATAGCCCAAGCCCTCTCGTGATGAGAGGAGATCTGTGCCCAGCAGTGGGACGTAAAAAGGCTGTCGTGGTACAGTGGTGTATGGGATTGTAGGTAGTAACAGTACCTAAGTAAAAGTATATAGGTAGGTTTATGTTAGGTATGTTTATAAATTATACTTAATTTAGGCAGGTAGTTTATTTTCAATAAAATCGATGACATGATCGCCTTGAAATTGCCGTGGTGGCCTAGTGGTTCGACCTACAGCCTCTCATGCAGAGGGTCGGGGGTTCGATTCTGACTCGCACCTCTAAGTTTACTTATCTATGTGCGAAATTCAATTTGAATTTACCACTGAGCGTTTCGGTGAAGGAAAATATCGTGAGGAAGCCTGCACGCATCTGCGAAGTAATTCAAAGATGTGTGTGAAGTCCCCAATCCGCGTTGGGCCCGCGTGGGGACTATGCCCAAGCCCTCTCGTGATGAGAGGAGGCCTGTGCCCAGCAGTGGGACGCAAATAGGCTGTAGTAGTAGTAGATCGGCTTGAGTGAGCCCACAAACTAAACTAATGAACAACTTCCTAGGGAATGTTAAAAATACCAAAGTATGCACAGTTAAGTACTATAATACCTAATTGTTATTACGTGAGACGAAATAGAAGTCATTCTTAATCACTATAGGTAATAGTTATAGTAATGTAACAAAAAATCTTCCACGATGGTATTGTACGTCGCCGGTAACGCCCAAAGTTGAACTCTGTCCACTTATAATAAAGACAAAAATTGCGAGTACGTACATGGACGAGTTCGTTGACCCTTGCACGGGTCAAAATGAAGGCGAAAGTAGCGTTATGCAAACTAAATTAAGACTACCATCTTCACAAACTAACGAATGCAGTCGCGTGAACCGGAAAAACGGTATCCCGTACAAACGTCAAGGCGATTCAGCCACGCGCTCTCATATCATCTGCATTAATAACTTTGTTAAAACACTCTAAGAACAGTGCAGTAAATTCAGTATTATATCGGAGTTTGAATTGTGATGCGAGATTTTAGAGTTGTCTTTACGTTGATTGAGTGTGGTAGTTAGAAGATCACGATCAAAATTTACATAAAAAAGTGATTCTAATTAGTTTGGGTAACTCGTACGTAATGTGTTGGTATTTTGTTTATTCTGCAATCTAAATTGTAGGTTTGTGTTATTATGTATACATACCTATATGCATGTATGTTAGGTATGTTGGTGTTTCTATTTTTAAAACTTTAATCAAAACTAACCACACTGTTATAAATGCGCAAGTGACTCTGTATGTTTGTCTGTTACCTTCACGCTTAAACCACAGGACCGATATCGATGAAAAGTATGCATATAGTTCGTATCCCGGGAAAGGATGTAGGCTACTTTTTATCCCGGAAGAACGTATAGTTCCCGCGAGGACGCTATGACTATGGCCGAATTCCACGCGGATCAAATCGAGGGCAGAAGCTATACAGAGCCCTCGCCCACGGCAACTTTTGTAGCGATGCTGCGCTCTACTCATAACGCTATCCTTTTTACTTTTGTAAAATGTAAGTACGGGCAAACTTTTAGCACTAGTATATACATGGTGGGTCAGAAAATATGGCAAATAATTAACCCACAGTATCGGCTATCGATTCTAAGTATATTGTATAGGTGTTTAATTTTTTTTGAGTTGGTAAAAAAAAAAATTGTATAGGATTCAGACGTCGCTCACACAACCAATCCCATATTATTATTTTTTTACCAACTCGAAAAAAATCAAAGACCTATGCAATATACTTAGAATCGATAGCCGATACGGTGGGTTAATTATTTGCCATATTTTCTGACCCACCGTGTATATTGTATGCATAAATTATAAGAGCAAATGTAGGTACACAGTTATGTCAAGAAAATATCTTATCTTATCTTATCTATTGCTATGCTATACAGTGCAGACGCGCCGCAGACGCATTCAGTGTAACCCAGGCTTTATACCGCGGCAGACTTTTCTATCCCTTAACGCATTCACTGCCACCGACGCATATATGCGTTTTGCTGACTTTCCCGCAGTGCCTTGAACGCACATGTGCGTTGCAATGTTCCCTTAATGACAGATGTGGCACCTGGCGAAAGTTCGTAAAACAGAAGTGGCAGTGAATGCGTTAACTACGCTTACTACGTACTTAACCGCATTTCATAAACCCCAGTTCAGTGGTTAAGGCAACCAAAAAGCCTTTGCAATTTGCTATCAGTGATATAGATTCTTCAAACGTACGAACTGTGGTTGACACAGGTGGTTGACATAACGAACATCCAACTTTACGGGCTTCGGAATACGTATTTTTAACTTTACACAGGACAACGTTCGAGACCAGATCCTTACCGCAGTTTAGAAAAGTTTTAATGCAAACTTTAACAAGACGACCGGATTGGCTTAGTTAGTATTGACGTATAAACGTAGAGTAAACCTAGAACAGCCTTCACACAAATTTAGGGTACGCCCGAAATAAGTGTAAAATGCGATAATGGACAAGAAATCTGCATAATTTGGCCACTAGGGCCGCTGCGATCGCTTGACCCAAACCATTTGTCAATTACATAGAGAAATATTTGTTGTTATTGGTTTTACTTAAATTATTAAAAACTGCCGCGCTGTGCAGTTCCAGGATGCAATGAGAACGGACGACACGTATTTCCAAAAGACTTGGTTTGTATCTGGGGCAGGTATAATAGGGATGACGACAGGGTGAAGAAATCGAAAGTCTAATTAGTCCGTCAGTCAGGTAATAAAAAAATATTAGACATGTATTTTTTGTTTTATCAAATTAACAAGGAATGACTAAGTTAAAACGCATTAAAGTTGGAGAGTGGGGGCTAACTACGTCACCGTTAGGTATAAATCGTACCTAACCGTGACGTCACGCGACATTTCAACTCAATATATCTCCGTATAAGTATGATTACGTGAAGAAAGAAAAAATACGTGTCCAATACTTTTCAATAATCTTCCCGATAGACTAAGGAAAAAAAACTTGTCGTCATCCCTATTGCATTGGGATGTCTTCATTTTCATCACAAATAACTGTACCAAAATTAAAAATGCGTTCAATATTTAACCATTTTAAACAAATCTAGTTAAAATTGACAATAAAAAAAAACCCGTAAAAGTTTGACAACTACAGTGTTTGGGTTTTGGTTTGGGTCAAGCGTTTGCAGCGCCATCTGAGTCGAGATTTGTGTATTCTTGTCCATTGATGTCGCAGTCTAGGTAGCCTGGATGAAAATTTTAAGCTTTTCATTACGCCGCAGTGCTTAATGCTTTCGCTAGTGGTAGGGCCTGGTCCGTCCGGGGGGTACCACCGTCTTTCCCCGATAACCTGCCGCCAAATAGCATGTGTTCCGGTAGGGGGTTAAGGCAGCCTGTGAAATTTCTGGCACCGAGGCATTTCATCTTGGGTAAGCAGGGTAGGCAACGCATTTGAGATCTTATGGTTTCCTCATGGGGGATCATAAGATTTCGGTGTCCACGGGCTGCAGTGACCACTTACCATCAGGCGGGCTGTGCGCTCGTTTGCTTAAACCAATGATATAAAAAAAATTACCTTGTCTCTGGTATGTTGCAGGTCGAAGCAGATCGAGCCTAGGTCGCGGGTTCTAATACCGCTGGGTCAACATGTGTGTAGAGATCTTCTACTATCTAAAGTCCCGCGCCTTCACATTTCAAAACGCTTCAATGTATTTAAAAAGCACCACCAACACACTCAACACATGTGTGCGCGCTGAGACAGCCATCCATTATGCGTTGAGAGCAATTTGGTTGAGCCGTTTTAGCGTGATTCTGTAACAAACATCCAAACACTAACTTCCCCAATAGATGGCGCCAATTGAAAACTTAGCTCATGCTAATGAAAGTTCCTCCCAAGATACTTATCACACTTTCAACGTAGTACTTTAAATGTTACCTAATTAGGTAACCTATAGTACTCTTAAATGTATACTCAACAGCAACGGGTCACTTTGTATAGACAAAGTGACCCGAATTCATAGCTGTTGAGTGTATTATTAGTAGGTACGTACCTATAATTATGTATTTTATGCGTGCAGGTGTCCTAGCAATGTTCAGTGGTCAATTCAAATTGAATTTCGCACATTACATAAGTAAACTTAGAGGTGCGAGCCAGATTCGAACCCCCGACCCTCTGCATGCGAGGCGGAAATCGAAGCACTAGGGCACCACGGATTTGTTTATTTATTCAATTGCAATAGACCAATGTGCTTTTATGTGGACGAATACAACACAAGGGCTGCAAGGGTATTTTCAATGATGAATGTCAAGAGCCTCGTGTTCAGCAGCTGGGCGTAAAATGTGCTATTATATCACAGCCTTGACACAGGTCCAACGTATTAGTAGGTTACTTTGTTTTTGGTATGTCAATAATTTTACCGAGATGGTGCCGAGACACTATAGTATAGATTTTAATCTAATCTTGATGCTGACCCACTTAAAATTTAACCTACAGGTACTCCCAACTATTGCAGCGATACTGGACACGAATAAATGAACTCGTGCGCATACCAATGCAAAGCGTAGATCGTAAGATCAGGTTTGTCACGACTAATACGGCTTACACCGTCGGAAGAGAGCATATTATTGCTTAACATGCAACATCAGATGTATCGCGCGTACTTAGGTTATGTCACCGGAATTGCAGGTCAATAATTGCATAAGGGCGGACGCGGAAAATGTATATTAAAGCCTATGATATATTACGTCCCGCTGGTGGCAGTGGCATCGTAAGAGGGTTGGTTTAGAGCTTTTGACGTTTGAATAGGGGCTGATTTATACATAAACTAGTTGTGCCCCGCGACTTCGTCTGCGTGGAATATAAAATTGACTGATTGAAATATAAAATAACTTGTTTCCGATATCCGATTTTAATCAGACATCTCTTACTCATACTCATATCATTTATTGCCAAACCATGATTTTTACAAGATGTTACAATATTTTCTTAAGTACTAACATGGACCCTGCGAGGGTGCAGCAAAATATTAAAACTAAACTCTTATATGTAGCACCTTTGAAAATTGCATTTAAATTGGTCCAGTAGGTCCGGAGTTTAACTCTAACAAACCGACAGACATATAGAAAGAGACAGAAAAAAACCCTTTTATTATGGGCAAAAAAGAAATATTATTAGGTACGGTCTCAGGGAAAGAAAAATAGCACCGAACCTACTCATCACCTGTTGACTGAATTCTAAGCCCCTATTCCGACATCTTATAGCTTGGTTTTAAAAAAAAACACTCTTTCACCACACAGTCCAAAGTACAAGTAACAATATGTACAGGATTTTGCAACTTGAGTAGTTATAATACGGTCGATAATGGTTGTCCTTGACTACAGCCTCTGGGCACCCAATTAGAAAAAAGATGATTCGTAGGCGCGATTCGACCTTTAGCCGTTGCATAACGTTTCATAAAAAAAGATTACAGTATTATTGTTACTGACCTCGATCTAGAAGAGTTATATAACGGTAATGGTTTGTTTTGAGAACAGTACCGTAATTGCATGTGGTCGTCAACCTTATGCGATCGATGACTTGGCATTTTTTAGCAAATGCTTTGCGTTTATTGTCTGAGCTAAAGGTGGTGACAAAATTTTAATAGTACTTTTTAATTTTGTAATTAATTACTTTTCGTTTCTGAATTAAGAATGAAACGGTTTGTAACTTATACGCAAAAGGCAAAAAATGGGATACAGTGTTGAAGTTGAGCAGACGCCATAACGACGATTAAAACTCACCAATAGAAACTACTGATCGTAGAAAGCATTGAGCAAAGATTTCCCGAAATTGGAATTGGAATGGTAAGAAATCTGACCACGCTGGTATTTGGTTTGAACCAAGTTTCGTAGCATAGGCTCCTCAAGCAGAAAAAAAATCTAAATATATAAAACTCAAAGGTGACTGACTGACTGACTGACATAGTGATCTATCAACGCACAGCCCAAACCACTGGACGGATCGGGCTAAAATTTGGCATGCAGATAGATGTTATGACGTAGGCATCCGCTAAGAAAGGATTTTGCAAAATTCCCACGGGAACGGGAAAATATTTCTGCGCATACGGAGTTGCGGGGAAAAGCTAGAAGGTACTTCGTATATTTATAGAACCTTTTTTGACTAATTAGCATACCTACAGTTGAGTCAGAAATGTGTGAGAGATCGAAGAAAATCCGAGAGCCAAGAAATAACGAGAGGGTTACGTATCTTTAGGTACAGTCGAGTTCATTAATATGTGTACACTTTTGGACCTTATTACAACGTGGTAAGGTGCAAAAGTGTGTATATATTGGCGAACTCGACTGTACAACTCTACAAGGTCTACAGGCGGCGGTAACCGCTTACTATCAGGTGGGCCGACTCTATGTGTATCAGTCGCTAATGATGGGACCTGCTGAAAGGTCCATCCTTATAGCTAGCATATAGCTAGCTATAAGGATGGAAGGACCACCGCTTTTCCCGCTAACCCGCCGCCAAATAGTGCTCGCACTGTTGTGTTCCGGTAAGTTGTTAAGGCAGCCGGTGAAATTACTGGCACAGAGGCATTCCATCTTAGGCCTCAGGGTTGGCAATGCATTCAAAATCTTATAATCTCTTATGAACCTTAGGCCGCAACGACTATATACCCTTTGCCAACTATGCCAATTTAACATTTGTAACTATCTGGACATTTTGAAATAAGGCCTTCTGCTTGAGTTTGTTGCGGCGCTTCTTCTCAAGCAATGGGTCTAGGAAGCGCTGGTAAACTCTTTTTCTGACATGTATAAAAGTGCCCCTATTGTGGCCAATTTGCTGAATAAATGATTGAATTTGAATTGACCATAAAAAGAGCATCATAATTATTTAAACAGAAATTTCTTGCTATTCGTTCGACGATCGTACATCTCGCAACCGCATAACGAGTATAAAATTGTAAGTAATCTGACAACTCTTACACGAGTAGGCTCGCAACTCACAATTACGCTATATGTTATGCGTGCGACCATAAAGGTGTTATATAAGTGCTATTCCGGTCGGGGGTCATTTAGTTCAATCATTTACCTGGGTAAGGCGTGTCATTACAGCTCTTTTGCCATTGACTCGAATTACGTTCGACCTGAGCAATGTATTGCGTGTATTTGGAATAAATTAATACAAGAAATGTATTGAGTAATACTCTTAACGTTCCTTTTCCATGCTAATACTATAAATGCAAAACGAACTCCATTTCTGTCTGTCTGCCTGTCTGTTACCTCTTCTGAAGCCGTGGCAGCCTAGTGGTTCGACCTAGCGCCTCTCATGCAGAGGGTCGGGGGCTCGAATCCGGCTCGCACCTCTGAATCTATTTATGTGCGAAATTCAATTTGAATTTACCACTGAGCTTTTCGGTGAAGGAAATCGTCGTGAGGAAACGCATCTACGAAGTAATTCAAAGGTGTGTGTGAAGTCCCCAATCCGCACTGGGCCCGCTTGGGGACTATAGCCCAAACCCTCTCGTGATGAGTGGAGGCCTGTGCCCAGCAGTGGGGCGCGAATAGGCTGTAGGAGTAGTAGTTACCTCTTCACGCTTAAACAGCTGGAGTTATTCAGATGAAATTTGTTATTGCAATGAGATAGGTAGTTCGAGTCACGGGGCCTTCACCTCTTTCCAGGATAGAATGAAGCCTGTGTAAGGGCATAGGCTTGTAAGGAGATAGTTCCTAAATCATGTATAAAAGTAGATTGGCTCAACAGACGTTAAGGTGATTGGATGACGGCCAATGTGACCCCCCCTTTAAGAAACTTTTTTTAAGCATGGCGATTGGTATTTGACCGTCCTGTCATTTTACAACCAAACAATGTTGCTGTTATACACATATAATTATCAATACAATCAAATATAAACCGAAGCGATGCGAATTCATTGCCAATACCAAGGTTGCATTAAATCTCAAATTTTCAATGCGGGCACAATATTATCAATATCTACGATGAAATCCCGACAACTGCGTTATAATCACGATCTACAATTTACCTATGTAGGTAAATTGTAGATCGTGATTATAACGCTACTACTACACTTACTATACTTATTATATAGTAGAAATAGTTTTGCAGTTACAATGTTGTAACTGCAAAACTATTTCTACTATACAAGGTGGAAAGATCGAATGCCACATGGATGGCAACTACCTTAAATATTGTAAATAGCACATTTTGTGTAAGGGAGACTTTCCTTTGTTTTTAAAAACAATAAATACTGCATTTAAGGATTTATGAAAAATCGCTTGCCTCAGTCGGGACTCGAACCGGTCAAATGTGACAAAAAATAATGTGCTGTATTTTATGATGCAGATTGAAAGGGTTAATGATAAGGTTCATTTTTCTCTAAATAACAAATACAATCAGAATAACGGAAGGCCATGAAAATTGTAAACGAAAAATTAAAACACACGGGGCTCATTTTGAATCTAATAGATATTCTTAATACACACATGGGTGTGTATACTAAGGCCGGCCCTAGACCAACAATAAAATTGCGCAATAACATTGACGCGTCTGCCGCTGCCCTCAAGAATATTGTGCAATACTAACCCTAAACGGTCAATAACATTGCACTATTCGAAATATTGTGCAATATACCTAATTGATCGTCTAGGGCCGGCTTTATAGGAAATACTTTGACGTTGCAAGGGATTAAAATATTGCAGCATCATATTTTCCAACTCCGATCGAACGCAAAAGGGTAGTGCTTTTTAGTCCAGGCTTAATTTTGTTTGTAGGCTTAAAATCTGAAAATTTTTATTTGATTAATTTTTGATTGTATTCCGCCTTTGAACTCTTATTAATCTCGATATTGACTGTCATGACATGATAGGCAAAACATTGTGTTGGCCCGATTTGACTTTTTAATATCCTTTGGAATACGAGTATTACCTAAGATTAACAACATTCACTGGAATCGATTTACGTACTTACCTATTAAGAGTTTAAAGCCCAATTGGGCTAGGCTATCATTGATTATTGTTAGGTAATATGTCACTTTACGATGCGTTAATGACTGCCATTTGTGAGAATGTATTGGTGTGTTTTAATGTGGTTATTAAATATTACAAGCCTGGCCCATTCTATTGGTTGTACTGTATTCATTATTATTTATTCTAACACACGTTCAGTTAGTATAGTTGGGATTGGAAAGTGATTCAATAACAATAGCTTGAAGGGATATAAATGTGACACTGTTGTTTACAGAAAATAATTAAATGATTATTATTTTCGTACACACAATAGTTTTGTTTCGACACCAGGGCAAACTGATACTTAAGAAGTTATTATATTTCACGTATCATATTTTCATGTTCTTATTAGTTTTCCTCTGTTATAAACCTATCCATAGCCTTTATAAAGTAACTAGTTTATTGGCGGGAACTATGCGTTTTTCCGGGATAAAAAGTAGCCTATGACCTTCCACGGGACTTCAACTATCTCCATACTAAATTACAACTCAATTGGTTCAGCGGTTTCCGCGTCAAGAGGTACCAATAGACAGACAGGGTAGTCACTTTCATAAAATGAGTAGATATAGATTTAAAAGTATTTGTTTAGTCGTCAAGTCCCGTTCATGATGAATTTAAGGGTGAGTCACCCCACCCTTCGCCGCAAGTGCAGTCAGCGGCAAAACTGTTGATATCGCACATTGTATTTACAAGTCAAATAAATGCTATGTACCTTCGGACAAGGTACGCGTGTATAAGGAATATGAACTTGTATTAAATAATTTATTCTTTCAAATAGTTATTATAAAGGAGCAAGTAGTGGCGGGCCTATAACTTATTCTGAGCCTTGGGGGAGGCCTATGTCCAGAAATAAAATGAAATTAAATAAATTTTGGGTCGTCTTTAGGCTGAAAACACTTGTCTGACGATTTTCTTTTTTTGGGTTGTCTCTCAATTCGTCTGTTTTTTTGTATCTTTGTGTGTTCCTCTGTTACTCCGTTCAATTGTTAATTGGTTTCGATTATTCTTTTTTTAATCGGAAGGTGGTATTTCCGAATTGGTCCCGTTTCTATTAGATTAAATATGAACAGACCCACGCAGCTATGGAAATCTTATAGTGAACTTGATATCGACTTTGCAGGCTGTCGGAGTAAAAAGGCAGCTGAAGTGGTTTTTCATTCGTTACATCGCAAAATAAATTGTATTTTTAGACATCTCAATTAGAATGTAAGGTTTTATTGTATGTATGTTACGAGTTTACTCCGCTGATTATGAACCAATTTCGATGATTCTTTTTTAAATCGGTTGTATTTCCGAATTGGTCCAATTTTAATTAGGTTCAGCTCTGAATAGGTACCTATGAGATTTGAAAATAAGGGAACTCCTTCACATTTGTTAGCACGTGTATGGTTTTCATATCAAATGAAAAAAAAGTATCTGTGATACTCACGTTTTCTAATGTGAAGAGGAAAATCAATTAAAATAATAAATCAAAACTGCCTTCAACTCCGACAGTCTGTCTAGATAAGAGTCGATTACAAGTAAACCGCCCGAAGCTATCTACGGAACAGAATCCTTTAAAGGCTATGAGAATGTTCCCTATTTCAGTACCAATTGCAACGTTTTTATTGGTACTGGTACCAACTCACTTTGACTGCACATGTTCGCGTTTTTGGTTGTGTTGTTTTGTTTGTTTTACAGTTTTCATTTCGGATGTAGCTTTGATCTCAAATAAATATTGAGGGTCGCGAACTCGATCCCCGCTGCCGGCGAACTTTGTTTGATTAGCACGAACGTTGTATGTTTGTATGTACCTACCTATGTGTGTTCACTACAGATTTTGACGAGGGGCGCCCATCGATTCGTTATTATTGACCGCGTGAGTTTGTACAAAAATGTCGGGTTTTAGTTACCGTACATCTCCAAAATTGACTAAGGAGACCGTATACATCTCCTAAACTTGTGTTGTATGATATAATTTTATAGACTGTGTACAACTTTAAAATACCTAGAGACGTATACAATCTCTAAACATTTGCGTTTTTCATTATTATTTTTAGTTATACATATTTAGATAAGTACTGCCACTAATTAATATTTTCATTAATTTGTACCTAACATAAGACCATTTCTAAGATCTTAGATTTAAGTTTAAGTTAGGGACTATACATCCCTTAAATGTAATTTTAGTATGTACCTATATATGTATTTTTATACATATTAATGTAAATGTAATGTAAATCTAATTGTTTAAATTTTGAAAAAAGGCCTTCTGCTGATTTGTTGCGGCGCTTCTTCTCAAGCAATGGGTCTAGGAAGCGCTGGTAAATTCATTTAAAAGTGACGTGTAAAAGTGCCCAGATGTGGCCTATTTGCTGAATAAATATTTTAATTTTCATTTTCATAGTTCCCAACTTTTATACTTGTTCTTTACTTAGATCTATATATGTTTCATTTGTGTAAGAATGCCGATATGTATCCAGCCGAATTGCTGAATAAATGATTAAAATTTCAATTTTGTATTCAACATCGGCTTCATCATATTCACACATCGGTTGCTGTTTTTTACAAGTGAAGTTAATTACACTCAACAGCAATGAACTCGGGTCACTTTGTATAGGATTTTTCATGCAAAATGACCGGAATACATTGTTGTTGAGTGTATTTTAATGGAACTCATAAGTGGAAGCTTTATTTCAAATCCCTCATTCTGTGTGTAGGTAGGTGCGTATCCATTGTATGCATATGATACATATTCTTGCAATCTGGAATCTCTGAAGGTTGCATACATTTACGTCTTCCGGTACATTGTTTTGTATCGACAGTCTCGCGATAGTAACTTTAAATACGCACTAATATGTAGGTAGGTAAATATACATGTAATGTAAATTTTGTAACTATGTGGACATTTTGAAGAAAGGCCTTCTGCTTGAGTTTGTTGCGGCGCTTCCTCTCAAGCAATGGGTCTAGGAAGCGCTGGTGAATTCTTTATCTGACGTGTAAAAGTGCCCCTTTGTGGCCAATTTGCTGAATAAATGATTGAATTTGAATTTGAATTATGATGGATCGTGTGTGGGTGAAGGGAGTCGACATCATTAAACTCCTAACAAATCCGTATTAACTAGCTTCTCACCTCGACTTCGTCCGCGTGGAATTATTTCACGGGTCAACCCAGTTTTTTTTTCAATACTTCTATAACTCTATCTACTACTACTACAGCCTATTTGCGTCCCACTGCTGGGCACAGGCCTCCTCTCATCACGAGAGGGTTTGGGCTATAGTCCCCACGCGGGCCCTGTGCGGATTGGGGACTTCACACACATTATTGAATTAATACGCAGATGCGTGCAGGTTTCCACACGATGTTTTCCTTCACCGAAAAGCGCAGTGGTCAATTCAAATTGAATTTCGCACATAAGTAAACTTAGAGGTGCGAGCCGAAATCGAACCTCCGACCCTCTGCATGAGAGGCGGTAGGTCGAACCACTAGGCCACCACGGCTTAACTCTATCTATATGAATAGTATCATTGGGTACATAAATGCTAAGTCTACACGGTACGAAAGACAATATAAATGGGGAGCTCAACAAATGTCAACGTCCATCTTCTAACTAGTTATATAATCGTACCAAAATTAACAAATTAAACATAGAGAGTTTTTTTTTATTCAAACGGTCATCCATTCTTACTTATATTTTATTTCGTCCGCCTATTCGGGCGCATACCGCCCGTCAAATTACAAACACACCCGTTCCAAAACGCGTCTCTTACACAACCAGCAATTAGCTCGTGCAGTAACTCATTCCGTTAAAAACGTTAATGTCGGAAATCGCCCAAGTCACTCTCAAGCTGTCAAGTGAATTTAGGTGCATGTAGACCAAGATATGATAATGGATATCGGATACCATCTATACACCGTGTTTATGTTGATATGCGTATACTTCGGCATAGTACTTGGGACATTAACAGAAACGATAAGTACTAGCGTAAATTGATTTTAGTTGATATAGAAAAAAAAAATTTTTTAGCCTTTTCATACAAAATAATTCAATATTGCCATGACGACTAATGCATAAGGCCCTTTAGAGTTAGACAAAAGTTACTGTCAACTGGGAGCGAATTCTCTGACTATTCGAAATGATTTCGTAAATGACAGATCCATACAAATTGAAAATTCTTCAACGACATTATCACGAAAAGTTCAAGATAAGGTCCTGTCACAGTTTCATAATTGGCATATTGACTTGACACATAAACTAAATAGCAAAATATCAAACGAACTCATTATTTTCACCTCCTTGTCATACACAAAGGAGATTTGGAACCTCTTTATTATATGTCTATGGAATTTATATTTATTTGACAATGGAGACCATCTCCATGATTTATTTTTCTGGATACTTGGAGACTATACATCTCTAAGATACATTAAAGTTTAAGTTAGGGACTATACATAACTTCAATGTAATTTTAGTACGTACCTATATGTATATTTTATACATGTATTGCAAATGTAAATTTTGTAACTAGGTATGTGGAAATTTTGATAAAGGCCTTCTGCCTGAGTTTGTTGCGGCGCTTCGTTTAGGAAGCGTTGGTAAATTATTTTTCTGACGTGTAAAAGTTCCCCTATGTGGTCAATTTGCAGAATAAATGATTAAACTTTGAATTGTTTAAAGTATATACGTGATTAAAATAATATCTTGAATATTTTCAGAACGGTGTTAGCAAAGCACCTTGGTTTCTTGGAGAAATTAACTTAATTAGGTCTGAAGAACGTTCCCTTAAAATTAACGCATATCAACATGAGCACCCTGTATACATTTGTCTACTTGAGAGCTAAATGGTGTGTTAATGCTCTGTCTCTAAATAACTTGTGTCTATCTTTTGAAGTTTAAAGTTGAAGCAACGACCTAGTGAAGGTCAGTGAAATCCGAAGTATGTAGGCTTGTACTAGTCAATATTTTATACCACCAACCATTTTTAAGTAGGCACGCTTTTTATTTAGCCGGTCAATAAAATCAATATAAATGAAACTCTTCATTCTGACTGACTGATGACAGCACAGCCGAAACTACAAGTCGTAGGAAACTGAAATCGGCATTTATTTTCCTTGGGAAGAGTAGAGAAGCACTACGAGAGAATTTCCCTAAATACACACGGGAACGGCAAAAAACGGGACTCTACGTGTTTGTGTTTCAACGCATAGTGTACGAAGTCGCGAGCAAAAGTATGATAATAATACAAATTAGTCCCTACGTGAATTTAGATACAACTTATCAACCTTCATTACGTTTCTCCGTAGAATATTAGTCACGTGTTTGCGTGCTTGTCACTTGACTGTCAAGTGTCAACACGTTTTAAACTTATTTACTATCATTATAATAGTTCTAACGCAAAGTCAGATATGAACAGTGCTTCGTTTTGATTCCAGATTTTTCATGAACTTGGACGGACACACTACTGTGCCGAAGTGGCTTTGACAATTTTGATATGCAATATAGGGGTTTACGGGTGCGAAAAAATGATCTCGCTAGTTTTAAAATCTGGGAAAACTATTTTTTAGATTCATCAAAGCCTAGACTAATAGAGTTTCGTAACAAAATGATTTTACTAAACTGGGAACGCGTCGAACGAACAAAACCTAAAAATATCTATAGAAATACGTATAATAAATGCGAAAGTATCTGTCTGTCTTGTCTGACTGTCTGTTATCTATTCACGCTTTAACTGCTGGACCTATTTAAATGAAATTTTGTATGGAGATAGTTGGAGTCCCGGGAAAGGACATAGGCCACTTCAATCCCGGAAAAACGCATAGTTCTCGCGGGAACGGGCTAACCGTATTCCACGCGGGCGAAGTCGCAGGCAGAAGTGAGTTTCATTATAAATCCAACCAATATTGAAAATTAAATCGTTTGACTGGATTTACAAAGTACGGCTCTTTGCTAATCTCTCATGCACTTAATGGAATTAAAAATACTCTCATGCGATTAAAAATACGTGAGATAACATGCAGGTCTTAAGAGCAATAATAAAATAATACATGATTGTATTAACATAGGGAAATTCTCTATGTCAGGGGTACTAAGTGGCAGCTTCCTTGTCCGGCAGTTTGCTGATAGTACACGGGTACGCGAACCCGTCTTCCCGAGCTATACTATTGTCTCATACTCTTCCTTCCGATTTCATAGTATCCTCACCTGCTTCCTGTCCACCGCCCTCACATCCCGTCTGTATTATACCTGTTCCTTCCATTTCCTTTTCCTATCGTAATCCGCCAATCCGTGCTAGGTCAGGGTTAAGACAGCCGGTGAAATTGCTGGTGCAGAGGCGTTCCATCTTAGGTCACAGGGTTGGCAACGCATTCGAGGTCTTATGGTTTCTTAATAAGAAGTCGTGGGATTTCGTTTCCCGGACATACTGGAATAGACAGTAAGGGTCGCGTGGGTATTGGTAAAGACATAGACATAGACATAGACATAGACATAGACATAGATATTTATTTCTCAATATGAAATTACAGCATATTTTACATGTCAAAATAAGAGAATTTCACATTGAGACCGTCAGAAAAAATACAAAATAAAAATAAAATGAAAATCAGGAATAAAATGTTTCACCGTTAGGATCGTCTTTTCATACCAAAATAAGAAATAATGTTAACAAGTAATAGGATTAATGGTACAATTGGTATGTCAAATTATATATTACATATTTATAAATATAAGTCCATGTATTCTTTAACAGAATATAACGGATGTTCCAACAAAAGGTTCTTAAGTTGACGTCGAAACACCGCGTCAGACGGTTCACTTTTTAGCTGTGCGGGTAATAGACGCTCGTAGTAAGACGGACCGATAACTCGCGGGTTCTTCCCTGCAAGATCTTCCCGCAATGCGACGTGGAATTGTCCTGAGGCATCCTGTGCGGCGGAGTGGCACGCCGGGAATATCAACACGCACAAACATGGACAAATTATTCCTTACATATGATAAAACTTCAAAAATGTACAGTGAGTAGTGAGTCAATATACGTTGAGAAAGCACCCCTACATGTCTCTCTAGGTTTCAACCCTAGTAACGTGCGCACGGCGCGTTTCTGCAGGATCAGAACTCTGCTGGACTCTGTGGAGTTCCCCCAAATTAGTACACCGTACGACATCAGTGAGTGAAAATGGGCAAAATATACTTGTTTTAAAGCATCTTTCGATATGAGGGGTTTCAGCCTTTGCAGCGCAAAGACCGCACCACTCAACTTGTCGCACAATTTGTCAACATGGCTCTTCCAGTTAAGATTCGAGTCCAGGGTGAAGCCCAAGAACCTACATTCGTCGCAAAGTGGCATAGGACTGTTCGCCACACACAACGGGATAGTAATAGGGCGACCAGAGAAAACCATAACATTAGATTTGGTGACATTTAATAATAGACCGTTGGCTGAAAACCACCGTGGGCGATACTGACAGCCTGTCACTACATGCCAATGTTGATGATCTCACTACCCTCGAAACTTTGTCAAAGGTGGCGTGATGTGACCTTGAAGGTCACTAACGTTCTGCCTACCCCGCAAGTGAACATAGGCGTGACGATATTTAAGTAAATTCCCTATCCCTGCGCTCACGCGTCACGGCGTTGAAACCAAACTTTAAGGCGGAGAGAACCGCAAAAATAAATTTGTGCTAGTAGGTATCTAGATTAAATTATAAGATAAGATAAGATAAACTTTATGGTCATAACTGTGTACATTTGCTCTTATAATTTATGCATATAATATAAATAATACTAATGCCAACAGTTTGCCCGTTTCGGGCGTACAATATGAAAAATATAACTAAAGATTCTAATTCACCATTCATTTCACTTATTTCTAAATATTATAATTTATTTACATTGTTAATTTTTGTCATTAAAATATTCACTAAAATTATAGCAACTGGTCAATAGAAAAAGTACTTATTCTGCACATAAATATACACAAGTTGCGATTTACAGCGCCGACACGTTCGTCGGTGAATATGTTTTAAAAAAAACATTCAAGTTTGATTCCGCCTAGGCAGCATTTTACATGGCCAATTTTTTTACACATAAGTACTTTAAGGCCGTTCATAGACCCAGCTCAGCCGTCACTGTCACTCGTGGGACGAGTGAAAGAGAAAGCGCTACGCACAGAACGCCCGATTTAGTTACTTTTTAACAAGTTTTAATTTCTATAAAAATACCGTCTAAAAAATGGCATTTATAAAGCTGTCGATGTATGCATATAATATAGATATTTTTTGTGTTATAATTAGTTTTACACTGTTTGATATAATAAACTGGAGTTGGATTAGCGGTCCGAGTTAGAGGTTACTTTGGAATTAAATTGTATCGAGCGAAGTTTCGTGAAACGTGTATCGAAAGCTGTCAATGTAAGGATGATATAATCAAATATAACATATGTTTTTTTCATATTTTTAACTTTTAACATTTCTTAGAAAAGTATGATCTTAAATGAGCAATTTGATGATGCTGGGTCAGGGAAGGGCCTTAATGAGATTCATATGCTTAGGTGACGATAGGAATTTAGGATCGGCGCTGTAAATCGCCTATTGAGTATATTTATGTGCAGAATTAGTACTTTTCTATTCACCACTTGCTTTAATTTCATCGGGATAGATACTTGCACAAAATCAACTCGATTTTGCATTTTTCCCTACCCTTCGCCTTAAGCAGCGCCGTGACGCGTTAGCGCGGGATAGGGAATTTCCCTTTCCCTAAGTAACGTTTCAAATACAGCAACTGTTTATGTTAGGACGCAGTTTGCCCTGGAAACCGTGGTGGCCTAGTGGTTCGACCTACCGCCTCTCATGCAGAGGGTCGGGCGTTCGATTCCGGCCCACACCTTTAAGTTTACTTATGTGCGAAATTCAATTTGAATTTACCACTGAGCTTTTCGGTGAAGGAAAACGTCGCGAGGTAATTCAAAGATGCGTATGAAGGCCCGCATCCGCTCTGGGCCTGCTTGAGAACTATAGCCCAAAAACCCTCTCGTGATGAGAGGAGGCCTGTGCCCAGTAGTGGGACGCAAATAGGCTGTAGTAGTAGTAGTTTACTCTCGAACTTAAGTCTATAAACTGCAACCAAAGGCACTGTTAGGTAAAGTCGTGCGATATGATAGTCAAACGTGTTTCTAATATTCTCGTGGTTGCGGTGAACCGCATTTCAACCGCAATGTTGTCTCCGTAATATCCCACGCACGCTGAATATTTCTTTACTTCACGCAGACCTTTCGTTAGGGCCAGCTTTCATAGCGTTAGATAGATGAAGGTCGGAAATACCTACTCAATATGCTATTTTCTTAATTATCTTGAATGATATTTTAATGTAAGATGTACTTCTTAACTTCCATACATTTCTGCCTATTTCCTACTGATCTATGAGTTCGACTCGTATCATCATGATTTCTCGGGCGGAGAGATCATATCTGGTGTTTATAGGGTTCCGAACCTCAAGAGGTAAAAACGGAACCCTTATAGGATTACTCGTGTGTCTGTCCGTCCGTCTGTCACAGTCGATTTTCTCCAAAACCTCTGAACCGATTAAGTGACCCAAAGACGGACGTGTAAAGAAAAAAATAAAGGAATTTTAAACATAGATCCTATTTTTGGGGGCTGAATTTGAAAAAATATTAATGTAGTTTTTCAAACTATATCGTGTGACAAATAAAAGTACTTCTTACTAGGATCTCAAATATATTCTTTTTATTTCTTTTTTGGCCAAAACTTTTCGAGTTATTTAAGAAAATAGGCGAAAAATAACCATTTCCCTAAAATTTTGGAAAAAATACGGAGCATAGTTATTGACCTATAGATTCCATGAAAATTATTAAGAAGTCCATGGTATTTGAAATCTATCATATAAAAGAGCTTATCTTGTGAAACGCTTTGAAAATGACGTCATTGAAAATAATCAAGGGTCGGAACCCTCTCCACGCGAGTTTAACTCGCTTCTTGGCCGGTTTTTTTTGTTTAACCCCGCCCCGATATCGACCGCATGCAAGTGTATTTAATAATGTATGTACTTAAGGCGGGCTTGCACCAAGCCGCTAACCCCGGGTTAGATTCTTAACCCACGTCAAATTCATACAAATAAATTTGAGAAACCAAACCGACACCGACATAGCCCGAAGAATTGCGAACCTTAAGTGGCAGTGGGCGGGGCACATTGCTCGCAGGACTGATGGCCGATGGGGCCGGAAAAATCTCGAGTGGCGTCCGCGAACCGGGAGACGAGCTGTCGGTAGGCCTCCAACAAGATGGAGCGACGACCTCGTGAAAGTCGCGGGAAACCGGTGGAAGCAGGTGGCACAGGACCGGTCGGAGTGGCGAGCCTTGGGGGAGGCCTATGTCCAGCAGTGGACGTCTTTCGGCTGAAATGATGATGATGATGATGATGAAATCTGAGAAGCGAACCCGAAGTTAATAGCTTGTGGCAAGTGGGGCCTTATTGACCTACAATTATCACAACTTTGACTTTGACGGCCGGATTGGTCCAGTTGGTAGTGACCCTGCCTTCTGTTCCGATGGTCGCGGGTTCGAGTCCCGCTCGGGGCAAACTTTGTGTGATGAACACGAATGTTTGTACTTGAGTCATGGATGTTTAGTATTTATATATGTATGTATTTCTCTATATAAGTATTTATATTGTTGTCTGGCACCCATAGTACAAGCTTTGCTTAGTTTGGGGCTAGGTCAATTTGTGTGAAATGTCCCAAGATATATTTATTATTTATTATTATAATTATAACTATGATATAATTGTCAGGAAACAAGACATATTCGAGGAACGTATGCTAGTGCCGGAAATCTGAACTGGTCGAGTTACTTTCTCAGACACATTACCTATACACCCTGCTCCCGCGGCTTTGACGTCATACGTCAGTGAATTATATATGCAAGTATATCCATCCATATCCATACTAATATTATAAATGCGAAAGTAACTCTGTCTGTCTGTCTGTTACCTCTTCACGTTTTAACTGCTGGACCGATTGAGATAAAATTTTACATGGAGATTGTTGGAGTCCCAGAAGAGGACATAGGCTACTTTTCATCCCGGAAAAACGCATAGTTCCCGCGTAAACGCGATAACCGAATTCCACGCGGGCGAAGTCGCGGGTAGAAGCTAGTTAGTTTATAACATGTAAAAGTCTAATAGTCACCAGGGCCTAATCTAGACGGTGAAATTTCTGGCACAGAGACATTCCATCTTAGGCCTAGGCCCTTAGGGTAGGCAACACATTCGAGATCTTATGGGGGATCATAGGATTTCGGTGACATGGCCCACAGTGACCACTTACCATCAGGTGAGCTGTGCGCTTGCTTGCCTATACAAATGACTTGAAAAAATGCAGACAACATCTGAATAAACATTAAGTCCATCCATATCCATATCCATATCGCCATAATAAAAATATTATTAATATTATAAATGCGAAAGTAACTCTGTCTGTCTGTCTGTCTGTTACCTCTTCACGCTTCAACCGCTGGACCGATTGGGGATAAAAAGTAGCCCCCCCCTTCCCCTTCTGTCCCTTCCTGGGACTCCAACTATCTCCATACCAAATTTTAACCAGACCAGTAAAGCGCTTGAAGAGTGAAGAAGTAACAGACAGACAGACAGACAGAGTTACTTTCGCATTTATAATATTAGTATGGATTTTGAGGTTGGGTTCGTCTTCCCAAGTAGGTACAGTCCAGTCGAGTTCATTAATAAATCTCTGGCGGACCTTCCTTATCCTAACGGTCGTGTCTTGTCCATTACAAAATGATGTATCCACTTTTGAATCCTATTACATTGCATCAAGATTCAATGGTGTGTACATATTTTTATAGTTTTTTTAACGTGTGAACTTGCGCTCTCCATGTAAAGGGTCATTGCAAAATCATGATGCGGCATTTTACGTATTACCTACATAGAAACTGCCTTTCTAATGTTTTTTTATCGTCACAGAGTAGATACGTTTTTGCTGGAGATGTCAGAGCAATATTATTGATTGCTATGGCTATTGCCTCATTGGCTAATCAGTTAGCTAGGTGTTTAGATCACGTACAAATAATTATACAAGCTTCTGCTACCAGCGACTTCGCTTATCGCGTTCCCGCAAGAACTCTTGCATTTTTTCGGGACAAAAGTAGCCTATGTCCTTTCTCGTCACTTCAGCTATCTCCATGCCAAATTTCATGTAAATCGGTCAAGCGGTTGAAGCGTGAAGAGGGAACAGACAGACAGACAGTAAGACAGACAGACAGCGTTACGTTCGCATTTATAATATTAATATAGATATGGATTATTAATACGGTACATTTCAAATTGAATTTCACACATAAATAATTTCAGAGGTGCGAGCCGGATTGGAACCCCCGACCCTCTGCATGAGAGGCGGTAGGTCAAACCACTAGGCTACCGCGGCGTTTCAATTTGATTTTACCACTGAGCTTTGGTGAAGGAAGACATCGCGAGGAAACCTGCACGCTTCTGCGAAGTAATCCAAAGATATAGCCAGGAGACTATAGCCCAAACCATTTCGTGATGAGAGGAGGCCTGTGCCCAGCAGTGGGCCGTAAATAGGCTGTTGTGGTGGTGGTGGTGGTAGGTATACATTTCTGCCGATTCCCTACTCTATGGATTTATGATTTCGACTCTTTCGTCATAATTTCTTAGCAGTCACTACACCATGATTCAGCATATTAATACAAAGTTACAAATGCGGGCGGAGAGATCACCTGTTCACAATATCTGGTGGTTTTTTGTACAAACCCGCCCCAAAATCGACCGCATGAGAAGTTTGCGCAAAGTTCTTTAACGCACTTCAAGATTCTCGATTATTTTGACCCGCAAATATGTGTCCTTATACTGCAATACTGTTTGGTTAGCAGTTGCTAAATATTAGTGTAATCCATATTATATACTAGACAGCCCGGTGAACTTCGTATCACCCGTATGCGATTCTTTTTTTTATTTGACAATGGAGGCCATCTCCATATTATTATTTTTTCTGGTCCCTTGGAGACTATACATCTCTAAGATCTTAGATTTAAGTTTAAGTTAGGGACTATACATCCCTTCAATGTACTTTTAGTACGTATCTATATGTATATTTTATACATGTAATGTAAATTTTGAAAAAAGGCCTTCTGCTTGAGTTTGTTGCGGCGCTTCTTCTCAAGCAATGGGTCTAGGAAGCGCTGGTAAATTCTTTTCCTGACGTGTAAAAGTGCCACTATGTGGCCAATTTGCTGAATAAATGATTGAATTGAATTGAATTGCCTTAGCCAGACTAACACACGGCCATTCATTTTTATATATAAATTAGACTAGCTTTTACCTGCGACTTCGTCCGTGTGGAATTTGGAACTATGCGTTTTTCCGAGATAAAAAGTAGCCTATGTCCTTTCCTGGGACCCCAACTATCTCCATACCAAATTTCATCCAAATCGGTCCAGCGGTTGAAGCGTGAAGAGGTAACAGACAGACAGACAGACAGAGTTACTTTCGCATTTATAATATTAGTATGGATTGTTATATTATTGCTAGTTGGCCCGGTGAACTTCGTTTCACCACGGATGCCCATTCCATTTTTTGTGTTCCCGAATCCCGTATTGCTACCGTGTTGTACTGTTGTGTACACTCTGATTCACTCCTCCTGTGAGAAAATCAGTATCAACAGGGAGAAAAATCGTACTTTGCTCTCTAGGGAGCAAAACGGTAACTACATACTTTGCTCCCTGTTAATGAGGCAGAAATGGAGATGGAGCAAAATCGCATTTTGCCCCTCTAAACGTTCAACATGACGTTCCTTTTCGAATAGGAGTGAAAATAGTACATTTTGATGCAAGTGCGAAAAGCTTGTCATTTTATCACGAGTCCGATAAATATGTTGTAGATATGAGCGTTTACACTAGGGACGAGTGAAAATGACAATGTCGCACGTGTATCAAACGACATTTTTGAATACGTTTGGGAAAGAAAAACAACAATGAAATAAATGAACCGGATGAAGCTTAAAAAACTTTACGCACTAGTTCGTAAAAAACAACTTTAGGCACGCTCACTAGGTGTCAAAAAACAAAAAGCGCTCGTTCGTAAATGACAAACTTTTGGCATGTTAAACAGGTATCGAAAGGTTTACTTTTTGAGCACCTGCAAAAAGAAGTTAGCGTCATTTTAAAGCTAGGTACCTACCTATACCTCCTAGGTACCTACTAGGCGATTCCAAACGAACACGATGCAATCTGATGCGATACGGTGTCCATCTTCATGGAAGTAGTAACTAATAAGTGGACCTGTCACTTACCAAAAGGAGAGATCAAGGGCGGATCCAGCTTTTGACTTAAGGGGGGTCACGTCATACAACTCCCCCCCCCCCTTTTTTGCGTCAGGGGTTAAAAATAAATGATAGCAGTAGACCTAGTCCTGCCGAGGGGGGGTCATGACCCCCATGACCCCCCCCTGGATCCGCGCTTGGGAGAGATCATTGTTCGGCGAGGGGCGTAAAAGGGTTTTATACACGTAGTGATCGGTAATGGGCTGCCATTTCATACGAAATACATTTTTTTTAATAGTCACATATTCCCCGGGGCAATGTACTGTCAAAAAACAAGCAACAAAACGAATGGTCTCAGTTCACACCATTTATCAACGAGACAATGAGCTAGTTTAACCACTTTTGTTTTCGACGTTACATAACAAAACTGTTATGTGAGAGCGAGAATGATTATATTTAATACTGTTTCGAACTTACAAGCTTGCTTTGCGTAAAATATTTACTCATCATCATCATCATCATCATTTCAGCCAAAAGACGTCCACTGCTGGACATAGGCCTCCGACAAGGCTCGCCACTCAGACCGATCCTGTGCTACTTGCTTCCACCGGTTTCCCGCGACCTTCACGAGGTCGTCGCTCCATCTTGTTGGAGGCCTACCGACAGCTCGTCTCCCGGTTCGCGGACGCCACTCGAGAACTTTCCGAACCCATCGGCCATCAGTCCTGCGAGCAATGTGTCACTGCCACTCTCAAAAATATTTACTACTATGGATAAATATAGTACTAGGTGCTTAAAGGCTTATATAATATTTGAAAAGTTTTTATTTGACTTGAAAACTTGTCACGGAAACAATTAAGTAGGTAAAGCTCGCTTCGGTTAATTTTATTTTCGATCTGTAGGAATACGTCTTGAATTTTTTTTCGAAGTCCGTGTTTTATTTGTACTTTATATGAATTAAACCGTATACTAAAACCTTGTGGGTCTAAAGTTAGACTAGCAAAATTTTATTTTAATTCTTATCTTTATTTAGTTTTCGATGAATGGAAACATCGTTACCAAACCTGCACACATCTGCGAAGAAATTGAACCCTTTCTATGCTTAGGTCGAAAACCTATTCTTCAGGGAGCCGCCGAGTACCTACTGTATTAAAATGGTAATAACTAATATACAGTTTTATTAGTTTCCCTTTGTTTTGATGTAATTCCACGGAGAGCAGTCGCAATACAATGGTTGGTACAATTTCCAATGAATTTGTATGAAAATCAACAGTTTCAAGAGGGTTTATTCCGAAAGTTGGCAACGTCGCATACTACTACTACTACTACAGCCTATTTGCGTCCCACTGCTGGGCACAGGCCTCCCCCCCTCATGAGAGGGTTTGGGCTATAGTCCCCACGCGGGCCCAGTGCGCATTGGGGGCTACACACACATCTTTGAATTACTTCGCAGATGCGTGCAGGTTTCCTCACGATGTTTTCCTTCACCGAAAAGCTCATGGTAAATTCAAATTGAATTTCGCAATAAGTAGGTAAACTTAGAGAGGGGAATCGAACCCCCGACCCTCGGCATGAGAGGCGGTAGGTCGAACTAGGCCACCACGGCAACGTCGCATAGCTGACAAATGTCTCGCTGTTTTTATTATTTTTTCAATATAACTGAATAAACTACTAATTGTACGGTTTAGTGTACAAGGTAAAAAATAGCTGCGCAGAAAAGTCTTCGACAGATAATGCCTATCTGTTACGGTTTCTATTATCCGAGCATTTTCTCTTAGTGAAAAAGTAAAGGGCCCCATGCGCTCCATTTTGACAATTATGATAGCAATTTTTACTTTTTCGCAATCTCTTCATTTTGATTACTATTGAAACTATTGCCGCCATTTTGTTTTTTCATCTGACCCCTCTAACATTGGTTGACGAGACGATTCTAATGATACCTCAATCATGAAAATCGGTTCAGCCGTTTGGCCAAAATATGGTAATAAAAAAAAATTACAAAACATATGATAGATAGATAAACATATAGATAAATAGATACGCACGAAAAACATAACCCTCCTTGACATTCGGGTAAGAATGTAATACTTTACATTCATTCTATGGTTGAATGACACGTCTCGTTTTATATTTGTTTGTTAGGCATTTAAATGACAAGATTACATTAAAATGCATGGAAAATGCGATGGAAAGTTTTGAAACGATATTACTTCATCAATAAACTAAATAACGAAATTGTTACGTAATTCTATAATTGCGTTTCTGAACTTTCGGAATAAACCCTCTTAAAATACCTAAATACACTCAACAGCAATGAATTCGGGACACTTTGTATAGCATATTCCATATGTGACCCGAATTCATTGCTGTTGAGTGTATTTCACATCAAAATAGGATATTCTCGAAACAGAAAACTGTGTTTAACTCATCGCTGTTTAAATTAAGTAATCACAATGAAAAATATGTTAATTCATGCGTTAAAATTACCATTAACATTTAAGTTTGGATAAATTTATTGTATAAACACATATTTTAAACAGAAACGTTCCAATGCGACTCCTAATGAGCCGTTTTTACTATCAAAGCCGTGTATGAATAATAAAAAGTGGGCTAAATTGTACATAATATAAATATTTCAAATGGCGCCAAAACAGTGACTGCATCTTATGATAATTTGTACAAAGTTAACTGTGCAGGTGGATTGATGGAACTAAATCCTCTCTACGAGTATGTATACAAAGTTGCACCGAAGATGCCGGGAAAGCGACACAGACGTCGGAAATGGTAAGTTGGCGTTTGCGACTGTTTTGTGTCTGATGAATATATTTTATTGTTATGGAGTTGTCGTTTCATAAAGGTCGAGAGTGAGGAAGGCTCATTATTAATGGTTCCGTAGGTTTTAATCCTATTTTATTATTATTATTATAATAATAAATAAATATCTTGGGGCATTTCACACATATAACCTAGCCCCAAACTAAGCAAAGCTTCTACTATGGTTGCTAGACAACGATATAAATACTTATATAGAGAAATACATACATATATAAATACTAAACATCCACGACTCGAGTACACGCATTCGTGTTCATCACACAAAGTTTGCCGAGCGGGATTCGAACCCGCGACCATCGGAACAGAAGGTAGGGTCACTATCAACTGGACCAATCCGGTCGTCAAAATTATATTAGCCTGTAGTGTCCCACTGTTGGGCAAAGGCCTCCCTCTCATTTTTCCACGCTTTTCTGTCTCTCGCGACATCCGGCCAATCATTGCTGAAGGCGTCTAGTTCGTCCCGTCATCTACGTCTCTATTTTGGGGGGACCAATTAGTTGATATAGTGGTTCATTAATTGTCCGGCATGCGGCAGACGAGACCAGCCTAGTCCCATTTAAGCTTAGCGGTTACATCGGCGACTAGGGTCTTGGAGCGTAAGATGGTATTTCTGACGTGGTTTGTAAGCTATTATCTTCCAGTATGCTGCGCTCTGCGCTCCATCGCCCTTTGTCAAACCTTGAACGAATACTTCTGAGCATTTGTCAAATACCAAGTTTGTGCACCGTATGTAAGAATTCCATGAGTTTCCTTTTCAGTGATATCCTAATCATTAATTAAAGAATTACAATTTGATTACGAAAGCTGGCACGGATGGCAATGAACGAAAGCAATGTCACTTGTCACGACGAAGTTACTTTCGTATTTATAATAATGTGTGGAATTGTGGATTCACGAAATTCATATTTTATTCATACAATTACCTAAGCAACCCTAAAAATTCTTCTAGCCTTCAGCCTCAATGAATAATACTTAATCTAGTATTATTATACGCCTAGACTTCTGGACTTGGCATATTGCCTCATTTAGACAGTTGTATAAATATTACCATTTAATTATTTGTGTCAAAATCGCTGGCAAATGTCATTTGCTTATTTCACCACTGAAAATTGGCAGTTTATACATATTTTTTTACGCTCCAACTGACGAGGTACAATGATCGTAGCATCAGTTGCATAAACAACTACCTATTATAAGTGGTAGTTTATCTACACTCATATCATAAATCCTCTATGCTGCGTTCAAAATTTGGTAGTAATGATATCCGTTATGACAGCAAAATATGTTCTCTCGTAACCAATTTCCTATCTGTGGTTATACAGTAAAATTCATTTTACAAAATCGAATTCGATGTTGTAATGACGTTTGCCTATAGGTCATTCTTCAGCCAGACAAAACGAAAGTTCGTTCGAAATTCAAATGTTGGCTCTATAGTCTATGCTTTTAAATGAAAATTTAATGTGTGATGTTGGCGTATTCGAATGGCCGCCATTGTGAACAGTTTTTTCAACACACTTGCTCGTAACGTGGCTCTTATTACGTCCCATAAATAACAAACACGTGTCTCTTACTTTACATTACCGCACTAGTTTTTATTATTATTATGATCCTAAGTTAAGTATATACCCAACTGCAAGTTAATATGCATGTCAAAAGAGCATTCTCTTTTTGACCGGCTAATACAGTTTTATTAACTGTCAACAGGATTTCATACGGCCAGTCATAGACAAGTTCCTTTTTTAGTAAATTCATTGTTCCTTGTTTATGGCTGTTATGTTGGCACCCAATGTGTATCTATACGCATTTGCCTATTTTATACAAATTTGACGTTTCGGTTGTTCTTATCTGCTACGAGATACTTTACTATACTCTTTGTATCTGTCTAATCCTGAGGTGTGATGAAATGATGAACTAAAGTTAAAGTTTGTAGTCTTATTTGAAAATTTGTAAAATACATACTACGATTTTTTAAATAAATAATAATAATAAATATCTTGGGACATTACACACATATTGACCTAGCCCCAAACTAAGCAAAGCTTGTACTATGGATGCTAGACAACGATATAAATACTTATATAGAGAAATACATACATATATAAATACCAACATCCATGACTCAAGTACAAACATTCGTGTTCATCACACAAAGTTTGCCCCGAGCGGGACTCGAACCCGCGACCATCGGAACAGAAGGCAGGGTCACTACCAACTGGACCAATTCGGCCGTCGCGTATTTACGTTAGAATTAAGGAAATGAAAATTAAATTAATACCCACGTATTAATAGTTGTGTTTTTAATGTTGGCTATTATATTGATGAATAAGTATTGATCGTGCCCGTTTCTTTGTGCGCCATTTTTAATTAAACTTCATTGCACATACAAAATGTATACAATTGGCGGACTTAATGCCTAAAGGCATTCTCTACCAGTCAACCATAAGGCCAAACAGAAAGAAAAATGAGTAGGTGCATTCGTTCTTGTTTTATACTTTTGCCTGTGTTTATTTTTAGAAGTTGATATAAGACTAAAGTATGATTTTCCTCGCAAGATGTGTTGAAGAACGTCGTATGAAACGCGTTTGCTTTGATCATTTCATTACATACTTGACCCTCTATCGCACAGTATTCATCGCGTATGTAATGATCACGTAGCAAACTTATATCATAATGTACTATTACATCACCCTTGGCCATAAAGTGGGATTTTCTGCCCGCTACGTGGAGATAAAATCTCACTTCTTGGCCAAGGCAAGACGTGAAACTTTTGACAAACCACGGGCGGTAATTCGTAAATCCCCAGATCGCATATTTATGGCCCTCACCGTCGGTTCGGGCCACAGAAACCTGCGATCTGGGACATTTACGAATTCACCACCCTATGTCAGTAATGTACTATTGAAGCATCTTTTTGTTTATGAAGAATCACTACATAGTATAAAACAAAGTCGCTTTCTCTGTCCCTATATCCCTATGTATGCTTAAATCTTTAAAACTACGCAACGGATTTTGATGCGGTTTTTTTTAATAGATAGAGTGTTTGAAGAGGAAGGTTTTCGTATATAATTTGATTTGATTTATAGTTTAACGCTCAATTCCCGCGGGAACGCTGTAACCGAATTCCACGCGGACGAAGTCGCGGGCAGAAGCTAGTTTATAATATGCGAGTGTAGATAAATCCACTCAATACATTACAATACCACTCATTATGTAACAGTTGCATAAACTACTGTTAAAACAACGTATTTTTCAATGTGGATTTACCGGTACATGTGTATAATTTAAATCTTTTCTTACTTCAGAAATCGACCCTAAATATTACTTGGCAAACTTGTTTGCTAGCGATTTGCGAGTTTCTTAATGTGCTAAATGGCGGTAAACACTCTTGCGCATGTCAATATTAACCCACGGTAGGTTAGTAAAGTATGCAATTTGCATTCCAGATTTTTACAAAAGGACATGGAATGATTATAACCACCACTGCAATCCATATTAATATTATAAATGCTAAAGTAACTCTGTCTGTATGTCTGTTGCCTCTTCACGCTTCAACCGCTGGACCGATTTGGATGAAATTTGGCATGGAGATAGTTGGGGTCCCGGTACCTTTGAAGAGGCAACAGACAGACAGACAGAACAAAGGTTACTTTTTATTCCGGAAAAACGTATAGTTCCCGTGGGAACGCGATAACCGAATTCCACGCGGGTGAAGTCGCGGGCAGAAGCTATAGTAACCTGTAATTACGTCTTCCACGTGATAGTTCGTGCTTTAATCGCGATGTTTTGCTTCACCGAACAGCTGTGTGGTTAATTTCAAAATTAGCCCTCTCATACCTATAGGTAGGAGTGTTTCCCCTTGTTTACGCATATATTTTTTTGGCAGAATTCGATTTTGCATAATCAGTATAGGCATAATAGTGTTTACACCGAAACTAATCTCGCATAACGATTTTTCGTCTAATTCTATTATGCATAATCTCTTTACGCCAAATAGTATTCACGCATAATTTTCGAATTCCGAATATTATTTAGGCAGAAAATTACTTTCGCCGAAATTTGTTACGCCGAAAACTTTTTACGCATACCTTTATTTTCGCCGATTTAATTAAATGAGTACCTGTATCACATCGATGATTATCTAAATAGGGAGAGGGGGAATTTTTACTAAATGATAATTTCGTTTACTTATATAAAAAAATAACCTAACCTAACCTATGAGAGTCTACTTTGCTCCAAACTTTGGTGTTACCGCACACCGTGAACTGCCGAACTCTAATAAAGATAAGTATGTTGAACAAATTATATCATACAAAATTTTATACTTAGCTAAAATCGTTTATGACATACATTTTCGGACTTCCAGTTTTCGGCCTAGTAATTTTATATGAACTTTGGCTCTCCCTACATTAATTGTTGTTTCGGACACAAATTCGGAATTCGCATTCGCAATATTTCGGCCTATCAAAATTCTGATAAATTACTAGTACGCCAAACAATATTATGCATAATAAAATTCGGCCAAGTCAACATTATGCCAACACAATATTCGGGTAAACACCCGTTCGGCCAATTAAGAATTATGCTTAATAAAAATTCGGCAAAGTCAAGATTCGGCGTAAATAAATTATGCGAAGCCTGTTATGCGTAAACTGTTTCGGACAAAAAGAATTATGCCAAATAGATGGCACCCGGTAGGAGTAACTTCCTGGGCGACCGAGCTTTGCTCGGGTAAAAATAATAGCTGGAACGATTTTGACATGATGGGCTGACCGACTTGACTGATTAATTTTGTTACCCGTAATTTATTGATTACATGCTCTGAAATGGCTAATGTAGCCAGTTTTGTCCTTGAACCTTGAAGCGTGAAGAGGCAACCGAAAGAAAGAAAGGAAAAGATTCCGACAAATTGAGTCCTTTTTTTGAAGTCGGTTAAAAACATAGCTACTTTCGCATGTATAAGGTCCTCCGCTAAAAGGTCGTTGCTCCCAAAGGCTTAACGGAAAATGTTTTTAAAGCTTCTAGGTACTTTGTAATAGAAATGTAATAGAAGCAAATAGCTGTCAAATATGTCGCTGTTTTTTTAATTTCTAAATATTACTGAATGAAAACAAGAATAATCGCTCTATGGTTGAATAAAACATTAAGTAAGCATGAATTGCCACCATTATCACGGAAGTTATATCCTTTGAAAACTTCCCATCGCATTTTCCATGCATTTTAATGTAATCTTATCATTTGAATGCCTATAGGTATCCAACAAATGCACAACGGTCATGGGGCAAAGGGGCGCTGGGGCTCACCAGGGAGCTAGGGAAGCGCTTGAGGGAGGCAACGGGAGACCCTCGCGCCGGCAGCTTTCTCGCGCAAAGACTGGCTATTGCCATACAGCGAGGGAATGCTGCCTGCGTGATGGGAACCCTTCCGAAAGGCCCTAATTTAGGTGTTTAGGTTATTTTTTAGCTTTAATTTTTCTTATTTCTGTAAATTTAAATGCTATTTGTAGTTTATTTTTAATATTTTAACTTGTTCTTTTCTGAATAAACAAATGTAGTTTATAAAAACAGCAAAACATTTGACAGCTATATGCGACGTTGCCAACTTTCGCAATAAACCCTCTTAAACTTAGTTAAAATTCGATATAGTGCGTGTGATTAAAAAAAAAAGTGTGATACAAAGTAGAAGATGTAGGTACCTAAATCAATGACGAAGCTTGCAGCGGATAACGGTATGTTTTTAATGATAACTACATCAAACTGTACATAATGACGATGCAAAAGTGATTGTAAAATCCTACTTGAATAAATGTTTTTTATCTTATCTTTTATCTAAAGTTAATAAAATTATCTAATACCTACTAGCTTTTGCCCGCAACTTCGTGCGCGTGGTATTCGGTAAGAGCGTTCCCGCGGGAACTATGCGTTTTTCCGGGATAAAAAGTAGCCTATAAGTATTTAACGGCCGGATTGGTCCAGTTGGTAGTGAGCCTGCCTTCTGATCCGATGGTCGCGGGTTCGAGTCCCGCTCAGGGCAAACTTTGTGTGATGAACACGAATGTTGTATATACTCGAGTCATGGATGTTTAGTATTTATATATGTATGTATTTCTATATATATAAGTATTTATATCGTTGTCTAGCACCCATAGTACAAGCTGTGCTTAGTTTGGGGCTAGGTCAATAAGTGTGAAATGTCTCAAGATATTTATTTATTTATTTATACGTTGACCCGCTTTATCTACCGTCATACCAAATTTTGTGTCAATGCAACCAATGGTAAAATCTTTTTCTGACGTGTAAAAGTGCCGCTATGTGGCCAATTTGCTGAATAAATGATTGAATTGAATTGAATTGAATTGAATGGTTTTTGAGTTAAAGCCAATTCATACAGATATTATAATAAAAGGTAGTAGATAAATTTTATGTATATTTTTTTTGTGTTCGGTATCGTTTATAAATAGTCATCAAATCTCTTGAGTGATAGTTCCTCTAGGATTCCTTTATTTACGCTTTTAAATAACCACAAATATATAACTTAGTCCAAAATTAACGAATTTTATTTACCAATAAGATAAGAAAACTGAGGATGAAAAAACTTGATGCATCTGTCAGTTAACAGGAGAGAGAAATTCGACACTCTACTCTATACCTAACCTCTACAGTGGGTTCTAGGAAAGTCAAAATTAGTTTGGGACAAACATCAAACTACCAAACAGTAGCTAGATTCAATATTGACAGCAAATATTACGGTGTTTGAGTAACGCTTAGCCGTACGTACACTTCAAAGTGTAGCAACGGTCACGTTATTTGTTTTAAGCAAGCCTTGGCATTTGGCATAGGCAGTTTGCACAGATTTGGCTGCAAATGCATGTCTTTCCTTGCGTGCTACGTGCAGTTTTACCTCACTGTAACTGTAACCCCGTCGAAGGTTAGAGATCTTCTACTATCTAAAGTCCCGCGCCTTCACATTTCAAAACGCTTCAATTTTTTTATTATTAAAAAAGCACCACCAACACTCTCAACGCATAGTTGACGGCTGTCTCAGCACGCACACATGTGTTGAGAGTGTTGGTGGTGCTTTTTAAATACATTGCAGCGTTTTGAAATGTGAAGGCGCGGGACTTTAGATAGTAGAAGATATTCTCTACGCGTTCGAGTCCCACTAGTTGCAATGCAAACTGTCTGCAATGAGCTGACCACACACTTCGAGACGGTCAAGCAAAACGTTATGACGATATTTTAACCACAGTATAAGTTATCGATTCTAAGCATGTTTTTTTTGGTTCTCTAACCCCCGACGGAAAAATAGAGGGGTGTTATATTATAAGTTTAACCGATGAAACGATTTCCGTTTAGTTTTTTTTTTGTGTCATAGATCATTTTATCTTGAGTGTTCTTAGCGATGTTTCATGAAAATCTGTTTAGCCGTTTGAAGATCATCAGCTCTTTTCTAGTTGATGAGGGGTGCACGGTATAGTATACGTTACCCAAGCGTCTTTTTACTGTATTTTAAGTAGAGAGGCCAATTCGTAGAAAGTGCCTATTTACGATTTTCGTAGGACTGAATGGGTTATACCGACAAGGGGTATCGTTGGAATCGGCACGGTATACTTACTGATTACCAAAATGCATGTTGTCGCTTTTTAGAAGTGTGGAATGAGTCTTTTATGACGTCACACAGATTGCGCGACTTGGGGTTAGATTTTGACGATTATTGATAAATCTATTTAGCCGATTTAAGCAAACAACTTCTCATATGATAGGTCGTTTCATGCTTCATAAAAAATATAAAGCCACCTTCAACATAAAAGAAAATAATAATTAAAAATCTACAAAAAATAATTCATTTATATTTGTTTTACCAGAAAGTTTAAACATTAAATATTACAAATAAATCAACCTACACTTTTTTGTCAAATAAGCGATATATCTTGGAACCCAGTTCCAGTGATTCGATTATCATGATATTTTTTTTGTATTGTGTTCTTTACCAAGAGTATTAAAATGTTTACCCATTCATTTATGCCGATCTGAAGTTTTTAGATTAATCAAAATAAGGCAAAATTTTTTTTCGTCGTCTTCATTGATTTTATTTTTAAAGTATGCGGTAGGGGTACAACGTATTCTAGATGAGGAGGAGGACTTTCAGAACTATTTTATGTAAAAAAATAAAGCTTTTGGCTCAGTGGTGTCGGAATTAGGGAAAAGAGAATGGTCAGTTAACGCCTATTTTCTTCAATAGCTTCAAAACCAGTTATCCCAAAATTGTAAAAAAATAGTACATTATTGCAGAGGCCGCCAAGTAGCGCATTGCCGGACGAGTCAGTTAGAAGGCTGAGCGAAGCGAAACCTTCTATTAGTACGAGTCCGGCAATCGCAATTGCGGCCGAGGTATTATATAATGCTTTTCTCAAACAGCGAGGAAATACTTAAGGTCAGTCGGGGTAAGTGCGCCAGGAAGTGCGCCTACCATAAATATATCGAAACCTATAAATATTACTCAACTAGTAGTTGGCTGTTTACAAGGCATAGGGGCGAAATAAATTTAGGCGCACTTACCCCACATCAGTATTTACTACTTCCATGATCGTGGATGATTTGGCCATGGAAGTTGTACTTAAGTATTACTTCCATGGATTTTTGAGTTTCGGGGCAAGTGCGCCAGGATGGGGTAAGTGCGCCTAACATAAATATATCGAAACCTATAAATATTACTCAACTAGTAATAGGCTGTTTACAAGGCATAGGGGCGAAATAAATTTAGGCGCACTTACCCCACATCAGTATTTACTACTTCCATGATCGTGGATGATTTGGCCATGGAAGTTATACTTATTACCTCCATGGATTTGTCAGTTTCTAGAGGTGTCTCAAATAGCCAGCGAATGAAAAAAAAACACACACGACAATAATGTTTTTGCTGGCCAAGGCCGGCAATGGACAGCCTCGCGTCTTCTTTTGTTGAAAGTAACACGAACTTTTCCGAGCATGTTTGAGAAAAATACATTTGAGATGCTTACAGTAAACTCTTTAATTGGACATGTCATACAATACAGTTAGCGAAAGTTGAAAAAAAAGAACACAATTAAATCCGAATAAGTGAATTCTTTTTTCAAAATTTATTTATTCACGTAACGTTTCTGTTTTTGGGCCATTAATTTACATTTGTGTAACAAAATTCAACTCATTCGGTCATTTAGTTTAGTTTCGGAGAAAATTGACCGTGACAGACGTCACCCCGTTCTCTTTGAGAAATTATTATTATTATTATTTATTATTAATAAGCATACAACAATGCGATCATACATATAGACATGACCCTGCAAAACTGTTTATACAGTTTGACTGCAGGCGGACACTATGTTGCAGTACAGGTAAAGCATTAAATGTAATACATCTATTATTAACATACTAATACATACTTGAGATCAGTGATATGAATAAGTACTTATCTAAATTCTTATTTTACATTATCTATATTAATGTCTCTAATAAGTGTTTTTTAACTAGCTTTTTAAATTTATTTAGATTGGGCTCTGTTCTGATGTTCACGGGCAAATTGTTGTATATATACGGAACACGCTTTTTCAATGTTCTATCTCCATAGTAATTATTTATTCTGGGTACATCGAATTTACCCGCGGACACCGCCCTCGTGCCATATTTGTGACTAATTTGAGATAGGTTATGCTCTTGATGGCTGTGGTTATTTATTGCTATGAGGTATTTATGTTTTAAGCTTACTGGAAGAATTTTACAAATTTTAAATAGTTTTCGGTAGTCGTGTTTGCAGTTGTTTTTAGTTTTTTGGTTAACTAGTAATTTTAAAAATCTGATTTGCAAAGATTCCAATTTGTCTATGTATGTTTTGAATGTAAGACCATAGCAATCAAGATTGATTGAGATTGCAAAGTTTCGGTTAAAAAATGGACTTTATTCAAGTGTTTGTAAGGTACCTTTGTTATATTTTTGTAAAGATAAAATAATGAGCTGAAATTTATTAAATCTGAAGTCTCTAGGTCCATTGATTGCGGAGATAGAGCTATTCAAAGAGGGACAAGTTTTTCATAATATTTCTTTATTTTGGAGATAGTTTTTTTTATGAATATTGCTTTTTATCAATGCCTGACATGTTACCCATATTTTGTCCAATTTTAGTCCAATATGCATAACATTTTGAAAAACTTGCCGTAGACATAGACATTTATTTCTCAATATCAAATTACAGCATATTTTACATGTCAAAATAAAATAATTTAACACATTGAAATCGCCAGAAAGAATACAAAATAAAAATAAAATGAAAATCAGAAATAAAATGTTTCACCGTTAGGATCGTCTTTTCATACCAAAAAAGTGATAGGATCAATATGGTACAATTGGTATGTCGAAATATATATTTACAAATTTATAAATTTAACTCCATGTATTCTTTAACAGAATATACCGGATGTTCCAATAAAAGGTTCTTAAGTTGACGTCGAAACACCGCGTCAGATGGTTCACTTTTTAGCTGTGCGGGTAGACGCTCGTAGTAAGACGGACCGATAACACCAGTGTTGCCAGGGCCCTCTAGTCATTAGTTACGTTTCGTATCACGAAATGTTACATGTTGGCTAAAAAAGTTACATTTTTGGCCCAAAAATTTTTACACATTTAAAACACATATATTTTATAAACGGGATGATCTACTTCGATTAGGCTGTCCGCCTGTTTATATATGAAAGAGTTTGATTTGCACATTCTAAAACATGTTTGTTTATTCTTACGACTTCTTATATCTACGAAGTACCTACGGAATCCTCTGTACGCGCAACTATGGCTAATTTATATTACAAGTAAAAAAATTACAAAATGTATTATTTATACAAACAGTGATAAAAACTTTCAAAAACTCTATTTAGAGATTGACAAAGACTTCAAAGAGTACCTATGTCGGTACTTTTTGAAGTGTCAATTTCGTTTGGAATCTCAAGAGTTAAAATGAAAAAAAAAAAAAATTATATGTTCATGAATCATCACTACATAACTAGTATTGTACAAAATCGCTTTCTCTGTCCCCATGTCTCTATGTATGCTTAAACCTTTAAACTACGCAACGGATTTTGATGCGTTTTTTTTTAATAGATAGAGTGATTAAAGAGGAAGGTTTATATGTATAATAACATTCACTAAATAGTGGAGAAATACTGTTATTGCATTGCACCCGTGCGAAGCCGGGGTGTGTCGCTAGTGATTTAAAAAAATAATAAAATCATTGAATCTACTAACCTTCTAAATATGATAGATCAGAGATGTTTTAATCATAGTTCTGATCATTATTAACTTTTAATTCTGAAATAAAAATAATATATATTTTCACTACAATTTTAACAGAAAAGTAAGTGAAGCCTATAAAAACTAGCACATCCAATCAAAATGTTTTATATCTACATACCGTGAGAATATTTTGCATAATATCTAGATAGGCACTTTTTGAAGTGTCCATTTCGTTTGGTAAGTATATTACGAATTAACAAAATAAACCCAAATATTTTATTTCTGAAAACAAATAAAAATAAATTTATAAGTTGGCATGAAGGATTTATGAAAATTAACCAAATATTTTAGATAATTTAATCTACTAACCTTCTCAATAATTATGATAGATGAGATACAAAATGATCAATTCTTGTGGGATACATATTACTGGTATCTGGTAGGTACTCAAATGTTATTGAGTTTCCAATTATAATTCTGATCATGAACTTTTATTTCTGAAATAAAAACAGTAAAATATTTTTACTAAAATTTTAACAGAAAAATAAGTGAAACCTATAAAAACTAGTATAAAATATCAACAAACCTTATGTAATCATCAGTCATCATAAATTAACAATCTTTTGATTTTTTATGAAGTTTATGTATAAGATCATCTGCAAAAGAAAGAGTATAGATATAGGTATGATTATGCATAAGTAAAGTTATGCGAATAATGTTAGTAAGCTGCATATTTATCCAAAAATAAAGCCCGTCCAAGCTAAGTTTGCGCAGGATAACCTAGTATCCGATGCATAATTTCTGATTAAAAAAAATGTTACCACTGGGTTACCAAATAGAAACCTTTGCAGAGTTTGTATGAACTCTAGCAACCGTGCAAAACAAACAGAACTAAATGCAAAGCGAGAGAGTGCAAAACAGTGCTCTACCATATCTACCACATACCTACCTTCAAAATTCTAAGTCTCAATACAGTTTAATTTTGCTGTTAAGAAGACTTTTATCAGGTTCAAAATGAACAGCGTTGTTAACGTACTGCTTTGTCGTCATTAGAGCTGCAATTGTGGTGGTGTTAAGGCGATTGCGATGGTCGGTTTTGATAAGTTTCAATTGGCTAAAAACTCTTTCCACACATGCGTTTGAAAATGGAAGGATCAGCAGAAGGCGGAGAGCTTTCCTCAAATTCAGAAACAGAGGCTCCTGTCCGGTATTTTTTAAATTAAAAACCGCCCTCCAGTAAGTTTCCGCATCTACGTTTTGTGGGAGACCTATCTTCTCGTGCTCCAACATAGCGTGTTGACGCCACTCTGTGTGGAGGTCCTGTTCATTTAGAGTTTGTTTCAATATGGGGTATCTACTAATGACTTTGGTTAAATCCTTAATTTTGAAGGATTGAGCTTCTTTTGGATCCAAAATTGCTATGACCTCAAATACCGGATCTTTAAAATCAAAGCGTTGTTTTATTTGGTTTAAGATTTCAATATAGAATGCAAGACAATTTTTTTTTAAATTTGTTATCTCTGTTTTGTAGGAAGGATTATCACTTATGCGGATCACTGTATGCGGAACGGGATGAAAGTTGAAGAAGCGAGAGAAGTATGCAAGAGTCGTAGCAAATGGAAAGAAGTGGTCTCTGCCTACCCCTATGGGAAAAAGGCGTGATATTATGTATGTATGTATGTATGATTATCACTTTCTGTTTCTTGTATAGTTGTGGTAGCAGATACTCCAAGGTAGATGTTGTCCAAAGGCAAGAAATTCCTGGGATTTGTGTAATCTAGATTCAAGGGCGGCGTGGTTTTTATATAGTTAAATTGTAAATAATTAGATCCTATCGTTTTGATGAGATTTTCTACCTCGGGCTGCAGAGTATGCAAAAGGGGTTTTTCAGTTTGAAATAATTTGTTAAAGTCGTTGAGTAGTTCCAGTGTATATGACATAAATTCCAAATAAATTTTCACCATTTTACTATTCAGCGTTTCCAAAATGTTTTGTGTAGTTATGCTTGGATCTTCAAATACTTCTACTCGGAAATATTCTTTTAGCACTTCATATTGCTGTAACGTGCGGTCCACACACGGTTTTAATGATAACCATCTGGTGTTTGATGGGGACAATATTTTATGACAGTCAATTTCGAAAAATTTTTGGAAATCAACTAATCTTGTCTGACGCTTCGAACTTCTGGAGAAATGTGCTGCAATGTTTCTTAGCATGTCCTCTACAGATCGAGGTAACTTCAAACAGGCTTTTGAAGCTACGAGATGGATCATGTGGCAGCTACATTTGATACATGTCATGTCCGGATTATTGCTTTTTAAATGCGAGAACACAGAATTGTGCTCGCCAACCATGCTATTTGTCGTATCAGAAGCAAATCCAACAAAATTTGTATTTGGGATTGAATGTCTATCAAGCCAGTCTAGTAAAGCCTGACATAAATCTTCTGCTTTACCTGATTCCACTTCGTACATGTCCAGAAATTTTGTTTGAACACTGTCCGTCTTCTCGTTGTAAAATATAATGGAGAGCGCGCATTGCTTTTTTATAGTGATGTCTGTTGTCTCATCCATTATTATGCTGAAAAAGTTTCCAGGTACTTTTATTATTTTCAGCAGCTCCTTGGTGGCTATCGGAGCAATCATCTTGGTAATCATATTGGTTGCTTTAGTTCTACCCAGCGTAACTTTTTTAGCTATTGTAGAGTCCGGAAATATATTGGCCATAAAAGGCACCAATTCGTCTACTAATGATATGGGTAAATTATGTTCAGCCACAAATGCGCAAATTTTAATTTCTGCTCTTTTGATCTGTTCATCCTCTGGCTTCGGAATGAACAGTTTTTCTATTGGTTTACACGAAGATATCGTCTTAATATTGGTTTTATGCTTTGCAGTTCCCATATGTTTATCCAAGGCTGGCTTATGATTCACAATAATCGAGTCACATACTTTGCAATAGGCAACTACTTCGTCCCCACTTGTCCTCTTCACTAACCATTTATTATAGAGGTCGTTCCTCAGCCACTTGTCGTTGAAATTATACGCAGTTTTTTGTTTTTTTGCTTGTGGTTCGGTGATTAATACATCTTCAGGTTCATTTACTTCAAGATCATTAGGTATAGATGAGGAGGGACTGATTACAGTTTCAGGTATGTTTGGTATCGCTCTAGAAGTGGAGGCTATTGGTGAAGTAAAGATTTCAGAAGCTGTCACATTAGTTGAAGAATTTGTGGTTGTGAAAGCAGTTAAACATGCTGTGGTGGTAGTTATGGATGTAGTATAGTAGCAGTGGTAATTGCTGATTTCAAGCTCGACTTTCCTTTCCCTTTACCTTTTATTAAAAACTTATCCATAATTGTAACGTTTACATGCTGTAAGAAAAAAAAACACATTCACCACTCTTCAAAACACAGCTCTCATGCATGCACAGCATTAAATAAGGTCCCCAAAAGCTCGTAATTTGTATTCAGTTAAGTACTTTAAAAAAAAAGCTGGTAGTTCATTATAATATACTAGCGACCCGCACCGGCTTCGCACGGCAATAACAGTATTTCTCCACTATTTAATGAATGTTATTATACATATAAACCTTCCTCTTTAATCACTATCTATTAAAAAAACCGCATCAAAATCCATTGCGTAGTTTTATAGATTTAAGCATACATAGGGACATAAGGAAATAGGGACATAGGGACAGAGAAAGCGACTTTGTTTTATACTATGTAGTGATATGTATATATACTATGTTGCTTTATTGAAATTGCATTTATAGACTTGTGCAACCATTTTAAATATAACTTGCTTTGTAATTCATAATGAGTAATGTATTTATTTATTTATTTTAATATTATTTATTAAAATATATAATTTAAAAATAATACCTTAGTAAAGTACTAAGTGTTTTCAAGAAACTGACAGTAAAATACATTAAATACATGTACAATCAACTTTTATCATTCCTAGCCCACCATAAAATCTGTGAAATAGAATAAATCTTTTTCTGTTCTACAACAGTGCTTATTGAACAACAGGATGTCATGATAACAGCTTAAAACAAAAAGACAAAGGTCTACTGGCTGGCCTAGGGTTCAGATTGTCCAATTGATTAAATACTGATAGTAAATAACTTTCAAACAAAAAACTTTCAGACTAAATTAAAATATTTGATTCGAATAAAGCGAACAATAAAAAAAAAAATACTGCCTTAGTAAACTGCTAAGTGTTGTCAAGAAACTCACAATGAAATACATATACAATCAACCTGTTTCATTCCTAGCCCACCATAAAATCTGTGAAATAGAATAAATTTATTTTTGTTCTACAACAGTGCTTATTGAACAACAGGATGTCATGATAACATCTTAAAACAAAAAGACAAAGGTCTACTGGCCTAGGGATCAGATTGCCCAATTGGTTGACTATACATAATGTTGTTTGGTAGGTAATTATTTACATAACAGAATTATTCCAATCAACATTTATACCTATGAATTATATTAATAGGTAGTAGGTTTACCAAAAACATCATGTATGTATATTTAACTACAAGTTTCTTGCCCATAAATACTTAATAAAAGTAGCCATTTAAAACCAATTGGCATATGCACCCTAGATTGCGATTTTAATAAGTTTTATGCACAATTAGGTAAGTACTTTATATATGCACTCATAATAAAAAAACTTACCTTAAGATATTAATTATTAGAAAATAATCAATATACTACTTATATATCCAAAGGCAGGTAGATTTTAAATCTGTGGATATAAGTATTAATATTAAGAACTTTAAATGTTATTGTGCAGTTTAAAAAACTACACGACAAAATATTTTGGACAACTAAGTTTTTAGTGCTTCGTTATCATAACTTATTTATTAATTAGCTTTGTCCCTTCTTGTCAAACCAATTTAAACCGAGATCTTTGTAACTTAAAAATTACATTAGGTAAGTACAATAAGTATTTTGTTTAGTTGATACTCAGTTAAGTACTAGAAAGTCTGAACCTTACACTAAATTTATACTTACCTTTCCGTAACTTAATTTATCACCAAGATAGGAATATTACTAATATATTTAGCGCGCGAGATGAACATAAAAGTTCACCAGAAATTTAAACTGTGAACTAAAAACAAACGAAGCAAATTATGAACGCAACCACCGGATTGCGGATTGAGGGCCGCGTAGAGTTAATACTGTGTTTGTTTATTGTCACGACGCAGTACAACTAAGACTTTAAGCAAAATTAGACAGTATTATAACAGAAATAGATGTTATTTTGACAAATCTTAAACGTCTTTACTACCATTAACAGTAAGGAAATTCAGATTTACAGATTAGAAAGAAATGTATCCGTCAGTCTGACGGCGTCAGAATGGCTTGTTGCGTTCTCATTCTGACAAGTTCTAATGTTGCTATTGTAAACTATTTAAGTTTACACAAAAAAAAACGTTCAACTAGATTTAGTAGCAAACTTATGTTGGGTGTTCGTAAAGAAATCCGAAAAAGTTACGTGATTTGCCAATAAATCAAAAGTTACTTACATGTTACGTGAGAGGGTCAAATGTTACGAAAAATGTAACAAATGTAACCATCTGGCAACGCTGGATAACACGCGCGGGTTCTTCCCTGCAAGAGCCATGCGACGTGGAATTGTCCTCAGGCATCCTGTGCGGCGGAGTGGCACGCCGGGAATATCAACACGCGCAAACATGGACAAACTATTCCCTACATATATGATACAAGTAGTGAGTCAATATACTTACGTTGCACTGAGAAAGCACCCCTACATGTCTCTCTCGGTTTCAACCCAAGTAACGTGCGCACGGCGCGTTTCTGCAGGATCAGAACTCTGCTGGACTCTGTGGAGTTCCCCCGAATTAGTACACCGTACGACATCGGTGAGTGAAAATGAGCAAAATAGACTTTTTTTAAATCATTATTATTATTTAAAGAAAATGTAAAAATCGGTATCTAAGTTACTATACAAACATTATTTACTGTAAACAATGTCAAAATCCTCAAACACAAAAAAGTACACTTTTTACCCGACTGCGCACTGCAAAGGAGGGTTATGTGTTTACCTGTCTATGTATGTATGTATGTATGTATGTATGTATGTATGTATGTTTGTTCCTTTGTGGCACACTAGAGATCAAACGCGTGGGTCGATTTTAATGAATCATACGTCAATCGATTCGTCTGAATTGCGCGAGTGTCACTGAAGATATGAAATTTATCAAAATTCAAAATGGCGGCTACCAGACGCCATATTGTACAAAATAAAAAAATAAAAGTCAACCAACTATGGCATGTGAGGTATCGTTGAATAGGTATTTAAAAATCATTATTAGGTTTCTTTGACCATTTTTCAGACAAAAGAACCGTTTATGATTTATAACGATTCAAAGTTCCTTTACTAACCACGTAAAGTAGGTACCTACCTATCCACCCAGTAGTACATCCGTTCGAATTAGCAACACAGGAAATAATCTAGACCAACGAGTCTTCAAGCAGGTCACGACGACTATAAAATACTTAATAATAATGTTTTTCATAAATCTCAAACTTCAATCAAGTACGTACGCATGTGCAATGTGGTGTACCAGTAGCGTCATCTATCCGTTGACTTGAAGACTTTTAGTTTCGTTATTACATTTAAAGTGTCAATAGTGTGTGTGATACAGTGAAATATAACCTAATTGATTATAGGTACCAATTAGGTACACTAGTCAGTACAGTACTCAGCGCTCGTAAATAAATAAAATAGCTACTAATACTCTTATGTAGTACCAGTAGCGCCATCTATCGGTTGACTTGAAGAATTTTAATAGGTTCAGGCTTATGTAGCGTTTTGAGCCGGGTTAGGTCTCTAGAGGGATTAATAATCAGTAATTTAGATCACCGCAAGCTACTTAATAATCCCCACGATAGCAACTCTCTCCATGAAATGACAAGATTGCGGAATTTACGGTCTTTTAATCCCTAACTAAAAATAATAAAATAAAAAAGTTAATTAAAAAAAACAAAAAACCCGACTGCGTAAAAACTAAAAAGAAAAAAACAAGACTACTTAGTTCAGTAGTAGCTAGGATTATGTTAAGTAATTGATTGCTATTGAGGAATCTAAAGATGCCTACAGTCGGGACCCATTTAAAATCTAGGTTAAAATGTTACAAATAATGGGTCCCGATAGTAGGCATCTTTAGATTCCTCAATAGCAATCAATTACTTAACATAATCCTAGCTACTACTGAACTAAGTAGTCTTGTTTTTTTCTTTTTAGTTTTTACGCAGTCGGGTTTTTTGTTTTTTTTAATTAACTTTTTTTTATTCTTTTTTTTTAAATAATGGTTTTAATAGAGATCGGCATAATTTGATGGGTAAACATTTTTCGTTATACTTCTAACTATGCAAAACGAAAAATCAATAGGTATTATGTAGGTAATTGAACTGCATGATTGAAACATAATTATTAAACTTACACCGGTATGGCATAATATTTTTCATACATTCTTGTTTCTGGTTAGCACATCCACATCGAAATGTTCTTCACGCTGTCTGGTCAAGAAATTAATTCTAAATTCTTAAGAGAGATAGGTTCTTGCAACGATTTTACCGGACGTACTTGCTCATCTTTTAATTTCCTGCCTCTATCAATATCCTCAGGCAAAGGCGCTGGAGCTATCGCATCCGGTTACAGTAAAGTATTAAAATCCATAAATGTTGGTTAATTTGATGTTCTAAACCTTAAACACGATGTACACACAACTAAGTACCAATAGTGTATCATATACGTTTAATTGGGTAGGTATAGTAGTTTCATCTCACGACTGCGGGTTAGCCATGGTATGAGTGATTACACATGTACGTAAGCTGTCGCTCTAGGCGTAAGCTCAGTCACGGCCGTGTCGCCGGCCAGTAGCACTACCATGAGTTTACAGTGACCGTACTCGCTAGCGACTACGTAAACGATTTGTATGAAGAATTTTAGTCCAACGAGTGACCGCCAGGGGCGCTGTACTATTCTTCATACAAATAGTTTACGTAGTCGCTAGCGAGTACGGTCACTGTAAACTCATGGTATTGCTATAGGTTAGACGTGCTAAATGGCATGTGTCAAAAATAACCGTCGAGTACCGTCAACATGTGTAAAATAAACACTTTTTGATACAGTTGCTCAAAAAGTAAACCTTTCGATACCTGTTTAACGTGCCAGAATTTACGGTAAGGGCGAGTTGCGCGCGAGATTCAGGCGGTTGATTCCGTGGCCATTCTGTATGTACCTAGTGCTATTAAATATTCTGTGCCTCAACTTCGCCTCTCTACTAATGGAATCGAAATCTTATGATTTCTTATCAAGAAACCATAAGACCTCGATTGCGTTGCCTACCCAGAAGATAGAAAGCCTCCGTGAAAGTTATTACACAGGAAGCCTTACCCCTTACCGAACACATAATTAAAATGTAATCTTTGGAGACTGTAGCTGAGAAAAAAAATCGGTCACATTCCCGCACACGTTGCCGTGAGGGACAGTTTAAGGTCAAATTTTTCACATGGGTGAACTTTGGTAAGCCGAATTACGGTCCAATTTATGACGAGATGTGTAGCTCTAGGCGAATTTTTAAATCCACGTTAAAATGGTGCCAGAATCATACTGAGCAAATAAAAATGGATCACCTTGGGGAGTTGCATTCTAAAAATGATTTTCGCTCTTTTTGGAAATGCACAAATAAGTTGAACGGTAAGGCCGGTTTTCCGGTGAGCGTGGACGGTGTGAGTGGCCAAAAGAGTATAGCGGACATGTTTCAATCCCATTTTGCCGTAAACTCATCGCTCGCGGGGGCAGGAGGGGGTGTGGGGATGCCCGGCACTGCGCGTCATGGTAATGCTTTGGGTGTTAGATTTACTGAAGAGGAGATAGAAATCACTATCAAGTCAATGTCTCGTGGTAAATCTCCGGGCTACGATGGGCTCAGTGTCGAGCACCTGAAGCATGCCGGCTCGCTCGCCTATGGTTAAAGAGTATAGCCAGGAGACGAGGTATATACCTCGTCTCCTGGCTATACTCTTTAACCTATGCATTGGTCACTCGTACCTGCCGGCGGGTCTGATGAGGACGGTCGTGGTTCCCATTGTCAAGGACAAGACCGGGGATACTGCCGATAAAAAGAACTACCGACAGATCTCATTAGCCACGGTAATAGCCAAAGTGTTCGACGGCCTGCTTAATACACATCTAAATAACTATGTTAACCTCCACGATAATCAGTTTGGGTTTAGGCCCAAACTCTCTACTGATAGTGCGATTGTGTGTTTTAAGCATGCCGTCAAATATTACACCGAGCGTGACACGCCCGTATATGCCTGTTTTCTGGACCTTTCTAAAGCATTCGACCTGGTTTCCTATGACATGTTGTGGAACAAGCTCGAGGGGATAAGATTTCCTTCTGAGCTTACCAACATCTTAAAATACTGGTATGGAAACCAGGTCAACAATGTGAGATAGGGGACTCTCTGTCGGACGGGTACAGGTTGGAGTATCAAACTGAATGGGGTCTCGCTAAGGAGAGTGACACATTTTAAATATCTCGGTCACGTGATCACGGAGGACATGAAAGATGATGAAGGCATTGAGCGCGAGCGTAGGGCGCTGGCGATCCGAGCCAACATGCTTTGCGCGGTGTTCAACAGAGGTAAAATTAGCACTGTTTCGAGCATACTGCACTACTTTTTATACATGCAGCCTGTGGCTTTCTTTTACGCAAAAGGCATACAACGCCCTACGCGTGCAGTTCAATAATGCCTTCAGAGTGCTGCTGCGGCTGCCGCGGTTTTGTAGCGCGTCGGGAATGTTCTGCGAGGCGCGGGTAGACTGCTTCTACGCCACGATGCGCAAGCGAGCGGCCTCGATGGCGCGCAGGGCGGGCGGCAGCGGCAGCAGCCTCCTGGCCGTGGTGGCCGACAGGATGGACGGCCCTTTTATGAAGCGCTGGCGAGGCTTACATTCACCCGTGCCTCCCTTCCAACGCCAGCTGTAATTTATTTATTTTAATTATGTATGTCTTGTGTATTTTATTGTGTAATACTAACATTAGCCAGTAAGTGACATTTGTATTCTAACATAATGGATGTTATTATCTGATTAAATAAACTTTATTATTATATTATTATTAAGTAAGGGTGAACAATAGATCCATAGCTTAATTTAATATCTGGAAAAACTGGTTAAACTAAGTACGTATTTACATGCAAAAAGTTTTTCGCGCGAGATATGGTACTTTAGAATAGTCACAACCGCTTATATAGTGGCTAAGGTGGTTGATAGATACGCCAAAGTAGCCGGGGTACTATTGCCAAACACCTTGCACTTTGTGACTATGCGCTGACGTGGTCTTGAGTGGATTCAGACTGGGGGCCATCGAGAGCCAACTCGCATTTAGGAAGGGAAGGAGGGGGGCAGTTTGCCGTAGCCAGTGTAGCGTAGTGTGCTTTCAGTAATTTCAGTAGCTTTGATTTACTGCGACATACCTATCTTAACCCATATTGCTTGTATAGCAAAATATTAAGCAATAATAGTTAAGCAAACATGAAATTAAAAAGAATTGATTTAGACTTCAACTTAACGGGTTTGCATAACCAACTCCCCATATAAAAATATTTTAATATTACAGCAGTTTTACTGTACTTAATATGTAGCATTGTACAACAGTTCGTACTATGTTCGAGGAGGCATTATTTTTCATGTTCCCGTTGTCTAATTGATAAGCCGTGGTGGCCTAGTGGTTCGACCTACCGCCTCTCATGCAGAGGGTCGGGGGCTCGATTCCGGCTCGCATCTCTAAGTTTACTTAGGTGCGAAATTCAATTTGAATTTACCACTGAGCTTTTCGGTGAAAACATCGTGAGGTAACCTGCACGCATCTGCGAAGTAATTCAAAGATGTGTGTGAAGTCCCCAATCCGCACTGGGCCCGCTTAGGGACTATAGGCCAAATCCTCTCGTGAAGAGAGGAGGCCTGTGCCCAGCAGTGGGACGCAAATAGGCTGTAGTAGTAATTGAAATACCGATTAGACACACATATGCTGATTACGGAAAACCAAAAAAAAACTAAAAATCGAAAAATAGCCTGTTAGTGCGTTTTAGGTTCTGCAAGGCAGTCATGATCGCAATGATTATCGCAAGCTACGTATACGAACGTTACTGTGTTGATCTTTCAAAAAATCATGATGATACTAGCCTGAGATTTCAGTCGCGTGGATATCTATGGTTGACACCTATTATTATTATTAAGAGCCTACTGTGTCCCACTGCTGGGCAAAGGCCTCTCCCCACTTTTCCACCGTTCTCGATCTTGAGCGCCATCTCACCAGTCCTTTAAATAGAAGTCTAGTTTTTCCCGCCATCGCCGTCGAGGTCTGCCGCGTTTTCGCCTGGAGTTGCTGGGCTTCCACTCTGTGGTTATCTTGGCCCACAACTCACTCGGCATCCGACAAACATGACCTGCCCAGTCCCATTTTATTTTTGCCGCTTTCTGAGCTACATCTACAATTTGCGTTTGGTTGACACCTATCTAATCAAAATTCAGAATATCCATATTTTGTTTAGGTCAAGTTTACCTTCACAGCGGCCGTTGACTCATGTTCTGGATTCCAGGTTCCTGCTTCACAACCTTGTCGAAATACCAAGTCCATCAAGTAAAAAAGAGGTGGTCATTCGATGATTGAGATAATTAAAAATGATGACCCGCCGTCATTGCGGCCGAATATGGTGATGACAGTGTCGTGTAATTTAATATTGAATTATACTTATCTCCTTTTGGCTTCATACCCTTGACGTGTGATGGGTTTTATTTCGTATATTAAAAAGTTGATTTTAGGGTACAGTTGACTTCGTAAATATCTGCATTTAAAATGGGTGGGACTGTGTCGGTGCACTGACATTGGTTTTATTCCGAAAGTTGGCAACGTCGCAAATAGCTGTCAAATATTTGGCTGCTTTCATTAATTTCTTTATATTACTGAATGAAAACATGATTAATCGCTCTATGGTTGAATAAAACATTATGTATGTATTGAAACAACTATCATAGCAATACGAAATTATTAATATTATGGAAGTTATATCTTTTGAAAACTTTCCATCGCATTTTCCATGCCTTTTAACGTTATATTATCGTTTGAATGCCTAACCAACAAATATAAAACAAAACGCGTCATTCAACCATAGAATGATTACTTCTTATTTAATTCAGTTATATATTGAGAAATTAATGAAAACAGCGAAACATTTGATAGCTATATGCGACGTTGCCAACTTTCGGAATAAACCCTCTTAACGTTTACTTGTCAGTGCCCGCGACTCCGTCCGCCCGTGATACTAATTTAAGGCCATAACTCAGCTGACTATAGGAGCTATAGAAACGTGTTTCTAAGGCAATAGTTTTGTAGATACCTATTAGGGTAAGACGGGATCGCCCATATTAGTGACGAAATGTGACATTCCACTTTTCTAGTTTATACCCGTATGTTTCGTTGTGATACTAAATAAAATTACCTAGTTATTGCGTCAAAAAAATCTCTATTAGATTGTTCATAGCTTTGGGTCGGTCCAATTGACACCGACTCTGCAGGATGTAGGAGTCTTAAAGTGGTTTTTATTCGGAGATTCGGGACTTTATCGCCTCCCGAGATCCCGATTAACAGTTATGTAATAAAACGTTGATCATTTCGATTTCTTTTTCTTACGAAACCCTTACAGAAGCCAAATACAGTAAACCTCAATCTTCGACTGCTAGTTAAGAGAGTGTATCATTAACTACTTAGGTACTTGTTTTTTTATTGTTGTGCCTTTATCCATTCGTACTGATGTATCTGTATAAAAACGAAGTAGTTTTTGTATGATAAAATGAGTAAAAAAAACTTCGATGTCACTCCTACAATGAGACATTCATTAAATTAGTATCTGGATGACCGAGCTTTGCTCGGGTAAAAAATCGCTGAAATGAGTTTTTGCTGGTGTTAATTAGACCGAGCTAGATCGTTGATTCGCCCCTGTACATATCCTTACTAGTATTATATTATAAATGCGATCTCTAATCGTCTGTTACTTTTTTACGCTTCGACCGCGCTGGATCGATATACTTACGTATGTACCTAGATGAAATTTGGTATGGAGATAGTTGGAGTCCTGAGGAAGGACATAGGCACTTTTTAGGGTTCCGAAGTCCACAAGGAACCCTTATAGTCGCCATGTCCGTCTGTCCGTCCGTCTGTCCGCAGCATAGCTCAGAGATGCTTAGTTCTAGAAAGCTGTAATTTGGCATGCATATACATATTAGTTACGCTGACAAAGTGGTACAATTAACCCGAAAGGCCCGACACGCACTTGGCCGGTTTTATCCCGTGAAAACGCATAGTATCCATGGGAAAGGATTACCGAAGTCGCGGAAGAAACTATACACACATATCGACTGGAAACGGCTAATAGCTAAAACCTGAAATCTATAAAGAATATACTCCTTCGTATTTTTTTGAGATGTACCTAAGGAGTCTATAACTCATTATAAGTTCACTAACTGCTTTTTATCTCTCAACGTTCCCACGACGCTGGGTTTCCGCCGACACCACTTAATTGTATATAATCCAGCCGAAACTCACAAAAAGTTATGTCACCACTAGGAAACTGAGGATTGGGGCCTTCTTGCGTCCATCGCGATCTCACTATTGTGGTAAGAGTTCAAGACTACGCCAAAGAGTGACGTTGTAGAGGGGCCAGCCGAATAATAGGGATGACGACAACTTTTTTTTCCTTAGTCTATCAGGAAGATTATTGAAAAGTATTGGACACGTATTTTTCTTTTTTCACGTAATCAAACTTATACGGAGATATATTGAGCTGAAATGTCGCGTGACGTCACGGTTAGGTACGATTTATACCTAACGGTGACGTAGTTAGCCAACACTCTCCAACTTTAATGCGTTTAAACTTAGTCATTCTTTGTTAATTTGATAAAACAAAAAATACGTGTCTCTTTTATTTTTTTATTACCTGACTGACGGACTAATTAGAATTTCGATTTCTTCACCCTGTCGTCATCCCTATTATAAAGTACTTAAATAAGACCTTTTTAATTCCCGACGCATATACACACGAAACACGTCAAAGTAATAAAGAGAAGTGTTATTATTATTAACTAAGGCGGTTTGAAAAATATCATGAACAACCCTAAATGTGTAAAAAAAAAAATGGAAACTCCTTCCATCTTCGACAGACTGCGATGTCAATGTCAAGTTCACTCTATGATAATCATTACTTTGGTTCGGTCAGTAATGTCCAGTAGTATGACACGATTTTTTTCCGCTACATTTTTCAAACATTAACTACTATAACTACTATATTAAGTCTTATGTAACTCTGTAGTCTTCGAAATTGACACCAAACTCATCTACGTGCTACCAAATTTTGAGGATTTCCCACATTCTCTATGGGATCCACCATAATCAGAACTAAACCAAATTAATATGAGACCAATTTGGAAGTACCACCTTTCAAATAAAAAAAAGAACCATCGTAATCAGTTCAGGTTTAATACCTATTTTCAGTGAACATACAAAAAAAAACAAAAAAACAGATTTTCCGACTAATTGAGACCCTCCTCCTTTTTTTTAAGTCGTTCAAAACACATTTAGATAAAATATACACGTTTCTTCTCTAATTCATCTTTGCTTATCACAGCTAATTTGCTCACGTAAAACAAAATTATTGCACCAGTTTTTTTTTTGGAAAATGTACTACGTACGTACGCTACCTAATGATATCCTCATTTCTTATTGACTTAAAAAATTTCGCTTCTATGTTCTTTTCGATGTGTACCTCATAATATCTAATCTAAACATGTTTCCAAGAACTTTCACCCAGTATTTAACTAAGTAAAGTAAATATACCTATATGCGAGGCTAGAATTTGTATAGTTCGAGACTCGCAAGCAGCAACACCGGAGGCAATATCTGTAGCCGGTATCAAAGGGACTGGAACTGGGTCAGTCCCTTTGACTCCCTTTGAGACTGGATCCCGGGAATTCCAGGGACTGAAACTTCCCGGGAAGCCTCGGGGGAAATTGGCTTACTATCTGGTATAGTTTTTGTGCTGCTTAGGCTTGGCGCTACGTCCATCCGGGTTGATTAGTTTGCCTGCCGCCAAATAGGAGTGCTCGCGCTCGGTGTGTTGTGTTCCGGTAACGGATGAAGTCAGCCGGTGAAATTATTGGCACAGACGCATTCCATTTTAGGCTTCAGGGTAGGCGAAGCATTCGATTCTATGATTTCTTATTAAGTATTTTGTTGTAAAAAGACCTCATAATCAGATACATTTGTGTGCTCGTTTTCCTACCAATTACATAAAAAAAAACCGACACGAAAAATCCAACGTAACTATATATTATTATTACTTACGCCGGATTCCTTTATCCACAAAATCCACCTCGTTTTGGCTATAGATGGTTAACATTTAACATTTGCTCCAAATAGAATCAATCCAAAAAAAAAAAAAATTTAACCGTACGTTGGCAAAACGAGGCGTTTTATGGATATAGGAGCTACCTTAATCGGCACGCCTTCTAAGTTATGCGCCTTCTATATTCGGGAATTTCGAAACCGGTATTGCATAGGTACCCTAAGCCTAGTACCCAGTCTCTTATAGCTATTGAGCATTCTGTATTTTGTTTATCTTTGACGCAGCGGTGGGAATCTTAGATCAGGAAGTTAGTGGGCAATTTCTTGACACAAAAACAGATAAAGCCGGGTGATACAGGCTTAACAAACGGTTAGCGGTCTTATAGGCTGGTTTGACCTATCGACTCTAATAGGGGATTCAAATCTCACACCTTTCAGTACTTACATACTTAATTACTTTTATCTACATATACTTAAGTACAGGTTTACACAACTTAGAAGGCGCGTGGATTAAGCAAAAATGGGCTCTGCGTCAACGGATTAAGTGCTTCGCCACGCGCCTTCTAAGTTGTGTCGTGCTGTAGGTATGTGTGAAAGTACCTACCTGGGCGACCGAGCTTGCTCAAGTGAAAATAGCTTAATAGTACATTATTGCAGAGGTCGCCAAGTAGCGCATTGCCGGACGAGTCAGTTAGAAGGCTGAGCGAAGCGAAGCCTTCTATTAGTACGAGTCCGGCAATCGCAATTGCGGCCGACGTATATATAATGCTTTTCTCAAACAGCGAGGAAATACGTAAGGTCAGTCGGGGCAAGTGCGCCAGGATGGGGTAAGTGCGCCTAACATATATCGAAACCTATAAATATTAGTCAACTAGTAGTTGGCTGTTTACAAGGCACAGGGGCGAAATCAATTTAGGCGCACTTACCCCACATCAGTATTTCTACTTCCATGATCGTGGATGATTTGGCCATGGAAGTTGTACATACTTATTACCCCCATGGATTTGTCAGTTTCGGGGCAAGTGCGCCAGGATGGGGTAAGTGCGCCTAACATATATCGAAACCTATAAATATTAGTCAACTAGTAGTTGGCTGTTTACAAGGCATAGGGGCGAAATCAATTTAGACGCACTTACCCCATATCAGTATTTCTACTTCCATGATCGTGGATGATTTGGCCATGGAAGCTGTACTTATTACCTCCATGGATTTGTCAATATCTCTACAGAGGTGTCTTAAATAGCAAGCGAATTAAAAAAAAACACACACGACAATAATGTTTTTGCCGGCCAAGGCCGGCAACGCCTCTTCTTTTCTCGTCTTCTTTTGTTGAAAGTAACACGAACATTTCCGAGCATGTTTGAGAAAAAATAATTTTCTTCGATATGATACCTAAACCCACCTGCCAAATTTTATACAAATCGTTAGAGCCGTTTTCAATGAAAGGCATTTAAAAGTAACACTTCATCGTTCAACTGGAAAACTAAAAAAACTAGAAAGCATGTACCTACTTAATATCTGTTTTAGGCAATAATAAATTATTTTGTTACTATCGTAGTTAAACAATGCCACAGTATATTTTATAGTACTACAGTCAGCAGCAGAAGTAGATAAGCAGTCCAGGTGTTCAAAATGACCTACACACGCCCTTAACGTCTTAAGAATAAGGTCGTGTGTAGGTCATTTTGAACACCTGGACAGCTTATCTACTTCTGCTGCTGACTGTACATACATAATGGGCACGGAATCACCCGCCTGAATCTAGCCGGCGCGCAACTCGCGCCCAACTCGCCCTTACCGTCATTTGTTTCATCCGGAGATGGGGAGTGAATCACTGGCCCGCATAGTGGTAGGTACACACACATTTACAAGTGTACAGACGTCCTCGCACGCAAACATTGACACTTCATTCGAATTGTGTTCGGAATCGTGCTTTTATAGGCCGTGTCCGCCGTGTGACAATGGACAAGAAATCTGCATAATTTGGCCACTAGGGGCGCTGCGATCGCTCGACCCAAACCATCTGTCAATTACCTACATACAGAAATATTTGTTGGTATTGGTTTTACTTAAATTATTAAAAAATGCCGCCCTGTGCAGTTCCAGGATGCAATGAGAACGGACGACACGTATTTCCGAAAGACTTGGTATGTATCTGGGGCAGGTATAATTGCATTGGGATGTCTTCATTTCCATCACAAATAAACTGCACCAAAATTAAAATTGCGGTCAATATTTAACAATTTTAAACAAATCTACTTAAAATTGTCACCAAAAAAACCCGTAAACATTTGACAGCTGCAGTGTTTGGGTTTTGGTTTGGGTCAAGCGTTTGCAGCGCCATCTGAGTCGAGCTTTGCGTATTCTTGTCCATACATCAAACGCCTCGTGCTACCGGGCCTAGAAAGCCACTGATGACGGTTTGCTGACAATTATATGTATACTCGGATGATTTAAGCGACAGTATTAGAGATAATACAAGTACCTAAACAAAAGAGAGCGTGCGTAGATAGAGATCGTGTGAACCTCCGTAAAGTTTAGGATGCCCCCATCCTCTCTGGCAATCTAAATCTCATCATATTTCACTCGGTCACGGAAAATATCGTTTTCTTTAACCTTCAAAAAACAGTGTATAAGTGAAACACATGATTCGTTAGCTCCTTTTTAAGGCCACTAATACTGTGCCCTAAAAACGATCGAATTTTAAGGCAACATTAAAATAAATAAATGTTCTGCATTTATTTATTTATTCTAATGTTGCCTTAAAATTATTATGTTCATTAAAAATCAAACTATAGCTTCTGCCCGCGGCTTCGCCCGCGTGGTCTTCGGTTCCGCAGTGGAACCGCGTTCCTGCGGGAAATCTGCGTTTTTTCCAGGATAAAAGTGGCTAGGTACCTATGTACGAGTATATGCCCTTTCCTGGGACTTCACTATGTACATATACCTAAATTCGAAAGAAAATGTGTCAACTCACCGATTATACTCGGCCAGTTTCCATGGTACCTATTAGTATTAGTGTCTCAAGTTAAAAGTATTTGACTAGTGTTTGTTGCCAGAAGTTGCTAAAAGTCTGAAAATCACCCAGAGGGCAATGGAGAGGGCTATGTTCGGGGTTTCTCTGCGTGATAGAATCAGAAATGATGATATCCGCAGTAGAACTTGTGTCAGTGACTAATAGCCCTGAGAATAGTAGGCGGGTCACATTGCTCGCAGGACTGATGGTCGATGGGGCCGGAAAGTTCTCGAGTGGCGTCCGCGAACCGGGAGACGAGCTGTCGGCAGGCCTCCAACAATAGAGTAACGACCTTGTAAATATCGCGGGAAAGAGGTGGATGCGAGTGGCACAAGACAGGTCTGAATGACGCGCCTTGGGGGCGGCACTTGTCCAGCAATGGACGTCTATCGGCTGAAATGATGACGAAGATGACATATTAGTATGAATTGAAACATGAAAGCAAATAAACTCCAATTCCATTACCATTACGTAAGTATCTGATAGCTTATCAGAGCTGTTATCAGTTATACATATATAACTAAAAGCAATGTCGCATCATATCATTACATCGTCGACATATAGCGCAAGCATGCCGTGCCTTAAGATCCTGACCAATCTGCCTATCAGCCAGATCCCGAAGGATTTTGTTAACAATATCATTCCCGTGCTAGTCAAGACTGTCAGGAAAGAAACCAAAGTGAGTAACTTGATTTTTTGTATCGTGAAATATGGCGTGGAATAGTATATAAAGATCGTAGCACGTAATAAGAGCAAATAATTTGAATGTAGAGTCCTTTTAAATCATCGGTTATAAGTTCAATCCAAATGGTTTCAACGTATTCTAATCAAATGATATTTTACTGTTATTTATCAACAAAATTAATCGAGCCATTGATGTAACATTTGGTGCCCAGTCGCAATATTTGACATTGTCATTCATGATTGTTTTCAAACATTGTAAGTGCATTGATTTGGGTTGTAACTTTAAATATCTTTAGCTCCGACTTTAAGCACTCGAGAACATTAGGATCAGGTCAAGGTAACGGTGGATGATTCCACAGTGTACCCATACACTGTGGAATTACGGGTTAAGTACAACCGGTACCTTTATATTCATTATTAAGAAATTTATTATATTAAGGCGAGGCTGCATTTTATTACAACATTTTTTTGCATATACTAGCACAAGGACCAATCAGGTAAGTGAAGTGGTCTATGTAAGAACTCACTGTTCAAATAAACAACATTGAGGATTAAGATCCTCAATGTCATTACCTACTTATCTTATACTTACTTTAAACTCGCTAAACTTGTATAATTATCTGTTTATTTAATTCAATTCAATTCATTTATTGCGTCAAATGTACAACAGATGTTACAAGCAAGTCTTAGTCATATATTATAATAGACATGTACATTTCACCCTGATAAGGGTATTGCAATTTAATTATAATATTAATTAAGTTTAATTAAGGGTAGTATTAGTTTATTTAGATATTTCAATAAGTTAATAACATAGTCAAGGTATTTGTTTATTTTTTCTAGTGTCAATATTCACATGCATAATTTTAATTTCGGCAAAATAATAATAATAATCGTAAATAAAAAAATTAAAGTTCAAACGGATACAATGCAATATTTTTTTATAAATATGGTTTAATATAAAATGTGAATGTCTATGTAATTTTGTCGGTTATGAATTCTTCTATTGAATAATAGGCCTTCTTAATGAGCAGGTCTTTTAGTTTTTTTCGAAATGTGTGGCATTTTTTTTTATTTATTAAATCGATCTCAGAAACGGCTCTAACGATTTGGACGATCTTTAGAATATAGGAGTTTAAAGGGGCGACAAATCGATCCAGCTGGGTCTCATGTCTGAGGAAACTCGGTTTTAGCTATTTTCACACGAGCAAAGCTCGGTCGGCCAGGCCCGGACGTTTACATAAGCATAAGCCGATCGTAAACATTTCAATTTTACGTGATAATAACATAACAGTTTTTATGGTTTTATCCAAAATCGGATTCAATACACGCCAGTATTAATAAACAAATTGACATTTATTTTAAATTAATTCTTGGTATAACGACACCGCCCGACATAGCCCGAAGAATTGCGAGCCTTAAGTGGCAGTGGGCGGGGCCCATTGCTCGCAGGACTGTTGGCCGATGGGGCCGGAAAGTTCTCGAGTGGCGCCCGCGAACCGGGAGACGAGCTGTCGGTAGGCCTCCAACAAGATGGAGCGACGACCTCGTGAAGGTCGCGGGAAACCAGTGGAAGCAAGTAGCACAGGACCGGTCTGAGTGGCGAGCCTTGGGGGAGGCCTATGTCCAGCAGTGGACGTCTTTTGGCTGAAATTATGATGATGATGATGATGATGATGATAACGACACTCGTCTTTACAAAGTGTTATTTCATACTGTTAACAGGTAAGTGTTAATTCATTTAAAATGTGTCGAACATTGATACTACGCCATAGGTATATGGGAATGTTCTGATTAATAACCAGTTTTTGGCGAACCCTGATCAGTGATTTGAGGCCGTTCCCTGACCCAGCGTCGTCAAATTGCTCATGTAAGATCATACTTTTCGAAGAAATGTTAAAAGTTAAAAGTATGAAAAAGACATATGTTATATTTGATTACTTATGTCATCCTTACATCGACAGCTTTCGTTACACGTTTCACGAAACTTCGCTCGATACCATTTAATTCCAAAGTAACCTCTAACTCGGACCTTTAATCCAACTTTACACCAGTTTATTATATCAAACAGTGTAAAACTAAATATATCAGAAAAAATATCCATATTATATGCATACATTGACAGCTTTATAAATGCCATATTTTTAGACGGTATTTTTATAGAAATTAAAACGTGTTATAAACTAACTAAATCGGGCGTTCTGTGCGTAGGGCTTTCTCTTTCACTCGTTGCACGAGTGACAGTGACGGCTTCGCTTTCACACGGCAGAGCCAACTTTAAATTTCTTATGACTTTTAGTACCTACCGCGCATTTGTTAAGTAAGACGAAACAATGATTTAGGGTGAGTTGATTCATGCATAGTTGACGGACTCCTTGTCGTTAAATTAATTTAATAGTTCGATGTGCAGATAGTATAGCTAGTCCCCTTGCCTCACTATTCAGGCGTTCAATTAATGAAGGAATAGTACCTACTCTTTGGAAAGCTGCACTGGTTACCCCTATCCACAAAAAAGGTTCCAAAAATGCAGTTGAAAATTATAGACCGATCTCTAAATTATGCGTGTTTTCAAAAATATTAGAAAAACTGGTGCAAACAGCGATACTACCTAGCTTAAAGAATGGATTTAGTATCCATCAACACGGCTTCTATCCTGGAAGATCAACTGTAACCAATTTAATCATGTTTACTGAGTATGTAACACATAATATGGATGATGGTGGTCAGATTGACACCATATATACCGATTTTAGTAAGGCGTTTGATCGGGTTGATCACCAATTACTCCTTGCAAAATTATACACGTCGGGCATACGTGGTAACCTCTTTCGTTGGTTCAGCTCTTATGTTGAAAATAGAAGTCAAAGAGTCGTTCTCAATGGGTTTACGTCATCAACGTGTCTAATTCCGTCTGGGGTCCCTCAAGGATCTATTTTGGCACCACTGCTTTTTTCAATTTTTATAGTTGATATAGATGACTGCTTTCAAAATTCCCTTTTTCTCACGTTTGCAGATGACCTAAAGATCTTCAAAGAAATAAAAACACCACGCGACTTCCATGACCTGCAAGAAGACATTGACAGACTACATCGCTATTGCTCTGAAAATAAACTAGATTTAAATATTCAAAAGTGCAATTGTATCTCGTTTACAAGACGGAGAGAACCATTAATATACACGTACACAATTAATAATGAACCAATTCTAAGAACTTCAAAGGTAACTGATTTGGGGCTGTTGCTTGACTCGAAACTTTTATACGATGCTCATATTGATAAAATTACCTCGAAAGCTCTAAAGACTTTAGGATTCATCATGAGATTAGGTAAACCATTTAAATCAGCAAAATCGCTTAAAATACTCTATTGTTCGTTAGTACGTAGTAAGCTCGAATACGCGTCTCAGATATGGAACCCAATGTACAAAGTTTATATTGCATCTTTAGAAAGAGTACAAAAAAAGTTTCTAAAACACCTAAATTTTAAGTTCAGAATATATTCTCCGGACTATCACAGTAGCTGCAAGAAACACCATATCCTCCCATTGAACAAACGCAGAGATGCTGCTGATCTGATAACCCTATATAAGCTTATGAATGGAAATCTGGACGCTTCACCTATACTATCCCAGATAGGTTTAGTGGCTCCTCCAAGGGCCACGAACAATAGGAGGAACTGGCTAAGACTACATGTCCCCCGTTGTCGGAGCAAATATGCTCTCAATGCTTTTATAAAAAGGGTTTGCACCACATTCAACAGTACATACTCGGAAAGATCCGATCTTTTTAATGATAAAAGTAATACATTTAAAAATATTATTTCTCGTGATTTCTTTTCTTAAGGCATACACCATTTATACCACACACACACACACACACACACACACACAGACAGACAGACACACATACATCCACACTCTCTCACATACACACAGGGTTTAAATGAATAATAATTAATAACTACATATGTAGATACATAACAATCATGCGCATGCTTATTTACTATCATTTTGTCGACAAGGACAAATTATGTTAAGAAAATTAGAAAGAGCTAATGTAAACATTTGTAGGTAGATTTTTACTTTTTCAACGAGATATTGGCGAAAACTTATTCCTGGCTAATTTGTACCATAGTTTTCTGTATCACTTACTGTTTAGTATAATATTGCTGTAAGTTTTCCTAAAATAATAAAATAAATAAAATAAATAAAATAAATATGGCTGAGCTGTCATTCCACACAGAAACGTCATTTTAAGTAAAATATCTAACGTTAACGTTAACTTTAACGGACGGTTTGAATCAACTCGCATAATATTTAATGAAGACAGACGATTTACATCTAACCCCATTTGATAGACTTTAAAAGAGACCTTCTGGAAAAGTTTTTACAATAGGTAATTAGTTTACGCTCGTACTAGGTATATCTACTTCAGCCTATTTGCGTCCCACTGCTGGGCACAGTCCTCCTCTCATCACGAGAGGGTTGGGCTATAGTCGCCTTGGAGCGTGAATGCGCGAACACATAGTTCCCTCGGGAACGCGATAACTGAATTCCACGCGGTCAAAATCGCCGGCAGAAGAAAGAAAGAAATCATTTATTCGCGACATCAAACAACACACACATAAAAGACAAAAGAAACAATACACAGAATAAAATGAAAAAAATGTGGTCTGTCACGAAATGGTGCCAACTCAACATGTCCTAGCATTAATGCCAGCGCTGGTCTTCCGAAGCTAGATCAAATATGATTTAGGTACGAGTACATATTTAAAAAATCATGGTGATAATTATAGTTATACAATTCAATTCAATCATTTATTCAGCAAATGGGGACTATCGTTTCTTTGCTCACCAGTTGGCGCCACTGTTGACTAAGGTCCAGAGGCATAGCTGTCAAAGGTGACTTATTATTTGTTTTTTTTTCAAACATTTTACAGTCATCGCCTAATCATCCATATTTGTGATAATTTCACTGAGGAGATCACTTTTCAACAGGTAAATTAAAGAAATTTATATTTTATATCACGAAGCCCGCCAAAACCAGTGAAAAGTGAATGTGTATAGGACCTCACGCGACACTAGCGCCTCTAGTGGCAAATTCACACGCGATAGCCCCCATTGGCCACATATACATATAATTTAGTGTACCTAAATAACTACGGGTGGAAGTCATGCAAGTCAGTCATTAGCAGTGTGCACGACGATTGCGCCAACTGGCGGATGCGAAGTCGGCGGCGCAATATGCAACTATAACTCTTTGGTCGACGGACTATGGGCCATGTCATAAGTGAGTTACCACTGTAAAGAAAATTTGGGTTGAAAAGGCTTTATGTCTCTAACCCCATAACGAAAGAAACAGACAAAAGAAGCCTCTGATGTCATTACTAGCTCCAGTTGTGACAGTTCACTTCACCGGTGTCCGCACGAGTTTTCATATTTGGCTAGGTCACACGCTGATCCGATCGTTTTTGTCTCCCCCACCACTGTCTTTGCACATAGCAAATAGAATCGATGTTGGTATTATAAATGCAGTTGGCAAATTTCTTACGATTCCAAAGATGGTTCTGATTGTAAATATTATATGTTGTATATGTTGTTGCGCAATCGTATAGCTTTTGTTACAAGATAGACCTTGAACCGAAATCATTCGTTCTTAGGCAATATTTTGATATGACTAAAACCGAACGTGTGGGTGCTTCTCTACTGTGGCAGATTCTATGGACCTTAGGCAAAAAGTTACATTACACGACTATCGAGCACTTTGGAAGTAAATGTATGCCCCCCCCCCTTATCTCCGAAACCACTGAACCTAAAATTTTGGAAAAAATACTGACCTATAGATTACAGGAAAATTATTAAGAAGTCCATGGTATTTGAAATCTATCATATAAAAGAGTTTATCCTGTGAAACGGTTTGAAAATGACGTCATTGAAAATAATCAAGGGTCGGAACCGTCTCTACTACTACTACTACTACTACTACAGCCTATTTGCGTCCCACTGCTGGGCACAGGCCTCCTCTCATCACGAGAGGGTTTGGGCTATAGTCCCCACGCGGGCCCAGTGCGGATTGGGGACTTCACACACATCTTTTGAATTAATTCGCAGTTGCGTGCAGGTTTCCTCACGATGTTTTCCTTCACCGAAAAGCACAGTGGTTAATTCAAATTGAATTTCGCACATAAGTAAACTTAGAGGTACGAGCCGGAATCGAACCCCCAACCCTCTGCATGAGAGGCGGTAGGTCGAACCACCACGGCTTTTTTACCGTCTCCACGCGAGTTTAACTCGCTTCTAGGCCGGTTTTTTTTTTAATATCATATCTTCACAGCTCTCCGTGATATAAGGGGATCGCACTTTACCCAATACAAGGAAAACGTAAGAAGACGATATTTTATCCACAGTGTCGATTCTATAATTCTTCACCCGTGCCTCCATTCCAACGCCATCTGTAATTTATTTATTTTAATTCTGTAATTTATTTATTTTAATTCTGTATGTTTTGTGTATTTTATTGTGTGATACTAACATTAGCCAGTAAGTGACATTTGTATTTGTCTTATATGTTGCTGTAGGCGCAGTTTATATGTTGTGTAATAGCTTTGTATTTCTTGTTCTACAGTCGGCATATCGAGGTATTTATGTACTTCAGCGTTTTTGGTGAACCATGGGGCATTGCATATTACTTTTAAGGCATTGTTCTGGAAACGTTGTAGGATTTCAATGTTTGAATGGCTAGCTGAACCCCACAGCTGGATCCCGTAAGTCCATATTGGCTTTATTATACATTTGTAGATCAGTACTTTATTTTCTACACTAAGAGATGACTGCCTCCCAATCAGCCAGTATAGATCCTTGAGTTTTCTGTTAGCTTGATCTCTCTTGGCTTTAATGTGGTCTTTCCATATCAGCTTCCGATCTAGATACATGCCGAGATATTTAATTGTATCTTGATGTGGTAAGATTGTCTCGTCTAGTCTTACTGGTGGGCAGTTCCCTTTTCTGAGAGTGAATGTTATGTGGTTTGACTTTGCAGCGCTGACTTTAATCCTCCATTTATTGAGCCAATTCTTGATCTTATCCAGATGTTTTTGCAGAGTTTCAGAGGCTTCTTCTGGTATTACATTGCTCGCGATAACCGCTGTGTCATCAGCATATGTTGCAGTGAGAACTTCATCAGACTGAGGAAGGTCGGCAGTGAAGATTGTGTACAGGATTGGACCAAGGACTGATCCTTGAGGGACTCCTGCTTGAATGTTTTTGAAGCTGGACCAGCTTTCTTCGAACTGAACTCGGAATATTCTATCGTGTAGGTAGGATTTTAATAGCATAAACATGGTATTTGGCAGTTTAGTTTTAAGTTTGAAGAGTAATCCTTTATGCCAGACTCGGTCAAAAGCTTGTTGCACATCTAAGAAAACTGCTGAACAATACTCTTTCTTTTCTAGAGATTGACGAACTTTTTGAGCAACTCTGTGTATTTGTTCTATGCATGAGTGGTTTGGCCTAAAACCGAACAAGGGCAGGGACAAGTTTTTCCTCTTTTAGTATAGGCATATTACGACGTTTTATAACTTATAAAAATTGTATTATCTGATTAAATAAATTTTATCATTATTATTATTATTATAAGCATGTTATTTAGGTTTCTAATTTTTCCAGTAGGTAAAAAAAATGTATGGCCCAGTACGGGTTTGATGGTGCGAGCGATATCAGAATCCCATACTTACAATCCTTTTTTACCGACTCGAAAAGAATCAAAAACCTAAAAAACACGCTTAGAATCGATAGCTGATTCTGTGGGTGAAGTATCGTCACAGGCGTTTTTGCTTGACCCTGTATACCTCCAACAGGCGTTCACGGTGGTGGTATCCGGCGACTGCCACGTTACCTTCGGGGGTGAGCACAGCCTCCCTGGCGCCGTAGCGACCCTGGAGTCCATAGGCCATCTGGGAGTCGAGGAGAACAAGGTCATATCAGAGGCGGTGGCAAATTTCGTGGAGAAGGAACTCGGCATCAGCCCTGACAGGTAAGGGTCCTCTATATCATAATCTTCTATTCTCTATAATAAAAGGGTATTGTATCTGTCTCTTTCTGTCTTTCTGTCTGTCTGTTTATTCGAGTTAATCTCCAGAACTATACTGAACCATTTTGTGTTGGTTTTCAATGTTAGATAGAGCATCATTCAGAGCTATGATATAATAGAATGTTTCATTAAAATCGGATATTGGAAAGAAAAGTTATCGTCAATTTTATATTTCACGCAGACGAAGCCGCGGGGCACAACTAGTATTATTAATAAATCAGACAATTTATAGTAAAACTGGCTGACCCCGTGGACTTCGTACCGCCTTAGAATTATAACGATGAATTTTGGGAGGAACTTTCGTTAGCGTCAACTAACTTTTCCACTGGCACCACTATTGGGGAACTAACTTCCCCACTTCTTCTTTTGGATGTTTGTTACTCAATCACGCTAAAACGGCTCAACCAAGTTGCATGGGCACACAGATAGTTTGTTCTCTCGCTTTCTCCACATTCATCTCTCTTCTATATACTAATAATAAGTCTGTAGAAGAAGTCGCGTCTGAAACTTGAAAATAAAAGGAAACTATACCTAAGTCGAGGGGTAACAGACGAGGTAACAAACAGACAGACAGAGTGCCTTTTGCATTCAATTTTAGTAGGTATGGACACGAAATTTTAAAGGTAGATTTGATGCCATTTTTTTTTCTTTAATACTTATCTTATCTTATCTTGAGACTGTGGGGTCCTTGCGGATACACTTCGACCCATTGGGATCTTTTGTGTAATTACCCCTCTCCTTGCAGCTAATCCATTGCTTCCTCCACCTTCACCAATAGGTTAATGATGGAGTGCAATGGCAGTGCTTTGAAATCCCCTGGTTCAGGGTAACCACTACCTAGGAGTTTCATTCTGAGCCTGGCGAGTGCGTCACATTCGCACAGGATGTGTCGCATTGACTTGTCTCGTCTTTAATACTTACTATGGATATTTGTTTATGTCGAGTTTATTAAAATACTTATCTTTCATTATTTTCAGGTTTTTCCTCAGTTTCTACGACATTAAAGGAGCAAATATCTCTAAAGGAGGTGTTACCTTCTCACATGAGTAAATCGTGAATTCGTGATTATGGTTCTATACAAAGAGAAGAAGTTCCTCTTCTTTTTTATCAAAAGGAAGCGCCTGGTAATTATTACTTAGCATATCTTTTAGAGGTGACAGTTTGCTCTTACCATCTTTCAGGTGCTTTTTTATGATGTTAATGTTACTTATGTTCTTAGAAGTTCAAAGAGTTGAACTTGTACACTATCTCAAACTTTCGCGATACACACTCATAAGTACATTAAACACACTAAAAACGGGACGCGTAAAAAAACTATTTATATTTTACTTGAGAGGAACGTACCTTATGTAAAATATAAATGTTTTTTTTTTACGCGATTAAGTCCCGTTTTTAGTGTGTTTAAGTTGAAATTGTAGTTAAAAATTAGAGTTCTTGTTCTTTGATTACTTCAAAATGTTGGATGTATGTTCATGCACTGGTTTAATTCATTAAAAATTTATATAGGTACCAATATGATTTTTTTATTTATAATTGCATCTGAGTAATAGGTACCTATTTACTGGCCTTCTTGCCATACATACAGACATGCTCTATAAAAACTTGTTTTATTGGGTTGTTGGCATTCCTTAATTAGGTAGAGATCTTCTACTATGTAAAGTCCCGCGCCTTCACATTTCAAAACGCGGATAGATGTAATCAGACGCCTCCTAAGGCCGAACACGTTTTCTTTTATTTTCTTTTTCTACGTAACATACTTCGATTGCATCTGAAATTACAACAAATGTTCTCAGTAAGTATTGCAATTCGTTAAGAATCTACAATTTGAGAATCACCACAACTACAGATTTACACAAAGCAGAAGGCGCGCGGATTTAGCAATAATAGGCTCTACGCCAAAGGTTTTAAGTGCTTCGCTCGCCGCTCGCCTTTTCAGTTGAGGCGTTGTAGGTACCTACTAAAGTAAAATATAGTAGGTACAGTCAGCAGCAGAAGTAGATAAGCTGTCCAGGTGTTCAAAATGACCTACACACGACCTTATTCTTAAGACGTTAAGGGCGTGTGTAGGTCATTTTGAACACCTGGACAGCTTATCTACTTCTGCTGCTGACTGTACCTACAACGATTAACTGTATTAGTAAAACAAAAACAAAATAAAAACAAGATAATATTCCAGAAATTATCTTTTTTCTGTAAATTTGTGAAATTTCATGAGGGTTAATTTGGGGTAAATTGTGATAAAAAATGCATTATTTAACACACAGATTTATTAAATTTAATTTAAATTTGAATATTACCAATACAACATTATACTTGTATATTTTTCCTAGCATTACAAAATATTAAAATTGTCGAAATTACCTAATTAACATTTATATATATATTCATAAAGAATGTTCACTAATAGATATACTTTCCTACTTACAATCTATAGTTAACAAACTGAACAGAAGAATTGGGAAATAGCTACATTGAAAAATCTTTTCTAAAATCGTTTATACCTACCTACCTAATTCATAAATGTACCTACTCTGTTATAGAACTAAAGAATTAATTTTGTTAAAATTTGGATTTATGCAATTATGAGCTTTGTTATAGGTAATACTTAAGAGCCTCGAGCTCGTGAAAAGCCCGGGAAGGTAGTCCCGCAGACCAACAGCTACAGTATGGCGGACAAGGAAGTCCATTAGGGGTCTTTTTTGTCTCTTAAGGTTCGGAATCCTAAAAATAACCACTTTAAAAAGTGAATTTCGAGTCGATAGGATTTCCCATGTCCCTAAATTAATCAATATCAATAATAATTTAGCCTGTTGCTATTGGAATTTAGTCCCAATTGACTCCTTGGGCTCTATTCGAAGTCTTAAATAGGGACAGGGGCATTCCCTATCACTGCGCTCACGCGTCACGGCGCTCAAGTAGAACTTTGAAGATTAATGTCTTGTTCAGTGGGTAGGTAGACAGTTAATGGGAGATCCGGTGTCACTTGAATGAGGCCCCGTAGGCATAGGTACAGCTTCAAGCAAATCGTGACGATATTTAACCCGATGGTTAAAATATCGTCATAATCATAACGTTTTACTGGACCCTATATACCTAACTAGTCGGAGGGCTCAACTGACCATCACACGGTAATATTATCCCTTTAAAAGTATAAATGTATAGGTACACAAAAAAAGCACCAGCTAATTTTATTCTATAGACGAATATAGGCAAAATGCATGTTCTTTTTTTAAATTTTATATAATAGCTTATGTCATAAAAAATACCTAATCCGACCTTTTGGTAGCTAAAAATTCAAGCGTCTAGCCTTATCCATAACGAAGTTAGAGGGGGGTAGAAAATGGGTTGAAAGGCTCCGAGAAAAGGATGGTACGGCAGCAACTACATTTAAATAATTATAAAAAGATATTAAAAGTACCGTCCAAGTTTCATCAATTTTAAACGCCGGTCATTTGGCGCGCTTTGATATTCAGTGTTGCCAGGGCCTCTGTGTTATGGAGGGTTGAAGTAACCGCAATCTTTATAGTTCTTAAAGTGGACTCCGAATCGGGTAGGTTGGGGGCGCTGCGGTCGCAACTCAAGTCAAGTGTCAAGCCACCAAGGCGGCTAGTCTGCAGTAGCGCCTTCAAATGGCACTACTGAGGCGAAAACATAGCGAAAACGGTTGTGAGGCGAGTGTGTTTTGTTTTGTTGCTTATTAAATCCAATGGACACGTTTTAAACTGCTTCGCCATATAAGATTGCGCTCCTTACCTTACCAATAGATACAAAAGTCCACCCTCCACAGCCTGTGTCTCGTCATCATTTCAGCCGAAAGACGTCCACTGCTGGACATAGGCCTCCCCCAAGGCTCGCCACTCAGACCGGTCCTGTGCTACTTGCTTCCACCGGTTTCCCGCGACTTTCACGAGGTCGTCGCTCCATCTTGTTGGAGGCCTACCGACAGCGTGTCTCGTAAAAGACGTAAATTGCAGCTTGTCAACTTCGTAAGTAAACGGATCAATCATCATTTCAGCCGATAGACGTCCACTGACGACATAGGCCTCCCCCAAGGCGCGCCACTCAGACCGGTCCTGTGCCACTCGCATCCTCCGCGTTCCCGCGACCTTTACAAGGTCGTCACTCCATCTTGTTGGAGAGCTACCGACAGCTCGTCTACCGGTTTGCGGACGCCACTCCAGGACTTCTTTGCCCCATCGGCCATCAATCCTGTGAGGAATGTGCCCCGCCCACTGCCACTTAAGGTTCGCAATTCTTCGGGCTATGTCGGTGACCCCAGTTCTACTGCGGATATCCTCATTTCTGATTCTATCACGCAGAGAAACCCCGAGCATAGCCCTCTCCATTGCCCTCTGGGTGACCTTGAGCCTTTTTATGAGACCCATCATAAGCGCCCACGTCTCGGAACCATAAGTCATCACTGGCAACACACACTGGTCGAAGACTTTGGACTTGAGACACTGCGGTAATTTGGACGAAAAGACACTGCGAAGCTTCCCAAACGCTGCCCAGCCGATTCGGATTCGACGATTGATCTCTTTCTCGAAGTTGGACCTACCTAACTGGACTGTTTGTCCCAGGTATACATAATGGTCAACAACTTCGAGCGCAGAGCCTCCGATTATTACCGGAGTTGGCACAAAATGGACGTTGGACATGATCTTCGTCTTGTCCATGTTCATTTTCAGACCAACTCGATCGGAAACTCTGCTGAGGTCAACGAGCATAGCACTGAGGTCTTCCATGGTCTCAGCCATAACTACTATATCGTCGGCAAATCGAAGGTGAGTGATATACTCGCCATTTACATTGATGCCTCGTCCTTTACAGTCCAGCACCTTGAAGGCATCCTCCAATGCAGCGGTGAACAGCTTCGGAGTGATTACATCTCCTTGTCTGACTCCCCGCTGCAGTGGAATAGGCATCGTGGTCTGGTCCTGTAGTCGAACGGACATGGTGGCATTTTCGTACAAACACTTCAACACTTCGATGTACCGGTAGTCAGCTTGGCACCTCTGGAGAGACTGCAGCACAGCCCAAGTCTCGATCGAATCGAAGGCTTTCTCGTAGTCCACAAATGCAAGGCAAAGGGGGAGGTTATACTCTTCGGTCTTCTGTATAACCTGCCGCAACGCATGTATGTGGTCTACGGTACTATAGCCCTTTCAGAAACCGGCTTGTTCGGGGGGCTGGAATTCGTCAAACCTGCGCGCGAGACGGTTCGTAATGACTCTCGAAAACAGCTTGTAGACATGACTCAGAAGTGAGATGGGTCTATAATTCTTCAGCAAGGTGTTATCACCTTTTTTGAAGAAGAGCACCACCACACCTCTGTTTCATGGTCGCGGCGTTCTCCCTTCATGGATGACGGAATTAAACAGCGTCTGAAGGGCCTTAAGGACTGGTTTACCACCCGCCTTCAGGAGTTCAGCTGTAATTCCGTCATCACCGGGGGCTTTGCCGTTCTTAAGCTGTTTGAGAGCCATACTAATCTCGTACAGGCTGACGTCCGGGATATCTTCGGTATAGTGTCGGCTTAATCCAGCTCTAGGGTCTTTAGCTGGATCAGTGTCGGGTGTTCGGGTTGTCGTGTATAACTGCCCATAGAACTTCTCGACTTCTCCCAACAGCTCGGGTTTGGATGAAACGATCCTGCCGTCTTCGGTCTTCAGCTTTGTCAATTGGCTTTGGCCAATAGACAGATCTTTGGCAAACACCTTTGAGCCTCTGTTACGCTCAATAGCCTTTTCAATACTGTATTGAATCGGCGTATATCACGCTTCAGAGACTTCGAGATCTGCCTATTGAGCTGCCGATAATGACTAGCGTCACCTGAAGACTGCAGAATCATCTCACGCCTCACCTCCATGAGCTTTAGGGTTGAGTCTGAGATTTTATTGGTTCTTGTACGGCGGGTCTTGAAGAACTTGGACCCAACCGTATGGACAGCTTCCACAAACCCGTCGTTGTAATAGTCCACGTCGCTTTCTAGGCAAGCAAAATGGTTTTGGAGTTCGAGTTGAAAGCTCTCGGGGCTTCGGAGCTGGGTCGGTGCAGGGCGGAGCGTAGACTTTATCAGTCGAGATCTCTCAATCTTCACTTGAATATTCAATGTGCCTCCTACCATACGGTGATCGCTTCCGGACTTAACCGATTAATCACTGAGGCATCATCGAAAATTTGCTTCCTCGTGGACATGATAAAGTCTATCTCATTCCTCGTTACACCATCAGGGCTCATCCAGGTCCACTTTCTGTGCTCAGGTTTCCTGAAGAAGGAGTTCATCATATAGAGTCCCTCCTTCTCCATGAAACCAGCCAGTAGATGGCCCCGGTGATTCCTACGCCCTACTGCAAATTGCCCCACTCTCAGCTCTTCATCGTCTCGTTTGCCCAATTTCGCGTTGAAGTCCCCCATAACAACTGTAAAGTGAGTTCTGGAGCTATCCATATCCATAGCCATAACATGAGCTGGAGCTTCAAAGGTTATACAGGTTTACGCTCCGACCTCGACGCACTCCGACGATGAGGTGGAGGCTATGTATGAGGACATTTCCAGAGCCATGCATAGCTCCAAAACTCACTTCACAGTTGTTATGGGGGACTTCAACGCGAAATTGGGCAAACGAGACGGTGAAGAGCCGAGAGTGGGGCAATTTGGAGTAGGGCGTAGGAATCACCGGGGCCATCTACTGGCTGGTTTCATGGAGAAGGAGGGACTCTATATGATGAACTCCTTCTTCAGGAAACGTGAGCACAGAAAGTGGACCTGGATGAGCCCTGATGGTGTAACGAGGAATGAGATAGACTTTATCATGTCCACGAGGAAGCAAATTTTTCGATGATGCCTCAG